>OZ004709.1:152174176-152883574 GCA_963924515.1 Vespertilio murinus | reverse complement strand
AGTCCCACCGCAGCCCCCCACCTCGCAGGGCCTGAGGTGCCTGGGGCAGCGGTGGTGGGCTTTTTGTCCCGTAGCTCACAGCTCAGGTCCTGGGCGCAGGATTCCGCTTCTGGCTCCTAGCCATTGCCAGCAATCAGAGCCCAAGGAAAGCTCAGGGTCCCGCCCCTTCCACACCCTCCCTTCCCATGCTGGCTCAGCTCTCAAGTGGCCACAGGGGGCTGAGGGGGGCGGGGGGGAAGCTGGGAGAAGGGTGGAAGGGCACAATTTCTCAAAGTTTGTCCCAGGAAACGAAAGCTGGCAGTAAATCCAAAGTGGGAGTGAGTGGATGGGTATGACTCAGTGGGACATTCCTGATCACTAAGGGGACTGCACTGACATGTCTTTCCCTCCGAGCCACAGGCTGCCACGACCTGGCCATCTATTGGCCAGAAGCAGTGCCACGCCTATTGCTCGGGCTTTTCCACTTGCAGGCGTCACAGTAGAGGTTCTTTTGAGGGCCCGCTGAGGGCCATTCCACAGATTCTGTGACTCCCAGGACAGCGGTCACCAGCACCTTTGGGACAGATTCTCTACTTCTGTGAGTGGTTATTTTGCATTTGAGTGGGGCCTGGAGTTCTTAAGGGGTGGTTGGCATGGAGGCATTTTCCAGGTGGGAGGTGGGGGAGGAATGGATAGGCAGCTTCCCATTGTAGCAACCCCCTTCCAGCTCTGGCTTTCAGGGTCAAGAGTTTTACACCTGGAAAGTCACTTGAGACTGTCTAGGCAGCTGTTTCCACAGACCACCTGTGAGCAAATTCAAGGACTGCGTGGTGATCTTGGGTGGTGGGGGGGAGGTAGTAATCCCCTACCTTCCTTTGTCACAAGTCCACAGAGGGTAGGTCACAGGCACAAAGTTTAACCTGAGCCAAACTCCTTAATTTACAAATGAGGAAACTGAGATGCCCAGGCTGGATACAGGGAGAGCATTTGAGGAAAGACGCCCTTTGGTGGTGGAGGAGGAGGAGGAGGGGAAATTCTTCCCTGCCTTTTGGGTGCAGTGGCTGTGGCCAGGTCCCACAGACGCCACCGCAGGAGCGGGCTGCCAGCTGCCTGCCTTGGGGCCTTTGGGGCCCCTGGAAGCTGGTGGAGCTCAGGGCATGGACAGAAGACCTCGGGATCCGGCCCGCTGCCTCTGTGGAGTCCGCAGCGGCCACCAGGTGTGGCCCGGGATGCTAGTCCCACCGCAGCCGCCCACCTCGCAGGGCCTGAGTCGCCTGGGGCAGCGGTGGTGGGCTGTTTGCCCCGCAGCTCACAGCTCAGGTCCTGGGTGCGCGGTTCCGCCCCCTGGATCCTAGCCACAGCCAGCAATCAGAGCCCAGGGAAAGCTCCCAGTGCCTCCCACACCCTCCCCGTGCTGGCTCAGCTCTCAAGTGGCCACAGTGGGCTGAGGGGGGCTGGGGAGCCCGGAGAAGGATGGGGGGGCGGGCACAATTTCTCAAAGTTTGTCCAAGGAAACGGAAGCTGGTGGGTGGATTCAGAGTGGAAGAGAGTGGATTGGCGGGACTTAGTTCAGTGGAACCTACTGTAAGGTCCCAAGACCCCCAGTGAGTCCGACGGAGGGGGCGACGACCCCATGTCAAACGCCGAGACCGAAACTTGATGCAAAAAGCAGGAGGTTTTATTAGTACAAGCGCAGCGCAGGGGCTTCTCAGGCAGACAGCAACGATGCTGGCTGACTGAGAGAGCCCCGAGTAATTACAGGACATGAGTTTATAAAGGCTAAAACCACACGCAGGTGGTCTGTAAATCAGGGAACTATGTTAACAGATAATATTTGGCTCATAATAGTTGACAGTTGACTCATTTCCCGAGGAGGCTGGATGGTCTGTTTTAGCAGGCTGATCCCAGAAACAGATAAAGTACCTATAGCTCTACGGTTAAGGAGGCTGGATGGTCTCTTCCTGACAGGTGCATTCCGAGGTGGTCAGCTCAGTTCCCAGGGGAAGAATTCCACAGCGGTCAATCTCCCTCGGGACCTAGCCCTGCTTTAATGTTTTGTCATAAAATATTGCATTCTGGCTTTTTGCATTTCAGGGTAAGGAGTTTCTGGGGACTGGCTTCATTCTTGCCTAATCTTCAACCTTAAAGAACTGACCTCATTCCTATCTAATCTTTAACCATAAAGGTCACATCCTGGAACAGGCAGTGGGGGAGGCCAATTCCTCAATCTTGGGGTCCTTACACTACCTGACCTCTAGGGCGGCTTATTAGCAAGCAAGTCCTTTCTGCCAACCCACAGGCTATTACTCGCCATCTATTGGCCAGAAGCGGTGCCCCTGCCTATCTAGCGGGCTTTTCCACTTGCAGGCTTCACAGCAGAGGTTCTTTTGACAGCCCACTGAGCGCCACTCTGCAGCTTCTGTGACTCCCAAGACAGCTGTCACCAGCACCTTTGGGACAGATTCTCTGCTTCTGTGAGCGGTTATTTTGCATTTGAGTGGGGCCTGGAGTTCTCAAGGGGTTGTTGCAGGTGGGGTGGGGTGGGGTGTATGTTGAAGTGCAAATTGAGGAACTGCACTTTAGAAGTACTGCATGGTGTTCTCTGGGGGAGACTCGGGAGGAGGGGGGGGGAGGAGTCCTTTGTCACAAGTCCTCAGCAAGGAGTTCAGAGGCACAAAGTTTAACCAGCCCAGCTCCTTAATCTACAAAAATGAGGAAACTGAGATGCCCAGGTGGGAGTGTAGAGAGAGCTTTTGTGGAAAATGCCCTCTAATTGTATTTGTTGTTGGGGGAGAGGGGTTCTTTCCTAACCTTAGGCTGTCTTCACCATTGCCACCCTGTGCCTTCTCAGCCGAATACCCGAGGGGAGCCCTCTGCATAAAACCCAGAGTTCTCTCTGTGTGTCCTGTGAACAGAGACCACCTTGGTGTGTCAGCTCTATCTCCTCAAAACAGGAATTCCAAGCGGCTCTGCCTTGCTGTCCTTCCTTGCAGCCTGGCCTGGAATGACTCCAGGCAGTCACCCCTAGAAACCATAAGGTGTACTTCATTTGTTACTGCTCCTAACTGCATGGTGTCCAGTTTCTTGCCAATCAGGGTTTCATATATTTTGCCCATTTTGTTTTGTTTTCAGACAGGGGGATAAATTCTGTCCTTGGCACTGCATTTGCCTAGAAATCCAAGGTAATACCTGCTTTAATGCTCTTGTCTACCAGTCTGCCACTGGGTCTCTTTCTGTTCATTGATCGTTCTCTATATTATTGGCAATATTTTCCTGCTTCTTTTATCCCTGATCATTTTTGATTGGTAAGCAAGCTTGGTTACTTTGATAGGTTGGGGGCTCTGGAGATGCTTGTATTCCTGTCAATGTTTTTCAGCTTTGTTCTCACACACAGTTAACAGTTGTATCCTTGCAAGTCTTGCTTTTCCAGTTTGTCAGGTGGCACCATAGCAGCCTTTTGCAGAAGGGCTGGTTTTGTCCAGCTGGGAGGCCACAGCTTTCTGAGTACTCTGCCTCAGTAGCTCATGGATTATAAAGTTTTCTAGTTTGACCTTTGGGCACAGAAACTATTCTCAGCCCTGTCTGTGTCTAAGAATTGGTCTATCACTTCCCTTTGTGGTGTTCTTCCCCTGGCTTCCAACAGTGTCATCACTGCCATGCACTGACACAGACTTAGCTGAAATTTCTAAGGGAACACACTGCAGGTCTCTGACTCTCCCTCTCTGTGTCTTCATAGCTGCTGCTCTCTTCTCTCTAGCACTCTGACTCATAAACTTGAACCACCTAGGCCTCCCATGACCCTCAATTTGGGAAACAGACAAGCTCCCCACCCTGTGTTGTGGCCTGGAAACTGTCCCACACAATGAGCTAGACATCCGTGGGGCTACCTCGGTTCACTCCCAATCTCCAGGATCAGAGGTCATGGTTCTGAGCTGCCTGCTGACCAATATTTGAAAGCTGTCATCTTGTATATCTTGTGTTGTTTTAGTGACTTCAAGTGTGAGGATAAGCTCTTCCCTTTTTCTTCATCTTGCCAGTAGTGGAGGTGTGTTAGATTCTCTTGGGACTCATCATGAATCCCGTGAATCTTGAAGAGAACGAGTCACTCAGTGCTACTGAATATGACCAGAGTACCAGACCTGAAGTTTCACAGGTATGTCTGCACTTTACCCCTCTTGGCTGGAACAACATTCTATAGCCATAGTGCTGCATTAGGGTCCTGGGAGGGGACTGTTCATAAAGAATGGCAGTGATGGTGCCTGCTTGTGTTGTTCCAAATATGCTTGGGGACATCATCCACATATGTGTTTTTATAGCATGAAATGATAGTGTAGGAATTAACAATGCAAAAAATGCCTTGTTAGACAGTTTTCTGGTTTAGCTATTCAACTATATAGACACTTAATACTGGAAATATAGGCAGGTCTAACAGTAATGGAGCTCATGTCTACTTAGAAATTATTATGTACCTGGAATTATGCTTGTCACTTCCTATGGATTATCTCATTTAACATTAAATGAAACTCTCTGTAGTAGATGTTATCACCATCCCTTCTTTACAAATGATAAAATAAAACAAAACAAAACACACACACAACAGAAAAACAATGAAACTCAGCTTTGGAAAAGCCACAAAAGCAATGGACTTCAGAGCGAGCATATTGAACCCAGACAATCAATCAGAGCTCAGTTTTTGATCAGTGCACCTTTTTATATATAAAAAAAAATGGGCAAAATGCTAATATTAAACTGAGACAGACATAAGTGATTTTAGTGTGCAGAGAGAAGAATGCTTATTTATTTCTATATGAATATGTATATTTATTTGTATTTGACTTTGTATACCTGTCTATATATCTAACCAATATTGTCATTTATTGAGCATTTTATTATATGTTTTTAGTGCTGTTGATACCGTATACACAATAGAAACTCAACAGATATTTAATGGGAATTTTTCAAAGATATTTCAAATGTCCAAAAGATATATTGCGTATGTCCAGCTTTACTAGTCACTAAACAAATGCAGATTTTAAAAACAGTCAAATTAGATGACATTTCATCTACAAATTGGCAAACATTTAAAATGAGAATACTGCCAAAACCTGTTTTGCTCAGTGGATTAGAGTATCAGCCTGTGGACTGAAGGGTCCTGGGTTTGATTCTGTTCAAGGGTATGCACCTTGGTTGTGAACATATCCAAAGTAGGGGGTGTGCAGGAGGCAGCTGATTGATGAATCTCTCTCATTGATGTTTCTAACCCTCTTTCTCTGTCCCTTCCTCTCTGTAAAAAATCAATAAAATATATTTTAGAAAATAAAAAGAATAAAATGAGAATACTGAAACTATTATTATTACACCACACACTTATCTCTTTGGACAATGGGGGTGAGTTGATTCAACTTTTCTGGAAAGCGGTTTGGCAGTGGATTTTTTGTGAAATACATTTATAAGCTTAGTCTCAGTGTTTCCACTGCCAAGAATCTGTCCTAGGGAAATAATCAGATGGGCAGACAGAAATGTTTTAAGTGTATAACTGTTTATCATATCAGAGTAGTAAAACATTGGAAACATTCTAGATATCCAGCAAAAAGGAATGGATTAAAAATTATTGTACACAAAAAAACCAAGATGGTGGCATAGATAAATGCCTAACTGTAGCCTCACTCGACAATTTCAAAAAATACAACTAAAATATAAAGTGGACATTATCCAGAACTACAGGAAAGTTGACTGACTGGAAATTCTACAACTAGAAGGAAAGAGAAAACCAGAAGGAAAATCAGAGGAGCTGTAAAAGCCTAAGGTACGGAGACACAGTGTGCGTGCGTGGGGAGAAGACAGAGCCGGAGAGGAGGGGGCAGCTGAGTGCCTGGCTGGTGTTCCCTAGCGGGAAGGAGATAAAAGCTTCAGACTGTGCTGAACCCCAACTCCGACTGCACTGAACCCCAGTTCTGGGCGCGACCCTGGGGTCTCAGGCTCATACAGAGGGAATCTGGGCTGTAAGGTGGAGACTCAAGAGAGCAGCGAAAGGCAGAGCCCCCGAGTCCCACACATTTCGAGCAGAGGACAGATAGTTGATTGGGCCGCTGCATTGCCCTAGCGGGAAGGAGACATAAGCTCCGGACTGCTCTTAACCCCATTTCCAATTGCACTGAACCCCAGTTGAGGGCTCAATGGGGAAGAGACTAGACTGTCTGGTAGCGGGCGAAACTCTAGGGCACCTTTCTCTCAGAGGTGCTTGCAGGGAATACCAAAGGACACTGAGGTACACTGAGACTCAGGAACCTCAGAGGGCGGGGCTAACCAGAAGCCAAGGCTGTAGGCTCCACCCTGAAACTCCGCCCCATCCAAGCTGAAAACAGAGGCTTTTACAGGTTTCCAAGTCTAGTGGAATAAGGCTGTCTCCTGGCATGGACACAACTGATCTTCCCAACCTACCAACTCAGGGGAGCAGCAAAAATGCTGAGACGAGGAAACAGATCACAAATGAAAGAAATGGAGGACAAAAAGCAACTGGATATAGAGTTCAAAATCACGCTTATAAGGTTGTTCAAGAATTTCCTAAAAAGGCCGATAAAATAAACAAGACCTATGAGAATATGAAAAGGGATAAACTAGAAATAATAAAGGATCAACTAGAAATAAAGAATACATTCTCTGAAATAAAAAATATTATACAGGACCGAAACAAGATGGTGGCCTAGGCAGCCTCCTTGACTGCCACCTCATCAACAATTTGGAAAAAAACAACAGCTAAAATTGAAAGGGATCGCACCAGACCCACAGGAAAGCTGGCGAAATGGGAAGGCTACAACTAGATACCAAGCAGGGCACCACTGCTGCCATGTGGAGTTTAAAACTACGGCAAAACTGGACCTGCCGGAGCCGCTGCTGCCGGAGCTGCTGCTGCCGGGAATGAGGGAAGCGAAAACTCGCTCCACCCCCGGGGCCCAGGGAGTGGGCCAGCCTGCCGGCCGCCGTGGGAACCAGGGAGCTGATATGGGACCTCTGCCAGGCGGGACCTCCGCCTCGCCTGCCCACACGAGAAGCCTCCCTGCCTGCAACCACCCCGGCACGCAGCTGTCCTAGCCTGACTGCCTTGCTGGTGAGGAGCTGGCGCGGCGTCTCCTGGCCTGCGGCCAGCTCGGCCCGGTCTCCACGCACACGCCATGCTGGTGGGGGGCTGGCGCAGCGCCTTCCGTTTGCGGCCCCGGCGAGTCCTTCTGCCACCGCTGCCCGCAGCTGGCTCTGCCGGGCCTCTGTGCACGGCATGCTGACGAAAAGATGGCGCAGCATCTCCCACCCCACAGCCAGCTCAGCCCAGCTTCCACGAGCCGTGCTGGTGGGGATCTGGTGTGGCGCCTTCCATTTGTGCCCCAGCGAGTCCTTCCCCGTCCACCGCCCCAGCCCGCAGCCGGCTCGGCCCAGCCTCCGCGCGTGCCATGCTGGTGGGGAGCTGGCGTGGCACCTTCTGTTTGCGGCCCCGGCGAATCCTTCCTCCGAAACCGCATGGCTGGGCCAAAGCTTCCGCCACTACCATCATGTGGATTTTAAAACTACAGGGGAAAATGAGCCACAGGAGCTACCATTGCTGCCGCACCCGCCGCAGCACCCGCGAATGGGAATCCACCAAAATCAGAGCTCACTACGCCCCGGGCTCAGAGAGAGTGTGGCTTCAGAACTTAGCCTCTGCGTCCACAGCAGCTCTGCTTCCGCACCAAAGGAGACACCATTGAGGACAGACTCTGCCCGCAGCCACCTCAGCTCGCCCACAACCTTCCCAGCACACCCGCCATGCTGGTGAGGAGCTGGCACGGCGCCTTCCGTTAGAGGCCCCGGTGAGTCCTTCCTCCGCCACCACAGGGCCAAGCCAAAGCTCCCACCACTGCCGCCATGTGAACTTTAAAACTACAGTGGAAATTGAACCACAGAGCGACCATCGCTGCCGCACCCGCCACTGCCACCCGCCACCGCAGCCACGAATAAAGGAAATCCACCGAGAACAGAGCTCACTACGCCCCGGGCTCAGGGAGTGGGTGCCCTCAGAATTTAGCCTCCGCGTCCTCAGCTGCTCCGCTTCTGCACCGAACGAGACACCTTTGAGGGTGGTCTACCCACCTGCAGCCATCTCAGCCCGCCTGCAGCCGTCCCAGCCTGCCCGCCGTGCTAACACGGCGCCTCCAATACGCCACCCCAGCACCCCAGAGGGGCCTTGTGCCCTGGGTGAGCCATGTGTCCCAGGAGGCCGTGTGCCCCGAGTGAGCCATGTCCCCCAAAGGGGCCGAGTGTCCCGGTGAGCCGTGTGTCTCAGGGGGTGCCCCAGGTGAGTCGTGTGTCCCAGGGGGCCATGTGCCCCAGGCGAGCCATGTGTCCCAGGGGAAGCATTGGGACTCAGGGGGAGGGGCAGTGAGAACCAGAGGAGGAGGGGACTCTATTCATGTGATCCTGAGATAATCACCATAAAACAAACAGATTGTCAAATGACAGTGGGGAGGGGAAGGAGACCTGGGGGGAGATAAGAGAACAACCGAAGGACTGGTATGCATGAATATAAGTACAACCAACGAACACAGAACTCTGGGTAGGAAAGGCATGAATGGGAGGGGGGGGGCAATGGTAAGCTATGTACACATATAATACCTTAATTTAAAATTTTTTTTAAAAGAATAGAAAAAACAAACAAACAAAATAAGTAAATAAATAAATAAAAAATATTATACCAAGTCCTAAAAACAGAATGGAAGATTGCAAGAATGAAGTCAAAGATTTGGAACACAGCCGAAACCGGTTTGGCTCAGTGGTAGAGCGTCAGTCTGCAGACTGAAAGGTCCCGGGTATGATTCCGGTCAAGGGCATATACCTTGGTTGCGGGCACATCCCCGGTAGGGGGTGTGCAAGAGGCAGCTGGTCGATGTTTCTCTCTCATCAACATTTCTAGCTCTCTATCTCTCTCTCTTCCTCTCTGTAAAATATCAATGAAATATATTTTTTTAAGAAGATTTGGAACACAAAGAACCAGAGGACACTCCTCTGCAGAAGCAAGAAGACAAGAGAATCCAGAAAGTTGAAGATAGTGTAAGAAACCTCTGGGACAACTTCAAGCAAACCAACATCAGAATTATAGGCGTCCCAGAAGATGACAGAGAGCAAGATACCAAAAACATATTGAAAGAAATAGTGACAATAAACTTCCCCCACCTGGGGAAAGAAATAGCCTTACAAGTCCAGGAAGCACACAGAACCCCAAACAAAAGGAATCCAAAGAGGACCACACCAAGACACATCATAATTACAATTCCAAGAGCAAAAGACAAAGAGAGAATATTAAAAGCACCAAGACAAAAGCAGGTAGTTATACCTATAAAGGAGCACCCATACGATTGTCAGATGATTTCTCAACAGAAACCATGCAGGCCAGACGGGAATGGCAAGAAATATTCAAGGTGATGAATAACAAGAACCTACAGCCAAAAATACTCTACCCAGGAAAGCTATCACTCAGAATCGAAGGCCAGGTAAAGAGCTTCACAAATAAATTCAAGCTAAAGGAGTTCATCACCGCCAAGCCAGAATTATATGAATTGCTAAAAGGGGTGCTTTAGGAAGAGGAAGAAAATAAATATAAAAATTATGAACAACAAAAACGTAACTATCAACAACTGAATCTAAAAACCAAGGGAAGTAAAAATCATGATGAACAATCTTAATTGGTGAATATAAAAGAATCAGAGGTATGGAAGGGGAGTGGACTGATGATTCTCGGGGAAATGGGGGGGGGGGAAGAGACTGAATATAAACTGCACCTATGGATGAGGACAATGGGGGATGGGGAAAGGGCAGAGGGTGGGATGGAAACTTGATGGAGGGGAGCAATGGAGGGGGAAAAAATGAGGAACATTTGTAATAATATGAACAATAAAGATTTATTTTTAAAAATGATTGTACACAAAAAATATCCTTTTGTGTTTTCAAAGGTTTTCTACAAAGCTGAAAGCACTGATGGATGGCTTAGTGAAAAATTAACTCTTAGATAGAATAATATAATTTAAGCAATGTAAGATTTATATCTGCATATTAAATCTTAGGTGGGAAAACAAAATACACGACATTTATCTCTGGCAATGGGCTAATGATGGACATTTTTCTCCATTCTTCACCATCCATCATATTATTGATTACTTTTCCAATTATAAGAATATGAAACACTATTATGTAAGGTGATTCTGATAGAAAGTTTCATCTTTCCTTTCTTAAGGATACTGCCCTGGAGCAGACGGATGCCAGCACACCTGATGATCATTCTCCACCTGACAACAGAGGATGCAGCAGCTCTGTTGCAGTTAACTGCGAAGTCAGTGAGCATGAAATATCTCTTAAACCTCAGGACCCAAATAGTGGAGATTGTGAAAAACATTATTTCACTTTTAGTTGGGATAAAAGATTTGGAAAATCGGAATATATGAAGTATATAGCATCTGGTGAACTCAATGACAGTATCTACTCAGCTCTGACAACTAGTGAAAATTTCCGTGAAAGGATGAAGAAGCATTTTAATAAGGACATTATTGCTTATGAAGAGAAAACAATAGGAGGATATGTAAATTTAGGAATGCCTCTCAAGTGCCTCCCTCCAGAGTCTCATTTAAAAATATCATTTTACAACAGAAAGAGGAACCAAACAGAAAATGATACTTCCTCCACCCGGGAAAATGATCAGCTATTCTGCCTATATAAAAATCCCAATGACGTCGAATGTATTCTGTTTCATGTTATGGCTATTGGGAAGACAACTAAGATTATTGTGAAGATCGGGGGATTTCATGGAAAGGGAAATACACTTTGTGTCTATGCCTTGAAGGGTGAAACTATCCAAGAAGCCCTGTGTAAGGATGGTCGATTTCGGTCTGACCTGGACCAATTAAAATGGAGACTCATAGAAAATCATAAGGAGGTTTATGAAAAGCAGTCCAGAGTGGAAGCTGTATCTGGGAAAACCTTAGAATTGGAAATTCTTAAAATGCCAGCTCTCAAGAAATGTACCCGTAAGAAAATTGAGCAGAAGAATGAAAGTGCCACTGGTGAAATCATTCCCCAGGATCTGATGCCATCTCAGCTCCAGGTCCTCAAACCAGAGGCAGGTGGAGAGACAGAAGATGTAGAATACAGCCGAACAAAAGTTCTCCCACCTCAGAGTCTAGGACATGATATTGAAGATAAAAAATGCAGTACATTTTCTTTTCTTTTTTTCCTTTTTAACCTTTTTTTTTTCCTTTTTTTCCTTTTATTTTTATTTTTTATTTTTTATATTTTATTAAGGTATTATCGGTGTACATAGCTTACCATTGCCCCCCCCCAACCTCCCATTTATGCCCTCCCTCCCCAGAGTTCTGTGTTCGTTGGTTGTACTTATGTTCATGAATACCAGTCCCTCGGTTGTTCTCCTATTTCCCCTTTGGGGGGGTACGGCTCACCCGGGGCACACGGCCCCTTGGGACACTCGGCTCACCCGGGGCACTCGGCCCCCTGGGACACACGGCTCACCCGGGACACCCTTCCCCTTTGGGGGGGTACGGCTCACCCGGGGCACACGGCCCCCTGGGACACTCGGCTCACCCGGGGCACACGGCCCCTCTAGGGTGTTGGGGTCGCATATTGGAGGCGCCTTGCTAACTCCTTGCTAGCATGGCGGGCAGGCTGGGACAGCTGCAGTTGGGCTGAGATGGTTGCAGGCGGGGGGACCACCTTCAAAGGTGTCTCGTTCGGTGTGGGAGCGGAGCAGCTGCAGACATGGAGGCTAAGTTCTGAGGTCGCCCACTCCCTGAGCCCAAGGGGTGGTGAGCTCTGTTCTTGGTGGATTTCCTTTATTCGCGGCGGCAGTGGCGGGTGGCGGTGCCAGGTGCAGCAGTGACGGTCGCTCCTGTGGTTCAATTACCACTGTAGTTTTAAAGTTCACATGGCGGTGGTGGTGAGAGCTTCGGCTCAGCCATGCGGCATCGGAGAAAGGGCTCGCCTGGGCGGCTAATGGAAGGCACCGTGCCATTTCCTCACCAGCGCGCTCTATCTCCCTCCCAGCATGGTGGGTGTGCTGGGAAGATTGTGGGCGGGCTGTGATGGCTGCATGGGGAGAGTCCGCCCTCAATGGTGTCCTCTTTGGTGCGGATGTGGAGCTGCTGTGGATGCAGAGGCTAATTTCTGAAGCCACACTCTCTGTGAGCCCAGGGCGTAGTGAGCTCTGATTTCGGTGGATTCCCATTCTTGGGGGCGGCGGCAGGCGCGGCAGTGATGGTAGCTCCTGTGGCTCAATTTCCCCTGTAGTTTTAAAATCCGCATGGCGGTAGTGTCTGATGCTTTGGCCTGGCCATGCGGCAGCGGAGAGAGGATTCTCCGGGTCTGCCAATGGAAGGCACAGCGCCAGCACAGCGCTCGCGAAGGCCTGGCAGAGCAGGCCGCGGGCGGTGGCAGCGGTGGAGGCCGTAGGATCCGCAGGTGTGGTGCAAAGGCAGGGCCGAGCCGGTCGTGGGCGGTGGCGGAGAGTCCCCGCGATGTCTTAGTCTTTCAGACTTAGTGGAACGCTTCCCCTGAGCCAGGACAAGCAGCACCACCACAAATATTGGCCAGCTCAGTGCTGCCCCTCTACAGGTGACAGTAGGGGCATCCTCACCTCGGTAGGCCTTTGCTCTTGGAGGTCTTAACCAGTGGAAGGCAGCACGGTATAGAACTGCTCCACCTTCTCAGTCCTCCACCGCAGGACATTTTCTGAAATTAAAAATTATTATCAGGAAAATCGCAAAAAAAACCCACAGGAAACAAATCTCACTCATTAGGCAAAGGCCACATCTGGATATGCAATCTGCTATTAATTGGGATATCCAGGAGAAGACAACTGACCCCTGGCTAAAGAATTGCAAAATGATGGATTAAGTTATAATTCAGCAATATCCAAGTTTTAGTAAATATGCACTTTTTATGAAAAAGTTTTTTTGGGAAGAACAGAGGAAAAACAAGCTGTCACCATCTCAGCAATTCAGCATATATGAAAAGCACTTTGCAAAAGCAACTAAAAATTCTACTACAGTGGCAAACTATGAGTTTCGTACCCAAAGTAGCAAGTCAGTCGGGTTAATCTCTTGGGATAGAAATGGAAACACAGGCAATGCTTCTTGCTTTGTCTTCAGTGATGGATACATTTTCACCTGTCAGCATGTTGTAGACTTAATTGTGGGAGACGGCACAGATCCACGTTTGTGACCAGATATAATAAGCAAATGTGCAAAGGTAACTTTCACTTACAAAGAAGTACACTCTTTCCTTGAAGAATGGTTTTCCATTGAGCCATGGTTTGAAGTGTATGATAAAGATCTGGATTATGCCATTTTAAAACTAAGAGCAAATAGAAATGGATTTCCTCCAGGCCTATTTGATCAAATTTCCTCTTTGCCAACTAGTGGTTCAATTTACTTAATTGGCCACCCAGAAGGCCAGGTCAAGCAAATAGATGAGTGTGCTGTGATTACTATAGTGGATCGTAATTGGAGGTACTCAGACATGGTTTTCTCTATGTTTACCCCAAGAAGTTTCCCACCTGTGGCTTGGCAGGGTGACATACTTAGTTATGATACTTGTTTTGTGGAGGGGTTCTCTGGCTCCCCGGTGTTTAATGCAGCTCACCAAGTCGTTGCTATACACTCTTTTGGGCAGTTTTATGAACATAAAGGTATGACGTGTGCCTTAATTGAATATTCTATTTTGAATAGAATATAATATTCTATTAGAATAGAATATTCTATTTCATAGAATTGGCTATTCTATGAAATCAATTCTTTGTGATATTAAAAAGAAAAATGAGGACTTTCATAAATTTTTAACCAAATAGAAAAATGAGAAGCTCAATCAAGGGAAAAATAATAAACAAGAGTCGTCACTCCAAAATCAGCAGGTGGAACCCATGAAACATTAGAAGAAAATATGCCAAGAATTTAGAGTATGTGGGGCTGCTTCCTTATAGTGTAATAAGTGTTCTTTCTGGATTAAAAAAAAATATTTAGAGAATGTTGTGTTTGTGCAAAATACATAGTAGAGCTGAAATAAATGCTGACTTTCTTTCTCCTTGGCTTTAAAAAAATTGAAACAATCTCAATTCTCAGTTAAAATATGCATCTTCCTTACACATGTACAAAGAATCTGGTATTTGCCACCCTAAACACCAACCTGGTGATGCGGTTCTGTCTCTGTGTTAAGTGAGGGAGCACACCTAAAGGAGCTTAGTGCCAACGATGCTCCTTCGGTCATGTCCATTCCCAGGACACATTCCCTCCCCGAAGATGCCCGACAATTTCCACAGCACCATTCTCTGCCGCCGCTGCCCCTCTTAACTTTTTGCACATCTACAGATTCCACAGACAAGCTGCAAGTCCCCTCAGACAATAATTTGCCCTCCACCTTGACATACATGTTGCTGCCATCAGTTTTGCCCCTAACCTTTTTCATACTGTTTTTACAATTAGGCTCTTAAAGCGGGCTCTCTGCCAACCCCACCCAGCACCCAGAATCAAAGCAGTGATGGCAGTTCTCGGTGTATTTCTTACATTAGGTCAAGTTAGGCAAAGCTTTCCCCATCATCCCACCAACACTAACACATTCACATAAACATCCACAGCACAGATCACTGGCCTAGGTTCTGTAAGTTACATGGGAGTTGTCACCATCATCACCTACCAATTATATGCTCCCCCTCTTTGACCAGCTGTTCTAACATAGCACCCAATACGGAAGGTATCTGCTCTTATTCCGGTTCTTAAAGGGTAAGGTGTTTCCTCCAGCCCCTTGCAAAGCACTCTTCCATCATCTGTTGGGAGTTGCCAGACTCTGGAGCCCTCCATCAGGACCCTCTAGTAAGGCGCGTCCTGGGCGCTAGGAGTGCGGTGCTGGCCTCTTCCTTCCTCATGCTGGGCATGGTCTGCTGTGCATCAGCCCCTCTGACAAGTTGGCTGATTTGCCTGCGGAAAAGTGAGAGGTAGAGTGAGGGTCCCCCAAGTCTCTCTAGACCTCGGCTGTCTGCTTTGTGGCCACTTTGTCCCATGGGAGTTGGGGAAGCACAGAGCGCATACGGACGCCCATGGGATCTGGACCTAGTGTTGGCGATTTTCTGCAGCTGGTCCCAGGTCTGGCCAGGGATGCTAGTCCCACCCACCGCAGCCGCCCACCTCGCAGCATTTGAAGGCTTCGACCAGGAGACAAAAAGGAGGGGCGGGGGGGGCGGGAGGGGACGCGGGGATCGGTGACACAAAGCTAATCTGGTCTCCTGGAGCACTCTGGTCTCCTGGAGCACTATTCCTGCTCAGTGCAATCAGCGCCCTGGAAATAACGGATCCCCTGGCTCCTCCCGCACCCTCTCCTCCCCGGCTCAGCTTCTCAGGCGACTACAATGGACCCGGGAGGGCGGGGAAGGGATGGAGGGACAGGACTGAGAAAGTCTGTCACTGAAGGCGGGAGCTGGCAGCGGACCAAGTTGCGAAAGGGGACGCAGCAGGATCCAATGATAGCCAGGGCTGCTGCGCGGGCACTTCCCTGGACGCCGCCTGGAAACTCGCCCGTCTGTCCGCCCGCCCTTTCTGGCACGCCCCTGGGCCTTCTATTGGCCACCAGCTGAGGAGCGCGGGCTTTTTCGCTTCCTGCGGGGTGGCAGTTCAAGAGAGAGCCAGCTCAGCGCCATCTGCCAAGCTCCAGTCCCACTGCAGCGGTCTCTGGCACGGTTGGGGGCACATTCTCCGCTTCTGTGAGTGGTCCTTCTGCATTTGGGTGGGGCCTGGAGGTCTTAGGGGGTGATTGGCATGGCGGTGTGGAGGGGTGGTTAAGCCAGCTTTCCATTGTGGGACCCCCTTCCTGCTCCCCCACCTTCAAAGCTGGATAGCTTTACCCCTGGAAAGCCACTTGGGAGACAGCCTAGGCCGCTGTTCCAACTGACAAGCTGTGAGCAGCCGCAGAAGTACTGCCTGCTGATCCTGGAGGGTGGGGTCCCCTGCTTCCCTTGGCCACAAGTCCTCAGCGGGGAGGCTGGGAAGGGGCGATTCACAGGCGCAAAGTTTAATCTGAGCCAAGCTCCTTAACTCCTTCATGAACAAATGAGGAAACGGAGAGAGAGAGAGGCCCAGGTGGGGTGTAGGGAAAGGGTTTGGGGGAAATACCATCTGATTGTATGTTTGTTGGGGGGGGGGGGGAGGGAAGGGGTACTTTCCTGCTGTTAGACAGTCTCCACCATCGCTGCCCTGTGCCTCCTCAGCTGAACCCCCGAGGGGAGCCCTCTGCTTATAACCCGGAGTTCTCCCTGTGTGTCCTGTGAAGGGAGACCACGTTGGCCTGTCCGCTCCACCTCCTCAAAGCAGGAATTCCAACCTGCTCTGCGGTGCTGGCCCTCCTTGGCCCTCCTCGCAGCCTGGCCTGGATGTCTCCAGTCACCCCTCTCTAAGCATAGGGTGCACTTCCTTCGTGACGGCCCTAACCGCGTGGTGTCCAGTTCCTTGCCTACATCAGCTCTGGTCAATCTGTCCCCAAGGTTGTGTCACACCGGTAGGACTTTCTGAAACCAACATCAAATACTTCACCTGGCTCCCTTTTCCCCCGTGTCCAAGGAAAGCATAGAAGGTGGGATGGGGCGAAACGGGGGAAGGGAAGGGTTTGGGGGAAGCCTTAGGCAGATGTGAAAGCGAAAATAACCCTGAGGCCGGCAGAGCCAGTCCCGTGTCTTTTCAAATCACTTCCCCACCCGCTGCCTGTCCGGCAGGCCCAAGCTAAGAGCGCGCTCTGCTGGGCCAGCTAGCTCTCTCCGCAGCCCCAACAAGAGCTGGTGCCGAGGTGATCAGGGAATGGGTGAAGGCGGGATGCGATGCGGGGATGCAGGGATGCGGGGGGGGGGGGGGGGGGGGGTGTGTGCTCCGCTGGGCCTGCATGTGGGTGTTGGGGAGGGTGTTGGGGAGTCTGCGGGCCTGGAGTGTGGAAGAAGCTGCCCGCCCCCTACCCCAGGTGGGCCGGACAGCGGGCACAGGTTTTATTTCAGCTCCTTGTCACGAGCTGTGTTCTGGGGGAGAGTGGCAGTGGGCTTGATGGAGGCCTGGGGTCAGCCGAGACCAGATCCCTGCTCTCTACAGCCCAGCTCAGCTCTAGTGGGCCGGCCCAGCGCCAGAGAGATGAGTCAGAACTGGAGTAGAGGAGAAGGAGAGGCAGAAGGGGGAGGGAGAGAGGAAGAACCAGAAAGACCGGAAGAACCAGGTGTAGAGGAAAAGGAAGGGAAGGGGACGGGAGGAGGGAGAGATGAGAGGGGAGATGGATTCCAAGGGGGAGCCCTGAGTGGGCTGGAAATGGGCCAGCCCACGCAAGTTTACAAACAGAAAACTAAGGCTGAGAGAGGCTGAAGAGAATTGTACACCTAAAACCTATATAATTTTATTAGCCAATAAACTGTAACCCCAATAAATTCAATAAAAATAAAAGAGGTTCCTGGCACATACAGTAACAGGTTCTCAATAAATGTACTAATGAATGAATGAAAGTGACATGGCTTGATCAAAGAATTAGTAAGGTTTATAATTTGTTATACATTACTAAATTGCCTTGCAGAAAGGCAATTAATCTATTTTTTGTTACATCTTATTTTTTTAAGTTTGTTATGGTTTAAATATTTCAGAAAGTTTCAAACCTTTTACCTTACGGTTCTGTCTTAGGGGTAGTGATGTGTAGGGAGGGAGGGGTAAGAGCCTAACAGCTTGTGAAAGCCAATGGTCAAATTTTTAGAAACTGAGTTGTAAAATGTAGCCACTATTTTAAAATTATGTAAACTTACAATTAAATAAAAGATATTTAAAACAAAAATAATAAATGCTCAAAGCACCCCAAAAAATGAACAAATGGAAAACTAAGGCTGAGGGAAGCTGAAGTGAGTTTTCCGAGAAGCTCATTACCAAAAAATGATGAAGCCGGGGCTCCCGCTATACAGTGGGATGGCTAAGAGTGTAACCATAGTCTCTATTTATTTGTTTTCATCTCAAAATTTAAAAATGGTATTTATTAGTGTAATTAAGAAAGAGCTAAATCAGAGACTACTTATTCATGCTCTTTTAAAATTTATTCTTTTTCATTTAATATTATTTTGCATTAGTTTCAGGTGTACAGCGTAGTGATCAAACAATCATATACTTTACAAAGTGTTCCCCTGGATAAGTCTAGGATTCACCTGGTGCCATTGCTATTACAATGCTATTACCTATATTCCTATGCTGTACTTTCCATCCCCATGACTATTTTGTATCTGCTAATTGCACTTCTTAATCCCTTACCTTTTTCTCCCAGCTTTCCCCCTGCCACCCGCCCCCCAATCCAATCTGGTAGCCAGCAGTTTGTTCTCTTTGTTAATTAGTCTGTTGAAATCCTATGGTATTTGTCTGTCTTTGTCTGACTTATTTCACTTAGCATAATGCCCTCTAGATCTACTCATGTGGTCACAAATGGTAAGATTTCATTCTTTTTATGGCCAAGTAATATTCCATTGTATATGTACCACAGCTTCTTTAAAACGTAGTCTTTAGATAAGTTCTACTTGACAAGCTCAAGTAGAACTTTTTTTAAATTAAATATTTATTGTTCAAATTATTATAGTTGTTCCTTCCCCCCTACCCCAAAAGCTCCCCTCCACCAGGTTCCTACCCCACCCCATGCCCTTACCTCCCCACCACTGTCCTCATCCATAGGTGTATTTTTTCCAGTCTATTCCCACACCCCCTCACCCTTTCCCCCACCAAGGATTGTCAGTCCACTCCCTTTCTGTGACCCTTATTCTATTATATTCACCAATTTATTCTGTTCATCAGATTTTTTTATTCACTTGATTTATAGATTCACTTGTTGATAGATATGTATTTGTTCATAATTTTTATATTTACCCTTTTTTTCCTTCTTCCTCTTCTTAAAGAATATCTTTCAGCATTTCATATAATACTGGTTTGGTAGTGATGAATCCCTTTAGCTTTTTCTTATCTGTGAAACTCTTTGTCTGACCTTCAATTCTGAATGATAGCTTTGCTGGGTAGAGTAATCTTGGTTGTAGGTTCTTGCTATTCATCACTTTGCCACTGCCTTCTGGCCTGCATAGTTTCTGTTGAAAAATTAGCTGACAATCCTATGGGTGCTCCCTTGTAGGTAACTGTTTTTCTCTTGCTGCTTTTAGAATTCTCTCATTGTCTTTTGGTCTTGGCATTTTAATTATGATGTATCTTGGTGTGGTCCTCTTGTTTGGGGTTCTCTGCACTTCCTGGACTTGTAAGTCTATTTCTTTCAAGGTGGGGGAAGTTTTCATTATTTCTTAAAATACGTTTTCAGTATCTTGCTCTCTCTCTTCTTCTGGCACCTTCATAATTTGGATGTTGATATGCTTGAAGTTATCCCAGAGGCTTCTTACACTATCTTCATATTTTTGGATTCTTTTTGCTTTTTGCTTTTCCAGCTGAGTGTTTTTTGCTTCTTTGTATTTTAAATCTTTGACTTGATTCTTGTAATCCTCTAGTCTGCTATTGGATCTCTGCATATTATTCTTTATTTCAGTCAGTGTATGCTTAATTTCTAGTTGGTCCTTTTTCATATCCTCAAAGGTTTCACAAAATTTATTGGCCTTTTATAGGAAATTCTTGAAAAACCTTATAACCATGGTTTTGAACTCTATATACAGTAGTTTGCTTTTCTCCATTTCTTTCATTTGTGACCTGTTTCTTTGTCTTTGCATTTTGGCTGCTTCCTGAATTGATAGAGTGGCTGTGTGTGCTAGATGTCCTATAGAGCCCAGTGGCTCAGCCTCCCTTGTTACCTGAGGTGAACACAATTGGTGCACCCCTTTGTGGGCTGTGTTCACAGTTTTGTTGTAGTTAAGCCTTGATTGTTGTTAGTATCACTGGAAGGAGTTGACCTTTAGGCCAATTGGCTGTGAGGATCAGCTGTGTCGATGATGGGAGAATTTCTGTGCTGGAGACACCCATATGGTGCAAACTTGCTTTAGTGGGGCTTTGGTGCTCACTGAGTCTGCCCCCTGAGTGTGTCCTTTATGGATCTGAGGAGTTGTAATCTGGATGGTCCTACTCTGAGTCCTGGGTACACTGGCTCTTGGATCTCCAAGGAGGTGCTAATTTAGCCTCTGCCTGAGGCCACCCAGCAGGAGCTATGGAGAGATCTGCAGATTCCTCTTCTTTGTTTGGGTTTTGGTGATGATAAGATGAGGCCCAGCTGTGAAGCAATAAAAGCTTCTGTGGGGCCTTGGGTTTTCTTTTGGATGTTCTGGGTTTCTCTGACTCAGCTGCAGTTTGTTAGGTAAGTTTAGATTTCAAAATAACAAGTCATTCATATGCAAAAACCTCTGCACACAACTTGGGTGGGGCAGAGTCTCAGGGCTGAGCAAACAGAAATGGCTTCCCATCAGCCCTGCCCTAAGAGGCCCCTGGGTCTCAGTGTCCCTTGGTAATCACTGCAAGGACCTCTGAGAGAAGGCTGCCCTCAAATTTCACCCACTGCCAGACAGTCCAGTTCCTCCCCATATGAATCTGGGTCCTCAGTGTCTTGCCCAGAACTGGATTTCAGAGCAGTCGGGAGCTTGTATCTCCCTGCAGCTTGAAAAAGCAGCCACATACTCAGTTGCCAGCCCTCTCTGCATGTGTGCCTCCATATCTCTGCACTTTACTTCCGCAGCTCCTCTGAGTCTCAGTGTGCTTTTCTCCTCCCTTCTAGTTGTAGAATTTCCACTCAGCCAGCCTTCCTGTGGTTCTAGATGATGTCTGTTTTGTCTTTTAATTGTAGTTTTAAGTGGTTGTGCAAGGCAGCAAGTTCAGGTGTTTACCTATGCTGCCATCTTGGTTTCTCTCAGGTAGAACTTATCTAAATTGACACTGCACCACTTAAGGGGTACCAGAACATAAATTAAGCTACAACATGAAGTAGTAAACCAGGAGGTGAAATTTCTGCAAAAAAAAAACCTTCTCTGTTCTCTTCAACAAATCAATGCTTTTTCTAGAATAAAATAAAGAGATATAATAATTAAAGGTAACTTACCTACTGCAATTGGATCTTAGTCTTAATAAATTAGTATTGTAATTATGTAAGAAAAAGTCCTAAATTTTCAGAGATAGAAAGTGATGATTAGGGTTAAAATGCCATGATGTCTCTAACTGTAAAATAATCTAATATAATTTTTTTTAAAATATATTTTATTGATTTTTCATAGAGAGGAAGGTAGAGGGACAGAGAGTTAGAAACATGGATGAGAGAGAAACATCAACCAGCTGCCTCTTGCACACCCCCCCCACTGGGGATGTGCCCGAAACCAATGTACATGCCCTTGACCGGAATCGAACCTGGGACCTTTCAGTCCGCAGACCGACGCTCTATCCAGTGAGCCAAACCGGTTTCGACTAATACAATTTTTTTAATGATGTGATTTGCAAAAAAAAAAAAAAGAAAAAGAGAAAAAAATGAGCACTTGTTAGCTCTATATGATAAGTATGTGGAGGTTCATATAATTCTGTCTTTTTTTCTGTTTGAAAATGGTTATAAAAAGTCATCAAAAGTATATTCTCTGAGGCTTTGTGACCTTGAGTAAATAGCTTAATCTCTATGGGTGTTCAAGTTCTTTAGCAATAAAATGGATTAATCGTACCTATCTCACAGGATTGTAGGAATTAAATTGGAGCCCTAGCCAGTTTGGCTCATTGGATAGAGCATCCACCAGTCATTGATTCCAGTCAAGGGCAGGTACCTTGGTTGCAAGCTCCATCCCGGGCCCTTGTCAGGTGCATGCAGGAGGCAACCAATCCATATGTCTCTCTCACATGGATATTTCTCTATATATATCTCTCCCTCTCTTTTCCACTCTTTCTGAAAGTCAATGGAATCCTCAGGTGAGGATTAACAAAACAACAACAACAACAAATTATATTGGGTAGTTTATAAAAAGCACATAGAACAGGGCATAGTACATACATCATATGCATACTCCATTCATTGATTAATTGTATCTTTATTAATATATCTTTACTAAGGGATTGCCATGTGACAGGCATTGTGTTAGATGAAGACAGGCAGCTGATGGCCTTCCATGGCTTCCATTCTAATGATATTTATCATGATTAAAGATTTCACTCTTTTATTGACATTGTTCATTCTCATCTGGGGAGACATCAGAGGAAATAGAGAGGGGAAATACCTCTTTAAACAAAGTAAAGCAGCAACTAATATTCCTAACTTTCCAAGAAAACTCTCACTGTACATCTATTTTGTCTTTATGGTTCTTCTCCCATCATTTTCCTGAGATTACACCATCCCCCTGTGCCATATGCAATTTAAGTGGAAGCCAGATTTTAACATCCATGTAGCTAGAACACACTTTTTATTTCTCCAACTGCAATTCCTTCTCTAGTGTATCTGCTTTTGAATTTTATCTCTTCCATGTAGCTCTGGCCTTCAGGAGGTCACCTATCTTGTCTGAGTTGTACTTTACTCATTTGCAAAAGCAGCTGGACCAACTTGACATGGTATCTGTGGGCATTGGCAATTAGAGGTAACTTTTGTAAAGTATTCAGGATTGTTCTCTATCTAAGAGAGCTTTTATGATTGAAGTGATTACAGTTGGTGGATAAACAGTCTACTTGGTAAGTTAACATATCTGAGAAGGGGAAAGCTGGAGCTACAAAGAAAGGTCCCTGTTAATCATATCCTCTGTACCAATAATGGTTGCTATGATGATATTATTCTAACTTGAATCTTTGTAGTGTTGCAGCTGAACTGCTTATTCATCTTCAAGCCATCATGAGCTCTAAGAAACGGAGGTCACAGAAAGTCTCATTCAATGCAAGGAATAATATGAAAATTGAGCATTATTTTCCTCAGGTATGTTTTTCAATATTATTTACAGAACATATCAATATTATACTTAGCCAGTCTTGACACTGGGGTTTATAGTCTTCCTGCCAAGAAATTGCCTTATTGAATGTAGGAAATGTTAAATAAGTTAAAAATCTTTTTCATTCATTGTATTTTTCTGTTTGGAGGGGTGGCAGTGAGGAATTTTAACAAAAATCTCATTCTTGCTGAGTTTGGTGCCCTATCAAAGCAGTCTTTAACAAAAAGCTATCCTGACATTTCCTGAACAACAACAACAAAAATCAAATATAATCTATTACAGTAACATATGGAATAAAAACAAAAGTAATGTTATTTTATAGCATGAAAATATATAACATGCAAATATGGCTTATCTTTTTGATAATAATAATACATCTGCTTAGGGCTTTATAATTTATAAAATAATATTTTAAATATTTACTTTTACTATAAGCTTACTAAGAAAACAGGAAGAACTGTCTTATCCTTGATTTGTTTATGAAGAGAGGAAAAGAAGTGTGTTGCTTCTTAAGGCAGTAGTGAAATGAATACTTGGACTCAAATTTACTGACATTAAGTGGGGGCCCTTTGTACTAATTGGACTCTATTATCATAGCAAACCATCGTATTCCTTCTTAAGTCTACAATGCTCCTTGAATTTATTGTGAAAGGCTGAGAGATGGTGAGCATTTGAGAATGCAATTTAAAAGCCTTTCTTTCATTCTGATTCTGACTAGAACATCCTAGAATGTAGAAAAGCCAAGCCTACTTCTATTTTTCTCTGTCCCACTCCATGACAGTGCAAGCTCCAAGGTTCCTCTTTGAAACTGTCTAAATCTGCCCAAGAATTCTTTGAATAGTTGGAAATCCATCCTAGTGTTCCAATGGACTGTGCGACAAAGATGCTTCTGACAATATTAGGCTGGAGAGATGCTCTTTCAGAGCTCATATTTATGCCCAGAATAAATTTATATTACCTTATGTTTCTTTTGTTTTAATCCAGAATATTAGTACCATTACAAAGAAGGAAAACAAAAGTTAATTCACTAATGTGCCAGTCACTGCGCTAAGGATTGTCACACAGGATGTTACACTTAATCTTTGCAGCAATCCTGGCATTGTTATTCCCATTACCAGCAAGTGGCATCTGTTGGCACTCATGCCATGATAGATATTTCTTGACATCTTTCAGACATAGCAATCAGATGCTCTTAATTTTTTATTCAATTTTTGCTATTTGATCAATTCTCCTTATGTAATTCGTCTCTTTTCCCCCATCCCTGGTTTTTAATATAATGACATATAAAAAAACAGGAATTGTGGATATAAAATTTACAGCAAAAGAATGTGTAGTCTAATGTAAAAATATTGGACTAAATATTGGAGTTCTGATACTATCTTCATTAATTATTATGTAATCCTAAGAAAGGCACTTACAGGAAAAACTTTCTGTGCCTCATTTTCTCCATCAAAAGGACAGAGATGCCATATTTGTTGCTCCTCTTTTCATAGGATTTTGGAATAAATTGATGTAATAGAGGAAATAATTTAAGTTCTTTACGTGAAAGATGCTAGGTGAATCAGGGTTTTACTATTAGAAATAACTGTTGCGGAAGCCAGTTTGGCTCAGTGGTAGAGCGTCAGTCTGTGGACTGAAGGGTCCCAGGTTGATTCCGGTCAAGGGCATGTATGTTGGTTTCGGGCATATCCCTGGTAGGGGGTGTGCAAGAGGCAACTGGTCGATGTTTCTCTCTCGTCAACGTTTCTGGCTCTCTGTCTTTCTCCCTTCCTCTCTGTAAAATATCAATAAAATATATATTAAAAAAAGAAATAACTATGTTATTATGACCAGATAATTAATTAACTGATAATGATTTTGTTTAACATTAAATGATCAATAATAAACCATGGTACCTTATTCTTGCTGAGTTTGGTGCTATAAGAACAAGTTTTTGGTGCAATCCACCATTGTGATTAGAAAAAGTAAAAATTATTCAGAGACCTGATAGAATTCTCTAAGGGAACTGGCAGACTTTTAAGCATCTCTTCTGTTTTTGATAGACCTAGAAACAGTTGTTTCTTTCCTATTTATCAAGGGAGGAAATCACCAATCTAGCACAATTAAAAGGTTATCTAACTGATGGGATGGAAAACTCAGCTTATATCTTGGCTGCCAGCTCAAACTTTGGTTTAATTCTATTTATTGGCCTTTGGAGATTGGTTCTGAGTTTCCTAGAGAAATTTTGTGAATTGCATACTAAAAAGAAAAACAAAATGTAGGAGTTGCTTCCATCATTTTACAGTCTTCAACATTTCCTTTTAGGTCAATAAAGAACAAGAGGATAATCCCAGTATTCCCCAAATGAAGAAGGGCTCCAGAAAAGGCCCAAGTGATATAACTAATACCCGGGCTCAAGGACCCAACGACCAGGCTATACCCCAAGATAAAGTGCTTTACATTACCTTGCGTGTACACCACAGGAAAAACAAAAAAAGAAAACACAGGCTCACACATAATGAGAGGGCTAGCTTATCCGTGGCACTTGACACTCTTCGGGCTGTCAAAGAAGAGAGAGAACGGCAGCAAGGCAAAGAGATGCTGGTGCAGGGCATAGAAGGAATTGAAGGCTACATAAACCTTGGAATGCCCCTCAGTTGTTTTCCTGAAAAATGCCACCTGGAAATTACATTTGCCCAGAGTAAAAGTGAGCAGAAAAAAGGGAACCAGATATTTGGCCGCCATGACAAGGCATCTACTGACTGTGTCAAATTTTTTATCCACGCAATTGGGAAGAAGATAAAAAGGATTGTCAAACTCGGGGAACTTCACAAAGAAGGGTGCAAACTCTGCGTCTATGCTTTCAAAGGAGAAACCATCAAGGATGCTGTGTGCCAGGACGGCAGATTTCTTGCCTTTCTGGAGAATGCTGATTGGAAACTCATTGAAAACCTGGACTCCATTGTAGAAAGCACACAGCGAGTTGATGACTTAGAGGGCAAGCTCTTTCAGGTGGAGGTTGAGAAAAAGGAAGGCTCTAAGGTAGCAGCCACCCAGAATTGTGATTTGGCAGCCGCCGCTCAGAGTTTTGATTCGGCAGAGTCTCAGAATTCGGAGTTGGAGGAAAGAAATGCCTGTGTGTTAAAAGAAGAAATTGTGGCCCAGTATCCTAGTTTGAAAAGAGAAACCGAAAAAATCAGACAAAGCTTCAAAAGGAAATTGAAAGCAAGAAAGGGGAAAACAATATTTCTTGCACATAAAACAAACTTTGGGAAACAGACAAAAAACTCTATCCCAGTTAAAATACTCAAAATTCTTTCTCGTCATAGTGACTCAGTTGGGCACATAGAATGGGACAACAATGGGAACACGGGTTGTGCCACCTGCTTTGTTTTTACAGGGTTGTACATTTTTACTTGTCGGCATGTAATAAGTAACATTGTGGGAAATGAAATAGAGCCAGGTAAGTGGGCAGACATAATTGGTCAATGTGCAAAGGTGACATTTGGTTACGAAGACAGGCAAGAAAAAAATCACTATTTTTCCATTGAACGTTGGTTTGAGGTATCTGATGTAACTCTTGATTATGCTGTTCTGAAATTGAAGGAAGATGGACAACAAGTACCTGTTGGACTATATAATGGAATTGGCCCTGCTCCACTTAGTGGGTTGATATATATTATTGGCTATCCAGGATGGGAGGTAAAGTCTACGGATGCTTGTGTTATAATTCCCCAGTGTCAGCGAGTACAGAAATATCGGGAAAATCTTCAGGCTAAAGGTTACAATGCCGACATGCAGTATATCCATATGTACACCCAAAGAAGTTTCCAGAACATTGTTCCCAATCCTGATGTGATTACCTATGACACCACTTTTTACTTTGGGTCTTCTGGCTCACCAGTGTTTGATTCAAAAGGTTCTTTGGTAGCCATGCATACTGCTGGCTTCCGTAATCACTACCAAAGTGAATTTTCCAGTATCATTGAGTTTGGCTCTATCATGGTATCTATCCTCCATGATATTAAACAAAATCATGGAGCATGGTATGAAGAATTATGCATAACTCAGCAGGATGTAGAGATGGTGGCTGGTGAAGAGGGAGAACAGTGAGAATCTTGAGACTAGAACTAGTGTAACGATTGTGGGGTTTTTTCCCACCTCTGTATCTTTTCCCTAACTTCAGTTGCTGGAAGGCAGGATCTAAGACTTATTCATCTCATTGTCCCCAAAATCTGACACATAGAAAGTAAGTGCTTAGAAAATGTGTGGGTCATTCGGTAGCAAAACTTAGGGCTTCAGTTAATTTTTTTTTCCTAATTAATTTTTATTCTTGAGAGTATTACAGATGTCTCCCATTTCCCCTCCATTTGCCCTCTCCACCCAGCTCCCACCCCACCCCAGGACTTTATCACACTATTGTCTGTGCCCATGGTATACATATATGCATGTAAGTTCTTTGGTTACTCTCTCCTCACCCCTCTCCCCACTTCTCAGGCAGTGAGAGTGCACTGACCACCAGGGGCAGCTCCCGCATTGAGCTTCTGCCCCTTTGTGTTCAGTGCACATCATTGCTACCAGCCAGTCATCTGGTCATCCAGTTGTAACAGTAACTTAGGCTTTTATATATAGACTAGAGGCCTGGTGCACAAAATTCATGCATGAGGGGATGTCCCTCAGCCCAGCCTGCACCCTCTCTGATCTGGGAACCCTTGAGGGATGCCTCACCACCCATTTAGGCCTGATCCCAGTAGGATTGGGCCTAAACCGACAGTCGAACATCCCTCTCACAATCCAGGACTACTGGCTCCCAACTGCTTGCATGCCTACCTTCCTGATTGCCCCTAACCACTTCTGCCTGCCAGCCTAATAACCCCCTAACTACTCCCCTGCCAGCCTGTTTGCCCCGAACTGCCCTCTCTTGCAGGCCTGGTCACTCCTAACTGCCTTTCCCTGCAGGCCTATTCACCCCCAACTTCCTCTGCCATTCTTGTTACCCCTAATTGCCCCCCCTTTCTGGCTTGGTCCCTCCCAACTGCCCTCCCTTGCAGACCTGGTCCCTCCCAACTGCCCTCCCCTGCTGGCCATCTTGTGCTGGCCATCTTGTGTCCACATAGGGGCAGCCATCTTGTGTCTACATGTGGGCAGCCATTTTGTGTGCTGGAGTGATTGTCAATTTGCATATTACCCTTTTATTAGATAGGATAGAGGTCTGGTGCATGAGTGGGGGCCAACTGGTTTGCCCTGAAGGGTGTCTCCAATCAGGTTAGGGGTTCCCTTTGGGGCATGGGGCAGCCTAGGCCAGGGGCCTGTGGTGATTTGCAAGCCAGTCATGCCCCTGGCGACCCAAGCGGAGGCCCTGGTACCTGGTATTTATTTATCTTCTATAATTGAAACTTTGTAGCCTTGAGTGGAGGCCAAGGCAGTCCAGGGCTGTGGAAGCTTGGCTTCCTCCATCACCTGGGGCAACTCAAGCCTCATGCTCTCTCCAGCTGCAGGGCTGCTGCAGTTTTTGTTGGGATTTATTTATCTTGTATAATTGAAACTTTGTAGCCTTGAGTAGAGTCCAGGGCTGGCGAGGGTTTGTAAGAAGCTTGGCTTCCTCCATTGCTGGAGAAACCCAAGCCTCCTGCTCACTAAGTGGCTGCAGCTATCTTGGTTGAGTTAATTTTCATACTCGCTCCTGATTGGCTGGTGGGCATGGCTTGTGGGTGTAGCAGAGGTGCAGTCAATTTGCATATTACTCTTTTATAAGATAGTATAGATAGCTTTTTCAGATTGATTTCTATCACTTAGCAATATGCAATTTTGTGTGTATAGTGTAATTTGTTTATTCATTTACCTTTTGAAAAATCTCTCAGGTGCTTATGGTTTGAAGTGATTATAAATAAATCTTCTATAAGTATTTGCATAGAAATTTTTGTGTGAACATGTTTTCAATTCAAATGGCAAATACCAAAAAGGGTGATCACTAGGTTGTATGATAAAATCTGTTTCACTTTGTAAGCATCTGCTGAACTGTCTTCCAATGTGACTGTACCATTCTGTGTTCCCACCAGCAATGAAGGAGAGTTCATATTGATTCACATCTTCACCAGCACTTGGTATTACCACTCTTTTTGAATTTTAGACATATTCATCCTATTGAAATGCATGATATTCTTCAGGATCTTATGGGATTTATCATGAAATTGGAACTGTCTTTATATTATCTAGCATATGTATAGTATATAGTTATGGTATCAGTTCATATTCTGTCAGGAAAATAAAGCCACTATAAATATTATAAGACTCCGTTATTTAATTAGGAACGAGGGGTTGGATGAATGTGTGGGAGGAGCAGGGGAAGAGATCTGTAAGGCTGCAGGAGGAGGGTGTCAGCCAAAGCATTGGGAAGGGGAGAGAAGTGGCTGATTGATGTGGGGAAGGCTGAGATGGTCCCACCTCTTATCACCATGATGGCAGAGTCACAACTTCCAGAGCGGTTGCAAAATTGCCACATCGGATGTAACTTGTAAGTGGGAGCTTATATAGATATTACATAGTACTATCTGACCTCCATGATTTTCCAAGAAACAATGCCTACCACTTCATTTTCACCTTCTAAGTTTCTCATGAGTTTATCTCATGGACAAATGCTAACCCATAGAGCACAGGGATTCCGGGGGGGGGGGGGGGGGGGGGGGGGAATAGTTCCTAACTTTTTAAGGAAGTGGTGTTGCTAGGTAACCAGCACACACAGACGTATACACACAAAATACATGAACATGCATACAATCATAAGTCATTTTCAGTGAGGTTGTAATACAGTTTTTTTCTCATAAAGTGTATATCTCAACTTTAGCAGATTACTAACTGCAAGTCATCCGCACACTCCCTATGTCTTGAAAATAAATTATGCTATAAACAAATCCTACCAACAAGTATTTTTTGACACAGAGAAGTATCAAGTAAAAGATCAGGCTAAAATTCCATACAGTTAGGAAAAAACAAGTTTTCTTCTATTTCCTTTTGATCTTTCATTCTGCCCACCTCTTTTATGTCTGCTTATTTTCTACATGGGAATTCCAGATGAGCTCACAAAAGCATTAAATGTGGTCTTTCTGCCAAAACCGGTTTGGCTCAGTGGTAGAGCGTCAGTCTGCGGACTGGAAGGTCCCGGGTTTGATTCCGGTCAAGGGCATGTACCTTGGTTGCGGGCACATTCCCCGGTGGGGGGTGTGCAGGAGGCAGCTGGTCGATGTTTCTCTCTCATTGACGTTTCTAGCTTTCTATCTCTCTCCCTTCCTCTGTAAAATATCAATAAAATATATTTTTTTTAAATGTGGTCTTTCACCAGGCTCACAGAGAGTGTGGCTTCAGAAATTAGCCTCTGCATCCACAGCAGCTCCACATCCGCAACAAAGAGGACACCATTGAGGGCGGACTCTCCCCATGCAGCCATCACAGCCCGCCCACAATCTTCCCAGCACACCCACCATGCTGGGAGGGAGATGGAGCGCACTGGTGAGGAAATGGCACGGTGCCTTCTATTAGCCACCCAGGCGAGCCCATCCTCCGATGCCACATGGCCAAGCCGAAGCTCTCGCCACCACCGCCATGTGAACTTTAAAACTACAGTGGTAATTGAACCACAGGAGCGACCGTCAATGTTGCACCTGGCACCGCCACCCGCCACTGCTGCCGAGAATAAAGGAAACCCACCAAGAACAGAGCTCACCACCCCTTGGGCTCAGGGAGTGGGCGACCTCAGAACTTAGCCTCCATGTCTGCAGCTGCTCCGCTCCCACACCAAACGAGACACCTTTGGGGGTGGTCCCCCCGCCTGAAACCATCTCAGACCAACTGCAGCTGTCCCAGCCTGCCCCCCATGCTAGCAAGGAGCTAGCGCGGCGCCTCCAATATGCGACCCCAACACCCTAGAGGGGCCGTGTGCCCCGGGTGAGCCGAGTGTCCCAGGGGTCCGAGTGCCCCAGGGAGCCGAGTGTCCCATGGGGCAGAGTACCCCAGGTGAGCCGAGTGTCCCATGGGGCCAAGTGCCCCGGGTGAGCCGAGTGTACCAGGGGGCCGTGTGCCCCGGGTAAGCCATACCCCCCAAAGGGGAAGGGTGTCCTGGGTGAACCGTGTGTCCCAGGGGGCCGAGTGCCCCGGGTGAGCCGAGTGTCCCAGGGGGCCGAGTTCCCCAGGTGAGCCGAGTGTCCCAGGGGGCCGAGTTCCCCGGGTGAGCCGAGTGTCCCATGGGGCCGAGTTCCCCGGGTGAGCCGAGTGTCCCAGGGTGCAGTGTGCCCCGGGCGAGCCGTGTGTCCCAGGGGAAGCAGTGGGACCCAGGGGAAGGGGCGGTGAAAACCAGAGGAGGAGCGGACTCTATTCATATGGTCCTGAGATAGTCACCATAAAACAAGCAGACTGCCAAATGAGGAGCAGATTCTATTCATGGAGTCCTGAGATGGTCACCATAAAACAAGCAGATTGTCAAATGACAGCGGGGAGGGGAAGGAGACCTGGGGGGAGATAGGAGAACAACCGAGGGACTGGTATGCATGAACATAAGTACAACCAATGAACACAGAACTCTGGGGAGGGAGGGCATAAATGGGAGGTGGGGGGGGGGGGGCAATGGTAAGCTATGTACACAGATAATACCTTAATAAAATAAAATTTAAAAAAAAAGAAGATGGCAAAGGCAAAATAAAATTGCCTAACAAAGGAAAGGTACAAAAGTCTTTCAAATTAAACTTAAATATAATAAAAATAATTTAAAACTAAAAAAAATAAAAATAATAACAAAATAAAATAAAATGTGGTCTTTCTTTTTTTCCCCCTCATTCATACTTTGTTTCTTTTCCAGCACATTCATTTCCTGTGCCCTCTATCAATCCGGAACCCCTCAGGGGATGTGTGAGAGCTGGTTTCGGCCTGACAGTGGCACAACCCATCACTATGATGCATGCTGGTAGTAGCAGGAGCCTCTCCTGCCTCTGCAGCAGTGCTAAGGATATCTGGCTGACAATTCCTGGCCGGCGAGAGGATGCAGGCCAAGCTGAGGTACCCCCTTCCCTGACCCCCTCGTGTACCAATTTCATGCACCAGGCCTCTAGTATAATATAAAATCCCAAAAGTACTGGTAGAAAGGGAAATCCTTTAAAGACTGAAAAACTGCCAGTCACTCAGAGGCCCATTTTCCAGTACAACATCGCCACCTGCTGGATGCAGCCACCAGTGTGCCCCCTTCTAAACTAAGGCAGCCATTATTAACCTGGTGCTAAACTTGTTGACTAACAAAAGAAGGATCCAAAAAAAAAAAAACGCCTTGGTAGTAAAATACAAGTGTTATGTATACTCAGTAGCTCAGTCAGCCTGGCTTTCGCATCATCTTAGATTTTGGCAGTTGACTTTCTGGGGGAAACTTTATCCCCTACTTTCTCATCTGTATTTTGTTGTTTTCCTCCAGGAAAGGGTCACCCTGTCTTTTGATAGGCAGACTGAAATAAGATCACCCTAATTCAATCATAGATGAAAGTGACTTGACACAGAATTACAGAATGTCAAGACTCTATCTACCTCTGGTCTCTCACTTCTCGAGTTTAGCCCTCCAAGAGCTTGGGGATGTTTACTAGCCCCCTCTCTTATCCAACCTGCACTCTTAATTTTTATCTTGTCAGTACTATGTCTTTAGGGAACTCTGCCCCACTTTTCATTGACTCACCAGGGTGGAAATGCAGGGCCTGAAAGGTAGAGCAATCCTTAAGGATCTAAAGGACCTAAAAATAATGATCTCTGTCATATGTGCATTTCACTTATCAGTCTAGCCCCTGCAGAAACCAAGTGAGTGCCTAAGGATAATAGTCGATTACCACAAGGTCAAACCAAGTGTAGGTACAACTGCAGCCACTGTGCCAGATGTGGTAGCAAATTACAGCTGCCTCAGGTGCATAGTGTGTGAACATTGATTGGATGAATGTGGGGTTTTTTTTTCTGTCAGGATGAGAAAAGGGGATTAGCCATGGACGATGTTTCCAAGTGATTAGAGAGCATTTGTTCACCAACCAACAGGTCATGGGTTCAATTTCTGGTCAAGGGCACATACCAGTACCTGGGTTACAGTTTTGATCCCTAACTCAAGGCCCCCACAGTGGTAACCAATTGATGTGTCTGTCTCACATCAATGTTTCTCTCTCTCCTCATCCCTCCCTCTCTTCCACTCTCTCTAAAAATCAATGGAAAAAATATAATCACGTGGATGGAGTAGATAGAAAAAAATCTGGACTATTTGTACTTCCTACGAACCACCTCTCAATGATTTCATGGTAATCAGACCAGATGATCAAGAAGTAGCCAACACCTAGAGGTCATGGTCCTCTAAGGGAGGACCAGAGATGAACCTTATGAAGAATCAGAGGCCACAGATCAGGTACATGCCCAGGACATCTCATCCAAAGTGAAGGATAAATTATTGAATCTTGCACACCCCACTATGAAGAAGAAAGTGCACTGCTCTTTGGTTTCTGAAAGTAGCATATTCCACACCTGGACATACTACTTCCATCCATGTACAAGATGACACAATAGGCTGCCAGCTTTAAAGGAGGCCTAGACTAGGAAAGAGTCTGAGGAAGATCCTGGCTATGGTAGAAACAGTGCTGCTACTTGTGCAGTATACCCTAGGTGACCCTATGGTGTTAAAGTATCAGATGTGGGAAAAGATATGAGGTGGAGTTTATGGCAAGCCCATATGGAAGAAGCACAGTACAGACTCCTCTTGGGGCTCTGGAGCAAGGCCATCCCATCTGCAGTGGAAATATATGCCTGTTGAGTGATAATTCCTGGTGTGCTGTTGACTCCGTAAAGATAGAGCACCTGACCTTGAGACATCAAGTGACTGTGCATCCAGAACTGCTATGAAGTGGTGGGATCTATTAGATTTACCACGTCATACGTCAGGCGAGGCCAAAAATTGTCTCTGGTAATATGGATGCACCCAGTCTGAACAAGAAAAAGATCACAAGTGATTTCCATGAACAATGTGAGGAGCATCCCTGCAAAGCATTCACATCCTAACTGCTGGAACCTGGGGCTATGATAGGTTACTTGGCAAAGGGAAAATGTGGGGCATCTCTGATTGGCCACTTTAACTCCAGAGCTCCCTGTCGGCCAGTACTGTTTCAGCATACAAGTTCAAGAAGGTCCCAAAGACCTTCTTCAGGTTCAGTAATTTAATAAATGGATTCATAGGATTCAGAAAACTACTATATTCATGGTTATGGTTTATTATAGTGAAAAGATGCATATTAAAAGGGCCAAAAAAGTGGGATTTATTCCAGGCATGCAAGACTGATTCACCACTTACTGATGCAATCCGTCGTATCAATGGGCTTAAGAAGAAAAGCCACATACTCATGTCAATAGATGTAGGAAAATCATTTGGAAAAAAAATCCAACACCTGTTTATAAAAACTCCCAGCAAACTAGGAAGGGAACTTCCTCAAGTAGATGAAGAACATCTACAAAAAAAGCTACAGCTGATGTCATACTTCATGGTGAGAAACCAGGTGCTTTCCTGCTAAGATCAGAAACAAGTCAAGGATGTCTGCATTTATCACTCATGTTTCATATCATACTGAAATCCTGGAGAATACAGTAAGATAAGAAAAGGAAATAAAAAAATATACTAACTGGGAAGAAAGGAAAAAAAAAACTATCTTTGTTCACAGTTGGCATGATTGTCTATGTACTGTGTAGAAAAATCCCAAAGAATGAACAACAACAACAACAACAACACTCCTGAAACTAACAAGTAATTATAGCAAAGTTACAAGATACACAGTTAATATACAAAAGTCAGTTGCTTTTTTATATACCAGCAATGAACAAACGGCGAGTATAATTTAAAATATAATGCCATTTTTATACCCCTCCCCAAAAAGAGAAATACTTTGGTATAAATATAATAAAATAAGTACAAGCTCTATATGAGGAAAACTCTGGTGGAAGAAATCAAAGAAAATCTAAATAAGTGGAGAGATATTCCATGTACAAGTGTAGGAAGACTCAATACTGCCAAGTTGTGAGCTCCTCCCAGCTGGGTCCATAATCAATGTAATGCCAATCAAATTTCCACCAAGTTATCTTGTGGATATTGATACTAAAGTTTATAAGGTAAGGCAAAACACCCAGAAAGACCAATACAATGTTGGATTAGAAGACAAAGTTAGGAAACTGTTACTACTGAATTTGAAGACTTACTATAGAGCTGCTATAATCAAGACATGGTAGTGTTGATGAAAGTATAGCCAACTATATCAACGGAACAGAAGACAGAGCCCAGAAGTAGACCTCCTTAAATATAGCCACCTGGTCTTTGACAAAGGGACAAAGCAATAAGTGGAGCAAAAATGGTCTTTTCCACAAATGTTGCTCAAACTAGACATCTCCATGCACACATACACATGCAGGAAAAAATAGATTCTACACCCAGACTCTACACTTTTCACAAAAATAAAACTCAAAAATGGATTATAGATCTAAGTGTAAAACACAAAACTATAAAATTCCTAGAAACTAACAAAGGAAAATCTAGGTGGGCTTGGATTTGGTGTTGTCTTCTCAGACACAACACAAAAGCATAATCCGTGGAAGAAAAAAATGTTATGTTTTATTAAAATTTAAAATATCTGCTCTGGCCAAAACCGGTTTGGCTCAGTGGTAGAGCGTCGGTCTGCGGACTGAAAGGTCCCGGGTTCGATTCCGGTCAAGGGCATGTACACTGGTTGCGGGCACATACCCGGTAGGGGGTGTGCAGGAGGCGGCTGGTCGATGTTTCTCTCTCATCGACGTTTCTGGCTCTCTATCTCTCTCCCTTCCTCTCTGTAACATATCAATAAAATATATTTTTTTAAAAATATCTGCTCTGTGAAAGACACTGTTAGGGGAATGAAGGCCCATTGCCATGTGGCGCAGAGGTAAGTGCTGGGCAATGTCGGAGAAAGTCCATGTGAGCCTGATCACTGGGACTCTGAGACACTTCTTACCACCCCTGGGCCCTGTGACATCTGCAGCAAGCCAGATGGGGCAAGCACCCATTCTTAAAAGAGATAGAGTTAGAGAGAGAGAAAGAATAAATTTTAAAAATAAGCCATAAAGTGAGATAAAATGTTTGTGAAAGACGCATCTAATAAGGGACTGTTGTCTAAAATATAAAAACAACATTCAAAATTCAACAAGAAAGCAAACACCTCAATTAAAAAGATGCACCAAAGACTTTAATAGACATTTCACCAAAGCCAGATAGCAAATAAACAGTTGACAAGATGCTCAATGTCACATGTCATTAGAAAATTGCAACTTAAAGCAGCAATGAGATACCTCTCTACCTTTGTTCCCTGGGGTCCATGTCAAAACCCATAGAATGTACACCAAGGTGAATCAAATGTAAAAATCAGACTTATTAATACGCTAATAAGATCATATAACCTATTAATATTGGCTCACCAATTGTAGCAAATATACTACACTAACACAAGAGGTTACATTTTTCTATTATTCCATTTACTTAATAATACTCTTGAATTGAGAAAATTACAGATATGAAGAACATATTAGTGATTGCAAGAGGTTAAGGACAAAATGATAGTGGGGAGGATTGGATGTGGTTATCAAAGGGCAACATCCTTGTAGTGATACAAACTATATTGCATACATTTGTACACAAAATGGATATTGTATCATTTACACTTATTAAATATAACATACATTAATATGTAAATAATATAACCTATATTGTGTACTATATGATACAATTATATTATTTCAATAAGCAGCAGAATTGTAACTGGTCTGTATCCTCACGGTGTCAAATCAGTAGTGACGCACTACAGTTTTGTAGGTACAGTTTTATAAGATGTTACCACTGAGTAACATGGAGAAAAAGGTATATGGTATCTCTCTGTCTTATTTCTTACAACTGCATGTGAATCTACAATTATTTCAAAAAAATTTTTTTTAAAACCTTAATTTTACAAAAAAGCCAATGCCACGTCAGTCCAGCTCTTTCTCTTGGGTCATGCTCATTTGGAACCCAACCACCTCTATGTGATGAAGATGTCAATCAACATAGACAGACCATGTGTAGATACTTGGGCTGTAGCCCTAGCTGAGCTGCCAGGTGCCAGCCGGCATCAAGCACTAGACCTGTGAGTGAGTAAGCCCACATATGATTCTAGCCCTGAGCTCCACGTGTTCCATGGAAAAAGAAGACAATGACTTTTTCATTGAGTCTTGATGTTAAGCAATGATGGTAATTTTTTAAAATATATTTTATTGATATTTTACAGAGAAGAAGGGAGAGAGATAGAGAGCTAGAAATGTCCATGAGAGAGAAACATCGACCAGCTGCCTCTTGCACACCCCCTACCAGGGAATGTGCCCGCAACCAAGGTACATGCCCCTGACCGGAATCAAACCCGAGACCTTTCAGTCCGCAGACCGACGCTCTACCGCTGAGCCAAACCGGTTTCGGCAATGATGGTAATTTTTGAAGTAACTTTAAGTTGTAGCTTTGAACAGTACAGGCTGGCTTCATCCCAATTGGTCTTAATTAGTGAGGTTTAATTATAGTTGTCATATCCCAAATTAAAAATTAGGCACATCATTTGGTTAAAGATTATTAGGCCACTTATGGGCAGAAACAGCAGGTAATTTAAGAGATATCGTTGGATATAAAAATGAAATGTCTGAGTTTTTCAGGCATGCTAAAGATTATTTGAAATTGGGATTGTTGAATTAGAAGATCTAAGAAACATAAATAGAAATATATTATTATTGTCATATAATTATAAATTATGATTGCCACAAAGATTATTATGAATTATAAATTAACATACAATATCAAAAATGCACATAACTCACAATTGTAATTGATTACTAAAACCAAGCATATAAATACTCACTTCTGCTTGCAAATGAATCAGGCTACACACACCTCTCATGTGCAATTAGACATTTATTTTTGTTCTATGTTTAACATGACATACAAGAAGACGAGATACAAAATCAGGCTGGACATAGGTAAGAGACACTTTCTTCCTTATCTTTTTTCTCCTAGGGATTTCTGGTTTAGCTGGGCAGGTGCTATTTTCTCCCTGATCCTTCTAGCATCCCCTTAATAAGTCAGTGTTTCCCAAAGTGTGGTTCTCGTACCCCAAGGGGTACGGGAAAAGTTTGGTGGGGGTACGCGTTGCACCGGAGTTTGGTGGGGATATGCACTGCACTGTGCTTAGCTGCGCCTAATTCTACATTCTCATGAGTCAAGTCAAGACAGTCTTGTGAGGCATGAGATGGTCTGATGTGAAAATAAATGTTATTTATAATATAACTTTTATTTATATTTTATCATGAATAATTTTATTTTTCGTTTATTATTATATTGTGTATGTACCAAAAAAATAAAAAATAAATATATTTTTATTGTTATTAAAATACATCCTTTTTTTGACGAGGGCTACTCAGCGTTACGAAAATTATAGAAGGGGTACACATATGTCAAAAGTTTGGAAAAACACTGCATAGTTTCCGGATCTATACTAATGCAGACCAAAACAAGGTTTCCAGACTTTCTTCATACTCTTGGTCTCAAGATTGAAAGTAAAAATAGCTCAATAGCATTTAGGTTACTTTTTCTTCAAGTGTACTCTTGTTCTTTCAGAACACTCTAACCTAATTTCTCCCTTCCCTTCGTTTTCCTTTCTCCTTCTTTCTTTCTTCCTTCTTTCCTTCCTTCTTTCCTTTCTTCCTTCCCTCCTTTCTTTTTTCTTTCTTCCTTTTAATATACATATATTTTGGGGGGAAGATACTTGTGACACTCTCCGTTCCCTTATTTTACAGTGAGACACTTCTACATTGCCACATGCCTGGCCATATAACATATGTGGGGTTCTTGTTTTTGTTTTTGTTTTATTTTGTTTTGTTTTGTTTTGTATGAGGGGATTCCAACTGAATTTTGAATACCAATTTCCCCTCTGGATAAGTAATATTCTGAGATAAATTTCATAAGCCTTGTCATTTGTGAAACAGGAATAATAAATGGCTCTCGGTAGGATTAATTAAGGCATCCTTTGCTCCTGTCCCTTTCACCCTTCAAGCCTAAAAATTGATGTTTTAAGGAATGGTGTTGATTGAGTTTGATTGGGATACTGGGGTTTCTGGAGGCCATGGCAGGGAGATTTCTGGGCAAGGATACCACCAGCAAGGAAATGCTCAGAGGTAGCCTGGAACCTGGCGCTTTTGGAGACTCACAGAGGAGTGTGTATGACATTTTTTCTTTGCATTTGAAACTCTGTGAAGAGCAAGGTGAAGGGTGAAAGATGTGGGAAATACAAATAATAATATTAAGGAACTACAAATAATAATATTAGTAATATCTTTGTAATTCAAGAGGGCACAAGAAAGAGAGAGGGACACAAACAAACAAAAAATGACTATAAGATATTATGAAAATGTATTTATCCCTGATCCTGATCATTTAAATGTAGTGTTTTGTGTGGTCGCGACCTCAGCAAAACCAAGTTCGTATGATAGGACAAAACTCACATGTAATCCTGATGTCCATCTGACCTTTTAGATTATTTTCCACATTAATTGCTTACGACCATAAAATAACCAAGTCTGGCGTGTGTCTGTCTAGGTGTCTCGTTATTTTGGTCACAGGAAAACCCTGAAGAATAAACCAACGTCGCATGCGTCTTCTTAACTCAAACAACGTCACAGCAGGCCCGAAAAACCCCTTCTACTCTGATCATGGACGATATAAATCCTGCATTCGCCACACTGCTGCATCCCTTTGTGGACGGAGTCTCCTGAGCAGCGCGGTTGGAGTTGAATGGCAACGAGTGCGTGGGCCATTGGCCGGCAGGCGTCACTTTGGGCCGGCAGGGGGCGTGTGAGCTCCTAGGCACCGGCCCGAGTAGTCAGGGGGCGTGGCGACGCATCCTTGACAGACAGCTAAGGAAGGAAGGATGCTGGCGAAGATGAGGTAATACCACCCCGAACTACCGTATGGGCACCTGTGTGTGCGAGGGTGCGGGGGTGCGGGTGCGTGCGCGAGCGGGAGACACACCGTGTCTCAAAGCTGACCCTGCAGACACCGGCTCACGCTGCATTTAAAAAAAAAAAAAAAGAAGAAGAAGAAAGAAAAGAAGACAATTCAGTCCTGGGAGCGAGGTGGCAAAGTTGAGGCCGGGCGACTCCTGCGCTCCTGCCTTGGGCCGCGCCATGGAGCGCGGCCTTTCCGCGTCTCGGGGGCTGGCGTAACCCCCGCGGGCGCGGGTCTGCCTTGGTGTCTCTCCGGGGAGGAGCGATTCCTTCTGGAAGCCACTGAGCGGAGCCACAGGGAGGGGGAGCCCTCGCCCAGGCGGAGCCTCCCGGCGGATCGCGCGGCGAGGAGTCGGGAAGGGAGGGGAGCGCGGCGTGTGCCATTCCCGGCGGCGCGAGCGAGCGCGCGGCGAGGTCTCCCACCCGGGCGGCTGCGGAGCCCGAGGCGCAACTGGTGCGAGGGCTCGGCCCCCCGCCCGGCGGTCTCCAGCCCGCGCCCGCCGGGGGTTAGGCTCGGGCCAGGCGGGGGCCTGCTTTGCCGACAGCCGGACCTTTGCATGAAGCCGCCCGACCACCCCACGGAGCAGTGGCAGCGGCGGCAGCGGCGGCAGCGGCGGCAGCAGCGGCGGCGGCAGCGGCGGAGCCCGGAGGCGGCGCGCGGTCCGAGCCGGGCGGCCCCGGGCTCCGGGCCCCGGTGGATGCGCGGCCCGGGTGCGGCCCGCGGGCCGGAGCGGGGACTGCCCGGGGCGCCTGGGCGCGGGGCGGGGTGCGCGGCCGAGGCCCAGCAGCGGCGGCGGCGGCGCAGGAGGAAGCGGAGGAGGGCGGGCGCCCCGAGGCCGGGAGAGGGACCGCGCCGCGCCGCCGCCGCCGCCGCCGCCGCCCCGGGCTCGCCATGCTCCTGGCCTCGGCGGTGGTGGTCTGGGAATGGCTGAACGAGCACGGCCGCTGGCGCCCCTACAGCCCCGCCGTGAGCCACCACATCGAGGCGGTGGTGCGCGCCGGGCCCCGCGCCGGGGGCAGCGTGGTGCTGGGCCAGGTGGACAGCCGGCTCGCGCCCTACATCATCGACCTGCAGTCAATGAACCAGTTCCGCCAGGACACGGGTGAGCCGGCGCCCCAGCCCCGCCCGCGCGCCCGCCCGCGCGCACCTGCCCTCCCCGCCGGGGCCCACCCAGCCCGCACCTCCTCCGCGTGGTGGTGTCTCCCACCCGAGGGGGTCGTGGAGGAGGGTGCTTCTTGCCCGCGGGGGTTCCTAAGACGCCCCCTGCGGTAACCCCCCCCCCAAGCAATTAGTGTCCGTGTTCTGGCGATGCTAACCCAGCTGCACCCTGGCCCCTAACAACTCCTCTTTTACGCACCCCCCCCCCCTTTTAAGCGCTCGGTGGAAGCTGTGGTGCCACCTCGGCCACAAGCAGTCCCAGCCCCTAGTGAAGGCTGACCCTGCTGTGCCCCCCGGGCACCCTTGGGCCTGCCGTGCATGCATCCCCCTTCTTCACCCACGTTACTGCCTCTGCCCCTCCTGGGCGGGCCGCCTTCCCAGGGCGGGGTGCAGGGTGTGGGGACTGGGGACGGCAGCCGAGGCTCTCCGGAGGCTCTAGCGGTAGTCTCCTGTTGGGAAGGGCTGGGCTCCCCGGGAGGGGAGACGGGAGTTGAGGGATTCTATGGCTTGAAGCGCCCTGGATGCTGTGGCATCTGCCGGGGCGGCTGCTCGGCTGCTCGTGCACTCCCAGGGCTGAAGCAACAGGCCGAACAGATGGAGAGTGTGTGGGGGGGCACTGGGCTCCGAATGCCTGGCAGGGAAGCCGCTCTGCTCCCTTTGTCCGTGGAGGAGGAGGAGGAGGAGGAGGAGGAGGAGGAGGAGGAGGAGGAGGAGGAGGAGGAGGAAGAGGAGAATTCCTAAGGAGAAACTGCCCCCCAAGCTTCTCCCTTTAAACCGTTCACTGTGAGGGACACTCGGGCCTCCCAGACCACAGTCTTCTCCTGAGATGCAAGTTGCCACTGTGGCCACCACAATGGCCCTTCCCAGCTGACCAGCCTTCCCATCAGAGCAAGGAAGGGAGGCGGCAGGGAGGAGGGCAGGGTGGTGGGTCCTTGGCTGAGGGGCAGGGCAGAGTTGCCTCTTTGCTTGGCCCAGTGTGGCCAGACTTAATTGATGACCGAGACAAGTCTGTCCCCTCGTGGAGGGGTGGGGGGGGGGTGGAGGGAGGGAGATTGTTTCTGGAATTCTGGCTGGGCTTTCCCGAGAATGTGCAGCGGAGCCTGGAGAGGCAGGTGTGGGGAGGAGGGACTGGAGAGGGAGACGGGGGAGAGTCCCAGAAGGCCAGAGAACAGCTGTTGGAGCTGGGCATCTCAGCCCCCTTGGAAAGCCCCGCATCCTGTGTGCTCATTAGGATTTTCATGGGAAAAGAGGTAGCTTCCCACCCTCCTGCCCCATCTTTAGTCAGGACTCCCAACAACCTCTTTGCCAAAGACTTTGCAGACACCCAGCCCAGTGAGTAAAGTTTCCAGAAGCGTTACCAAGGGGGGAGGGGAGAGGAGAGGAGGCTTAAACCCTGGTGGGAACGGGAGGGAGGCGGAGCTCAGATGACTGAGAGGAAGAGGGACTTAGGAGGACACGGGAGATTGAGAAAGAGGATTAAGTGTGGCTGAGGTGGAGAGAGGGGATGCAATTGTGTAATGTGGACAGAGGTTGTGGAGGTGAGAGCAGAGGCCTCAGATTGGGGGGTGGAGGTGTGTCTGGAGAAGGGGACAGGGGAGCCTTGGTGATGGGACCAGGAAGACCAGCAGCTAAGACACCTGACAGGGAATCCCAGTCCTGCTCGAAATAAACAGGCAGGCCGAAACTGGTTTGGCTCAGTGGATAGAGCGTCGGCCTGCGGACTGAAAGGTCCCAGGTTCGATTCCAGTCAAGGGCATGTGCCTTGGTTGCAGGCACATCCCCGGTGGGGGATGTGCAGGAGGCAGTTGGTCGATGTTTCTCTCTCATCGATGTTTCTAGCTTTCTATCCCTCTCCTTTCTTCTCTGTAAAAAAAAAAATCAATAAAATATATTTTTAAAATAAATAAATAAACAGGCAGGTGTGAGCTTTTAGAAACTAAGTCTGTGCAGCACGTGGCGAGCCCCCCTAGCGACCTAAAGGTTTCCAGCCCTTGTCTCACTTTTGGGAAAGGGGAACGTTTAATCGGTGATTTATGGACATGGTACCTAGAAAGGGTGGTGGCCGGAAGGGCCCTTTCTACAGAAGTGACGTTCTGGAGACAACTGGGTTGAAAGACAGAAGCCACCTCCCCCAGGTCTGATCGCTCTTCCCCAGGGACAGGCTGACCACTGCCTGGCGCTCCGTTTAGTCCATGGCTAGGCACCAGGTGGCCATCGGGGAAGAGTTTGCTGGTGCTCTGCAGGCTCCAGACCAGAGGCAGAGCGCTGGCCCTGGATCATTTTAAAGCCCGCCTCAGAGTGTGTTTCACATTCTTGTCTGACTCCCCAGTGCCGGGCCCCGCACTGGGTGCTAGAGGCACTGGGCCGGGTTCCCAGGAATGCTGGGTCTGTCAGGGAGCTTGTCAAAGCAGACTAGGACCTCTGGGTTACTGGACTTGGAGCCCCCTCCTCTCCATCCTCCACCCACAGACACACAGTTCCTCTCAGTATAGCTCATTGATGAGGCCGTGACAGGGTAGGAACTTTAAGCCACCAGCTCCCAGGCAACCTCAGCCAAGCCCTAGCAATGCTTAATTAAATTACCCACTGTCCCCCTAAGCCATAGTTTGAAGCTGGGAACCAGAAACATCCCCCTGAACAAAGGAGAGCTGGAAGTCCCCTGTGTAGAGGCGATTCCTCGCTTTTTTCTGTTGTTGTTGTTGGCGCCTCTATGTGGGGGCATTTCCTGAGATGGGAGCTTTGTGCTGTGTTTTTTTTGTTTTGTTTTGTTTTGTTTTTAAGAAGTAGCCTGCCCTGATGCCAAGGAAGTCCTCAGACTCTCAGCTTTCCTGGGCTCCGACTTCATCCAGCCTGTCTCCAAGGAGATTCCTAGGAGGTTGTGCAGACACCCTCTCTGCCGCCTCTGTTTGCCCTGGACACTTCTTCCCCCCAGACAGCCTCCCAGCCAGAGCTTATTTGCATGCCATGCTGGTCTCCTCTAAGCAATTGGGGCTAGAGAATCTGGAAGAAGGGAAGAGATGAGGAGGCTGGGTCTTGGCCGCTTCCGAAGGCTTTGGTTGGGTCCTCGTCACCTACAGTCATTTGCTTTGCCTGGGCTAACCTCCTTTTGTAGGACACAGTGACGGGAGCTCTGTACTTCAGTACCACTTTCCTCTGCATCTTCCGATGCACCTGTTCGCTGCCATCTCCAAGGCCCAGGCCGCAGGATGGAAGGGGAACACCCTGACTGGGAGGGGGAGATATGACTCAGGCTCACATCCCAAACTCCCTGGCTTACAGTATGACCTTGAGCAAGTCTCTTCATTGCTCAGGCCTCATTTTCCTCTGCAGAATGAAAAACAGGCTTAAGATTCCTTGTGGCTCCTTTCTTCCCATCATGCAGATCAGCATGTGAGTGGGTTTGGCCCCTCCTCCAGCGATATTGCTGCTTAGAAGCTGTGTGGTGTGAGGGAGGGATCTTTCCAGCGCGGAGATTTCTGTGCAGCTGTGGCCTCTGTTATGGCTTCCATGTGGTGAGAGGGTCAGATGGAGAGAGATTAAGGGGTTGACAGAAGCTGATGAAGCTGATTTTCAGGGTCCCACAATACCCTGCATCCTCTGTGAGCACAGGAATGGAAGAGGCAAAGGGCATGATGACCGCATGACAGTTACAATATAGAGATGCCCCAAGCACATGGCACACATTATCTTGCTTAATTCTCCAAGAGCCTTATGAAAGACCTATTGTTCCCATTTTATAGGAAATGAAGCAAGTTGAAAGAGATTAAGTTATTCAAAGGTTTATAGCCAGTCAATAGGGAAGCTGAGGCTCCAAATCAAGAGTTCTATGCTCTGCTCCTTTATGTGGTGAACCGTAGAGAGCACCTGCTTCATGCAGGTGCCACTGTAGGTATGTGGGGTGTAACAGTAATAAATACCTAAGTACCTAAGTTTTTGCCCTCGTGGATCATTCTAGTAAGAGTGAGGGGGGCTGGGATTTCTTGGACAGAGTAGATGCTCTAACACAGCGTTGCATAGAAGTGGGTGAAATGCCCTAGAGACCTCAGGTCATTCTTAGAACGTGTTGTCTCCCAGTTTCCAGAAGCGGGAATGTCTTAGATGCTTCGAGCAGCAGGTGTCTGAGTTGCCAAGAAAAACTGACTTTCATTCTCCCTCTTCCTCCTTAGTCCGGAGGAAGAAAGAGAATCGCTATCCCATTAGAGGCCTCTTCCTTGGGTCACTGCACCTTAAGACCCAGTGGATTTCCTCCGATCATCTAGTTCACGGTTCTGATTATAGAAGGTCCATTCAGAGAATTAAATCCCATCATCTCTTTTGTCCCGCAACTTTGGTTCTGAGGTCTGCCTTCTGTCTGTAATTAACCTGCTAGGACTGAACTGAACTCAACATTTTCTCCTTCCAAACCCAGCTCTCCATCATATATATATATATATATATAATTGATTTTTTTTACAGAGAGGAAGGGAGAGGGATAGAGAGTTAGAAACATCGATGAGAGAGAAACATCCATCAGCTGCCTCCTACACACCCCTTACTGAGGATGTGCCCGCAACCAAGGTACATGCCCTTGACCGGAATCGAACCTGGAACCCTTCGATCCGCAGGCCAGCCCTCTATCCACTGAGCCAAACCAGTTTCGGCCAGCTCTCCATCTTGACACCCTCTGCCTATTCCTGGTGCTTCCATTTTACCACTTGACTGACTGACTGACACATTCTGTCATTCAGAGTCATACTCGGGTGCTAGGCATGAGCAGACACATAGACCATGTGGCCCAGCAGTTGGAATGTTAGTGTGCATGGGAACTCAGGGTGTCCCCCCAATCCCACCAGGGCTGGAAGGCATTGTACCCCTAAAGATTCTGAAGCAGGTGATCCTGGAACTGCTCTTGGAAAGTATTCAGCTCCTCATGGTCAAGTCCTTCCCATTTCCTCTCTGTAGGGTCCTTCCGACTTGTCCCCTCCTTTTCATTTTCACGGCCAACACCCTCGTTACTTCTCACTTAGACACAATTAACGGACCTGCTCTGCATTGTCACTTCTCTGCGTGTCACAAACTTCACTGGCTCCTTAATGTGAACAAGTAAAATCCATGACAGCTTAGCAATCCTTTGTCATGTCTGACTATTGAAATTCTCTTTATATGCAGGTCTTATGCTATTTATCATCCATTTCATAAAATGTTCTCCAAACCATCATTCCTTTGTTTAATATTTAATTGGTATTTATTGAGCCCCTAAGATAATTCCAAGCATTGGGGGATTCAGCCCTGAGCAAACTCCTGGATGCCCACTATTGTGGGGTTGGGGGGTCCAGTGGAGGGAGACAGACTTTCATCAAATTAATCACACAAACAAATGTGTAATTGTACATCAAGATAAATGCTATAAGAAAAATAGGAGTGGGAATTTGACCTGGTCACGGCAGCACAGAGGAAATCTGAAGGATGAGCAGTGAGGAGGGTTGCCTGAGTGTTTGGGGGAGGGACCAGCGTTATGAAAAAGTACAGAGAAGCATGGCCGTGGACAGAAAGTGAAAGAGACTGGGGTGGCAGAAATGTGAGCAGAGTGGGGGGAGGGGAATCTCAGTGGAAGTCATGAAAAGGATTTAAGCATTAAGGATGTGGTCAGATTTTCTGCCAACATGCATTTTGTTGGCACCCTTCCTGTGGCTATTCTGCCTCATGAATAGTCATTAGCATACCTGTCTTGTTTTAGACTGTAAGCTATTTGAGGAGTTGTCTAGGCCTTGGCATTCCTCACAGCGCTAGTGGGTACCCAGCGGATGAGGCAAAGAATGAAATGCCAAAGCAGCCAGAAATTACCAATCAATCACAGCCCATTAATTACGGAGCCCTCGTTATTGCCAGGCACGGCAGTGGGCACTAGAAAGCAAAGACCTACACTGTGTGTCTATGCGTCCACGTAAGGCGCCAGCATGAAAGGAGATCCTGGTGCACCTCAGACTTCCTAACTAGGAGAACCTTTCAAGGGATGGATGGCAAATGGCATAGGAGAATTTTAATAGGGTTTTAAAAAAAAAAAAAAGGCAAAGGGGAGCATTTCAATAGAAGGAAATAGTAGGGGAGGAGGTCCAGAAACTCTGAGGGAACCCATGAGGGTAAAAGGGGTATCTATTTATTAGGAGTGCTTGCAATACAAGCACAGAAGATCAACCTGGGACTGTGCGGGAGCCAGGATCTCCAGAAGCTCCGGGGCAATTCCCAGGCATCTCTGGGGACTGGTAACACTGGTGTAAAAAAAAAAAAAAAAAAAAAAAGCCCTCTAAGCGCATCTGTGAAAACTGGTCAAGTATATTGTCTCTGCTACCTGGAAGGAATCCAAAAGAGTGTCTTTAAGCTCTCTAAACTTAATTTCCTCATTTCTAAAGGGGAATTTTATAGGACTGCCATGAAGATCCCATGGACTGTACAAATACGAGTTATATATAAAATTTCTCTTTCTTCTCCTTCTCCATCCTGTTTAGACGGATAGTAGAAAAATAGTCATAATCCCCAACTTTTCTTGAGCTTTTGCCATGTGACAGGTGTTATTTCAGTGCTTTATATTCATTTCTACATTTCATCCTCAAATTCACCCTTTGAAGTAGCTTCCCTGGGCTCCAAACAGATAAGGAAACTGAGGCTTAATCACACAGCTGGAAGGGGCGGGTCCTCGGCTGTGGGACACAAAGCCCGTGTTCTTTGTTCCCCAGCGAGCGGGCCCCTTAGGAAGGAAATAGAGGCAAACCAGGGGCCTATTGCCTCCCCGCTTCCTCCTGTCCTGCTCGCTACCCCGGGTCCCCCAGCCGAGGTCCTGCTGCTGAATAGGGAATTGTTCTGTCTCTCCCTCCTGCCTCTGAATGTTGATGTTTTGGGTCATTAAGGGGGTTGGAGATTGGAGGGGGGTGGGTTATGACCCTGGCAAAGGCCTGAATAGCCATTGTTCCTTTTCTTCCCCCCTTGAATGGGATTCTGTCCCAAGTCCTGGTGTCTTCCTCTGGGTTGGAGGAGGGGTGAGTCAGAGGCCGGAGAAGGGGAGCCTTTTCCCACCGCTTTGATGGCTAGGACTCAAGATGACAGATTTGGCCATTCCAGCCCCCCCTGGAGGTCTCACCAGCTTCCCCGCCTGCCTTGAGCTGGGTATCTGCAGCCTTGATGAGACCCATGAAATGAAGTCTGAACTCAGTTTGGGGGTAGGTAGGGGAGAAAGAGGCAACAGCTAGAGGCTTAGTATACCCTTCTTGTCCTGCAGGCTCGTTTCTGCTGGACTGTTCCCCTGCAATGACCTTGGCCTCATCCTTATCCCTAACCCCTACCCACAGGAAGATGGTAACGATGAAGATGATCTCTTTAAGAGGGCTTGACTTTCTTGAAAGAAAGACATTCGATACATAGACAATTATTCTTAGGACCATTATTGTAGTCCATAAGAATGAATGATGGGCCGAAACCGGTTTGGCTCAGTGGATAGAGCGTCAGCCTGTGGACTGAAAGGTCCCGGGTTCGATTCCAGTCAAGGGCATGTACCTTGGTTGCTGGCACATCCCCATTGGGGGGTGTGCAAGAGGCAGCTGGTCGATGATTCTCTCTCATTGACGTTTCTAACTCTCTATCCCTCTCTCTTCCTCTGTAAAAAATCAATAAAATATATATATTTTTAAAAAGAGTGAATGATGGGAAATTGGGGAGTGTGCTCTCAACCTGATTTTCCTTTCTCTTCTCGCAACAACAGGCCAGCTCAGTGACCGCTGTCTCTGGGCAGCCTTCCCCGACCGAGGCAGAGTCTCCCTCTGCCCTCTAGGTTTCCGTGGCCCTGTGTTCTTTTCGTCCCTAACCCTAGAGGCAGGGACGTTTAGAGGGATAGGGGAGAAGGGATATGATATTTATGAGCACCTACTGGGTGTCAAGGGCACTGTGTGCCTTAGGGCCAAGCGAAGTGCAGAACCTGGCATGCACGGGTGCGTCTTTGTTGAGTCAACAAGGAGTCACACTTACACTTTTCACAAAAACTCAGCAAAGGAAACCTCCTGTTTCTCAGGGGGAGAAAGGAGGCTGGGGGGGGTCTATATTAGCTAATAAAGGAGCAAACTTGGCTGCAGATCAAGGTGGCCCCACGCCAAGCCAGGCGTTGCCCCTTCTGGCAGCGCCCTGCCTTATAACTCCTTTGCCTTATAACTCACCCACCTGCTTTCACCCTGGTGTGCCTGTGGACTGACTCCTAAGAGACATGAATGAGTCTCACTCGAAGCTGCTATCTCAACAGGCAGCCCCAGTGCCCGGCACACAGTAGGACCCGTTTGATACTTGCCTGCGAATGAGACAGAATCCCGTTTCTTTCCTTGCCGACCTTGACCCTCTCTCCCCTCTCCCGCCCTGGCAGGGACCCTCCGCCCAGTTCGCCGCAACTACTACGACCCGACCTCGGCCCCCGGGAAGGGCGTGGTGTGGGAGTGGGAGAACGACAGCGGCTCCTGGACGCCCTACGACATGGAGGTGGGCATCACCATCCAGCACGCCTACGAGAGGCAGCACCCCTGGGTCGACCTCACCCCCATCGGCTTCAGCTACGTCATTGACTTCAGCACCATGGGCCAGATCAACCGGCAGACCCACCGCCAGCGCCGCGTCCGCCGGCGCCTGGACCTCATCTACCCCATGGTCACGGGCACCTTGCCCAAGGCCCCGTCCTGGCCGGCCAGCCCGGGATCGGCCGGATCCGCCGCCGGATCCGCGGCGTCGGTCGCCTCGCCGCCGCCACCGGGCCCGCCCTGCTCCTGCCCGCAGTGCGTCCTGGTGATGAGCGTCAAGGCGGCCGGGCCCCCGCCGCCCCCCGCAGCCCGCAGGAGCGTGCCCCCGCCCGGAGCGGCCCGGCTGCCCCCGCCGCCGCCGCCCCCGGGACCCGGGCCCAAGCTCCTGGACAGCACCGGCACCATCCGAGGCCCCGCGAAGGCCGCCCCGCCCCAGGCAATCCAGCGGCAGGCCGCCAGCGCCCCGGCAGGGGCGGCGGGGGGCTCTCAGGCCAGCCCCCCGGGAGCCAACGGCAAGACAGGACGGGTGGCCCTGGCGACCTTGAACCGGACCAACCTGCAGCGGCTGGCCATGGCGCAGTCCCGGGTGCTGATCGCCTCTGGGTAGGTGCTGGCGTGGCTGCTTCTGAGTCTGGACGCCCCCGTCCCCTCCACCCCCCAAGGCAGAGCTAACGACTGACACCCCCCCCCCCCTGTCAGAGATGGAGGAGGGGACGCCAGGGCTTTCTGCTCCCTGTCATCTTGTCCTGCCACCCTGGCTGCAGGTGGATGGATGAGGAGGTGATTCTAATGGACACTTTGCCTCTTACTGACCCCTCACACGACAGCCCTCACTTCCTGCTCTGTGAGTTCTGGCAGCCACACCCTCATCTGGGGTGCTGTGAGGGCCAAAGAGATCGGATCGGGTGTGATTGTAATAGTAGGCCGAATTAATTGTGCACCCACCCCGGCGTTCCAGTTTGGGGAGGGGGGAGTTATTACCTCATTTAACCCTTCACGGCAGCTCCGGGAAGTAGGCAGCTTGATCCCGTTTTCCCCATGAAGACACCACCCGTTAGTTAACTTGCTCAGGGGCAGGTAGCTAACCATGGTCGGAGAGACCAGGATTCACACTCTAGAAAGTCTGACGGCAGAGCCAGACTCTTTCTGACTCTGAGGGGCCCCTTCCACACCACAGCGCCTGGCATACAGAAGGTGCCAAGCAAAGGCTTGTCCCATTCCTCTGGTCTGGTTGGCAGCTGGAGGGGCACCTTTGGATTGGAATAACAGCCCGTATTACTGAGCGCTTACCATGTGCTGGACCCATTCCCTGCATTGTCCCAGTTACTCCTGTGTGTTACACACAGAGTGGGCTGGGAACCTAGGTTTTGGTCTCCTAATCCACTGTTGTTGTTGTTGTTTTGGTGTGTTGTGTTGTGTTGTGTTGTGTTTTTTTTAAGTCTGGCTCCTCGGTTATGCGACAGCAATGACCAAATAGTCGAATACTGGTCAGATGCGTGGGATTTTCATATGACTTCCCCCGAGTGGGCAGAAGTGTGTGGGAGAGGGCTCTGGGTACCTAAACAGTGCCTCCACTCAGTTTCTACTCACCGTCACACGGTGGCATCCTCGGGAGGGCCTCTCACAGAATTCAGGGTGATTACTGGCGCTCCTAAGAACCCAGCCTCCAGAACCCAACTGTCTAGACTCAAACCCAAGTTCCCCGCTCTGTAACTTGGGGCTAAGTCTTGCATCCTCTTGTCTTCATTTTGCGCATCTGTAAAATGAGGGTAATAATAGCACCTTCTTTGTAGGGTCATCATGAGGATTAAGTGACATATTTGGTGTATAGGTTTAGCACAATGCTTGATACATAATAGTAAGAGTCGGGTCAGAATTAGCCGCCATTGTTGTCATTACAATTATTCTCAGGTGCCTATTGAACATGCGCTATGTAGCTGTTGAATTGAAGTCAAAGCTGAGCAGCCTTACCTCATTGCTGGCGCCCTTGACAAACGCCAAGTGACCCCCCGTGCCATAATTGAGGGAAAGGAACCCCAGATCGCTTTAAATCCCAACGAGGGAGTCGGCAGCTCTTTATCTCTCTGCTTTATTCCCTCTGCCAGCCAGCAGAATTGGAGTGAGAGAATGGGCTGGAGGGCCGGCCAGTGCGGTTTCAAAAGAGCTATAGAAACACGTTGTTGTTTTTTTCTCTGCTCTGTTTTCCTGACGAGGGAGGCCCCTCCCTAGCTTCCAGCCCTTTTCTTTTTACCTCGTACCACCTCCCTCAACCCCACTACCATCTTCTGCTCCAGCCTTTCTTGGCCATTTAATGAGCGTGTTTATTCCCTTTGTCTGGCATTGCCATCGACCTTCTGTCGTCCAGTGGCCCCTCCCCACACCCCTCGCTGCCCATGACCTCTTCAAGAAACTTTCCCACGGACAAAAAAGAGGACCAGGGAGGGTGGGAGAGGTGGGATGGAGAGAAGGGTTTGGGGGGAGGGAACAAAAGGCCCTGTGAATTATTCAGGGACACAAGCAGGGGGCTCCTAAAGAGAAGAGGGGAGGGCTGTACAGGGGAGGGCGAGAGTCGCCCCTCTGGCCCTCCTCGGCTCCAGAATTAAGGCTTCTCTATCTCCAGGGAGGCCATGGCTGCTGGAGAGACAAGACCATTGTTCCGCCTGAGGATTCCCGGGTTGGCTCCCGACTCCGAGAGAGACACCGGCTCTCACCAGGGCATCTGCAGAGCTGTCCTCCTGTCTTCGATTCCCCTCCCCTGCCACCTTACCAGCTCTTCTCTTTTCCTAGTTTTGTATTTTAGGGACAGGAATTAAAACGTGCACCCTCCAGAACGGGGATCAACCAAACTGAATGGGAGCAGAGGAATTGTCTTCTGATTGGTCAACAAGTGGTTAGGCCGACAGCTTCGGCTGAGCTGAGTTGCCTGGAGGGCGCGAAAGCATGCCTGCCAGGGCTGCTGCTAATTTCCAGAAGGAAGGTTCAGGCATATGGAGCTGGAGCCCCAACAGGGTGTGACCAGTGTGGGCTATATGAGCCAGTCTCCGTGGTTCTCATTGTAACCAATAACAGTGGGGGAGGGTTGGCGAGTTTTTTGCTAAGTGGACAATCCTAAATACTGCCCAACACTCTACTTGACACTTGACACTTGATGCCCTCAAGAACCTGAGAAAATTGGACTCAAGCCCAACTTCCTCCTACAGTTGGGAAACAAAAATGTAAATAATCACCCAGATTCGCATAGGGCTCCGCTATTTACAAAGTCTTTGCTCCAGATCCTCCACCCTCACAGGGGCCCCAGCCAGCAAGAGCAGAGAGGCTGTGGTGGCCTCCCCAAAAACACATGTCAGTGCTCAGCTGGATTGGAAGGCGACTTCCAGGCCCCCTGGCTGGGGGAGGGGCTCCTTCCCATATAACCTTCGGTATTTCATAAACAAATATCCCCTTCTTCCCCCAGTCCCAGTGCCACCAGAACCCAGTGACAAACCCTTCCGCCATGCTGCCCCTTTCCTGGCATAGCAGGGGCACCCACCTCTCCCACAGTGCTCACAGGAGTCCCAGGCCTCACGTGCAGACCCTCCCTCTCTCCAGACCTTGCCTCTACCCAGCGTTCTTGGGCTGCCTTGGGGGTTGCTGTGCAGGTTGGAATAGTTCCTGGTTAAGCAGATTGGGTGTGGAAACCTGCCAGTCCAGTTTGTGGGAACAAAGGTAGCTTTTGTCACCCAGATCACAACTACTTATCAGCGGGAGTGGGGGCCTTGGAGTGGTGAAGGGGTCAGGCAGGTGCGGGGGCTGGGTGGGGTGCTGCCCCCTGGTGGGGAGCAGGACAGACACAGGAGGCCAGACCTCCACTCCCAGCCTCCGCAGCAGCCCCTGTGAGGAAGCGACTCAGTTGTGGGTAGAGAGAGGACTGGGTTCTTGAGTACTGGGGTGGGAAATTGTCAGAAAACCTCCTCAGCAACTTCTAACCCCAGATCTTCACAGGTCTATAGAAAAGGATGCTGAGGCTCAGAAAACTTACTGGACTGGATGAGGTGTTACTGGCATGATTGGGATCCGAACCCAGTTTTCCCCGGCTCCCGGTCCACCATATTGTGCCTGTCCCTGAGGAGCAAGTCCCAGGGTCCAGAATCTAGACCATGCTCTTTTCCTGGCCTACATTCCCTTGTTTTGAATCCCCCTCCCTCCCTCCTCATCTGGTTTGATTTATCCTAGGGTCAGTTTCTGGGGAAAAGTATCCCTTAGTGGCCTGCTGAGACACAAATACTCCCACATCTGTTGTTTGCACAACCTTCTCACAACGCTGTGCACATGTCCTAGTCCCTGGGTAGGAGCAAAGGCCCTGGAAGACTCAGCATCACCAGGGAAGCCCCCTCCCCCCGGGCATGCGGGGCTCAGACAGATCCACTGCCCAGCCTTGAGGTCCCTCTGAGCTCTGCCACCTGTTAGATGGGTGTGTATTCCTTCACTCTCTGAGCTTCACGTACTCTGTCTGCAGTATCAGGTGACCAGATGATTTAGACATAGGAGCACAATGTCATAGGCGGCTGAAACAGTGAGCCAGATTTCCTGCCTTCAGATCCTTAGCTGCGTGATCTTTATCAAGCTGGCTTCACCGCTCTGTGCCTCAGCTTCCCTGCCTATTAAAGTAGGGCTGATCATAATAACACCGCATGCGTAGGTTGCTGGAGGGATTGGGTGACTTACATATTGTGAGCAATGAGACGTGTCTGGTACAAGGCAGGCTCTGTGCGTGTTAGCGATTCTAACACAAGGATAAAGGCTCCCAGGCTGTCTTGTTCACCGCCGTGTCCCTGGCTCAAAATGAATGATCCAATAAACAAATAATAAACAACGTAAGTAAAGGAATCAACACGCTCTCTTTCCCAGCACCACCCTGCCCCCATAGCAGAACTGCCGGCTTCTCAGGCTGCCTGGCTCCCGAACTCATCTGTGACCCAGTGCATTTGGCCTCTCCAAGCCCACATCTTCCTCCAAGCCCAGCTGTGGAAGCCTGGGTGGTGAAGGGGGTGGGGAGAGATGGCGCAAGACTGAGCCCCACATGTCCCCTATTTTTCTAGTTGGCGCCGGGAGACCTCGTCTTTCCCGTGCAGCTGTGCCGTCTCCTCTCCAGCTTGGCTTGAGTTGCTGGGAGAGGAACAGAGAGAGGAGGAGGTTTTGCCTGATATTTATATTTCTCAGGGAGTGGGAGAAGTAACAGCTGTTAGAGCAATGGTTTCCAAACGTTGGACTGGGGATTGGTGGCATCTGCCTCCTCTCCGCAGAAGCGTGTCGAAATGCAAGTTCTTGTGCCCCAGTGCAGGCTTTGGGCTCTGGCTCTTTCAAAGTTTCTTAGGTGGCTCTGATGTCCACCAAGGTTTGGACTTGTTTCTTTATACTTTTATTCCTTCATTAAATGTTCGCTGAATGCCGACTAGTGTCAGGCTTCTGAACAAAATGGACAAAGAAATGTGCCCTTGTAGAGCTTAGATTTTAGAAGGGAAGATAATAAGAAGCGACTTATTTTAAAAGATTATGAGTTCCATGGGGGGGGGGGAATTAAAAACACAGCAGTATATGAGAGTTTGGGGGTCCCAGGGTAAGATGAATGGGCTGATAGCAGTACCACATAAGATGGTCTCAAGAACCTCACTGAGAAGGCAAGATGTGAGCCAAGGAGTTCTAGGAGGAAGCCAGGAATGTGTCTTGTGGAAGAGCATTTTAGGCAGAGGAAACAGCACACGCAAAGGCTCTGAAGCCGGAAGTGCCAGTCATGTAGGAGGAACAGGCAAAAAGGCAAGTTATAGGAGGAAGAGCAGAGAGAGAGGAGGATTGGGATTAGGAGCATGGACAGAGCATTCAGGGCTGTTAGGCCTTGCTGGGACTTTGAATTAACTGAGGAAAACCATTCTGAGTTTTAAGGTTCTAAATGGAGGAGTGACATGGTCTGACTTAGTTTTGAAGATATCACCTCTGGCTACGATATCCTTGTAATTAGCCAGTTATCTACATGAATAAAAGAGAAAAATACTAATTGACTATACCTTCCCTATGTCCACAGCCAATCATAGTGGGTATGCAAATTAACTCAACAAGATGGAGGTTAATTTGCATATGTAGGCGGGAGTGGTGTGAAGTCTGCTAGGAGGGGAAGGGGGCTGCTGAAGGGAGCTACTGGAGTGGTGATCCAGACAGAAGCAGGGACTTGCTGGCTCTGGGCAGCACAGGAGCGGGGACATGTGAGCTCCAGGGCAGATGGGATGGGGAGTGGGGACTTGCTGGCTCCCTGGCAGCTGGGAGTGAAGCCAAGGGCCTATTCTTGCATGAATATCGTGCAATGGGCCTCTAGCTAATAATAAAAAAAAAAGGAGCAAAGGGAAGGCCAGACATTATAAACATGGTCATATGGGCAGCTTCACTAAGAAGCTGCAACTTTACACTCCCCGGGGAACCACTGGCCCATTCCCTGAAGATTACTGGGAAAGGGTTCCAACAAAGAGAAGATAGACACATACACAGTAAAGTTGGGGTGACTAGAGAAGATACTTGCCTGTCAGTCAAAACTGGGGAACCATGGATTGGCCAGAATGGGTGGAGCCAATGCAAGCCCCTGAAAATTTTGGAATACATAATGCTCTAAACAAAGGCATTCTCTCTCTTGTTGCTTTTGATTCTTGGTTCTTAGCTTCCTTGCATTTACCTGTAGGGCCCCATTGTGTGTGGGACAATATGCGGGTCCCACACACAATGGACTAAGCGGGAAACCTAAACCAAGCTAGCCTGATGCTGGACTGGACTTGGTTCCAACATGGTAACACTGGCTTTAATTTTAGCTCTGCTGAAGACCCAACTATACTTCTTCTATAACTGGACTGAAGGAAATAGGAGCTTGGAAACTCCCGGGGAATAAAATTTTCTATAATATTTCATCCTCATGTGCGAGTCTCAGAAAATTCTTCCTCAGAATATTGCAAAAAATCCACCCCCACTACCAATAAGCTGGGACAAGGACCTCTCCCCACTGGTCACACTAAGAACTTGCTGCATTGCCAAAACCGGTTTGGCTCAGTGGATAGAGCGTCAGTCTTCTTACTGAAAGGTCCTAGGTTCGATTCCAGTCAAGGGCATGTACCTTGGTTGCGGGCGCATTCCCAGTTGGGGATGTGCAGGAGGCAGCTGGGCGATGTTTCTCTCTCATCAATGTTTCTAGCTCTCTATCCCTCTCCCTCTCTATAAAAAATCAATAAAATATATATATTTTTAAAAAGAACTTGCTGAATCTTTAGTAGGGACGATTAGTTTCTGTGAGAAAGGGCAACGCTTCACTGGGGGAAATTTTGAGGTCCCACCACTGACTCATTTTGTCCCACTTGTTAAAACCATAACGCATCTGCTCTTTCCTTCCACAGGGTCCCCACCGTCCCAGTGAAGAACCTAAATGGGTCCAGTCCTGTCAATCCTGCCTTGGCAGGTAAGAGAAACCCTGGGATAGTCTTGCTGAAGGCAGAAAAATGAGTGACGAAATAGGTAGTGGGCATTTGTTTAAAAAAACAAGAGAGAGAGAGAGAGCATTTGGGTGTTAATTTAAACAAATGGGGATTTTAGGAGTTTGGGTTGGATGAGTAGGAAGAACTTGGGGAGAATTGATGGCTAAAAGGAAAGCACGTTGTTGAAGCGGAGTGAGTGAATCTGTTTCTGGGAAAGGTGGAAGGTAAGTAGAGAATCCCTGAGTTATGGAGAGCTCTGTGGAGAGGAGGTTAATGGGGAGGGAGGAGTTGATGGGGTGTTGGGAAGCTAACTCTCCAGTTCTTCCTGACTCCTGCTCTGCCCTTCCAGGCATCACTGGGATCCTCATGAGTGCAGCGGGGCTGCCTGTATGTCTCACCAGGCCACCAAAGCTGGTCCTCCACCCACCCCCCGTCAGCAAGAGCGAAATAAAATCCATCCCAGGGGTTTCCAATACAAGCCGCAAGACCACCAAGAAACAAGCCAAGAAAGGTATCAGCCTCCTTAGTTTATGGCTTCTGGTCCTAGCTCTGCCTCCACCACTGAGGGTCATCCCCATGGCTTACCCACTCTGTGCCTTAATTTCTGCATAGGCTAACCAGGCCTGACTCATATCTGTTCTGATTATACCACAGTGGAGTGTGTATGGATCAGATGGAGACTTCTTAAGAAATATAGCAATGCAGTGCAAAATTATAGAAACATAAAAATATGAAGTGTGCCAAAGCCGGTTTGGCTCAGTGGTAAAGCGTCGGTCTGCGGACTAAAAGGTCCCGGGTTCTATTCCGGTCAAGGGCATGTACATTGGTTGTGGGCATATCCCCGGTAGGGGATGTGCAAGAGGCAGCTGGTCGATGTTTCTCTCTCATCGACATTTCTAGCTCTCTATCTCTCTCCCTTCCTCTCTGTAAAATATCAATAAAATATATTTTTAAAAAATATGAAGTGTGACACAAATGAAATATGCTAGAGAGAAAGACCACCTTGGAATTGGAACTAAACTAGACTAAATTCAAGTCCCAACTTTGTCACTTGCAAGTCATGACCTCAGAGAACCTCTGTGTTTTTTTCTCCTCTTTACTTGGAGTGAAACCAATCACAACCAGTATCCAACAAGGATGTCCTGGAATGCATCCATGGCAGTTGGGAAGTGGCCACGGCTTTGTGTCCCTCTCAAGCCCCCAGACGCTCTGGCCACTTGAACCCCCATTCAGGAGCTCCTTCCTACCTGCCCACAATCCCACCACTAAGGGGTCAATACCTGTGCCTGCCTTGGTACCAAAGGACCCTGCCTCAGCCCTGCGGCTGGTCTTTTTGGTCACTGGTATTGGTGACTCAGTGTGCGGACTGTCACCCTGAAGGCCCCCCTTGCAAACACGTTACGAAGCAGGACAGTGGGAAGGAAGGGCCGGCATTGAGCTTTGGGCTGCTGCCCGGTCCACTTCCTCAAACCCTTGTCCTACTTTTCTAGTCTACCAGACTTTCTCTGCTTAAATGAACTTGATTGCCTTGCTCATAATATGATAGGAAATGACAGGAATTTGCACTTTCCCATTCTTCCTGTTATTATTAATAGCCCATATCGGATCCTTAGCTGGCAATGTGCTAGAAGAGCTGTATGTCCATTAGCCCATTTGATTGTCAAAACTGCTCTTCGAGTAGAGGATACTGCTCCCCCCCATTTTATAAGTGAGAAACGGAAACTTAGAGAGATAAGAGAGCCGCCAAGGAGGCACTGACCCTTTTTCCTTCTCTATCTGCTTGTGAAGCCAGATCATCTCATCCCCTGCCTTCAGGCTACGGGGCTAGGCTGTCTCCAAGCGGTCCAGTCCCCAAAGAAATTCCACAGTCATTGCACCTGGCAGGGTCCTTCCCAGAGCATCAGCCTTTCCCTGCTGTGGGGCTACATCTGCTGGCAGCGACCGCACTAGCAACAGCCAGGGAAGACCGCTCTGAAGCTGTGGTCACAGGCTCCTGGTTTCCCATGAAAATAATATCACTTGGATGCCACATTGCAGATTGAGACAGTGCTTGGCACATTCTGCCTAATTTTTTTTCTAACCTGTAACAGAGTACAGAGATCTTTTATTTCTGCTCTCATCATATTGTTTGGGCACGTCAAGGCTCTTTGATTATATGGAAGAGAAACCCACTCAGTCTTTCTCACTAAAAAGTGGGTTTGTTGCCAACAGGCAGAGGGGTGTCAGGGAAGGGATGCAGGAGGTAAAGGCAAGTGGGACCACTTCCTACCTCCTCGGGCCACTTCTCTGTCTCTTCTGCCCCCTGACTCCCTTTCAAATTCTTAAATCCCGTTGCAGAATGAATTTTTTTCCCTCTCCTGTTGTAAGCCTGGCTGATAAGGTTCTCTGGTATGTCCAGCTTGGTGAGGCTATTTGATCAGTCTCAGTGGCACACTGACCATCCTGCCCCCACAGGTAAAACCCCAGAAGAAGTGCTGAAGAAGTATCTGCAGAAGGTCCGGCACCCACCAGATGAGGTGAGTGCAGGGGAGGCAGGGCAGGGGTCAGCTTCTCCATCACCCACCAGCAATCCCTCCTCCAGAGTTTCTGCATCCCGCGGCAAGAGCTGCTTCCTAAGCCCTGACAGGTCCAGAACTGGTCAGATGCACTCCCACATGGGCTCCGAGCTGCAGTGCAATCTCTCCCTCATCGCCCAGTCCAGCAAAGAGCTGATTGATTCTAAACTACATTAACATAACAGTCTGAATTTGAGAAAAGCAGAATGATGGGTAGTTAGAACTGACTTTAAAATGGGATGGAAGAAGATCGGTGGGTCTCAACCAGAGGTGGTTTTGCATAACTTTGGGGGTGGGCAGAGGGGATGTTAGAGGCCAGGGATGCTGTTAAACACCCTCCAATGCCCAGGACAGCCCCTGCAGCCAAGGATTATCCAGCCCCTATGTCAATAGTACTAAGGATGAAAACCCCTGTTATAGATTTCTTTAAATAGCATTCCCTCTAGTACACTAGAATTATAATTCCTTTACCCAATTTCAGCTTAAAGAAAGCTTATCAATGGGCCTGTCAGCAGACATTTATTTTTTTTTCCACAAGCTATGGAAGGACAGTCGTCCCAGCTCACAAGGAGATTGTAAATCTTTTTTGGCCAGCTCCAAGTCAACACGTACTGACACCAGGAATTATTTCAGGACGTCTGTTGTGTAAAGCAAGACAAAACTATATTTAGATTCCCGAAGGCACCTAAACCCTAGTTTGTGGGCTTTCTAGAAGAGGACGAGTAACTGATCACCTGATCATTCAGGAACCAACATGGGGATGCTCCAACTTCCCAAGACGGGAGAGGCTTGACGGCCTGTCTGCTCTGTCCCCTGCCACCCCCAGGACTGCACCATCTGTATGGAGCGCCTCACGGCTCCCTCCGGCTACAAGGGCCCGCAGCCAACGGTCAAGCCTGACCTGGTGGGAAAGCTGTCCAGATGCGGCCACATCTACCACATCTACTGCCTGGTTGCCATGTACAACAATGGCAACAAGGTGAGTGCCAGCCTGTGGGGCTACTGCCACCTCCGCACTGGGCCCGGGAGGAGCAAGAGCATGAAGGCTCTCTTAGAGTTGTGCTCCAGGTGATGTAGGGAGTCTTAAGGCATCCCAGGGCATCAGGAGTGGTCATCTTGGCTGTTCTCAGTAGGATTTGTCCTCCACAAAATTATAGTGTTGCAAAACCTGTCTTTAGCCTGGCTGGCGTGGCTCAGTGGTTATGAGTCGACCTATGAACCAGGAGGTCACAGTTTGATTTCTGGTCAAGGCATATGCCCAGGTTTTGGGCTCAGTCTCCATTCTGAGGCATGAAGGAGGCAGCCGTTCAATGATTCTCTCTCATCTTTGATCTCTCTCTCTCTCTCTCTCTCTCTCTCTCTCTCTCTCTCTCCCTCCCTCCCTCCTTCTCCCTGCCTCCCCTCTGAAATCAATTAAAGTAAATTTTCAAAGAAACAAAACACCTGTATTTTCCTTCCCTGTGGGCTATGCTACCCAACCCTCCAATATCTACGCCAGGTGTGGTGGTCTGAGAGGTATAGACTTCTGTCCCTGAGGTTTTTGAGGGGAGTGGTCTATTATCATAGTCCACTGCTAGGTGAAATAAGCCCTATCAATGAAGGAGAAGGAAGTTCTCATCACAGCACTGGGCCCATGATGAGTGTTCATTCATATTGGCATTAATGGGTTTCCCAATCATCCTTCCTTCTCTAAGACTAGTGATTTCCATTTATAATTCATTTTCTTTGGGCATTTTCAAACACCCTCGATTGCCCCTTCAAAGGCATTATGGACTGTTGCCAAGGTCGGTCTGGATGACCCCCCTGCTGGAGACAGGGAGGCTTCGATGCCCGACTTACCCATTCCTGAAGGTGGTGCGGTAGTCCCCCCATTAGAGCCGGTTTCTGAGAATCTGGGAATGTCCTTGGATGATAACTCTCTCCTTACAATGTCCCAGCTTTTTCTAAGTCCTCGCGTTTCCTATTGTTCTTTCCCATACCTGGAATACCCTTTAACCCCCATCGCCAGGAATTCAAACTGTATTTGTTTCCCCAGGCCCAGCTTGGATTGCTTCAGGTCTGAGAATTCCCAGATCTCCTCTAACCTCTTAGCTCATCCAAAAAAATGTCTGGATTTCAGGGGGCAGCTGTGTGCTTCTCTTGCTATGGGAAGGAGTAGAGCCAAGAGAGACAGCTGACCCAAGATTGAACCCTGGCTTAGTAGCTGAATGACCTGGGGCAAGATTTTCAACTCTGAGCTTTCATTTTCCATCTGGAAGATGGAGATAAAACAATGCCTAGTTTATGGGGTGTTATTACTAGTATGATTCAAACTGATCCCTCCTTTGTGTTAACTATGGCTATAATTTTTCCCTTCATCGTTATGTAACCCTATGATTGATTTTTCGGAGTGCTAGGGACCTTTCTCAATGTCTTAGGAAGTGTGTGTTCAGTCACTGATGGATGATGCGTATCTGGAACCCTTGCACACTTCTGATCCTAAAGCAAAAGGTTTCTTTGCGATTTTGCATTTTTAGAGGTTGTTTCGGGCTTAAAGGGATTTCTTAATATATTTTCCTTTTGATGACTATATTCAAGATTTAATCTAGTACGCTTTGCATTGATTTCCATGCTTCAAAAATGTTTCTTTAGCCGAAACCGGTTTGTCTCAGTGGTAGAGCGTCGGTCTGCGGACTGAAAGGTCCCGGGTTCGATTCCAGTCAAGGGCATGTACATTGGTTGCGGGCACATCCCCAGTAGGGGGTGTGCAAGAGGCAGCTGCACAGTTTCTCTCTCATCGACGTTTCTAGCTCTCTATCTCTCTCCCTTCCTCTCTGTAAAATATCAATAAAATATATATTTTTAAAAATGTTTCTTTAGACACTATCTTTTATTGTCTTTGGCACTAATACTTTGAGTACTGGGTGTATTGTTGTGGTGGGGTTTTTTTGTTTGTTTTTTTTACACAAGGCCATGAAGCAGGTTAAGGCCAGAGCGGAGAGTGGGACCCTTCCTAACCCCACGCCTTGGGTTCCTGTTCCTTGATCACATGGAGTAATTGCCATGAATACAAGCTATGCCTTTAAATGAGTAGAGCTTGAATGGAAATATCCCTAAATAGCTCCACAGAGGATTCCTGCCTTCCCAACGAGATGCAGGTGTCCTGGAGAGCTTCGGTCCCAGCTGTGCAGCAGCATTTTTTACACACATACTCCCTGTGCACTCACTCCTTCCTTCTTCTCATTCCATTTCTTCTTGGGAATCTGGGAATAAAATTTACTGTCCGGGTTCTCTTCCCCTCAGATGACACCTCACCAGTCCCTGCTGTGCAACAGTGAACCCCTTACATCACAGCAGCCAGACTCCCTGCATACATACACACACACACACACACACACACACACACACACACACACACACACACCAACAGAGCCCTGAGGTGCAGTGCAAAGCCTAGTCTCCCTCTCAAGGACAGGGTCTCCCTTACATGTCCCTAGAATGGGGTGCGGGGCTGTTGGTGGAATTTGCCTCCTGCTACTTTAGAGAAAGCAAAAATAGCCTTGGTAGCCAAGTGGGGGTAGGACAACTACGGTCCGTTACTCATTTGGGTGTATTTTGTCCCCCAGGCCCTTTGTCTATGATACCTTTTGGGGTTGGGTGGGGAGGTCATTACCAAAACTGTTTCCCAGTCTGGTTGTACTGGCCTTGTCTCCTCAGGATGGCAGTTTGCAGTGTCCAACCTGTAAGACCATTTATGGGGTGAAAACAGGCACCCAGCCTCCAGGGAAGATGGAGTACCACCTCATCCCTCACTCGTTGCCCGGCCACCCAGATTGTAAAACCATCCGGATCATCTACAGCATCCCCCCTGGCATTCAGGTGAGCCCATCCTCAGCCATCAACTGTTGTTATTTTAAATGTTTGTAAGTAAATGTTTGTCTTAGTCCATTCAGGCTGCAGTAACAAAATACCACAGGCTAGATGGCTTTTAAACAGCATAAATGTATTTCTGAGGCTAGGAAGTCCAAGGTCAGCATGCAAGTAGATTCAGTGTCTGCTGAGGGCCTGCTTCCTGGTTCATAAACAGTGGTCTTCTTGCTGTGACCTCATATAGTGGAAGGGGAGAGGGAGCTTCCGGGGTCTCTCTTATAAAGCACCAATCCCATTCACGAAGGTTCCACCCTCCTAAACTAATCAGCTACCAAAACCCCCCACCTCCTAATACCATCTTGTTGGGGATTAAGTTTCAACATATCAGTTTGGGGGGGACACAAACTTCCAGTCTATAAGCATTCCACCCCTGCCCTTCCCAAACGCATGTCCTTCTTGAATACATTTATTCTATCCCCACCAACTCAAAAGTCTTAACTCACTCAAGCATCAACTTTAAAGTCTAAATCCAAAGTCTCATCTAAATAGCACCTAAATCAGATAGAGATGAGCCTCAAGGTGCAATTCAACCTGAAGCAAATTCTTCTCCATCTGTGAACTTGTGAAACCAAACAAGTTATGTGGTCGAGCCTCACCAGACACTGAGTCTGCCGGCACCTTGATCTTGGACTTTCCAGCCTCCAGGACTATGAGAAATGAATTTCTATTGTTTGAAAGCCACCCAGTTTGTGGTATATTGTTAGAGCAGCCCAAACTGACTAATGTTATTATACCCTGAATAGCCTCCTTTCCACTCTCATCCCCCAGCTACGGGGTCTCCCCCTCCCCCGCTCTCCACCATTGTGCTTACTTCCTTTTCTCTCCTTCCCGTATTCTTTGTGCACATGCAGCAGACTGCATCCACTCCTCCCATTTTTACACAAAGTGTGACATATTAGACATATTGTTCTGCGCCCTGCATTTTTCAATGAACAATGTAGACTGTATATCTCCCCTTGTCCGCAAAGAGAGAGCTTCCTCATTCTTTCTCAGCTCTGCGTGATAATCCATTGTATAAAGCTACCGTAATTCATATTCAACAGTCTCCATTTGATGGGCATATGGATTGTGTCCAATCTTTTGCTACAACAAATAATGCTGTAATGAATAACCTTGTACGCATGTGAGTATGTCTGTAGAATAATTTTCTAGAAGTGGAATTTCCTTGTCAAATGGTATTAGCATTTGTAATTTGATAGCTATTCCTTGGCTCTGATTTTTTGTGGGCATTTATTTCCTCTTTTGATTCTTTGAAAGACGGTCCCAAGGAACAAATTGAACAATTTTCCTGGCAGTCAATACAGACGCATTCCTTTGTCACACACCGAAGCTCTTTTGAAATGCTCCAGAGTGCTTACTGGATTCATTTTGTTAGTAAATATTTATTAGTTCACCCTCCCCTTCCCTCACTTCCTTGCCTTTTCCATTTTTTTTCTTTCATTTAACAAACATTTGAGTGTGGGTTATGAGCCAGGCATGTTCTAGATGCGAGAGAAACAATGGTGAGCAAAATGGACACCGTCCTTGCTCCCCTGAAGTCCCCATCCTAGTGGGAGAAGGATAACAGTAAAGTAAACAGATAAATAAACAAGGTGCTTTCAAATAGTGAGACTTGATGTGGGTGGAACAAAACAAGGGGATGTGATAGCCTGTAAAAGAATTGAATGAAAAACATAGTACTTCTTCAAGGGACCTACCAACCAGGCGGGGGGGGGGGGGGGGGAGCGAATTAACTGTACATCACCAAGTTACAGAGCAAAGAGGAAATGCGCCATCGGTAAAAACTGTGGGCGGCTTCCAATTCCTGCTGATCCTCACCAGCTGGGGACTCCGGACAGCCACATGACCTTCCTGGCTCAGTTTCTTTATCTGTGCAGCCAGGAACCTGTTATGCAGGGGTTTTCTGAGGATGGGAGCTATCATTATATGTGCATATTGTGGGCACAGCACTGTGGTGCCCAATCCCTGGTTACACAAAGTGTGACATATTATGGGAGTATCCTCATTATTGGAGTATCCCATTTGCCTGGGTAAGGAGGAGGGCCCATGTCTGGCTCACTGGGAGGGTCAGAGACTTTCTGGAGCAGGGCAGCTGTAAGTAAGCTCTGAAAGACATGACAAAATGGAGAACAGAAAGTTTAGTAGGAGGCGACCATAGAGTCCCAGAAGAGAAAAGGTGGGGGTGTTGAAGGGTCATGAGGAAGTGTTTCATTCGGGGTATCCCTGGTTAAGGTCATGATTTCATTGCCCTTTCTCAGTCCCGGGAGGCTGGGGCTTTCATGAAGAGTGGAGACCTTCAGCTCGGCCTTCACTGCAGAGAACAGTTCCCTCGGGGAGAAACTCAAGCCCAGTCGTGACTGCTTTGCTTAGCAATGCACCTGGAGCACTCAGCCTTGCTGGGTCAGCGCCAGCAAGTGTCTGTGCCTTCGCAGTTGGGGCCTGTCCCAGGCAGGAGAGGGGCAGGCAGAGCCCTGCAGGGAACCTCTAGTAAGGCAAACTGGCTCAGAAACTGGCATGGCCATGGGGATGTGGAGTGATTTCATGTGAATATGAAATTCAGGACTGGGCAGTCCTGCATCTCCAAGAAACATGATAGCTCTTTCTGAGACCCCACACACTTAACAATGCCGCTTGATTTGCAAAGTCATAGGTTGAATCAAGCCATTAAAAACATTTTAAATTCCAGAATTTTAAAAAATCATTTTGGAATCATCCTTGTGCATCAAAAAAGAAAATGAAGACTCTGTGACTTCTTGTAGTTTCCTACGTTCACACACTCATGCATTCACCAGGACACATTCGCCGATCATCTGTGTGAGGAGCCAGTATCAGAACAAGCGTGGAATTATTAATATTATATTAGAGGGGTTCGGCCTGCCCCAATCTGGCTGATCAGCCTGGTGGCCAGGGGGAGGGGCTGCAGGCAGTTGCCAGGCCCCACCTCCTATTGGGGTGGGGAGGTGCAATCAGGGGTGGGGCCAGCCAGGGGGAGGGGCCATGTGCAGTTGGCCTTCCCCAATGGTGGGTGGGGGGAAGGAAGGAAGGATAGGGAGACAGGGCCACTGGTCAAACTCCCAGTTGAGGGGATAATTTGCATATTAGCCTTTTATTATATAGGATTATATTGGTATTATATTATATTATATTATATTATATTATATTATATTAATCTGGACAAGATGTTAAAACAGGTTTCACAGATTCTGAAGGGGTCTGAGATAATCAGAAACAATACACAAACATTTGTATATAATGAAAAAAATATGTTACTTGGCAAAAATCCCTCACTTTTGATGAATTTCTCAAGGGGCCTGTGGAGTCTGACTGGACATCCTGGTTTCTGGCTACATTCTGCTTTAGTTTCTTTTCCACCCAGTGGCCTGAGACTGCTTCATGGGACTGGGTGATGACAGTTGAAATGCTGTTAGATGTTTAGTCATGAATTTCCCAATCCATAGTATTAAACAAGAAAACAAACAAAAAGCACACACACACACACAAACAACAACAACAAAACAGCCATGAGGACAAAGGAGAAAATGCACAAAAATCATTCAGATCATGCTGACTGTGCAGCTCAGGGCGAGAGGTACCTGTATTGTTCTGAGCGGTTCGGAGGTAAAAAGTCCCGGGTGTGCCTCAGCGATCCTGGGCTTGAGTTTTGGCAAAGCCACTAACACTATGGAAGTCATTTCTCCTGTGAGGGTTGTATTCCTCTTTTGTAAAACCAGTCAGAATAAACGTGATGCTAAACATGCACTGAGCTCTTAATATGCAAGCAGGCGCCACAGTCACTTAACATTCATAACAATCACACAAGATGAGATTCTACATCCGTCCTGTTTAATGGATGGGAAACCAACGCCCCAAGAGAGGGCTCCAGCTGACACAGCTGGGGGGCAGCAGCTTGGGTCCAAGCCCAGGGCTTCACTCCTGCTGCCTTTGGGGTCTATTCTCTGTCTAGACCCTAGACCATTATTATTGTCTTCATTATTTTCATTAGTCCCACCCTACATCTCCTTATCAGAAATATGTTGAAAAATGCCCTTTGTTGCCTGGCTGGTATGCATCAGTGGTTGAGCCTTGACCTATGAACCAGGAAGTAATGGTTTTATTCTTGATTGGGGCACTTGCCCAGCTTTCAGACTCAATCTCCAGTAGGGGGCATGCAGGAGGCAGCTGATCAGTTTTTCTCTCTCTTCATTGATGTTTTTATCTCTCCCTTTCCCTATCTCTCTCTGAAATTATCCTAATAAAAGAGTAATATGCAAATAGACAGTCATTCCAACACACAAGATGTGGGCCACTCCCACATGGTCAAAGATGGTCCCCATGTGGTCCCAAGATGACCGCCACAAGATGGCCAGCAGAGGAGGAAAGTTGTGGGCAATCAGGCCAGCAAGGGAGGGACCAGGCCTGCAAGGGAAGACAATTGGGAGTGATCAGGCCTGCAGGGAAGGGCAGTTAGGAGTGACCAGGCCTTCAAGGGAGGACAGTTTGGGAGGACCCAGGCCTGTAGGGGAGGGCAGTTGGAGAGGACCAGGCCTGCCGATGAGGACAGTTGGGAGTTACTAGGCCAGCAGGGGAGGGAAGTTTGGGGCAACTAGGCCTGAAGGGAAGGACAATTAGGGGTGACCAAGCTGGCAGGGGAGGGCACTTAGGCACAATTGGGCCAGCAGGGGAGCAGTTAGGCATCAATCAGGCTGGCAGAGGAGAGTGGTTAGGGGGTGATCAGGCTGGCAGGCAGAAGCGGTTAGGGGCTATAAGGCAGGCAAGCAAGCAGCTGGAAGCCAACAGTCCTGGATTGTGAGAGGGATGTCCCAGATTGGAGAGGGTGCAGGCTGGGCTGAGGGACACACACACACACCCATGCATGAATTCGTGCACCAGGCTTCTGGTGTGTGTGTGTGTGTGTGTGTGTGTGTGTGTGTGTGTGTATGTGTGTGTATGTATGAATGTGTGTGTGTACTGATTTTTTTAAATGCCCTTTGTTTTCTTTCTTTACTTTCAGGGACCAGAACATCCAAATCCTGGGAAGAGCTTCAGTGCCCGTGGTTTTCCGAGACACTGTTACCTTCCAGACAGCGAGAAAGGGAGAAAAGTAAGAGCCCGGGTATTATGTTATTTACTTCTATGTTAGGGTCTAAGTTTTGCTTCTAAGGTAAAGAGAACTGTGTCTCTCTTAGCTCCAGATGCACACGGTCACAAGATCATAGTTGAGTCAACCGTAGGTAAGGATGGATATGATTAGAAATTGTTTTGTAGGATGGTGGGGGTGGCAATAATTAAACTATTTTAGAGTCCTTCCCTTAGGACGTTGCTGCTTAACAGCTGGTCCTAGGACCAACACCAGTGGCAACATCTGAAAGCTTGAATGAAATTTAGAACCATAGAACCTGCTTCATTTTAACAAGATCCCAGGTGATCTGAGAGCACATTAAAGCTCGAGAAGCAGTGCTCTGAGGCAGGAAACAGTGGCTCGTAGTGTTTATGTCTACTACTATTATTACTACGATTCCCCACCTTCAGCCCACACCATGTTTACAGTCGTTCAGTTTTTAACCCAATGCATTTTTATCAGGTGCCTTCTTCATGCTGGACACAGTGTTAGGCAATTATTTGTCTTGCTTAACAAAGATAAATATACTTAATTTTAGCTGAATTAGAACATTCTGCAAGCCCTAACACCTCTCTGGGCATCACCTGTAAAATAGAGATAATTAAGCACCAGCCAGACCTCACTCAAAGTGTGGGTGTGAAGACCAGATGAGCAAATAAATATGAATTGGCCTTGAAGAGGTCAATGCACTTCAACCTTGTCATTGCAGAATTATCCCACAACATCAGCTGTGGGTAAATGAATACCACACCCATGTGGGGGTGTCAGGTTATTTACGTCTATGTTAGGGACTCAAGCAAAACTTGGGGGTGAGGTGGAGTAGGGGTGGCGGGCACAGAAGGTCTCAGATCAGAAGTGCCTTGAGCCCTAGCTGGTTTGGCTCAGTGGATAGAGCATTGGACTGCGGACTGGAAAGTCACAGGTTAGATTTCAGTCAAGGGCACACACTCAGTGTGCAGGCTCAGTCCCCAGTAAGATGCAGCCAATCAATGATACTCTCTCATCATTGATGTTTCTACATCTCTCTCCCTCTCTCTCCCTCTCCCTTCCTCTCTGAAATTAATTTTAAAAATTTTATATATAGCCGAAACCAGTTTGGCTCAGTGGTAGAGCGTCAGTCTGCGGACTGAAAGGTCCTGGGTTCGATTCCAGTCAAGGGCATATACATTGGTTGGGGGCACATCCCCGGTAGGAGGTGTGCAAGAGGCAGCTGGTTGATGTTTCTCTCTCATCGTCATTTCTAGCTCTCTATCTCTCTCCCTTCCTCTCTGTAAAATATCAATAAAATATATTTTTTTAAAAAAAATTATATATATAAAAGAAGAGCCTTGAACTCCTAGGTCCTGACTTTTAAAATGCAACTGTAAAACTGGTAGCTAATATTTGTTGAATAGTGTGTTCCAGGCAGTTATTAAGCTACTTTTCACGTGGCACCTGCTAAATTACTCATAGCCTTTACAGGCAGCTCATACCATTGCCGTTCTATAAATAAGGAAATTAAATTTCAGAGAGGTGATCTAACTTGTCCAAGGTCACACAGTTAGGCAGTGACAGAGCCGAGACTTACCTGCATGTCTCTGAGTCCACATCCAAATCTTCCCTTCACTTAGGGCGTCACGATGCAGGAAGGGGGTGGGGCCCTTCACAGGACTCTCTACCATCCAAATGATAGCCCTTGATTGATACTAAATGTCTGACTTCGATTTCCTGCCTCTTGTAGGTTCTGAAGTTGCTGCTGGTGGCCTGGGATCGCCGCCTCATTTTTGCCATTGGTACCTCCAGCACAACGGGCGAGTCAGACACCGTCATCTGGAATGAGGTCCACCACAAGACAGAGTTTGGCTCTAACCTCACCGGCCATGGCTACCCAGATGCCAATTACCTAGATAATGTGCTGGCTGAACTGGCTGCCCAGGGCATTTCTGAGGACAGCACTGCCCAGGAGAAGGACTGAACTGGAAGGGCTTTGGGAGAGAGGGGCTGTGGGGGCCACAGGGTAGGAAGTGAGGAGAGTCAAGGTAGAAGTTGGTGCAGTGCCCTCCCGACTCCCTCATCTCCCCTCCTGTCCTCTCTCCATTCCCCATTCCTCCCAGCCACAGTGGGGAGCCAGATTGAATAAGAGGATGTCATTCATAAGCCTCATCCATTACATGAGATGAGGGCCATCCCCAGTCTGTTCCCATGGAGTTTTTGGTGCTGGGTAGTCAAGAACACCGCCCCTCACCCCCTGGTCAGCACACTTAAGGTGTGGACTGTGCATGGCACTCCATATCCTGGCCTCGTGAAGCCTGGGGGTCATTGCCTCAGCTGGCTTCTTGCTGCTTCCACTTCCAAAAGTGGAGTTTCTGCTTTTCTCTCCTCTGCTGGAGGTGAGGAGATCTCACTGTGCAAGTTTGGGGGGCAAAAAGGTGAACCGCTACAATGCTGTGACATCAGAAATCAATGCCTCGGTGTGGAGTGAGGAAGTGCTTCTTGCCAAGAGGGTCGAGGAGGCAAAGGCCTCTGAGAGCACGCTCAGTTCTCATAAGAGTCCTTGACTTCTCTGGGCCCTCCTTCCTCCTCACACCATTGACCAGTCCAAAGAGGCATCTGCTTCTCTCATGCAGATGGATGGGCTCTGGGGTTCCTCTCTGGGTGGCATCCCAAGGTGTTTCCAGCCACTCGCTGATCACACCAGAGCCTGCATCCCATTTAGCACCTGAACTGTCCTCAGGGAGAGGAGTCCATAGTCTTCTTCCAAACTTATCCGAGATCAGCTCAAAGATTCCATGAGTTTCATCAAGTCACTGTGAGTAGAGCCTGTGCTGGGCTCTGTGCCATCTGTGTATGTGCATATGTGCGTGTCTATATGCATGTGTGTGTGTGCGCGTGCACGTGTGTGTGCGTGTGTGTGTGCGCGTGCACGTGTGCATGCACGCACACACATCATGTTCTCACAGTCTGTTTTGCAAGATGTCAAACCCCAATTCTGATGGGGGTCAGAAAGCCCAGCCATGGCCCCTCGACTTCTCTCACCCTTTGCCAACCCATCACATAGTAAACGTGTGTTCTGATTGAGTCAGAACTGTGTTTGGGAAGATGTGTAAGGTGAGGGCTGGACTGACCCCTTTTTCAGTCTCTTTCAAGATTGGATCTGAGCCAGTCTCCATCCAGCCTGGTTTCTCTGAGGGCTTCGATCTCTGTCCATGCAAATTTGTTAATTAGAGCCCAGAGGTGGTGCTGGGCCATCCCATTTCTCTCGTCTATTGCAGATTGACCTAGAACATGGAGAGAGCCTCTTTAGCTTATTCGTAACAGGGTTAGCACCATCTTATGGTCTGGTCCAACCTGTGTATGGGTTGTGTCCCAAGACCCTATCTGTCTCCTCCTCAACATTCTTCTTGCCTTTGGCTTGCTCCCATTATGAAATGAATTGGGGGTCAGGGAGTAGAGAAGGGGGAATCAAGTAGGGAAACCCAATTTCCCCCTTTGAAAGTGGGTTCTTTGTACTATGTGTTTGGGGGAAGTTCCTCTGGATACTAATTTGAATTTATATACCTCATGTTTTGGGGGTTTGACGTATATATATGCATATATATTTCATAATATTTGGGAGGTTTTTGATGCTAGAAAATTTGAAACAAAAGAACCTTTAAAAATGGTACTTAAATTAGAACCAGAAACCAAGCTTTCCCGAGAGTCCGCTTCAGAGCTGCTACTGTTAGGCCTGTAGCTGTGACCAGTGGATTTGCCTAAGTATCACCCAGTTCCCAGGGAAACGCTGGTGCTGAGCCTTTCCTCATTTTCCCACTGGCTGTCCGGACAGTCATAGGCTATAGCAGGGGGAGTTCTGATGATGGGGAGAATTGTGTCTGCCATCTTGGTTCTGGTTTCTCCCATAAGTCAGCAGTCATTTATCTCACCAGCAAACTGGGTGGTTGGTCCTGAGTTCACTGCACCACAGAGTCATTTCCTGCTGCTGTTGGGAAGGAAACATCCAAACTCAATGGAAAAGACATCCCTGCAGTGTTGAATGTCACCCCCCCCCCATGCCCTCACCAGGCTCCCATAGAGGAGAGGTCATAGAGAGCTTTACCATGGGCCACTGCCATCTCCGCCTTCACCCTTGTCAAGTGTCTTCTGGGCTCATCATCCACAGTGATGAGGAATCAGATGGAGGGTCAGTGGATAGAAGCACCGTTGTGCAGTAGGAGAAGGGGAAGAAAGAAGACATGCTTTGACAACTGGCAATGGGAAATGGGGAGAAACTGATTTCCTGCATCAGGCAGAAGAAAGTGTGGGCGGGAAAGGGACCCCAGAGAGCATGCAAGGCAGGATGTATGCCAGGGGAAATGCCACTTTGAGAGTAAGTCTTCAGACCTTCAAGCCTTTCCCCTGGGGAGTTGATTATCTATCTGTGCCCCATTTCTCTTCCTCTCTGAGGATGCTCAGTTGGGGCTACCTCATCCTCATCTTCTTGTGGGACATTCTGGGCAGAGAGAGTCTTGCATTTCTTTTCTAACACTGTGCCAAGGTGGGAAGCATCCCGTTGCCCTTTCTCTGGGTCTGGCTTGAAAAGGTACAGTCTTGGGTTCAGTGAGGACCCTGCCAGCAGAGGCCCTGGGCATCCAGCACTTTGAACAGGTGTGTCCCCACCGGAAGGCCTGCTGAATTCCCTGGCCCACGCAGGGACTTCCATGCCTTTCCTTTCATCGTCTTAACACCAGCAGCTCAGTTCCTCCCTCCCTGGGTCTCCAGGGATGACAAACCCTGTCAGATGCTCATCCCATAAAGATTAATTGTGCATATGTGGTTGTGTGTGCCTTTATGTTTTCATTCCTTTCCTCTGTGGTTTTTAGACTTGGTCAAAAGTACTCGTCCTGGTATTGCACTGTTGTGTGCATGAGAAGACTGGGGGAAGGCCCCATTGTGGTACAAGAAAGGGCCCTGTCCCCTTTCTTTGTCTGCGGTCACTGGCATTGAGTGGGGGTGGGTTTCTGGGAGAGGGCAGGTGACTGTCCTAATGTAAATGTTTGTAACTGCTGTGTTTTGAAGTTGTTGGTGTTGCTCTGTGAGAGGACATCGCCACCTGGTGCTCATGAGCTGTACATGCAGAACAATAAATGGCAAACGAACAACCAACCACAAATTGTCAACCTTCTCCTTTTTATAGAGCAGGTGCCTATCCGTGAGGCATTTGGGGTAATTCCCTGAGCCTGTAAATAAACACAAGCCTTCCCACTGGGTGGAGTGGTTTTGGTGGGGGGAGGGGTCCCTTTTCTCTATTTTTTTCACATCTTTTCCAACCACACATTTGCCCAAGGGACCTGGCTTGACTTCTTGTTCCTTTAAAGAAAACAGACCACGTAACAGGGGAAATAAGTAGATTAACCTGAGGAAAAGACTTTTTAACAACTATGAATGTTCACTTCTTACAGTTCCCCTTACATGACCACACTAGAGTGTATGTTTCAAAAGTTCACAAGCTGTTGTTTTTCAGATAAATGTTTAGCATTAATCATCCTGATATTAACAAAACACAGAAATAAAATGCAAGAGCAAAGCCACCTTTGTTCCCAAAACCACCTTTTGTCTTCATTTATGAGAGTTCACAAAGTGTGGTTTTCTTGGAATCTGGATTGGCCTTCCCACAGATCCTAGTCTGGGCTCCCCAGCAGGAAAGCAGGCCTGGGAACCCTCCCCTCTGGGCTCTGACTTGGTAAAAACACTGAGAATTGCCAAGACCGGTTTGGCTCAGTGGAGAGAGCGTCAGCCTGCGGACTGAAAGGTCCCAGGTTCGATTCCTGTCAAGGGCATGTACCTTGGTTGTGGGCACATCTCCAGTAGGGAGTGTGCAAGAGGCAGCTGATTGATGTTTCTAACTCTCTATCCCTCTCTCTTCCTCTCTGTAAAAAATCAATAAAGATATATTTTTTAAAGCACTGAGAATTACTGAGTTCCGATTTCCTCTGGGTGAACAATCAGAGTGCTCCTTAAGTGCATATTTCAACGCTTATTTATGTGCAATTTTGTTCATTGAAACATAAGTTTGTAAAGAGAGAGAGAACTCATGGACATGACAACAGTATGATGATTTCACGGGGGAGATGGGAAATGGTATAGAGGGTATAAATGGTGATGGGGGGGAAAGTAAAGTTAGATAAGTTAGCCAAGGTTTTCACTTGCATGGGCAGTTAGTGCATGGAAAGTCTGGAAGCCACAGTTTCACTTTGTCTCTCTGACTCAGTCATCTTCAAAGAATTCCTGGAAAAGGCAGTATGTGCAGAAAAGTGGTTAGGTTGGCCGAAACGAACCCACAAAACACTCAGAAGTTTAGAGGAACATTTTAATGCTTGAAAAAAATGAGGTCAAGTGAAGGGGTTGTATACATTGGTGCCCCTGGCTGGGCTCCACTTCTGTCACTTACTTCTCTCCATCACAGCAGCGGTTGAGGGATGATCCTCCCTCTTGTGGCCTCACAGGCTGGGATGCTCCAAGCCGCTCCGAAGAAGAACCAGTTGTAAACCTAAGCTCCTAATTGTGATTGTGAACCGGGGGAGGACAAACCCTCCTCCACAGAAGATCACTCACTAATGACATTTGATTTGGCGAGAAGTGTATAACTTTTTAAAATGTGGAGGAACACTGATAGAGTCTCCCTGATCATTGTAGTTAGGTGAGATTGGTACTAAAACTGGGCGAAGCCCCAAGTGCCAGGTAACAGGCATGCATCCTGTCGGGTGCCTCCAGGAGGTCATCCTGGAACTGAAGGGAATACATCACAAATGTTGTTGAATGCCCTTTTCACTTCATTTAAAAGCATGGATTTGATCAGGCTGGCCTCCTCGCTTCTGGTAAGATAAAGGCAGGGCACATATGTGGTGTCTAGTCTGTGTTGGTTTTCAGGAGAATGAAAAACTTAGCTGTGGGCTTACCTTAACTTTTTGCTGTATTCCTTGTCTCTCCCATCCCCAGAAAAATGCAAACTTCGTATTAGAATGTGGTGTGTGAGGCAGGGAGTGCATGTGATAGGAAAGACAAGGGCCATTCATGAAGGAGGAAGGGGTTGTACTTTGGTAACATAGACCAGGAAACTGCAATACTTAATCCACCCAAAATCTATGCTCTTTTCTTTGCCCCATTTATGAGGAGCTAAGAGAAAGAAGCCAGGTAGTGGGTGGTGGGTAAGAGTTCCAATTTCCCCTGAGTATCAGGCCCTTTTCCCGTTTTTATCCTTTCTGCATTTACTCCTTTTGTACATGTTATTCCTTCTCCCTTGACATCCTAATAGAAGTTAAAAGTTAAAATATTTTCTGAGGACTTTATGAACTATTCCAAAGTCCAAAGGTGGTCTAGTCTAAGTAAGCATTAAATTGTGTGGAAGTTGGAAAACATAGGTTTGGTATAAGCAACATGTTTCTGTTCAGATGATGTTGAGATGACCCAGAGGAGATGACACAGCCCATCAATGCAGAGCCCTCAAAGCTAAAAGGCTGTGGCCACACAGGACTCCTGTGTCCTCTGAAGGCTCTGCCAGCCTCCGGGAACATGAGATCCAGACATCTCTTAAAGACAAAATAGCTGGAGGGTAACACTTAAAGGCAAAAATTCTTTTTTTTTCTTCCTTTCCCAAAATAAAAATTCTTATAGCTTGTGAATTGGAAACCCCAGCCAACCTCAGATTACATACATCATTTCCAAATTCAAATGTCAACATTCTCCCACCTTACACCCAACTTTTTACATGTATACATTCAGGTGAACATAATTAATGGTGCACATAGAGAAAAGGTACCCATTCGTGTTTTAATCCCCAGAATGACTTGTGCTTAGAAAGTCACAACTCCTCCCCAATCCTCACCCCAAGCTCGCCCAGGTCGCTCTATTCGTTTCCTTTGGCCCAGAGACCAAAGGCATACCTGCTTTTGGTTGCACTTGCCACTTCAATAGTTAGAAAGGCAGAAATGTAGAGAGAGGGAATGAAAGACATGCTTGAAGCTCTGCCTTCAAATGAAGCATTTTCTCAGGAGAGATTTAGGCTGGGCACTGCTCCTGCTCTTGGTCGGGAGTGCCTTCCGTCCCTGTGGTGCCAGGAGCCAAACTCTGCCTGTCGTCCTCAATTGCCTGGTATCCCCTCTTCTTGTATTTCCGGATGCGATAGATCACCAAGGCAATGACAACTGCCAGGACGGTGGTGACCCCCAGGGTAAGCCCAGCAGCTGCTCCCCCCGACAGACCACTACCATTCCCGTGGATGACCTTCATGGCCCTGCGAAGCTCTAACGGCTCTCCCAACCTCCACTGGTTGGTCCGGGAGTCTTTAATCCAGGAGCTTGAAGTCTCAGAATTAGTCACTACGACGGTGTTAGTGGCAGCCTGACTCATAAGGGGTGGCCGGGTATAAGGTGGGAGCCTGGCAGGGGGCAGAGACCCTCCTGTGAAGATCCCAGACTTGACACAGTAGGATACTTGGCACCCATCGCTGATGAGGGCTAGATGTTGGCTAAAGCCCCCGGGGCATTTTTTCAGAGCAGGTGCCCCTAAGTCTCTGGATATGGCAGAACCCACCAAGGGGTTCCCAACTGCACAGCTGAAGAACCCACCAAAGGGGACCGAAAACCTATATCCCAACTCATAGTCCTGAGAGGCACATACCTTGAGGCTTTCAAAGAGTCTTAGTGGAAAATAGCCAGCTGGGCATGACTGTGCATTTGTCAGAGGGTTAATGCTCTTAGCGCTGAAGAGGCCCCCAAAAAGGAGTCCTGAGTCTTCTGGTACCTCACCACTGGCCACACACCAAAAAGCCCTAAATTCGGCCTTTGCCACTCGGAACACATCTTCACACACCGTCTTGCAGAAGACCCAGAGGGTGCACTTCCGGACACACTCCAAGTCATTGTAGCCCTCTTCGTAGATCTGGGTCAGCAGGTGGATTGGGGAGTAGCCAGAGGGGCAGGAAAAGTCACCAGTGAGTGGATTCTTCTGCTCCAAGTGTTGGCAGACTTGGATAGCCCCATTTCCCGACAGCTGAGTGCATTCCTGGTAAACCCCACCAAAGGAGAAGTTGGTCATTTTCCCTTCACAAGAGCCATCATCAGTGTTGGCGTGAAAATTGAAGTTGGGTGAGTTGATATCTGTGCATCCAGGGTAGGTGTTGAATGTGTAGTAGCGCCTCACAGCAGATTCCACGGTCTTAGACAACTTCTTCACCAAAGGCCCTGGCAAGTCAGGCAGCATGTCAGGGTTGATGAAGAAATTCAGAGGCAGGCCAGCACGGTCTATGGCCACCAGGTGGTTGGTGATGCCCTGCTGCCAGGTCTGGAGGGTGATGCCTGGGTAAAATGGAACCCCTCCAATGCTCTGCACCCTGGAGTGGGTGCGGTTGGAGAGGTAGCTCTTGGTGAAGGCATTCTGTGAGGTATAGTTCTCCTCAAACTTGAAGTTCACAATGTTTAGGAAGACAGCTCCGGCAGATGCAGTCACAGCACTACGGCTGCCCTGGCTGTCCAGGAGGAAGGAGGATCTGATGTGGTCTTGCTGGATGAGAGCAGCCCCAGCGTCCACACTGGTGATGACATGGGTGCCATAGTTGAGGACCAGGAGCTCTGCCAAGTAGGTGGCCATTCGTGTCTGGTTGTTCTCCAGGCGGTCAGAGATGTCCAAGAGCAATTTCTTAAACGCCACGTTTAGTTCTGAAACTGGGTTGATTTTGACCGTGTAGATCAGGTTTCTTACCTGAACCTGGGTGGTTACAGCTTGATCCTTCACCTGAAGAGTCTTCATCCTCTGGAACTCTGCGGAGAACTTGCCATTGACTTTGGAAAAAAGGGAGAGCTCCATGTTGATGGAGAAGGAGGTGCTGCTCTGGTAATTCACCCAGGACTCCAAGATTTCTGAGTTCATCTCCAGGTTGCTCTGTTTCTGAGGAATGGTGAAGATTTCATCAGGGATGATGTACTCGCCATCCTCCGTGGTCCTGCAGTCGGTGTAAGTCAAGTCCAACACCCGTCCCAAGTCCACGTTCCGTAAATTATCCCAGCCGCCTCCAGGTAAGACTTCCAGAACAGGTAGGTTTAAGGCATTCTTGCATTTTTGAAGTCCAGCCTCCTCTGCCTTTCCCTGAGGTTTGTCCACCTTAGCCCATGCTGCCACTGTCCAGAGGAGGATGGCACCCCTGAAGCTGGTCATGGTTCAGACAGCCTCAGCAGCAAGCCAGCTCTAAGCAGCATCCAGCAAGTGTGGTGCAAACTGAACCAATATGAAAGAGTAATTGCTGAAACTACCAAAAAAAAAAAATCAGTAGTTCTCCTAAAGCCACCAGTTCCGCTTTAGGCTACTGTAATTGCAAAATGGGGAAATGAGTCGATTGGAATACTGTGGTCCATCAGGACTTCGAAAACATTATGGGGTACTATATAGCCTTAACAGTTAACTACCTTAACTGTCCCCCCACAGCCCCCCAGGGGGTTACACTATGGCAGTAGGGGATACTCAGAAGTGCAACCCCACACCTGTTTCCTCCACAGGAGTTTTCCGTCTGCAAAAGAAAGCTTTGATTTTGCTTTCGATTCATTCTCTTAGTGTTTCCATTTTTTTTTCTGACTGCTCTTTCCTGGAACTCCAATATTAGTTTCTTCAAACTGTAAATTCAGGGTAAATGACAATATCATTGTTGCCAAGACACCGACTTCTCCATACCTACCCTAGAGGTAGGTCATGGCCAAAGCCTGGGTATCCCATTTACTCGAGGGTGAAGGTTGTTCCCACAGAAGAAAGGAGTGAAAATCTTGGACACAAGTCCTGTCGAATTTCATTGTGATAAGCCCTAATAGTCCCGGTTTTGAAGGTGGCATTATCTGAGGTGGAGTTGAAAGGATCTGAAGGAAATTTCACTTGCTACACACTGGGAACCTCAGTCTGCATTGTCCTCAGCATTCAGAGTGAAGGTGAGAGGTCCCACTCTGTACTGTTGTTTCTTTTCAGATAGAAATGTTTAAACAAAGAGAAAATCCACACTATAATCTAGATTTTGATTTAGAAATAGCAAACAGTGGCCAAAGAATATACACACTTATACACCGTGTGTGTGTGTGTGTGTGTGTGTGTGTGTGTGTGCGCGTATAGCTGGCAATAATTTGGTAACTGCTGTTATACCTCTCATTCCATTCTTAAGTCCATGTAATCAGTAGAAGGTGCCCGTAAAAGAATGTAAGTCTTCATTACTCAATTTTTTAAAGCAACAATTCACAATTTCACAAATTTTCTTCAGTATACTAATGTTAGGCCATTAGAGCCCATAGTTTAGAGTGTGTTTAGTCTCATTGATCTCGCGCCAGGATTAATTAAAGCCCAGATTTGTCAATTCTTTGGGACAATTAGGGTGCATTTTAGGATGTTTAATGGTAGCCAGAGAACCCATTGGAGTTAATGGGATTCCCAATGCACTCCCATGGCTCCCCAAATCAAACCATGAAGGAGATGCAGTGCTGAAGTTGAAAAAGTTATGCTTCTATTTGTTAAGTATCATTATACTATCACCTGTGTGCATTCTGGAAAGGCAGTTCCAAGGAACTGAATTACCTCAGAGTGTCATCGTGTTTTCAGAAATCTTGAGGGCAGTTGCCTAGTTTCATGGGGTGAGCTTCACTAGTTGTTATTAAAATAATAATTATACTGTGTTCTGTAAATCTAGAAACAGCCATTCTGGGCCTATTCATTCCTCGGTTATCACACTTCAGGGAATTCACCTACAACCACGAAGGATTAATTTCTCAACTAGTGCCCAGTATGTTCTTGGCTAGAGAAGTTATGCACAAGACATCCTGGTCAATTTCCAAATCAGTTATAAATGTATAGCTCAGTAGAATAATCCAAGAATTAGAAAAAGTAGAATTAAATGCCCTTTGGTACTTCCAATTGGTCTGTTAAAATATCCATACACTTTTCTTCAAACTATTTCAGGGTTAATTCATCATAATCAGAAAACTCATACAGTTTTGAAGGCATGCTAACAATGTTGTACTCTTTATTATCCCTTTAATAAATCCTGTTAATAAATCTTCTGCAATGAGAATATAAGAAAGGTGAATATCGATAATACTATATTCAGGTGTTCCCACATCCTAACACACCCAATCGTTGCCATTTTTTGGAGAGCTTTCTTCTTCATTTTTATCATAGCAAAAATTGAAAATAGCTAAAAGAGCCAATAGGAGTGAAATTATATTGCATCTATATGACATAATACAGCCATCATAGTTAAATATTCAAACAATTTTAATAACATGAGAAATTCTTATGCCATAATGTTAATTTAAAAAACCATGGTATACATTCAACATGGCCTCGGCTGTGTATAAATATATACCTGTTGACAGTAGTTATATCTGGTTGGTAAGTTTTGTGGACCTTGAGATAAAAGAATCATTTGATGTGACCCACCAAGAGATTTATCTGCTGAGGTGGACTCCCCATGTTCAACCGAAGACCCCAGTCTTATGAATACTAGAATCTAGTGGCTACTTACTGACAGGGGTTCCTCATGTACTCTGTATAGCAGGAAGAACCTCAGACTGGACCTTTGGCTTCCCACACTATGTCCTCCATGCCCCTTTTATACCATCTGAGTCAATCACTGCAGGGAAGCCCTAATTTCATCTATCAATGAGACATGCCCGGTACAATCAGAGCTGTTCAAGTCACTTGCACCTATACCAGCCAATCAAAACTGCATGATTTAGACCCGTGGTCGGCAAACAGCGGCTCTCAAGCCACGTGTAGCTCTTTGGCCCCTTGAGTGTGGCTCTTTCACAAAATACCACGGCCTGGGTGAGTCTATTTTGAAGAAGTGGCATTAGAAGAAATTTAAGTTTAAAAATGTGGCTCTCAAAAGAAATTTCAATCATTGTACTGTTGATATTTGGCTCTGTTGACTAATGAGTTTGCCGACCACTGATTTAGACCAATCAGAACTTTATGATTTAGCTACCTTATTTACATAAAACAATCTAATTGACACCTGAGGTGGAAATTTTCACTGTAGAAAGTGTAGCCTTCCCTTTGTCTCAGTGGAACCCAATTTAGATTGCTACCTGAATCTGTGGTTCCCGGGCTGCAGCTCCTTTTGCCTCAAATAAATGCTTTTTATTCTTCATTAGCCTAAAATCAATTTCAGTTTATGAATTATGTAAACTTTTTCCTCTTGTTGTGATTTTTGAGTTTTCAACAATGAGCATGTCTTTAATAATTTGACAATTTTTTTCTTAGGAATCTACTAAGTACCAAACACAGGGATGGGTACTGAGTAATCATTACTTTTGTACTCAAGAAAATGACTGATGCTGAAACCAGTTTGGCTCAGTGGTAGAGCGTCGGTCTGTGGACTGAAAGGTCCCCGGTTCGATTCCAGTTAAGGGCATGTACATTGGTTGCGGGCACATCCCCGGTGGGGGGTGTGCAAGAGGCAGCTGGTCGATGTTTCTCTCATTGACATTTCTAGCTCTCGATCTCTCTCCCTTCCTCTCTGTAAAATATCAATAAAATATATTTTTTAAAAGAAAAAAAGAAAATGACTGACAAGTATACATTTAAAAAAGAAGAAGAAATTATTTCTGAAATGTCCATATATCTAAAATGACCCAAAGCCTATGACTCTGTGATTGCTGTGCTCAAGGAAGTTCTCTTTTATGTTCCCTGGGAAACAATGAAATGAGAAGTGCAAATGATGGGAATTTCAGCTCGACTTGAATTTGCATGCCAGCAGCAGGCATTGCTGCTCACAATGGTCAAGGGTGAGGAAGCAGCACAAAGAGCTTGACCTGAGTGTTACCCCCCACCTCTTTCTTGCTTTACTCTGCTCACCAGAAATTTCCTCTACTTTTTTCTTATACCAAAGTGCTTATGCAATCACATAAACTCTCCAGATGGCTACCCTCAAGGGCCCCTGTCTGAAAACTGAATTTTGGTCTCTAAAAGAAATCGCTAACTTTTTTTCATAAGCTATCCATCTGTGTTACAGAAGTATAATTTCACTTCCTCCAAAAGGAGGCAAGAGGGAAGTCCCGTGTCTGCTTTCTTTCTCAGTTTGAGCGCGTGCAACTGTCTGGCATCATCTTATGCAGAGCCAAGCCATAATTCAGGCCTGAGGTTCACTTCTGTGTGGGCTTGGAGCTGGTCCAGGTGTTTCCTACTTCCGCATTTCACTGTGGTTTGAAATGGGGTGTGGGAGGGTTGAGGGGGGGAGTCTGGTTGTGTTTTCAGGGACCGTTTCCTTTCTTATTTTTTAGCATAAATCTGGAAAACCAGTATGAAAACTTACATTAAAACAATTGCTACATGAATCACAAAACTATGACTTTTATAGACTCTGGAATTAACTTGGTCCTAGAAAAATCTAGGAGGTATCAGTCAACCAAGTGACAATATTTTTTTTCTGAATTGTTGATTCCTAACCTGATAGAGTTGTTTTGTCACTTCTTCCCTTCAAAAACTATTCTGCCATCCAGATTGTTTGTGTCCTGACCACATAAAAAAAGAACAGTGGTTTCTTGACTCCAATTAATCTTGTGGGCAAAAACAGAAGGCCCATGTGAAATTCTGCATATTCCCATTAAAAGCTGGGTTATAATTTCGCAGCCTTCAGCCATTTGATTTTTTTTCTCTACTAACACTTTTCAGTCCCGATTGTCCTAATTCTTTCTCTCTTCTTCCCTTTTTTGCTCTTTTTCTCTTCACCATTTCTATATTTAGGTTCAGAGGATACAAATTTGTGATTTGAGGTGATACTTCCACTGCACTAAAGAAGGAAATCTGATTTGGCAAAGACTTAGTCTCTCTCCCCACCCCCTCAGAATTCAAGTTTTATTTTTTTTTCTCTTTTTTTATCTTTAAATTAAATTTCTTTGGATGACATTAGTTATAAGAGAATATATGTTGTGAGCATACAATTCTATGATATATCATCTGTATATTACATTGGGGCCCATCACCCAGTGTCAAATGTAATGCTCTTTTAAAAGTCTGGTTGACTGAAAAAGCCTTCCCAGCCATCCCTCCCTTTTCAGCTACTCTCCAAGCTGAGTCCCATAGAGACTGAGCAGTTAGGGCTAAGATCCTCCCCTCTGCCTCAGGTTTCCTAATGACATCAGTCTAGTACAGGGGTGGGCAAATTTTTTGACTCGAGGGCCACAGTGGGTTCTTAAACTGGACCGGAGGGCCGGAACAAAAGCAACCTGACCATGCTGGCACTCTTGGGCTGCTGGTGAAGGAGCGGAGGGGAGAGCAAGAGAACCCTCCGCTCTTTCAGCTCCATGGGCTGGATAGAACAGCCAAACTGGCCGGATATGGCCCGCAGGTCGTAGTTTGCCCACGGCTGGTAGTATGAAGAATGCCTCTCATATTATTCTGCTTCAGCTGAAAACATCTTGACAAGGGGGCCTCATACACAATAGGACTAGAAACGAAGTGGGATTTCCCCATGTCTTTCCTGCCATGAAACTTCCTTTTTGGGGAAGACTTGAGCAGAAGTGACTGAGAGGCATCTGACCTCTGTGGGCTAACTCCTGACAGATTGTGTATGTCTATATTTGTTTCATTATTGGGTAACATAAACCCAATCTAACATTCAGTTTTTTTTCACTCTTACAACAAGATCTTCAGAGGGACTTTGAGCAGGGATTTACTTAACTAGATAACTTCCTCCGAAAGTACAAAGGACTTACTTCATTACAAAGTAAAAAATGCCACCATTTTCCTTTCTACCTAAAATAATCATAAGTAGGTTAAAGTAAAAAAAAAAAACAGTGAGTTAACCCTAGCCAGTTTGGCTCAGCGGATAGAGTGTCGGGCTGCGGACTAAAAGGTCCCAGGTTCAATTCCAGTCAAGGATACATACCTTGGTTGCAGGCTCCTCCCTGGTGCAAGCCCCTGGTTGGGGCTCATGCAAGAAGCAACCAATCAATGTGTTTCTTTTACATCAATATTCTCTCTGTTTTTCCCTCTCTCTTCCATTCTCTCTAAAAAATCAATGGAAAAATGTCCGCAGGTGAGGATTAAAACAAAAACAAATGGGTTAGGTGACGTGATTCTTCCAGAATTGTGTGTAATTGGGAGCTTTGGACCCTCCACTGAAATATTCCTATTGTATCTGCCATTTCTTGTGATCTAAGTATGAAATTAAGAGCATGAGCTGGGTTGTGGGTCTATTTGGTTTCTACAGTCTTTCTCTGCTTTGTGCATTCACTCAAAATATCTCGGCTATTGGACTGATAAACAAGGGTGTGAAATAGAAGTTTCAGAATTGAAATACAGGCAACATCCTGGCTCCAGATATGACTCTAGGCAAGTTCTGGAGTCTCTTACCTAAGCCTTCAGGTTCTCAACTGGGAAGCACAAACAACAGTGTCTACCTCTATGCTATAGATGAAGTTGTTAAGAGGACTGACTGAAATCATGAAACCATGCAAGTAAAACTCTATATGACCTTAGGTAGGAAATCAATGTGTATCAGCTTTCAGCTTTGCTGGGCTTGTTGCTGCCATCTGTGGTTCAGTCCTTACAGGATGGGAATATGGCACCTGCATGTTGGAGCATCCCAGGAGCGTGGCTTTTCTCTGTATATTGCATTGTGTGCCCACCATCCAAAGTCAAATCATCTTCTGCCACCATATATCTGTCTCCCTTTACCCTTTACTATCTCTCCCCTGTCCCCCAACCTCCTTCCCTCGGGTAACCACCCGACTGTTGTCTGTATCTATGAGCTTTGTTACAACAAATAATTTTTAGTATAAGTATGTCCCATGCAATATTTGGGAAATACTTATACTAAGAAAATTAGTCAGCCGAAACCGGTTTGGCTCAGTGGTGGAGCGTCAGTCTGCGGACTGAAAGGTCCCAGGTTCGATTCCGGTCAAGGGCATGTGCACTGGTTGCGGGCACATCCCCGGTGGGGGGTATGCAGGAGGCAGCTGGTCGATGTTTCTCTCTCATCGACGTTTCTAGCTCTCTATCTCTCTCCCTTCCTCTCTGTAAAAAATCAATAAAATATATATTTTTTATTTTTTTTTATGATGCTTCATTTTTTTATTTATTTTTTTAAACTAAATCTTTATTGTTCATATTATTACAAATGTTCCTCATCCCCCCCCCACAATTGCTCCCCTATACCAAGTTTCCATTCAATTCTCTGCCCTTTCCCCATTCCCCATTGTCCTCATCCATAGATGCAGTTTATGTTCAGTCTCTTCCCGCCCCGCTCCATTCCCCATTTCCCCAAGAATCATCAGTCCACTCCCCTTCCATACCTCTGATTCTATTATATTCACCAGTTAATATTGTTCATCATGATTTTTACTTCCCTTGGTTTTTAGACTCACTTGTTGATAGTTGATAGTTGGTGTTTGTTCATAATTTTTATCTTTATTTTCTTCCTCTTCCTAAAGAACCCCTTTTAGCAATTCATATAATTCTGGCTTGGCAGTGATGAATTCCTTTAGCTTAAATTTATTTGTGAAGCTCTTTATCTGGCCTTCTATTCTGAGTGATAGCTTTGCTGGGTAGAGTATTTTTGGCTGTAGGTTCTTGTTATTCATCACCTTGAATATTTCTTGCCATTCCCGTCTGGCCTGCATGGTTTCTGTTGAGAAATCAGCTGACAGTCATATGGGTGCCCCTTTATAGGTAACTACCTGCTTTTGTCTTGCTGCTTTTAATATTCTCTCTTTGTCTTTAGCTCTTGGAATTTTAATTATGATGTGTCTTGGTGTGGTCCTCTTTGGATTCCTTTTGTTTGGGGTTCTGTGTGCTTCCTGGACTTGTAAGTCTATTTCTTTCCCCAGGTGGGGGAAGTTTTCTGTCACTATTTCTTTCAATATGTTTTCGGTATCTTGCTCTCTGTCATCTTCTGGGATGCCCATAATTCTGATGTTGGTTCGCTTGAAGTTGTCCCAGAGGTTTCTCACACCCTTTTCAACTTTCTGGATTCTCTTGTCTTCTTGCTTCTGCGGAGGAGTGTCCTCTGGCTCTTTGTGTTCCAAATCTTGGACTTGATTCTTGCAATCTTCCAATCTGTTTTTAGGACTCTGTATAATATTTTTTATTTCAGAGAATGTATTCTTTATTTCTAGTTGATCCCTTTTCATATCCTCATATGTCTCATTTATTTTATCCGCCTTTTCTAAGAGATTGTTGAACAACCTTATAAGCGTGGCTTTGAACTCTATATCCAGTCGCTTTTTGTCCTCCAATTCTTTCATTTGTGATCTGTTTCCTCGTTTCGGCATTTTCGCTGCTTCCCTGAGTTGGTAGGTTGGGAGGATCAGCTGTGTCTATGCCAGGAGACAGCCTTATTCCACTAGACTTGGAAACCTGCAAAAGCCTGAGTTCAGCTTGGATGGGGCGGAGCTTCAGGGTGGAGCCTACAGCCTTGGCTTCCGGTTAGCCCCGCCCTCGGAGGTTCCTGAGTCTCAGTGTTCCTCAGGGTCCTTTGGTATTCGCTGCAAGCACCTCTGAGAGAAAGGCACCCTAGAGCCTCACCTGCTACCAGACAGTGTAGTCTCTCCCCCAACAGGCCCACAACTGGGGTTCAGAGCAGTTGGAAGTGGGGTTAAGCACAGTCCGGAGTTTATGTCTCCTTCCTGCTAGGGCAATCTCGCGGCCCAAACAACAGTCTGTCCTCTGTGCGCGCAATGTGCGCGACTCAGGGGCGCAGCTTTTCCGCTCCCCTGAGCTTCTGTCTTACAGCCCAGATTCTCTCTGTATGAGGCTGGAGCCCGAGGGTCTTGCCCAGGATTGGGGTTCAGTGCAGTCAGAACTGGGGCTCAGTACATTCCTGAGCTTTTGAGTCCTTCCCGCTGGGGCAATTCAGCAGCTCAGCGAACAGTCCCTCCTCTGTGCGCAAAAGTGCGCGACTCAGGGGCTCTGCTTTTCGCCGCTCCGCTTAGCTTCCGCCTTACAGCCAGATTCCCTCTGTGTGAGCCTGGACCCCAGGGTCTCACCCAGAACTGGGGTTCAGTGCAGTCGGAGTTGGGGTTCAGCACAGTCCGGAGCTTTTATCTCCTTCCCGCTGGGGAACGCCAGCCAGGCGCTCAGCCGCCCCTCCTCTCCGGCTCGGTCCTCTCCCCGCGTGCGCACCGTGCCTCCGCACCTTAGGCTTTTACAGCTCCTCTGATTGTCCTTCAGGTTTTCTCTTTCCTTCTAGTTGTAGAATTCCCAGTCAGTCAACTTTGCTGTAGTTCTGGATAGTGTCCACTCTATATTTTACTTGTATTTTTTGAAATTGTTGAGTGCGGCTGCAGTTAGGCGTTTACCTCTGCCGCCATCTTGTTGTCTCCAAAATATATATTTTTTAAAAGAAGATTAGTCATTGGTTATCAAAAATCTAAATTCCACTGGGCATCTCATATTGTATCTAGAGACCGTAAGTAGTTCTGAACACAGGGAGACTGGCTGCCTCCTCACTTCTGAGCTCCAATGAAGCACTGGGCCGTGGCTTGGGGTATGACTTCTCCAGCAGTTTGTCAGAGGAGCTAGATAACGTCCTCCAAAAGCACAGAGGACTTAATCCCACATGCCAGTGAATGTTGATGCCTTAAAGATGAGAGACAAGAGGGGTCTGGAAAGTATTTGCTATTCCTTTCTCCCTACAATGGACTGCTTTGAGGACCGAAGGTTTCTTGTGGTCTGTCTGAAGGCATCTGTATGACTAGACAACTATCGGTGCCTTTCCTGAAGCTGTTGTCATCTCAGTAACATACCCCCTTAGATGTGTTTGGTCTCCCTCCCTGCATTATTCTCCTTTTCTTCCTTACATTTCTTGCTCTTGTGAGTGTACCTCCCAATGAAACGTTAATTGATGCAGAGCATTAATTACTATTAATGTCGCTCTTTACACTCTGTAGCATCTCTTGCATTTTTAACTATTTATTTTAATGGACCTTTTGCTTGATTTTCTCCTCTAGTAAACTGTAATCTCTGTATGGGAAGAGACTGTGTTTTTTGGTTCATCATTGTATTACCAGAGTCTAGTGAAGTTATCTGGTCCATAGCAGATGCCCAATCAATACTTGTTACTATTAAACAGAGCAGACAAAGCTGACAGTATTTCTCAAACATATCCCTGGAAAATCAGGCCATGACTGTTTGGGAATGAATAGTGAAGCCAAAACAACATTATAGAAATTTACTTCAATATTTTTGAACGCATAACTCTGGGTCTAGCTTGTGCTCTTTGTACTTCGTACTATAAAATAATTCTATTTTCTATAATTGTATCCTGGGTAAATCTGAGACAATGTGAGCCCAGTGTCTTGCATAATAAATAATAAATGACTTTTTATAAGAGCCCCGAGGGAGAGCTTCTATGTGCCAAGAGCTTTTGCTTTCTTTCTGATTTGGTATTTATGACTCTGGCCCTGCAGGAACGAACCCATACCCATTCCAGACACACCTTGGTCTCCATCCCTGCCAAGTATCTGCAGCTAATCCTCCTACACAGGGTGCAGGCAGGGCCTGACTGGAGGGTAGGGCAGAGGTCAGAAGGAAGGAGGAGCTCTCACAGAGCTAAACTGCCTAGTCACTGTCTATCTGCAAATTGCTTCCCAATCCAATCAGAATTGGATTCATCATGCTGACAGCCAGGAGTAGGACTAAGGAAAGTAGGAAAAGAGTAGAAAAGACAACCAGCATAATGCAAAAAGAAGAAAGGAGGGGTTTACTTTAAAAATGCTAGTTATCAGCCAAAACCGGTTTGGCTCAGTGAATAGAGCGTCGGCCTGCAGACTGAAGGGTCCCGGGTTTGATTCCGGTCAAGGGCATGTACCTTGGTTCCCCAGTGGGTGGGGGGGGGGGTGCAGGAGGCGGCTAATCCATGATTCTCTCTCATCGATGTTTCTAACTCTCTATCCCTCTCTCTTCCGCTCTGTAAAAAAAATCAATAAAATGTATTAAAAAATGAAAATAAAATAAAAATAAAATACTGCTCTCTTAAAAAAAAAAAAACCCCGCTAGTTATCAGAGAGCTAAATCTGAACTTTGCTAATAAGAACCAGGTACCTTGGTTCTGGGGTTTCCCGGTCCTGAGTAGACCTTGCTGTTCCTCTCCCCCTGGTTCCTCTCTTGAAACTAGATTTTCATTTCTGCCTTGGGAAATGAGGGCCTCACAGGAGAGTAAAAGTAGCACAGGGCTAGAATTCTGGAAACTTGGATTCTATTCCTCATTCTGCCACTAACTAACCTGCGGGTGACTTCAGACACTTCCCTTCTCTGAGTCTCTGTTTCTCCATCTGTAAGATAAGAAGGCTCAGCCCTAGCCGGTTTGGCTCAGTGGATAGAACCTTAGCCTTTGAACTGAAAGATCCCAGGTTCAATTTCGGTCAAGGGCACATGCCCGGGTTGTGGGCTCAATCCCCAGTGGGAAACGTGCAGGAGGCAACTGATCCATGATTCTCTCTCATCATGGATGTCTCTCTATCTCTCCCTCTTCCTTCCTCTCTGAAATCAATAAAAATATATTTTAAAAAAAGATAAGAAGGTTGGTTGAGATCCTTTCCAGCCTCTGCATGAGGCATGATCTGTGCATCCCCAATCTAACTACAACTTGGAAAGCTATGTCAGATCCTTTACTCAAAAGCTCTAAGGATATTCTATTCCATATAGGTCAAGGCATGCAGTCCTCCCAGTGCCCTTCCTGCTGATCCTTACTGGGTGGCTTGTTTCCTTGTGTAGTTTGTAACTTATGATTCTTGAGCTCCTTGTCTACTGCGGTTTGCTGTGGGAAGCCATTTGCCCTGGTTTGTGCAGGTAAATTTGTCCCTGCTGAGGCCTTATGCTCTCACTGGACCAGTGTTTCTGTTAGTTTCTTGCTCTGGCATCCATGTGAATTAAAAACTCACATCACGACTGGGATTCTGGTATCTTTTGGAGCTGGTGAGTGACTGGAGTTCTCATGTGTGTGTAGTGGCTGAGACATCCTCTCCTAACTCCCAGGATGGTTGCAGCCCCCTTGAGCACTGTGCACAGGACCCGTGGACACTGGAAGCCCCAGGACACTGTGATGAGGTCTCCGTCTGGCTCAGCAGTGCCCTCGGTCACAGGGTTTCCGCTCCCACTCACTTCTCTGATTCTGAGCTCTCTCTCTCTCTCTCTCTCTCTCTCTCTCTCTCTCTCTCTCGCACTCAATGGGGTGTCTTTCTTGGTGTTGAGCCTCTATCTTTGTGTTCAGAGGAATGTGTCTGTGCTCATGTCTACGGGGAAGGAACATCTTTCATGTGTCAGCTCAACCAGCCAAATTCTCTTGTTGTGGTTATTTTGTACAGTTTTCATGGATACAAGGAGTGGCTACACATGTTTTGTGGTATCAGGATTTTGGGATAACAAACTATCCTCCTATCATACCCCCTCCTCCCAATAAAAGAACACCTTCACTGAAGTCTGAAACCCTTCTTCCCGGGGTAACAACTTTCTTTCCATAAGGGGATGCTCAGGCTCCAATGTGATCTGCCTTTCTCTCTCCCTGCAGGTGAAGAATGGCAGTTGTCCTGAGGTGACTAGAGCAGGGAGAGGGAAAGAGAGCGGCTGGTCACTTCCCAGAGATGGAGAGAGAAAGATGAAGAAAGCCCATGTCCTGGGTAGAGGAGGTCTGAAACGCACTGTCCAAGCAGTAAGAACACTCACAAGTACCAGGCGTTCCCTCTTTCTGTCACTTCTGTGGTATGTGTGCGTTTGTGAGAGTGTGAGTGTGTGAATGTGTGAATGTGGCTCTGTGTGTGTTTGTGTGTGTGTATGTGTTTGCATGGGTGTCCGTATGAGTGAGTGTGTGTGGAGAAAAGTGCACAGTGAAGACACTAGGAATCATGAGGCCTGGCTTTGAATCCTGGCCTCCTCACTTTCTGGCAAACTGCTTCTTTTCTCTAGACTTTCATTTCCTCATTCACAAAAATAAAAGGATTTTTTAAAATACATTTTATTGATTTTTTTACAGAGAGGAAGAAAGAGGGAAAGAGAGTTAGAAACATTGATGAGAGAGAATCATGGATCAGCTGCCTCTTGCACACCAAGGTACATGCCCTTGACCAGAATCGAACCCAGGACCTTTCAGTCTGCAGGCTGACGCTCTCTCCACTGAGTCAAACTGGTTACGGCAAGGATTTTATTAAATTTGGAGATCATAAGCCCAATTTTAGCAGTGGAAGGTTTATTTACAAATGCAAGCTTGTTTGCATTAGAAACCAAGATATAAAACACATTGCAGAGGAGCTGCCTCAGTTTACCTCTTGAGGAAGCCCACATAGATCCCTGCGTTGCCTAGAATACAGCTCAAGAATCACCAATCCATGTGTGTTTTCTACAGTTTCTTCCAGCCTAGGCCTTGTAATTATGATGAGAAGAAGAAAACCTTCCCCAGTCATAAGTCATGAGACAGAACTAAAGCAGCATGACTTCCCCTGCAGACAGGAAGTCAGAGCTGCAAGCTAGGGTTTTCAGGCCATTCGGACTTCTGCCTTATGGGATCTTTCACCTCCTCTTGGATAACATGTTGACAGGCAACCAATGGCCAGCTGTTGTGTAACAAATGAAAAGATTGCTGGAAAGATTAGCCAGCTGTGAGTCAGTAGCAAATTATTTCACCACTCAGAGCTTCTATTCTTTTGGAAAGAGGAGGGACTGGAATAGACTTGTCACTAGGAGGTCACTGACGGCTCTAAAAACTTTCTGAGGTATAGTCATATGGTTAATGTCCTCACATAAATTTACCATGCAAATATCATGCGTCAGGCACCACTTGGTCTGTCAAGGAGACCACAGTCTAACGGGAAGACAGACCTTGAACAATGATGCATTGCATGAAAGGGGAAGTCCAAGGCGCTAAGAGAATATAGACCAGGGTCGATGGGCCATTAATCAGAATGTTTTCTAAGGGGCTGTGAGTTGAGAGAGAATTGGGAGAACAGCTGGAAAGAAGTCTGGGCTGATTCCAGGGTAGGGAGGTGGGTGTGATCTGGGCAGAGATTAGAGACGCTGGTGACTAAAATCCATGACAAATTCCCTTCCTAATACACCAATATGGTGGGTAAAGCAAACTCTTGGTCATTTATTTGCATAGTCTACTTTTCTCCAAAATGTTGAAGCAAGCAGCTTGCAAAGATACATTAAAAACAAAAACAAGATAACAGATTCAAAGAACAGTGAAAAGAAAAAAGTAGGGATGCAGACTCTAGCCAGGTATGAGAATAAAAGCACATGCTGGTGTGACTTAAATCCTTTTACAGATGGGACACAAATTTTATTCAAAACTTCCCAGCAGCCATTGTAGGAAGATTTCATGATTCCATGTTCAAGGACACAATTCACGAGGTCAATGGAAGAAGAATTGTTAATAAGAAAGCAGTTGAGAGCAAAATCCTCCAGTATAAACAGTTCATTGTGGAAGCTGATACAATGTTCTGTGCTAAACTCTCTTCTTATCTGGCTTGGTCTAGGAGTAGACTTTAACACACCATCTCCCTCCTTGACCCCAATATCTTCACACGCTGCCATTCAATCTGACTGTTTTTCTTCATCAGAGCCTACAGCACAGCTGATGATTTCTTTAATCTGAATGTAGATGTATCTGCTGTAAACTGAGATGGATCTTCCTTATTTTTGTCACCTTTCAAGAGTATTATTCAGTTCTGTTTTTAACATTTTGTTTTCTCCCTTGTTAGTCATTTGGGAATAAACCCATTTATAAAAGTGTTCCACTGAGAAATAAATTTTTAAATAATGTGTTTTAAATAAAGCTCTGACAACCGATGGTCATTGGTGCCAATTCAACAGCAACAGGAATCCCCAATTTGGGGTGTGATGAAGAAAAACTTTATTCGGTGCAAACTGCTCAACAGTGCTGCATCATGGTTGTGAAAACAGCATGGCTGTTGAAGAGCTCCGGTCCAGGCAGCTCTGAGGCCGGGCCCCTTTCAGGCTAGCCAGCTCTGCTTAGCTCCACTCTGCTCTGCTCCCCTCCGCCATCGTCCATTGTGCTCCTGCAGGTTGCTCTGTTCCAGCAAGACCGCTTTGGTGTTCCAACTCTTGCCGGGGGAAATGCAGCCTTCAGTCTTCCATAGAAAATATGCTCCCTAAGCCAGAGTGGGGCTGGCTTATTTGGGCAGAAGTCCCTGCCCTTAGTCCCTGATTGGTCCATCCTCATGCAAATGAGGACTCTAAATCTCAATTTGATTGGTCCAAAGGCACTGTCCTGATTGATCAGAATAGAGCCGCTCTGCTTGGTCAGAGCTGCACAGCTCTGACTGGATGGGAAAAGCCTGAATCCTATTGGTTGAAATAGGATTCCAGGAACCTCTTTGAGGATTGGCATAGCTGGCAGGAGTACAGTGCAGGCTGGCAGTTCAGTGCAGTGGGAGGCAGGTTCAGTGCAGGCCTCAGTTTGAGTAAGAAGCCCCTGTGCGAAAATGGCAGCTAAGCTCATTTTTCCTTTTTTTTGTTTGAGCCCAGTTAGCCAGCAGGAGACCTTTCTATTAGGTCTTCCCCCCCCCCCCCTCAGGGTTTACAGCTCCTTATTGCTGATATGTAACTTAAGTGATGATCTTATTGAAACTAACCCTTATTGTTTAGAAGAAGTCTGTTCTCCCTTCTCTTAATATACTTAAATCATGCTTGACTTTAGATAAGTTTCGATCAACTTTGCTTTAATATATTTTTCTTTTTTAATTTTATTTTTCACTTACAGTTAATGTTCAATATTATTTTTTATTAGTTTCAGGTGTACAGCATGTTGGTTAGACAATCATATACTTTACTACGTGGTCCCTCTGATATTTCAAATACACACCTGGTACCACATATAGTTTTTTTTGTTTTTGTTTTTAAATATATTTAATTGATTTTTCTCAGAGAGGAAGGGAGAGAGATAGAGAGCTAGATACATCGTTGAGAGAGATACATCGACCAGCTGCCTCCTGCACATCCCCCACCGGGGATGTGCCCGCAACCAATCGAACCTGGGACTCTTCGGTCCACAGGCCAATGCTCTTTCCACTGAGCCAAACTGGTTTCGATCACACATAGTTTTTAATACATTTCTCTTTGTCTCTGGAAGATGCCAAGCATTTATGTGAGATTATGTATTTTCAATTAATGGTTTTGGTGTCATGTGGAAACACACTCAGGATCTCCCTGACTTAGTGTGCACCTGTGTATATTACTTAACCTCCTTCCTGAGCCTTACATATCTCACCTCTTAGATAAAAATGGCTAAAACACCTATCTCATAATGTGGTTGTGAGAACTAAAAAAAAACAGTGTATAAAGAGTATTTATATAGGACATTATGTGTAAATGAGAGCAATACACAACCCTGTCCAGCAGGGTCATTTCAAGGATTAAAAGAGTACATAGAGGGTTGGGCAAAAGTAGGCTTGTAGTTGTTTTATGTAAAATAATACTATATATATATATATATATATATATATATATATATATATATATAAAGATCCGGGTTCCCTAATGTCCGAAATGACAGAGCAGACAACCAAACACTGGAAGTTACTCCTGCAGTCAGAGCTGGGTCATCACGGCGACTCAGCACTGACTGCCGCTGCTGCAGGAGTAGCGGCCCAGCACTGACTGCTAAGGGGGCTGCGGATTAAGCCTGGAGAGAGGCTCAGAGAGAGAAGCAGGGTCTTATCCTCTCTCTCTCTCTCTCTCTCTCTCTCTCTCTGCCTCACTAGCAGCTACTGGGGCTGCTGATCAGCCCGCCTCTCTAATCAGGCCCGATAGGCCGGAAGATGCTGACTGGCATAGAAACCAACCAATCAGAACAAATCTTGTAAACTGGGAGGAGCCAATGGCTACCTAAGAGGTGGAGCTTTTGACGCTGATTGTCATAGAAACCGACCAATCAGAACCTAATCTGGGTGAACTGCAAAGGAAGAACCTAAGGTGGGGTCTGTGGAGAAGTTTTAAGGGCAATAGCTGTTTGATGTAAGGTATAAGAAAGCAGTTCAATTTTTAATGACAGGTTTGGCAGTATAGTGCATATGGCTGGCTATCAGTCCAGATAAAGAGATTATGTATCTTTGTCTGCCAAGAGCATCTCTTCCTGCTGAAAAAGCCCCCCCCCACACACACTTAAGCAATCCTTTCCTATATATTCTATCTATACTAATAAAAGGGTAATATGCTAATTAGACTGGGTCATCCAGCCACCTTCCAGACACCCGACTTCCTTCCAGACAAAGCCATGGTGGTGGGGGCCAAGGAAGAGGCAGTTAGGGGCAATCAGGCCAGCTGGGGAGGACACTTGGGGGAGAAATCAGGCCATCAGGGGGTTAGGGGCCATCAGGCTGGCAGCAAAGGGCAGTTGGGGGCGATCAGGCAGGCAGAGGCAGTTAGGGGGATAAAGCAGGAAAGCAGGTGAGCAGTGAGGAGCCAGCAGTCCCAGATTGCTAGAGGGATGTCCGACTGCCTGTTTAGGCCCAATCCTGTGGGATAAGGCCTAAACAGGCTGTTAGACATCCCCCAAGGGGTCCCCAATTGGAGAGGGTGCAGGCTGGGCTGAGGGAATACCCCCCGCCCCAATGCACAAATTTCATGCACCGGGCCTCTAGTATTTAATAAATAATAATATAAGAATAAACTCTGTTTTGCATACTCACAACTGTTGTAACCCTACCTTTGCTCCTTTCTTTATAAAGAGCCAATCAGATAGGAGAAAAAGGTTTTGATGATGTTATCCTTCACCAAGGGTATGAGGAGGTAGGTGCCCTTGCACAAAAATAACAGGAGCATCCACTGGTAGACACTTTAGAGAAATTGACAATATCTATTAAAACTTGAAAATATCCATATCTTATAAAAAGCAACTCAACTTCTCAATTCCTACCATAATCATTGCATATTAGCATGAAGTGGGATGCACAAACATGCATATTGCAGCACTATTATAATAAATTAGCAAAACATGCCGAAACCGGTTTGGCTCAGTGGCTAGAGTGTCAGCCTGTGGACTGAAGGGTCCTGGGTTCGATTCTGGTCAAGGGCATGTACCTTGGTTGTGGGCACATTCCCAGTAGGGAGTGTGCAAGAGGCAGCTGATCAATGTTTCTCTCTCATCGATGTTTTTAACTCTCTATCCCTCTCTCTTCCTCTCTGTAAAAAAATCAATAAAATATATATTTTTAAAATAAAAATAAATTTAAAAATTAACAAAACCTGGAAATTACCTAAATGTCCATCAATGCAGGAAGAGGTATATAAGTTTTGGTGAATCTATTCTATGAAACAATTTAAAAGACTGAGGTATATTTCTCTGTATAGCATAAAAAGAGCTCCAAGAGCCCTAGCCAGTTTGTCTCAGTGGATAGAGCATAGGCCTACAGACTGAAGGGTCCCAGGTTTAATTCCGGTCAAGCCTCAGTTGCTGGCTCCCGAAGGCAACCAATCATTTTATCTCTCTCACATTGATGTTTCTCTCTCTGTATATCTCTCCCTCACCCTTTCACTCTCTCTAAAAACAATGAAAAAATATCCTCAAGTAAGATTAAAAAAAAAAGAGCTCCAAGAAATAGTATTAATTTTTTTAAAACAAGGTATAAAATGAACATTCAGTACAATACCATTATGTAAATACACATAGAGCCACATAAAGCAGTATTAAATATTTTCAATTGAAACATATGTAAATATTTATATGCAAAAAATATGTCAATTTACATAGCAACATAAATTGTTGTTAACTCTTGGGGAGTCCAGATTGAAATTGAGGGTTATGGCTGAAACCGGTTTGGTTCAGTGGATAGAACATCGGCTTGTGGACTGAAAGGTCCCAGGTTCAATTCCAGTCAAGGGCATGTACCTTGGTGGCGGGCACATCAGTTGGGGGTGTACAAGAGGCAGCTGATCAATGATTCTTTCTCATCGATGTTTCTAACTCTCTATCCCTCTCTCTTCCTCTCTGTAAAAAAATCAATATAATATTTTTTCAAAAAAAAGAAAGAAAGAAATTGAGCCGAAATTGGTTTGGTTCAGTGGTAGAGCATCGGTCTGCTGACTGAAAGGTCCTAGGTTCGATTCTGGTCAAGGGCATGTACATTGGTTGCCGGCACATCCCCTGTAGGGGGCGTGCAAGAGGCAGCTGGTCGATGTTTCTCTCTCATCGATGTTTCTAGCTCTCTATCTCTCTCCCTTCCAATCTGTAAAATATCAATAAAATATATTTTTTAAAAGAAAAAGAAATTGAAGGTTATGGTCAAAAGAGAATTTATTTAATCTATAATGTTTTAATTTTTTAATAATGAAGGTGTGCCGATGTTAAAGAATTAAAATACAGTTTTTTAAAAAATCACTGGACACAGTGCCTGGCATAAAAATCTCTAAATCATTTGTCACATGAATTTGTATTTTTTATCCATTGATTAAACAAATATTTATTAAGCATATAGTTTGCTCCAGTCATGTCCTATGTTTTGGGAAAGGAATAGAAAACTAGAGAAGGATGTTAACAACTTACAGAGAAGACAGATAACTACACAAGAAAAAATAATAAAATTTCATAGGTGTTGATAGGTTAAATAGAGGATGGCACAGAAACATATTGGAGTAACTCTTATCCAAGTGTTCAGAGCACAAATCAATAACAGCATGAATTGAAAAAATATATATTGAGGCAGAATAGTTAGTTTATAGCTAAAGTTGATGTGACTTAGGAATGGCTGTCGCAACTCACCAAGATATATATACACATTAAAGAAGCAGAACTTCAGAAATGTTTAAGAACCACCCTATAAAATAAAATCAGACTATTTAAAATTCACATTCAGTTCTGCCGAAAACTCTTTCAGCTTGGTTATCCTACCTCAGTTCATGACCTTTCTCAGATCGTGGGCCCTTTTAAGGTAGTGCATGAAGATGGATGCAAGGATGTCAGAATAATGGGACAGGCTGAACTCAAATTTGAGGGATATAGCAGACAGAATCCAAGTCTAGCATATAAAGTGGAAGTCAACCGGAGGTCAGTAGGAGAGTAAATGAGACAAATATCCATACAAGGCTAAGAGTGAGAACTGTTCTAGAAAACAGATATGGAATCAAAGCTTCTAAGGGAAGTGTCCCTTTTTTGACCCTATACCTTCAATCAGGTGGTCATATCCAGTCACCAGGAGGCTCAGCCATGAGAATTAACCTCATGGCACTCTATCCTCTAGATCTTCTCACTTGCTCTTATTTCTGCTCTTTTCTCTCTGTGACTTTACAACTTTGAATCTTCTGGGTTTGGTTTCTATTTCTGGCCCCAGGAGACTTGATGATTCCAGAGGTGTGATCCTTGGCTCTTCTCCCACATGCTTACAGGTACTCTATTGCTCTCCTGGCTCTGAGTAACCACTGCTGAACTCAACTCACTTAGGGTTCTCAGGTTTTTAATCCAGAGTCAGCCTTCCTGATCAGCATCAACCCTTGAATAAGTAGAAATCATGGCAAGGGAAACTTAAAATTTGTCCCAAGTGGTGAATGGATTGATATGAGTATTGTTTTATTATAAAGCAGTCTCTATTGAATGTTTGTGGTCCTGGGGCCATGTCCTCATTGGCTCTAAGGCATGATATCCTGAACCCACCATCTGATACTATAAAGCTAAAGAATGTCATTGAAAAAGCATATTTATTTTCTGTTGCAAGTGACCAAGATTAAAACTCTATAGGTCTATGGCAAGAAAAGTAAAGGCAAGAAAACAAACTTTGGTTGAGCCTAATTATACAGTAGGAATGTAGGTTAGGGGTCTTATTTGAAATAGCTTCTTTAATTTATTGTTCAAATTCTGTGAGTCATTATTATTTAAATACACATATACATGTAGAAAAATTTTAAGATTTTTTTTAACTCGAGGAACTATAAGACCCATAAAAGACATTTGCTTCTTCCTCTCTTGAGTTTTTTCAATGCAACTTTGATCTCTTTGTTTCGCAAACTATATATGATAGGATTCAGCATGGGAATCACAATTCCGTAGAAGACGGACACCACCTTATCTCGGTCCCGTGAGTATCCAGCACTAGAATGGAGATATGAGAAGAGACCAGAGCCATAGAAGAGAATCACTGTGGTTATATGAGAGGCACAGGTGTTGAAAGCCTTCATCCGCCCTTGGGTTGAATGGATGTTCATAACAGCAGCAATGATATAGCCATAGGAAACCAGGACAACAAGGGCTGATGTCCCACCAACTGCACACACAACCAGAAAGTTTACTACCTGGCTGAGGAAGGTACTGGAACAAGACAAGACCAGCAGAGGTGGAAGGTCACAGAAAAAGTGGTTCATGACTCGCGACCCACAGAAATGAAGCTGAAATATGGAACTAGTTTGGACCAACCCAGTGAGGAATCCTCCTGTGTATGCTGTAATGGCCATCCCCACACAGGTGTTAGGTGACATGAGGGCTGTGTAGAGCAGAGGGTTGGAGATGGCAGCATACCGGTCATATGCCATGGCTGCCAGGAGACAGCATTCAGTGCCTCCCATCCCAACAAAGACAAAAAACTGGGAAGCACAGCCCACAAAGGAGATGGTCTTCTGCTCCTTGAAGAAGTCACAGAGCATTTTAGGGGCTACAGAAGAGGTGTATAAGATATCAACAAAGGACAGGTTACCAAGGAAGAAATACATAGGGGAATGGAGGTTCGACTCCATCCTGATCAGGACAATGAGACCCAGGTTCCAAGCCAGAGTCATGAAATAGATCCCCAGGAACAACACAAAGAGAAAAACCTGCAGCTCTGCATGCTCTGAAAACCCCAACAGGATGAAATCGGCCATCGTGCTGAAGTTCCTTCCCATAGCCATGTAGCTCCTTTCTGCCAACTTCAGAGCCCCAAAGGGGGATTCCTGTGGCAATGAAAATCCAAGGGAAGAAACCATTTCATTCTGTCATGGAATCATAAACTCCCAAGGTCAGAAGAAACTAGAATGCAAATGTCCTACCTTTCTTTGATGCAGAATTCCCCTCTGCAACATTTGTTGGGTCTTTCATAGAGTTCATGATCATCCTTATCTGATGCCTTTCTTTATGGAAAAGCGACATGACCCAGAATAGACTGGCATTTTTGCATTATCTGCATCCTCACCTTCACTGTCGATGTTACCACTATACCAAAGAAAATTATTAATAGTACTTGAACTAAACAACCTCCCCTTTTGTTCAGTTGCTCCAAGCATTGCAGTTGACTTATTGAGGCACTTGAATTTATCCTAGGTACTCTTTCTTTTAAAGAAAATAAATATGTCAAGACTTTAAATGCCCAAAGAGGCAAAGCTGTGGTTTTTATCATCATAGTTTGTTCTGTATGGGGTCACTGTGTTCTTTGTTTTTAAGCAGTAGAGTGAAGCAGTTAGAGGTGTGAAAAAGCTGACACACCCTTTAAAGATTAAAGAAAAGGGTAAAAAAAATCCAAAACACTGTGAAATGCTAATGCTCATTTTGCACGAACATTATCAATGATCAAACACTTTGCACCATATATTTATAGAGCTTTTGTTTGTGTTTTTAATTTTACTTGCATCTTTGTAAACAGGAAAGTGGGTATCAACTATGAGTTTAACCGTATAATGGAGAGCAGTATGGAACTGTAGAAGCTGTGTGAAAGATAGATGGGAATGCAAGAGACTGGGCAGGAAGATTAGAAAGCTGCTTCCAAAGCCAGGAAGAAAGGCTCTGATGATTTGAATTGAGACAAGTCGATTTAAAAGCAAACACTACCCTAAGATGTAATAGCACCAGTCATTCAGAAGAGAAACTCTAGTATCCGTGGCCAGACAATTACCCCATACCCTCCCCTTATTTCTCACATTTAAAGTTATCATCAAAGGTGTAGTTTAGCAAGATCTATCCTAATTATTTTTTCTTCCAACTCCAAGAGTCTATTGTATCTAGTCTATTGCAGTTTAAGGATGTGATAAAAGCTGATTGCCTTTTATTTTATATGATTATTGATAACTTGGTTATTTTTTACCTAAATTACCTAGAAATATAGAAGTAGAGTATATGACATACATCAAATTCATAAGAAAAATTTATTTCTGATAAATCATAGAGTTTATATATAGATACAGAGTACCTAGGAATTATATAGAAAGAGACAGAGTATATGAATGTAATGTGTGTATGTGTTAGTTGGCACAGTCTGAGAACCCAGCCGATTATTTTTACAGCATTTGAGTTTATGCAGCATTTTCACATCCATTATCTTATTTGCGGTCATCCAAAGCCGGCCTTTGATGTCAGGGAGAGCTAGTCTCTAATGGTACATTGCTACTCACTAGCTGTGTGGCCTTGGTCAAGCTGACACATCGCTCTTCAATTTCTTTTGATTTCCCTCAACTGTAAAAACAGGCAATAGCCTGGTTGGCGTAGGTCAGTTGTTGATCATTGACCTATGAACCAAGAGGTCATGATTAAATTTCCAGTCAGGGCACATGCCTGGGTTGCAGGCTTGATTCCCAGTGTGAGAATCAATTATTCTGTCTCATCGTTGTTGTTTCTCTCTCCTTCTCTCTCTCTCTCTCTTTCTCTCTTTTTCTCTCTCTGAAATCAATAAAAATATGTATTCTTAAAAACAGGGGCAATAAAAGAACCACCTCACAGATTGCAAGAATTAAGTGAAATAACTGACAAAGTTTTGAAAAGAAAAAAAGAAATGGCTTTTATTACTTAACAAATAATCAGCACTGTTAGAATTTGAGCCCAGGTTTCTTCATCCCTAATCCAAGATCTACTCTCCCCTGCACTGGCTGCCTAAACCCAAGTCCTTGTACATGATAATAATGGCTACATTGACAAAATATCCCTTACTTGTTTTATCCCCAATATTTATAGCAACATGTTGACTTATTTCATAACACCACACTTTGTGTTTACTTTTGAATACATATTTTTTTATTTCAGAGAGAGGAAGGGAGAGGAAGAAAGAAATAGAAACATTAATGATAAGAGAATCATTGATCGGCTGCCTCCTATATGCCCCACACTGGGGATCAAGCCCATAACCCAGGCATGTGCCCTGACTAGGAATAGAACCATGACCTCCTGATTCATAGGTCGGTGCTCAACCACCGAGCCACTGCGGCCAGACTGTACTTACTTTTGTTTGCTTATTTGTTCTTTCTGTATTTTTGACTGTAAAGTCTAGGATGGCACTGCAATCTCAGTGCCTTGCACAATGCCTGGCACATAGTATACATGACAAATTTGTTGAATAAGTTCAGTTTGTAACAATATTAAAAGATACACATTACAGACCAAAAGCTCCTTGAGGTTAAGACAGCTCAAGGGGTTATTAAGTAACTGAGACACAACTTTACTAACCTTTGATTCTCTAATCCCAGAGCCTGTTCTCTTTCTTGAATACTATAAAAGAACATGGCCACAAGGCTGAGTGATCCAAAAGACCTATTAGAGCTCTAACTGCAGTAAATATGACCTTTTCCCCATCCCAATGGACTGGACAAGACTGGAACCTGAGTACTTAAAATAATTGTACAGAGTTTTCTTCTCCTTAACCTGGGCAGGTCCATTTATATTTTAACAAAGCTCTGCACCAAGATAAAAATGAATAAAGTTTTAATATGGTAATTCTCAAATGAATTCTGTTCCTGAGGTACAGGGGATCATTGCAGTTCAGGTGACTTTGTAGGGTATGATGAAGAAAACCTAGAGATTAATCTGTAGAAAAAAAATATGTGTTCTCTGCTTTCATCCATCCTTTCTCCTCATCTGTTACAGTGGTAGGCATAGTATAGGTTCCCAGTGATTATTTGTTGACTGGCTAAATACAGGGCTATAAAATGTTTATTATAGTCTGGTCAGTGTGGCTGGGTGGTTGAGTGTCAACCCATGAACCAAAAGATGCCCCGTTTGATTCCCAGTCAGGACACATGCCTGGATAATGGGCTTAATCTCCAGTAGGGGCAATGCAGGAGGCAGCCAATCAATGATTCTCTCTTGTCATTGATGTTTCCATCTTTTCCACCCTCTCTCTTTCTCTTTCTCTAAAAAAATTAATAAAAACATCTTTTTTAAAAATATATTTATTATATAGACACTGTAAATTTGCCCTAATTCTAAGATCACTGCATCTGTCCTATTTTAAATATTCCATGGATGTCCAGAAAATTCTGGGAATATACCTAAAATAATAGGATACCAGAGGTAGAAACCAGTTAATCTATACTTTCCCTATTACGGTAGATAATGATACTAAAGATAAAAGAGAGAACAGATGTCTGTATAGTTGCTGGGACAAGAGGTGTAATTAGGACATTTATCTCATTCTCCAGGAGTAGCTCTTTCTGCTTTACCTTACTTACACCCTCGGGTCTCAGGAAACTAAATGAGTTTTTAAATTGCATACATACTCTCACATGCACACATTCATGTGTCTAGAATAGCATTAAAAGCACAAACCTGAAAGTTTTTAAAATTCTGATTTAATTCCTGTTCCTTCTACTTTTTTGCTCTGTAACCTTGGGGAAAAAAATATTTGCATTTCTGAATCTTAATCTTCTCCTCTCCTGTCTGTACAATATATCAGCATAGGTATTCTAGTGCACAGTTCTTCTTTCTTTCCATTTGTAAATAGCAGATCATTTTTTTAAAAACAAGATCTTTTTGCAGAATTCTAGAATATCAAGTCAAATCCAGATCCTCGGGTCAAAATCTAGCAGTATGGAGAGAGGATATCAGCCTCTTGCCTGCTTCACCTTTCTCTCCTCCGAGGGTCTTTCTAACTCATCCATTCTCTGATTCTAGAATTTACCAGTAACCGTTCATAAGGAAGGGCAGAGAGAAGACTCACCTACAACACCTTAAACTCTGAGTTTCAGTCAGATGGCGAATCCCAGAATCTTGGAGCAAAATGCAATCTCTGGAGCACTGGTCTTGGCCAAAGAAATACATAAAATTTGGATGTGGTGACTAAATTGGCCACTAAGAAAAGGAGCTGATGGGGCTTTAAAAGAAGGCCAGTTCTCTCCTAGGTACCAATGGGCTTCTCTAGGTTATGCGGTGTGGCATATTCCAGGAAGCTCCGACTGGCAGCTTGGCTTAATGCCTGGGCTCAGCGGTACAGAGGATGCCAGCTTTGGCTGGGTGGAGTTGATTTCGACTGACCCTGCTTCCACTATATTCTTAGTCCTTGGTCTGGTTCCAACAAGATATCCCTAGAGACAGTAAAAGCCAAGAGTGGCTTTTGGCCTCAAACTATGTAACCATTTCATCAACGGTTACCTTTGTAAAGCACTGGATGCTTTACACAGAGTCTCTTCAGTGTAAGAATATCTTTTGGATGAGTTGGAAGTAGGACTCAATGGGTAAAAGAGGGAAAGAGAGAGGGGGGGGAGGAGAAGAGAGGGAAAGAAGGGAGAGGGAGGGAGAGATTCTAGGAAAGCAATAGAACAGTCAAAAGGTAGAATTAATGTTCTGGAAAGGAGTAAATTCTTCATCACTGTAAGTAAGTACAAGAGAGTACACTTGACAGTGATGATCTTGCTTATAGTATATGAGGAACTTTAAAAAAAAAAACCCAACAACAACAAGCAAACTCATAGAAACTGAGAATAGATTGGTGGGTGCCAGATGCCAGTAGGTGGAGGGTTGGGGAAATGGGTGAAGAGAATCAAAATTTGTAGTTATAAGATAAATAAGTGATGTAATGTACAGCATGCTGTCTATAGTTAATGATAATGTATTGTATTTTTTAAGGTTTGTAAGAGAATACATCTTAAAAATTCTCATCACAAGAATGTAACTGTGTGAGGTGTTGGATATTAACTAGTCCTCTTGTGAGGATCATTTCACAGTATATATGTATATCAAATTATTATGTCATGCACCTTAAACTAATACAACGTTATTTGCCATTTATAGCTCAATAAAACTGGGGGAAAAATAAAAATAAATACACTATCCAAAAAAAGTCTGAATTAGCCCACCTTACAGGTTCCTTAAAATTCTAAGATTCAATAATTCTGTGAAATAAAGACAAAAAGAAAAGAAGCCAGACAGAGACTACATTTTTGGTAGTGTGGATTGGGCCTTAATAAACATTATTTCATAATATTTCTCCCAAAAGAAAGCATTCCTAAACACATTTTCAGATGAGAAAATGGAATTTTGGAGATGTATTTGTCAAAGGCCATAAAGAAAGATTGTAGCAAAAATGGAAGTTGTACTCAGGTCTTCAAGAATCCAAAGTTCACTTCACCCCACTGCCCCCAGGAGGACATAAAAGAATGGATAACAATGGGGGAAGGGGGCACGGGAATATCACTTGATATACCTCATTTTTTCAAAAGATCGATGTGCAGGGAGTTTAAAGGAAAATAATCATTTGCTGTTTGACTAGGGCCAGATTTCCCTCGCGTGCATGCTTTGTTTGTGATTTATCAAATATTCAACTTGAAAAGACTTGCATTCTATTTGTGTGTCTTGGGAAGGGACATTTGAGGAGCAGGAGGAAGTAGGCATTGTACAAACCCACAGGACTCTGTGGCTTCTTTCAAGGATTTGAGAAAGATGGTGGTCACATCCTGTTGATGTTGGCAGCTCTTCAACTTGTCTCCAGATGAGAAAAATCCGCAGTTTCTCTTGTCCACTCCCACACCCGCACCCCCTTCTCTTCTACCAGAGCCAGAGCCTCCTCCTGTGAAGCTAAACATTATATCCCTTCCCTGAATCCCCAGCTCTTGGCCTTACGCCTACAGTCTTGAGTCTCTCTAAGGCTGACGCTGGAGAAAGGGATCACCATGGCTAATGCAGTCATTCGTATGTAATTAATCTTTGCTAGATTGAAGAAATAACAGAAACAAACCACTTGTTTCTTACTCCTTATTGTAAGGTGAAGAATGTAAGGATAGGATGAGAAAGATTGTGATATTTGTTTATTTTTATGGTGGTTTTTTTTTTTAATGTATGTTTTTTACTGATTTCAGAGAGGAAGAAAGAGATAGGGAGAGAATGAAACATCAATGATGAGAATCATGGATCAGCTGCCCCTATATGCCCCCTACGGGGGATTGAGCCTGCATCTAAATATGTGCCCTAATCAAGAATCAAACCTTGACCTCCTGGTTCATAGGTCAAACACTGAGCCCACCCGCTTGGCAAGATTGTAATGTGTTTTTAATTCCTGCTCCTCTCCTTCTCTCTCTTCCTTCCTCCCTTCTCCCCAAATCAAAATTTCAGAAAGGACTCTTTTTCTTTCATATTTACAGAACATAAATATCATCCGTAGAATCAATGATGCCTCTTGACATCTCCACCCCCAACTTCTTTTGTCAGGCAGTTTTTGTGGGGGTTTTTTGTTTGTTTGTTTGTTTGGTTGGTTGGTTGGTTGGTTGGTTTTTAAAAATATATTTTATTGATTTTTTTACAGAGAGTAAAGGAGAGAGATAGAGAGCTAGAAACATCGATGAGAGAGAGAGACATCGACCAGCTGCCTCCTGCACACCCCCTACCAGAGATGTGCCTGCAACCAAGGTACATGCCCTTGATTGGAATCGAACCTGGGACCCTTCAGTCCGCAGGCCAACGCTCTATCCACTGAGCCAAACCGGTTTCGGCTTTTTAAATATATTTTATTGATTCTTTACAGAGAGGAAGAGAGAGGGATAGAGAATTAGAAACACAGATGAGAATCATCGATCAGCTGCCTCTTGCACACCCCCCACCGGGGATGTGCCCGCAACTAAGGTACATGCCCTTGACCGGAATTGAACCTGGGACCCTTCAGTCCTCAGGCCGACGCTCTATCCACTGAGCCAAACCGGTTTTGGTTTGTCAGGCAGTTTTAACCCCATTGTTCATGATCTTCCAAAATCTTCTAATTGGTCTTTTTGCCTTCAGACTCTCTCCAGTTCCACCCCTCCTTCTTAATGTGCAGAGGGACCTCCCTAAAGCACAGATCCGTTCTTGTTGTTCCTGGCTTGAGAATATTTGTTCGTTTGTTATTGTTCATTCATAACCTGATGACATTCAAGCTCCCATCCTACTCCTCAAAGCCCTCACCACCAGTGATGCTTGGTGAACATGGCATGGAAATCACAGAGGGGAGAAAAAACCACATGAATAAAAAGACCATTTAATGTGGCAAGAAGGAAGGAAAGTGTAATCTTCCCGGCACAGTTTCAATAGCCTGTTAATCCCAGATGGGATATGTGGTGTGGTGCTCAGGGGGGACTGAAGAAAGCGAGATGCCAGTTTAGCAATGAAAGGAGAGAAGGAAATAGAAACATGGGTACAGCATCTGGCAATGTCAAGGGAAAGAATTCTCAAGACTGGGAAACTGAAGCAGATTTGGAGACTGGAGGCCATGGAGAGGGGTGCTCTGGAACTGAGGTTCTCAGGCATGCCTGCTCACCAGGTCACAATCGATCATTAGCAGACCCAGAGTGTAAGCCTGTGCCTCTAATCACCAGGGACCAAGGAAGGCTGCATGAGAACACAGAGGGAAGTGGTAGTGGGAAAGGCAAAGAGCGCAGAATCGGGAAGAGAGGGGTTTCCAACCAGAGGGGAGCGGCACAAAGGACAACGTTATAGGACTTCATACTTTTTGCATAAAGCTGGTCTTTGCGGACAGTTGTTTTTAGCTCACTGAAGACGACATGAAAGTTTATTTATTTTCCTTGGTCCAGGATAAATGAAGGTGTTCTCTGAAATCCATTCTCCGTCTTAGAATTCTATATAATAAAAGGGTAATATGCAAATTCACCCTAATGGCAGAACGACCAGAACAGCCACTGGACCAGTCACTACAAGGTGCACTGGCACCCGATGGCCACTCGAAGCCGGGGCAGGGTCAGCGAGTGGGCAGGAACAGATGACTGACCTCTCCTCTCTGTCCCTTCCCCCAGCAGTCAGGCACTGATCACCGGATGGCGAACTAGGGGGGGGGGGGGATGACTGGGGCGGGGCTGGCTTCAGGCAGCTGGAGAAGATGGCTCTCGTCACAGGCCAAGCCTAGGGATCGTACCTGTGCCCGAATTTCATTTGCCAGGCCTCTAGTATATTTATAAACCAGCACGATAAGAACTAGAAAACAGTTGCCCTACCACAGGTGCTGAGCAGATGCGGCCCTCCACACAGTATCTTGTTTATTCTCTTTTACTGTTTATTATTTAACGAGATTCTGATCCTTCAGTCCTGTTTAGAACCTCTTCCAGAAAGCCTCATTGCTGAACTGCTGAGAGAGCCCCCTCCAATCCCCCCCAACAGAAGCCTTTCTGAGACCAAGAACACTGACAAGCCTGGAGCCACTGGGAGTCGCACATCTAATTAACTCCTGTGCGTTGCAACACTGAGCTGCCTCTTAAAAATAGACCTGGAAAGGATCAAGAACTGATGTGACTTGGAAAATGTGCAACTGCCCTGAACTTGCTTGATCTTAAAAAGTAGAATTTTGTCAGCAGGACTCAGTTTCAAGAAGAGGCAGCTGTGGTTGGAGGCAGGAAGTTAAGCTGATAAATATTCGCTGGCAAAGGCTATCCAGCTGGTTCCCAGATGGTAGAAAAGGTCTTGTTCAGGAGAGGCCGTAAAAAGCCAGATGTATAGTGGACACATCCTCCTATGTGCATGTTGATAGTGTGGGGAGGGAAGAGAGGAAGAAAGGAGAAGATAGCTATGGGTTATCCAGTATCTGTTTATTTTACTGAATCATTAATTCATCTTGGAAAAAAATTGATTAGTCTTGAAATTCCCTTTCATATCATATGTGGTACATAGAAAGATGGGGGAGCCAACAGGTTTCCTCTGTGAACTACTCATATTATGTCTTTTATTAAGGTCTCAAGACAACACTCTTTTCAAGTTGGTCACCAATGGGTTTGGGTAATCAGCTTAAGAGAAACCACACATGGCCAGGAGTGGACCAGATTTTGAGCTCTTGAAATCTTTCTGGATGGACCTCACCTCGTTGTGATTATTTCATTCTTCTCTATGCTTCTCAAGGAAAGGTTTATTTAGCCCTCTGTGTTTAAAGGCAACCAGAAAGATAAGTCAGATGGTTTCAAGGTGAATGCCCCTCCAAATTCCCTAGCTGCACATGGTCTTGACCTCTATACCTCCACTGACTTCACACTGTGCCATCCCAGTTAGATGATTTGGCAGCCCCATCCCAGACCTCACCATAACTGGAAAATGTTTGATTTTAAAATCTCAAATTCTAAAATGTATCTTTATCGAAACATCCTATTTTTTTGGTGGGGTGTTGTTGTTGTTAATGTGCAATTCACCACATCTATTCTTGGTGACTTCCTGATCCTCAGCCCTCCCAAGTTGGCTCCAAGTCTTTCTTACCACCACCCCTCACTATTTTCTTCTTTTCCCAGTATAATTCCTGGACTTAGGTTAATGATGAGATCTGCTATTTAAATGTGGTCTCCAACCCCACAAAGGCATCTACTTCTTTTTTTTTTAATGAAGACTGCATTTTAAAAAAATATATTTTATTGATATTTTACAGAGAGGAAGGGAGAGAGATAGAGAGCTAGAAACGTCTATGAGAGAGAAACATCGACCAGCTGCCTCTTACACACTCCCTACCGGGGATGTGCCCTTGACCGGGATGTGCCCTTGACCGGAATCGAACCCAGGACCTTTCAGTCCGCAGACCGACGCTCTACCACTGAGCCAAACCGGTTTCGGCGGCATCTACTTCTTGAGCCTCATGATGATTCCCTGTAGATAGTTCACACAGCCACCTCAAGATAACCTTTCTTGACACCCTCATCTGGATATGATTTCTCCCTCTTCTGAACTCTCTTAGCTTGTATTTGTTATGCCCTCATGGCTTCCATCGCTTTCTGACTCAGATAACAGCTGCGTGTCTAATTGTACTATTTCTCTTTGAAGTCTTTTAAGATTTTAATTTATTGTTCATCTTTGTATCCAGTGCCTGACATCAAATAGAAGCTCGGTGACTGTTTTCTGAATCAAATAGGACACTTTTGTACAAAGAAACTTTAAAGAATAAGAATAGCTTAATTGGATAGCAATTGCAAAAGTTCAGAAGTGGGTATTTTTATAGAGAAGCAAATTAAAATATACAATGAAAGTATTAGCTTCCTGTTGGTGCATAACAAATTAGCTCAAATTTATCAACATAAAGCAATAGACATACAGTGTATTATCTCAGTTCTGTAGATTGGAAGTCTGAACACACATAACTGGCTTCTCTGCTTACTGTCTTCCTGCTGAACAGGGTAAGGAAGGATATTTGGGGGAGCCAATGGGTTTATGTCCCTTTTGTAGATGAGAAGTAATAAGTTAAAGTTATTTGGAAAGAACTTGCTGCACAGTTCAAAGGTGAATTTTCTTATTGCAAGGATTTTCTTATCTTTATCCAAAGATAAAAAGGACTGGCAAAGAAGTTGTGAACCCTCCACTTGAAGTGATCTATTAAAGAGAAGAATTCCTATCAAGACCGGTTTGGCTCAGTGGGTAGAGCATCGGCCTGCGGACGAAGGGTCCCAGGTTCAATTCCGGTCAAGGGCATGTACCTTGGTTTCGAGCACATCCCCAGTAGGAGGTGTGCAGGAGGCGGCTGATGGATGTTTCTCTCTCATCAATGTTTCTGACCCTCTATCGCTATCCCTTCCTCTCTGTAAAAAAAACCAATAAAATATGTTTAAAAGAGAGAGAGAGAAGAATTCGTATCCTCTGGGCACAGAGTAAAGCTGGGTGTATTCAGCCTTTCTCAGATATGCTTGCCCAAATATTTGAAGTGATAGTCCCAGCTGAAGTGGCAGTGATTTAGGGAAAAGGAGTATCCTGCATGGAGCACTGTGGGAGAGATGTTGACATTGCCTCTTCTTGAATGGTACATTTGTTTGCCTTGTCCCACATCTGCGGCCTGTTTGCTACATCCCCTCAACAAATGTGAGCTGAGGTCCTGCTCCCTCGTCTATCAGATGAGGGGCTTTTAGCCAAGCTGTCATGACCCAATATTGTGGTTATAAACCAAAAAGAGTTACACACACGGAAGTCAGTATCATCACTATCACTAGCCAGATCCATCTACTGTCTGCCTCGTCTGTATTAACTTCTCAGTTATTACAGGCTTGCGATGGATCCCCCTTTACTGATTAATAAAAGTCTATCAGAATTTCACATTTTGGTGTCTCATCATTTAAAAATATACATATAAGACTGCGCCGAAACTGGCTCAGTGGATAGAGCGTCGGTCTGCGGACTGAAAGGTCCCGGGTTTGATTCTGGTCGGGGGGCATGTACCTTGGTTGCAGGCACATTCCCAGTAGGGGGTGTGTAGGAGGCAGCTGGTCGATGTTTCTCTCTCATTGACATTTCTAGCTCTCTATCTCTCTCCCTTCCTCTCTGTAAAATATCAATAAAATATATATATTAAAAAATAATAAAAATAAAAATATACATATAAGACTGGACTAAAATCGTACACCTATGGATGAGAACAATGAGGAGGGGAGGTAAGGGCAGAGGGTGGGGTGAGAACCGGGTGGAAGAGAGCTATGGACCGGGGGGGCGGGGGAACAATTGCAATGATCTGAGCAATAAAGATTTATTAAATTTATATATATATATATATATATATATATATATATATATATATATATCCCAGCTGGTGTGGCTCAGTAGTTGAGCGTCGACCTATGAATCAGGTCAGTGTTAGATACCCAATCAGGGCACATGCCCAGGTTGCAGGCTCAATCCCCAGTGCAGGACATGCAGGAGACAACCAATCAATGATTCTCTCCTATCATTGATATTTCTATCTCTTTCTCCCTCTCCCTTCCTCTCTGAAATCAATAAAAAATATATTAAAGTAAATAAATAATATACATATATAAAACATTGTTCCAGCCCTAGTTTGGCTCAGTGGATAGAGCATCAGCCTGCAAAGTGAAAGGCCTCAGGTTCAATTCCAATCAAGGGCACATGCCCAGGTGTGGGCTCCATCCCCAGCGGGGAACTTTCAGGAGGCAGCCGATCCAGATCCATGATTCTCTCTCATCGTGGATGTTTCTATCTATCTCTCCCTCTTCCTTTTTCTCTGAAATCAATAAAAAGATATTTTTTTAAAACACACAAATGTATTATTTTTTTAAAAAAACAGCATTGTTCCATTTTACTTGCCACTTCATGTTAATTGGTTAATTTGATCATGTAATACAGTTCTGGCAATCCATACATAACTTTAATCAGTACAAGTCAAGCCATACTGCAAATGCATAAAGAGAAATGGCTTTTAAGAAGAAATGTATGGTGAATCTCATTTCTACTTCTGACCAAAAGGGGATACTGTCTTCTTCTCCTCCTGAATTCTGCAGCTGGCTCAGTCCTGTCCCAAGAATATCTACTGTTCATTAAGTGTCCTGTTGGTGAGTGATCTATTTGGACCATGCCACAGCACAAGGGATGAGGGAATTGCAAGAATCCTGGCAATATTGGTTAGTTATAGCAGAACCTGAGATCCAAGACTGTACAGGGCTATGAAGTCAAACAAGGATGCAAGTTGACTAGGTTTGTTCATTTAAGTGTATCTTTTTTGTTGTTGTTGATATGGAGAAGGGAAGTTTGTTTTGTATATGATTGCTTCACTCAGGAACAGAGATGGGTTAGTGTTTTACTTGATTTTTTATTTTCTAAGTAACTTTAAACTCCATGGCTCACTTCCTTTTTCTCTTTCATCATCAAATCACTAAGGAACACCCACAATAGACATGGTGCCTTGCCATGAATGTCACCCTTGATCCTGTACACCTGCCCAGCTCTTTCCTTTTTTTTCCTTAAACAGCTTTATTGAGGTATACACCACATATTATAAAATTTACCCTCTCTGAGCATATGATCCAGTAATTTTTAGCATATTCAGAATTTTGCAATCATTTCCACAACCTAATTTTGGAATAGTTTCATCAAAAGAAGTTCCATACCCATTAGCAGTCACTCCCATTCCTCTCCATTCCTTCATCCCTAAGTAACCACTAATCTACTTTCTGTCTCTATAGATCTGCCTATTTGAAGGTTTAATTAAAATGAAATCATACAATATGTGGTCCTTTGTGCCTGCCTCTTTCACTTAAGTTAACCTTCTTGAAGCTGCTCTTTCATAGGTGGAGCCATCTATCAATCCCCTCCCCTGTGTGTGTCTCAGTTTAAGAAACTCAGGAACCTTTCCAAACTTCACTTTTATTTTCACTTATAGACATCTACTTTCATTCACTGAAATAAAATATTAGGGCACTTATGCAAAATGGGATACATGTATATATAGCATTATCTTCCACATTTAGAATATTAAAAAATTGAGATGTATAGAGATAAACAGTACAAACCATCAGCAATCAGGGCTGGTTAGAATCTTTTTAACCTATTCTCAGAATCCTATAAGCTACTAAACCCCATTCTCTTCTGCTACACAGCAAAGAAAATACAACTTCTTCGAACTCCTTATCTCAGAGCCCTTCCATTCTCATTCATGGTACTCAGTTTTGTTAGCAGCTGAGAAGCCCAGAAAATATTGTATAATAGAATTAATAGATGCAGACCATTTTCCCCTAAGACAATACCACATAAAGTACTCTTGTGTCTTTAGAAAGATGACTATTGCAAAAAAATGTTAATCACATGTAGGTACAGAAGGGGAAACGCACAGCTTTGTCCAAAGGTCTGTCTAATTACTGAGTCTCTATCATGACTAATTAATCTCTGATTCTTTGTCATTCACCATAAACTTCTACACAGAGATATGTACCTTACAGTGCCAGTTCCTAATTCCCTTTTCTAGTGACATAATGAAGATAGAAGAACAAAGGCGATGCTATGGCAATAGCAGACAAGGAATTGTCTCTGGGTCCCTAATGAGCCAATTGGTCAACCAAATATTAAATATGACTAACTGTAAGCATTCCTATTACAACAAATTTCTTTTTGTGTGAAGTTGAAAAATCTTTGATCTGGTATGGTTACTTTGCTTTGAACAAATTCACAAGTGAAGAAATTAATCCATAAATTCCAGCAATAAAAAAAATGGGTTAAATAGGAGAACCATTGTAATTATTTACGCAATTATTTTTTTAAAAGATCTCTCTGTACTAATACCAATCTTTGCCCTACCTACAATGAGATGCTATAAGGAGGCTGGTTGGTCTACTGACAGCCTTGATCAGTACTGAAATTTTACTTGCCACTTCATATTAATTGATGAGTACTGACATTTTACTTGCCATGAATGATCATAGCCATGTAATATAATTCTGGCAATACTTAAGGTAGTATATGTTAGGTAGGGATACACTATTGAGGGTTATGGGGCACACCAACTATACTAACTGAAAAAATACTTGTGGATTTCTTGGCCTATTGATGTATTAGGTCATAACTGACGAAGGATGACACATTGAGCTTCCAGATACTTCTCGTGCCATTTTCCTGTCTCTGTGCCAGTTGCGGGTTTCCATTAGAAAAGTGAGGAAACTGTAACTCAGCCCACAATTGGAAGAGTTGTAGGTCAATGTTTTAGTTGACAGTTTCCTGCACTGTACACCTGAAATAAATTTCATCACTAGGAACATCAGGAGAAGATTCTCTTCTTCCTTCTGTTTAGGGCATCTTTGATTTCCTTGTTCCTCAGGCTATAGATCAATGGATTTAGCATAGGGATTACAATAGTGTATAATACTGATGCCAACTTGTTTTGGCTCAGAGAATCGTCAGAATTAGGATACAGATAAACAAAGATACCTGAGCCAAAGAAGAGGGTCACGGCAGTCAGGTGAGAGGCACAGGTGTTGAAGGCTTTGGCCCTGCCTTCAGCTGAAGTGATCTTCAGAATGGTGCTAATGATATAACCGTAGGATATCATAATAATGAGGGCCGATGAGAACCCAAAGATTATTGTGATCAAAGACAGCATGACTTGAAAAAAAAATGTGTCAGAGCAGGATAGGATTAGCAGTTGGGGCAAGTCACAAAAGAAATGGTTGATGATGTTTGGCCCACAGAAATGCAGCTGAAGCAAAGCACACAGTTGGATAAATGAGCCAAAGAACCCAGTTACACAAGATGCTGCCACCATCTGCACACAGAGGGTGGGGGACATTATGGCTGTGTAAAGCAGAGGATTACAAATGGCAGCATACCTGTCATAAGCCATGGCTGTCAGGAGACAGCATTCAGTCAGACCCAAGCCAGAGAAGAAGAAGTATTGTGTGGTGCACCCCATAAAGGAAATGAATTTGTGCTTCTTGAAGAAGTCTGAAAGCATCTTGGGGGCAGTCGTAGAAACATAGCAGATGTCCAACAAGGACAGGTAACTGAGGAAAAAGTACATAGGTGTGTGCAAACTGGAGTCAGTCCTGATGAGAGTGATGAGGCCCACATTCCAGGACACTGTCATCAGGTAAATCCCTAGGAATATTGAAAAGAGGACAATGGTGAGCTTTGGAAACTCGGAGAATCCCAAGAGAATGAACTTCATGATCATTGTACTGTTCCTTCTCCCAGTCATTGCATTGGTGATCCTAGAATCTGTAGGCAGAGAAGAGAATAAATATCTAAGTCAGTTGTTATCTCAATTTCTATTCAAATAAACTACCTTCCACCCACACTGAACATAGAGTCAAGAGAAATATTAAGCCATTTTAGATGACATAACCCTGGTTAACTTTGCGTCTAAATAGCTATAATGGTTTTACGAGTCAATTTTTCCACCTATAAAAGAGGATAATTACATTTTTCATTATTAACCCACTACTTTCTTTAAACACAAAAGAAAGTATATTGACATTTAAAAAAACCATTTTATAAGGTGCTTTGGAAATTTTAGGATATTAGTAATGAGGTTATAACTCCTATGGAAAGCTTAGTGACTAAGAGAATGGCCTTAGATGTCATATGGCTGGTTTGGGATTGTGGCTCTGCTATCTGTGAGCTTTTTTACTCTGAAAAGATTGTCTATGATCTGTCTGCCTGTTACTTTATCTGTAAAACAGGGATGACAATAGCAATAGGACCTATCTCAGAGGGCTCTTTGAGGTTAAATTAGTTCCATTACATACAGTGCCTGCCATGCATATAGTGTTAGTTACATGAAGTGATGTCAGTAGGAATAGCTTTCTTTTTTTAAATATATTTTTATTGTTGATAGTATTTCAGTTATCTCCCATTCCACCCCTTTTCCCCCCTCCTAGAAATAGCTTTATAATACAATTTTGAAGCACTCCTTTGGTTTGTGAAAAACTTAAAGTTTAAATATTAAAGGGATGGTGTTAGAGATAGTTATCAGACTATTGTTGATTTATTGTTACAAATCAGTAACAAATTTATAACTAAGAAACATTATAATTGAAAACCAATTATACACTTATAAACTATTAAGTTAAGTAATAAATTATAATAGAAATTACAAACATTTATAACTTAAATATATTGACACATATTATTTATCAGATCTTGTGGATTTTTAATTGGAATATAATTGACATATACACATTATATAAGTTTAAAATGTACAATGTATTGATTTGATACATTTATATATTACATTAGGATTACCATCATAGCCTTAGCTAACACCTTATCATATCACATTATTATTTCTTTTTTTGGTGAGAACACTTAACAAATCTTGGAGATTTAGCTAAAAATGTATGTAGAGAGATACAGTTGTTTTAAGTGCATATAAAAGATTAAAGAAAACAAATAATTTGGTTGTTATACTTAGAGAGGTAAGAACAAAAAATTTTTAATTGAGAATAATTTCAAAATAATATAAGGAAATTAAAGTTGATTTTTGATAGATCTGATGACACCAAGCCAAAACAAAAAATTTAAAACAATGAAAATGGGGATATAATGCTAGATACTGGAAATATTATAAAGGTAATATGAGAATATTCTAACCAATATTATATCAATAGATTTAAAAACTTAAATAAAATATAACTTGCCAAAACTGACTCAAATAAGAATATAAAATTTGAATATTCTATAAACACAAAAAAATTTGAATCAGCAGTAAAAGTCTTCCCTTGAAGAAAACTTGAGGCCAAAATGATACTAAGAATTAAAAGAAAATAATTCTAATCATACAAAAAATTTTCTCTATGTGCCTCATTTCTTCATCTGTAAGGGAAGAATGTTCATCACTTCATAAGGTTTTTGTAAAGACTTATTTTAGGATGGTATGTAAAGTACATAATAGAGTGCTGGTCACATAGTAAGCTATCAAAATGAGGATTACTATATTAATAATGAATAATAATGATTACATCACAAAGGTATTTTTCTAAATAAAAATATTTTATAGGGGGGAAAATAGATCATTTGGTGGTTAAAATGTGGGGCTTTTTGGACCAATTGGTGACCTATCAGCAAATCTCCATGCCCTCCAATCCTCACTCCAACTACTTAACTAATGCCTGAAATCCCATGTTAGGTGGTTTTCTTTTGGTTCAAATACCTGAGTTTTTGTTAAAATTCAAATAATCCCACTGGATAAAGGATAGGCAGCATGGCTACTGTGAGAAAATGAAAAGTTAAAATGATCATTGAACCTGAATACATGAGCTCTCTAGTTTGAGGGCATAGAAGAACAGGATTGCAAGAGTGAAAGATAAACCAAATTGAAGAAGTAAAGTTATTTCTATTTTACTCACCCAGGTATTCTTATAGATATTCAACAGGTGTCTTGTAGAAATCTGAGAGGTGCTGCTCTCAAAGCTGCCTTCTGCTAGACCTGAATGTTGACTGCAGTCTAAATATCTAAATGTGCATAGAGTTCTTCCAGGAATGAGAGGCTTTACACATCATATGAGCATTCAGGATAAAGTCATTTACTTTACCTAGGCTCTGGGTTTTTGATCATGGTTTCTACTGGCCATTGCTGCGAGTGAGGTATTTCCAAATAAGGATTCTTTTAAATGTCTCCTTCGGATCCAGTGTAGAAAGAGAAGAGCCAATTAACCGAAAGAACCATTTTCGGTAAATTACTCTCTAGAGTGATAGATGGAAAAAATGAGAAATGCTCCCAGTTGATTCAATTTTCTCCACACTTTCATGTGCCCTCATGACCTAATTGAAGCAAGTCCCAATTTTCCAATTTTCCTTTATAGATTTTCAGTAGTATGACTTCTGGGAGGAACTCTCAACAAAGGGTGATCATATAATTCATTATCCAAGCTCAACAACTTTTTGGTCATGAAAAGGAGAGTTATTAACAACCATGTCAGGACAATAAGCAGAATTGTCTCAAGCAAACGAGGTTGTATGGTCACCCAAAATTTAATGTCTTTATCAGAACAACCATTCATTATGGTTTTGATGATTATGCACTCAGGCTCTGGACAGACCTATCTGGGTTGAATTCTAACTTAATTAGTTATGAGCTCTGTGACCTTGACCTTTTTACTTAATCTCACTGTGCCTTGGTTATTTAGTAAAATGAAGGTGATAATAGCACAACTACCTAAAAGGGTTGTGGTGAGCTTAGATAAAATAATATCTGCCCAGTGCTTGGAAACACTTAATACATGTTATAAATTTGTTATTACTAATAGTATCACTTTACTATTCACACGAGAGGCCTGGTGCACAAAATCCATGCACTTAGGGGTTCCCTCAGCCCAGCCTGCACCCTCTCGCAAGTCTAGGTGCCCTAAGGGAATGTCCGACTGACAGCTTAGGCCATCAGTCAGACATCCTTAGCACTGCTGCAGTGGCAGGACAGGCTCCCACCATTGCTGCTGCGCTCACCAGCTGTGAGCCCAGCTTCTGGCTGAGCAGATGCTCCCCCATGGGAGCATACTGACCAAAGCATTGAGTGTCTGCCCCATAGTGGCCAGTCCACATCATAGCAAGCAGTCCTTCCACCATTTGGTTGATTTGCATATTACCCTTTTATTATATAGGATTTTTACCAAACTGGGATCATATTAGTATCTTCACCAATTGGGACTGTATCTTTGAGGGATTCCTAGCAGTCTCTTAATAATGTCTTATAGTTCTTTTTGGCTTGGAAACATGTGGACTAAATAAGTTATGTTTCCACACACCCGATATACTATGCTTACAGGTTAACGGCAATAAACACACATCTTTAGAAAGTGAAAGTGTCTCAAACACATTTTATGAGATCAATATTACTCTGATACCAAAGAAAGAAAGGAAACTTCAAGCAATAAAACTATAGCTCAATATCCCTCAGGAATATAAATGCAAAAATTATCAGCAAAATATAAACAAATGAAATTCATCTATGTATTAAAAGTATAACACACCATTATCAACCTGGATTTATACCTGAGATGCATAAAAGGTTCAACAGCCTGACCTGGATGGGCTCAGTGGTTGAACAATGACCTATGAACCAGGAAGTCATGGTTTGATTCCCAGTCAGGTCATATGCCCAGGTTGTGAGCTTGATCCTCAGTATGGGGCAGACAATCAATGATTCTTTCTCATCATTGATGTTTATATTTTCCTCTCCTTCTCCCTTCCTCTCTGAAATCAATAAAAAATATTTTAAATGGCCGAAACTGGTTTGGCTTGGTGGATAGAGCATCAGCCTGCAGACTGAAGGGTCCCGGATTCAATTCCAGTCAAGGGCATGTACCTTGGTTGCAGGCGCATCCCCAGTGGGGGGTGTGCAGGAGGCAGCTGATTGATGATTCTCCCTCATGGATGTTTCTAGCTCTCTGTCCCTCTCTCTTCCTCTCTGTAAAAGATCAATAAAATATATTTTAAGATATATATTTTTTAAATGGTTCAACATACACAAATCAATAAATGTGACAACTCATTAATAAATTACAGATAAAAATCATATCATCTCAATAGAGTAGAAAAACCATTTGACAAATTCCAGATACCAGGGCCTCCGCTTGGGTCACTAGGGGGCGTGGCCAGCCTGCAAACCAACACAGGCCCTTCAACCAGACTGCCCCATGCCCCAAGGGAACCCCACCCTAATTTGGGACACCCTTCAGGGAAAACCAGCTGGCCTCCACCCATGCACCAGGCCTCTATCCTATCTAATTCTATCTAATAAATTCTATCTTATATGCAGATCAGCCATCACTCCAACACACAATATGACTGCCCCCATGTGGTCAAAGATCCTGCCCTCATGTGGACACAAGATGGCCACCACAAGATGGCCATCAGGGGAGGGCAATTGGGAGGGACCAGGTCTGCAATAGAGGGTAGTTGTGGGTGACCAGGCCAGCAGGAAGGGCAGTTGGAGGGGGGGGAGTAAGGCCTGCAAGGGAGGGCAATTAGGAGCATACAGGCTGGCAGGGGAGTGGTTAGGGGTGATCAGGCTTGCAGGCAAAAGCAGTTAGAGGCAATCAAGAAGGCAAGCAGTTGAGCAGTTGGGAGCCAACAGTCCTGAATTATGAGAGGGATGTCCTAGATTGGAGAGGGTGCAAGCTGGGCTGAGGGACAACCCCCTGCCCCCGTGCATGAATTTCATGCACTGGGCCTCTAGTATATAAATATAATAATACCTACTTTATATAAATTTGTTCAAGTCTGGACAATCTTGTTACATATCTTGTTCCTCTTTTTAACCAGACCACTATGACCACAACCTTTATTTCCTCCTCAGATAGCAATAACTGGCCAGAGATAGGAACCCTACCTATACCACTATCTATTTTCTCTCATAACCATTGAGGTTTCCTGAAAAATATCAGCATTAAAATAACTCTAGCCGAAGCTGGTTTGGCTCAGTGGATAGAGTGTTGGTCTGCAGACTTAGGGGTCTGGGGTTCGATTCCATACATTGGTTATGGGCACATCCCCAGTGGGGGTAGTGCAGGAGGCAGCTGGTCGATGATTCTCTCTCATCAATGTTTCTAGCTATCTGTCCTTCTCCTTCCTCTCTGTGAAAAATCAATAAAATATATTTTAAAAATAAAAATAAAATAACTCTAACCATTCTGCTCCATCAATCAGATCACTCCATACAACCACAAATCTCTAGAATATAAAACATTGAATGCAATCTATAGGAAAGAATGTATGACAGTTGTCCTTATTTGTTCTTAGTCTTTCCAATATTGAATATTCAGTAACTCTATTGTTACAACGAGTTCTCACTCAAGTCTCCTCACATCAAACTGAACAAATGATTAAAGTATCAGAAATAACTTGGCAGTGTAATCCCACTGGCTATATAACCAAGGGTAAATTTCAAGACTTAACAGGGGAGAGAAAAAGAAGTTTGAGTCCCTCAGTATCAGAAATTGCTATTGGCTGTGACATGGATTTTGAATATCCTCCCCCATTAGAAATTGGCACTGGACACTAGATGCAAGAAATTATATCATTGGACTCAAGTAAATGAAACTGAAGGAACCACATACTTCATTCCATTTCTCTTTATGATTCAAATCACCTCCTCCTTCTTAAACTATAGCTGGTTGAGACCTAAGATGTGACAAAAAAATATATATTGGATTTTTAGCACTAAAAGATGCTGTAGAGAAATATTAACTATCTCAGCCAGGTTTTTCCAGAAGGCACAACTGGGCCAATTGTATAGATTTGTTTCTGTATAAAAACATATCTCCTCTCTCTATTCATTTCCATTATGATCAGAAACAGAACAAATGTTGGTCCCACCATGTCTGGACTATGCTGCATCAGAATATTTGGAAGACAAGGTTTCTACATCCCTGGGGGCCTCTGCTGAGTATCTCTTCTTTAAGGTCAGAGGCCTGGCATGGAACAGAGATTAATTTCAGAGTCAAAAAGAAGCAACAAATATCTAAACCTTGATGTTTCACATATATTTGCAGGTAGATTAATAAGTGGTGAGGTAACTACTCATGTAGAGGGAAAGTAATGAATCCCAAGAACTTAACAATGCTGTGTTTGTGTAGCCTCAAGTCAGCTGTGGTTCCATCCGGGCATGTTATCTGTGTCAAATTAAGCCTTCTTTGTTCAAAGCTGGTATGAATTTTATTATCCTCCATTAATGTGTATATTATAGTGGATTAAATTGATTCTGATGAGACAATTCTGTCAAAAATCTCAAGATTGTTGATCTCAGTAATACCTTCTCTTCTTTTGCAACCTCTTCAAGGAATCTTTGATTTCCTTGTTCCTCATATGTAAATCAAGGGATTCAGTATGGGAATCACCACAGTGTAGAAGACCAATGCAAATCTGTTGAGCCTGGAGGAAACACCAGAGCTGGAACTCAAGTAGACAAATACACCTGAGGCATAAAAAAAAGGGGGGGGGTGATTGCCATCAAGTGAAAGGCACAGGTGGTGAAAGCCTTGGACCTGCCTTTAGCTGAAGTGCTCTTCATGATAGGGAGAAGACAATATAGCCATAGGGTGTCATGATAACTAGGCATCTATTATTCCAAAGATCAGTGTCAATATAGCCATCATGAGTTATACAAAGCAAGTGTCAGTGCAGGACAGGCCTACCTGAAATATGGTAGGCCTGTTGAAACAGGCCAGTTGAAATATGTCGCAGAAGAAGTGGTGGATGACATTAGGCCCGGAAGTGGAGCTGAAGAATGGCACGCAATTGGGATATAGAAACAGAAAGTCCAGCCAAATAGGACCCCAGCTGGCATCATTAAGCAGCACAATCCAAACATAGAGGATAGGCAACATGATTGATGAAGAGAGAAGTGGGTTACAAATGGCAGCTTATCAACCATAAGCCATGGCTGTCATGAAACAAGAATCACTCACTTCCATGGTTGAAAGGACAAAGTACTGAACAGCACAGCCCACAAAGATTATCGTTTGCTGCTCCTAGAAGTTGTACAGAATCTTGGGGGCTGTGGAAGTCACATAGCAGATATCTATGAAGACAGATGACTAAGGAAGAAGTATATGGGCATTTGGAGGTGGGAGTTGATTCTTATTAGGATGATGAGGCTCAGGCTCCAAGTCAGAGTCATAATGTACATCAACGGAAATACCATATACAGCCCTGCTATGATCCCAGAAAAATCTGAGAACCCCAGAAGAATGAAATGGGTAATCTCTGTAATATTTCTTCCACAAATCATTGGCTTGTTGTTCCTGAAATCAGAAAGAGACAAGAGAATGCATCACTGACTCAGGTGAAGTGATAGCATTACAGTTCTCAAATGTGCCATTTTTTCCCTCCAATGAGAACTGGAAACAAGAGGAAATGTTTCACTGTCCTGGGGGGAAGATTCTCTATCTCCTGCTCACTCATGATCTGGGATGGAGAACTACCCAACCCTTGGCTCGTTGCACCCCTACTTCAAATTTCCAGAATCTGTCGGTGAAAAGTCTGGTAATGTGCTTTCTTTATGTGAGTGTATTGAAACTGTGCCTTTAATCAAAACAACCTAGGGGTTCTTACCTTTCCAAAGTGAGAGCTTGGATACTGAACGAGATACCTGTCAACCCCATGTGGATGAATTGTGCCTCTTCATTCAGCAGGTCATAATCTGCATGTTCTTAATATAATACACCACTTATCTGCCCCCAACACAGTCTTCCCAGGCAAGAAAGTTAATTCATAGTCCCACCTATTGGTGAGGGCATCCCCTGGCTCATCCAACCAGGAAGCCTGGCCAGAGCACCCACATAGCTCAGCAGCACTTGAGCCGAAGGCCCACCAGTGAATTTGACATTCTACAGAGCTGACCATTGGTCCTGTCTGTCCAGGGAGCTTGGGGCACAGTTTTGCCTGGCTTGGGACCCTAACAATGAGCCCTGCCAGCCTTGAAGGCTGTTTTCCCACCTTGCATAGGCAGGGAAGCTAACGGATAGCCCTGTATTCTACAAAATGCTGCCCCAAAGCCTGCTCAAGCAAGAAATCTGGCTGAAGCCATGGTTATCATGGAATTTTTGTCCCTACTAATTTCATGCCTACTTTGCCATGTCCCCTTTGGAAGCATTAAAATGTTTTGCAATACATTTTATGTGTACCTGAGGGGAAGGGACATTTCAGTCTTGAGATGGTGAACACTGCGAAGCTTGCGTCCACAGATGCCCAAGAGATCAACTTGCCACAGAAAACTCCACTGTACACAGAGAACTATGTGAAACTAGGGAAGCTGGTGTTAATCTCAGAGCACCTTTTTTTTTTTTTTTGCCACATTGCTTTTCTCAACCAGTTAAGATGCTATAATTTCTAACTAAACCTTATTTTTAGCTGCCTGTTATTTATCAAGGACTCCTCAGAGTTCTTCTTTTGTTTTGGGTGAAGTTTATCTTGACTCTCTTCTGTCAGCTTTTTCTCATACCGTTCTTTTTTCTTTTTTTAAAAATGAATATAGTATCCCAGGGGGCCGTGTGCCCCGGGTGAGCCATGTGTCCCAGGGGGCCATGTGCCCCGGGCGAGCCGTGTGTCCCAGGGGAAGCAGTGGGACCCAGGGGGAGGGGCGGTGAGAACCAGAGGAGGAGTGGACTCTATTCGTGTGGTCCTGAGATAGTCACCATAAAATAAGTAGACTGCCAAATGAGGAGCGGATTCTATTCATGTGATCCTGAGATAGTCACCATAAAACAAGCAGATTATCAAATGACAGCGGGGAGGGGAAGGAGACCTGGGGGGAGATAAGAGAACTGAAGGACTGGTATGCATGAATATAAGTACAACCAACAAACATAGAACTCTGGGGAGGGAGGGCATGATTGGGAGGGGGGGCAATGGTAAGCTATGTACACATATAATACCTTAATTTTTTAAAAAAGTCAAGACAGCATGAAACACACACAAAAAATGAATATATTTTTATTGATTTCAGAGAAGAAGGGAGAGGGAGAGAGATAAAAACGTCAATGATGAGAAGAGAATCATTGATCGGCTGCCTCCTACATACTCCCTACTGGGGATCGAGCCTGCAACTCTTGACGCGAATTAAACCCAGAATCCTTCAGTCCATAGTCTGACGCTCTATCCACCAAGCCAAACCAGCTAGTGCCCTCACCCTGCTAGTGTCTGTGTCCATTGGTTAAGCTTATATGCATGCCTGCAAGTCCTTTGGTTGATCTCTCCCCTTTCCCCCCACCCTCCCCTGCCTTCCCTCTGAAGTTTGCAGTTTGATCGATGCTTCTCTGTCTCTGGATCTGTTTTTGTTCATCAGTTTATGTTGTTCACTATATTCCACAAATGAGTGACATCACGTGGTATTTATCTTTCTCTGACTGACTTATTTAGCTTAGCATAATGCTCTCCCAGGTCCATCCATGCTGTTGCAAATGGTAGAAGTTCCTTCCTTTTTATAGCAGTGTAGTATTCCATTGCATAGATGTACCACAGTTTTCTAACCCACCCATCTGCTGATGGGCACTTAGGTTGTTTGTTTACTTTTAGATGGGACTGCTTGGTTTGGAGGATTAAAAGAGTGGGAGATGGAGAATGAGAGGAGAACATGATTGTATGAAAAATGTAGAGAAAGAAGGAGGAAAACAGGAAGAATATAGCGAAGTGTGTATGAAACTCTGAAAAAGTAAATAGTAAAAGTAAAAGTAAAAAAACAAAAAGTAAATTCAGTCTCCCCAAACACACATTAAGAAGGAACATTTCGCTGAAACCGGTTTGGCTCAGTGGTAGAGCGTTGGTCTGCGGACTGAAAGGTCCTGGGTTTGATTCCGGTCAAGGGTATGTACCTTGGTTGCGGGCACATTCCCCGGTAGGGGGTGTGCAAGAGGCAGCTGGTTGGTGTTTCTGTCTCATTGACGTTTCTAACTCTCTAGCTCTCTCCCTTCCTCTCTGTAAAATATCAATAAAATATATGTATTTAAAAAAAGAAGGAACATTTCCATCTCCCTCTACCCCATGCTGCTATCTTCTTTCTCCAAATATACAAGAAGAGAGGCAATTTTTGTTTTGTAACCTGCCACTAAAGGAGACTAAGCCTTTGGTCCTTTTAGTCTGGCTTTTCTTTCTCTAGACACTACATGGAAAGGACATGTTGACTTTGAAATCCATCTGATATCGTGACTCTATTTCAGAAGACCTTTGTTTTGAGACAGAGATGAAACCTCTGTTCTTCCATAAGCTCTTCTGGGTCCCAATTGCCTGTTTATTTCGAGAGTGTGGTTGTACCAAAGTGTGTGTTTTGTCTGTCTTCCAACTAGATGGTGCCCATCATGTAGTCTACCAACACTAAAGAGAGATGCTGCCACACCCAGTTTATAACCGTTCCAAGCCATGTTTGCAAGAGCCTGCTATGGCAATGTCTTTACTTGTGGGAAAGATAGAGCTCTCATCTCTGCCAGACCCATAACCTGTATTGCACACAGGCTGTCAGCATCAGAAGGGGAGAGGGAAGCATGGGAAAAGTGAGTATGAAATAAAAGCACAAAGGTCACATACAAACATACAAACTGGTTTCTTTTTCCCTAGCTGTTTAGATGTTCAGGAAAGGTAGTAGTAAATCAAGTTGATAAGAGAATGTGGGGATACATGGTATATCTCTTTATATGCAAAATGGTCAGGCTCTTCCTTCTCAATTGTAGTTCAGAAAAATTCAAATCAGGTACCTGGACATAGGAACTCAAAACACAGGTGTTTCCTCATTTGTGTGAATGATAACAGAATAGGAAAGTTCAAGGTTTGTCTAGGAGTAAGACTAGAAACATGAGATTATTAATCTTCAGAAAAAAGTTTTAAATCTCATCAGAGCCCACTTAATGTACCAGTCACTAATTCATGAGTATGTGAATGAGTGTGTGTGTGTGTGTGTGTGTGTGTGTGTGTGTGTGTAAAAATTAGGGGAATGCGGGTGGTACTGACACTGTTGTAATTAGCTAGTTATTAATAATAGGAAAGGAGCAAAGGGATGGCCAGATATTATAGGCATGTAATTTGGGCAGCTCCATTAGAAAGCTGCAACTTTACACTCATCATGGACCCACCAGCCTATCCCCTGCAAAACACTGGGGGAAGGGGACTGAGCAAGGTAAGATAGATGCGTGCTCAGTTAAGCTGAGGAGACACAGGGAAGGCACTTGTCTGTCAATCACAACTGGGGACAGAGATGGTTGACCAGATGGTCATCACCACTGCAAGTGCTTGAAAATTTGGGGATACATAACCTCCTAAACAAAGGACCTCTCTCTCTCTCTCTCTCTCTCTCTCCCTCTCTCTCTCTCTCTCTCTCTCTCTCTCTCTCTGCTCTTGGCACACTTAGCTTGTGACTAAACTAGATTTTTATGCACTCTAAAAATGAAACTACAAAATCAGAGCATAATAGATGAATGAAATATGTAACAAGCATTTTGGAAACAAAATATTTTTAGACCGCAAGAAGGAAAATCTGTCAATTCATCAATCTGCAAATAATACAGCGATCAGAGAGGAAGACCTTCACTTAAAAGACAATGAATGGGCCAAAGCTGGTTTGGCTCAGTGGCAGAGCGTCGGTCTGCGGACTGAAGGGTCTGGGTTCGATTCCGGTTAAGGGCATGTACATTGGTTGCAGGCACATCCCTGGTAGGGGGTGTGCAGGAGGCAACTGGTCGATGTTTCTCTCTCATCAACGTTTCTAGCTCTCTATCTCTCTCCCTTCCTCTCTGTAAAATATCAATAAAATATATTTATTTTTTTTAAAAAGACAATGAATGCCTAGGGAGGAAAAAAATGGTTGTGCCTGGCCTAAGCCCTGCAGCTGGCCACATCAGGCTCTGACCCACATTATCTACTTTGCTCCAAATAGACTTTCAATTGTAATTTCTTTTCCATGTGGTTTTCTTAACAAGTCGGAGACTTGTGCCACAGGCATAAGTACAAGCTTGGCAGCTTTGTTCTTCACTGAAAACTAAAAATGGCATCCTGGCTTATGAAACTAGCTATTCTGAGCTTGGTAAACTTCAGCCATCTGGAAAAGGTTTTCAGAGGCTGCAAAGATGAGCACCACACCCTGGATTGTGGTAATTTGACTACAGTGAATTCATCTCTAGCTTGCTAGCCCCGCCTGGAGACAGCTGTACCCTGTCCTGCTTCAAGTAACTATAAAATACCCAATTCTTCTAGTGCCAACAATATGCTGTTTAAATGCATATCTGTTTCTATACCTCATACTAAATGCACTTATTTGGACGGTTTTATGTAAACACCAGATCATGTTTGCCTCATAACCAGTCCCCATGCTGTGTATTAGATTTAATTATTATTAATGAGTGTTACTTTCTCCTTGATAGTTGGGCACATTGCAAAAATATATTATATCTTCTTTTAGTCTACTTATTTATTTTCATTAGATTTATTGGGGTGACATTAGTTATATAAGTTCCAAGTATAGATTGCTATAATGCATGATCTGTATATTACATTGTGTGCCCAACACCCAATGCCAAATTGTCTTCTGTCACCATATATTTGGCTCTTTACCCCTTACTATCCACCTTCTGGAAACCCTCTGGAAACCGCCAGACTGTTGTCTGTATCTATGAGTTTCAATTTTATATGCTACATATAAGTGGAATAATATGGAAATAATATGGTTCTTAGCTTTTTCTGACTTATTTCACCTAGCATAATATTCTCAAGGTCTATTCATGTTGTCACAAATGGCAGTATTTCATCCTTTCTTACGGATGAGTAGTATCTTACATCTTCTCAATGCAAAGAAAATAATTCTATTGCTGGCAAACGTGCACATGGCCAAACAAAAGAAATTTTTATAAAGATCTTATGTTTAGCCCTAACTGATTTGGCTCAGTGGATAGAACATTGGTCGTTGGAACAAAGTCAGTTTATTCCAATGACTTTGGGAAATAAAAAGATTTAAAATACCAAATGTAAATTGAAGGATAGGAGTTAAGTGTAGTACAGATAAAGAAAAGTGGAGGGGGGGGAAATGACTATCTATATATATAAAACTCTAATGTGCAAATAGACCGAACGGCAGAACCACTAAACAATCGAACAACCAAACAAGCAGTCACTATGACATACACTGACCACCAGAGGATGGGCGCAGAACATGGCAGGCGTCAGCTGCAGCAGGATGGTGAAGCAGGTGAGTGGGGGCGCCAGACCAAAGTGGGGCACCGGCTGCTGTCCTCAGGGCAAGCCTTTGGTGGTTACTGAAAATTCTTTGCTCCCGCGTGCAATGGTCCTGCCCGAGCTCATACCTGCTGCTGGCGCTGGCCCTGCTCGCATGCACTACCAGTGCCTGGCACCGGCCCCAATTGCTCGGCACTGTCAGCGGGTGTGAGCAGCAGCTGCTGGCCCTGATCACCCCCCAGGGCTTCTCCACCTCCCCCTGCTCCTGAGAGGCAATCGGGGCCAACAGCCGCCTCTCATATCCACTACTAGAGTCAGTCCTGCTTGCACCTGCTGCCAGTGCTGGAGCTGCTGCTTGCACCCGCTACTGGTGCCAGCCCCAATCACTCCATGCTGTCAGCAGGTGCAAGTGGGGCTGGCACCATAAGTGCATAGGAGCAGCAGCTGCGGGAGTGGGGCTACTTGGCAAACAGGGGACAGTGGGCCATAGTGGGAGGGGCTGGGAGGGGGCATGGAGGATGGGCCAAGACCCACCTATGTGCCAACCACAGCCTTGTGGTCCACAGTTCCTTTCAGAGTGCATGAATTCATGCACTGGGCCCCTAGTTACAGGATAATTAATAAAGAGAAGTAAAAGAAGTTGTCCAGGTAGCTGGTAGAGTGGGCAAAATTGTACCATTTCCATGTGACACCACCTCTCCGAACTTGAGGTCGTTCTATTCCCCTAAGGCCGTGGTTGGCAAACTGTGGCTTTCAAGCCACATGTGGCTCTTTGGCCCCTTGAGTGTGGCTCTTCCACAAAATACCATGTCCTGGGAACATCTATTTTGAAGAAGTGGCATTAGAAGAAGTTTAAGTTTAAAAAATTTGGCTCTCAAAAGAAATTTCAATTGTTGTACTGTTGCTATTTGGCTCTGTTGACTAATGAGTTTGCCCTAAGGAATGCTTCCTATATGCAGAGGAAGTAGCACAGGTGAGAGGTACAGGCATGTTTTTTACTGAGACTATTTATGTCTCAATTTGAATAGACAGTCCAAAACTCTTTAAATTGTCTCTTGTTAGTACATTTATCTGGATTTCTCTTTATTTGTATAAAATCTATAATAATAAAAGTATAATATACTAATTAGACCAAATGACCTTCCAAATGAAGCCACAGTGGCAAGGACCACAGCAGGGGCTGAGCCCCTTGCACGAATTCCAGCTAATAAGCTCTAGCTGGTTTGACTCAGTGGATAGAACATCGGCCGGCAGACTGAAGGGTCCCAGGTTTGATTCTGATCAAGGGCACATGCTCCAGTTTCAGCTTAATCCCCAGTGGGGGGCCTGCAGGAGGCAGCCAATCAATGATTCGCTCTCAGCATTGATGTTTCTATCTCTCCCTCTCCCTTCCTCTCTGAAATCAATAAGAATATTTTTAAATTGACTAATAATATTGACTAATTGACTAAAAAGATGAGCTAACATATATTAAGCACTATTATGTACCAGGTAATAAGCCAAATACGCCCTTTTCATGTATATTCTCACTTAATAGTTTGAATTCTATTAGCAGATACAATTATTAGCCTCATTTTACCGGTGAGGAAAATGGAGCTTGTAAGTAACTTGCATGAGGCCACATGCCTGCAAAATAACAGCAATGAGGTTAAAAATCGTAGGTCTGATGACTTAAGAACACAACAAATTCTTAACCAGTCTTTGTTATAATCTGCCCGCCCACTTTCCACTGGTTCAAAGCCATTACAAAGATCACATTTTTTTACCAAACTAAGGAAATGTCTCCTTTTCCTTAACTCAGATGGTAATATATCATTATGCAAAAATTAACAATAATAATCACCTCTTGAGCATTTGCTATACACCAGGCACTATTCTAAATGTTGACATATATTGACTCATTTAATTATTCACAATAAGCCTCTACCATAATCATTTTTATTATTCCTATTTTACAGATAAAGTAAGGCCCCAGAGCCCAAATAACTTGCCCAAGGACATATAGGCAGATAAGTATTCACTAAGCCAGAAGTCACAGAAACTGAGTTCCATTTCCCATTCTACTGTGGGAGATCAGTCTCTTAATCTTTTCAGCCTCAGATTTTCACTCTTAAACAAAAGAACTCAAGAAGAAGGCTTCTAAGGTCTCAAACAGCTGAGATAAGAGTATTAATTTTCAAAAGAGGACAGAAGGAAGGCCAAGAGACACCTGAAAACATGCTCAAAGTCACTAATTATCCGAGAGATGCAAATCAAAACGACAATGCGGTACCATCTCACACTCGCCAGAATGGCTATCACCAACAAACCAACAAACCATTATCTGCACAGACACCTACTGATTTTGACACTGCCCACCCCGTGGGATGGTGCTGCCACCTGGTGGAAGTATGCCTAAATTGTAGGGTTAGTTTTAAAAGGTAACCTTTAGGAACTAAAATTCCCATGAGGATCCAGCATTGTCATAATAATTCATCATCCTCGAATACATTATATTCTCACAATGCTCTAAGCACTGTACCATGTTCTCTTGAAGTATCTGAACTCAATACTATCATGAAATTCAATTCTGGGAGAGAAACTAGACCAAGATAATAGGCAACTTAATGAGCATTTTAAAACTGGTAAATTTAGATAAGGCTAATGTAATTGAGAACAGGTAAGTCACAAGTTCACATTCATGGTACCATTTTTTAAAACAAATCTACAACTTTTTCAAAATAAAAAGTTTATCTTAAAAATTATGACATATAACTAAAAATAAAACACACCACCGTTGTATAATGATTAAGCAGCTTGTGTTCTATCCATACAATGGAATACTACTCAGAAATAAAAATGAATGGACTGCTTATGCACACAATAATATGGGTGCATCACAAATGCAGGATAAGTATGAGAAGCCAGATTCAGACAGTATAAACCCTGCTGCCCCATACATTAGTTTTGTTCACCTAATCTCTGAAGATTTAGCACTGCCACTTGCCTTCACATTGAAATCAAGATAACATCTCAAGCTGAAATCAGTTTGGCTCAGTGGATAGAACGTCAGCCTGCGGACTGAAAGGTCCCAGGTTCTATTCTGGTCAGGGGCATGTACCTTGGTTGCAGGCACGTCCCCAGTAGGGAGTGTGCGAGAGACAGCTAATTGATGATTCTCTCTCATCGATGTTTCTAACTCTCTATCCCTCTCTCTTCCTCTCTAAAAAAATCAATAATATATATATTTTTTAAAGATAATGTCTCAATGACAGCATCTTTCCCAGTCATCCTACAATGCCACTTTTCAAAGATGCCAGTTCTCTTCTCTCAGTTGTTCCTAGGCGCCTTAATGAAGGCACTTCTCTCTGATCTGAGGTATGCAGATCAGACGTGATAAACCTACATTAGCATTCCATTCCCCTAAGGCTTTGGATTCTTTACTCAGAATTGAGCCAGGGAAGATCTGTCTTCTCAACCCATTGAATGCAGGCTATCTACTGTTTAATCTTATAAACAAAGTGCTACAGTCACTCCCTAATGATCAATTTGAGACAATAAATCCAAAAATCCAGGTTATATAAATAAATTTTACCCAATCTAATGCTAGCATATCTCAATCTTGCTAATATTTTTAGAGTCCATTATAAATATATTAGGGGCCCAGTGCACGAATTTGTGCACCTTGAAAGGAACTGTAGGCTGTGAGGCTGCGGTGGGCATAGGGGTGGGTCTTAGCCTATCCTCTCCACCCCCATCCACCCCTCCTGCCACAGCTCCACTGCTGCTCCCACATGCTGAGGGTGCTGGCCCTTCTCGCACGCACTGATGGCACAGAGCAATTGGGGCCAGCACCAGCAGTGGGTGGGAGCAGAGCTAGTGCCAGCAGCAGGTCCGAGCGCCGGGTAGGACCACGGCACGTGGGAACAGAGAATTTCTAGTAACCACCAGAGGCTCACCCCAATGACAGTGAGCAGCACCCTGCCTTGGCCTGGTATGCCCCACCCACCCCCCTCCCCTCACCTGCTCCACCATCCCACTGTGGCAGACGCCTGCCATGTTCTACACTTGCTCCCTGGTTGTCAGCACATGTCATAACAACTGGTTGTTCAATTGTTCTGCTGTTCGGTGTATTTGTATATTAGCCTTCTATTATATAGGATTCCCCCAGAAATAAATAAGTAAATAAATAAATTCCGCCAGGGTTTTCTCAAATTAATTCAGTAATATCTGTCAAGCTCTGCATGAATAATTTCGCTTCTCAAATGTCATTCTTTGTACTTGTGCCCCTGGATCCTCCTGATAGTTGAGTCTAGTTATGGTCTGGGAGCAATGAAGGTTGGTTTGGTGAGTCTGAAGGTGAGCAGGCATCCCCTTGCAAGGCAATTTCTTCACATGAGGTTAAGAAGTAGTCACTGAGCAAGGAAAAGCTAGTCTCTTCAAATAGGTTAAAACTAGGAGTACTCAGGGTCATCTGGGAATTCAAGATTATTGGCTTCATTTGAATCGCATTAAAGTTTGATATTCTCATTTAAGAAACAGGTGAATCAAACCTTTTAATTTTTTTAACCTCCATGTCCAAACTCATGAATTAGTGGCTTCCTTTCTGTTTTCTGGCCCCAAATTATTTTTTATTTGTATGTGGTCCTCCGTAGACTAATGGCCCTACATCTGTATTCTACATCATGCTATTCCAGAGTAATTTGTTGTTGTCATTTTCAATTTATGGGAGAATGTCTCATATCTAATGTCTCTCTCCCTGAGGGAGATAGTAGGTTACCATGGGAAGAGAATGAATGGTTTATGAATTGAGTATGAGTGACCATATCAACACATTTATATGCAATAGAGATACAAATAAATGCATATGCCTTGCATTAATCTACAAAGTTTGGTGTCATATTGTCATGAGTTCAAATATTGGATCAATCTCTTACTAGCTATAAAATTGTGAGCAACTTATTTAGCTTCTCTGAATTTGTTTCCTCTGCAGTGTGTGTGTAGAGGAATGGGTTGTTGATGGATTTTCTGAGTTATCACACATAAAGCATCTAGTACAGTGTTTAGCATGTAGTAGGAGCTTTAAAAAGTTAAATATTGCACCCATTTAACATACTTCTGATCAGAGAGGTTCTATGAAAGAATGGGAAAGGGTATTTTTATGCAATCTTGCTTCCTTCTGCAGATTAGAAGTCACCTTGTTCTATTGCTGTTATACTGACTTTGTTCATCATGTATACCAGAAGAGAGCTTGATTAGTCAGCCATTGAAATAGAGTTTAATAAGCATTGTCCTTGGAGCATTTTAAAAAGTGTGTGCACCCCACACTACCCCAGAGATCAATTAACTCCAAATCTGTAAAGTTTGGATGATACATTCTTTTTTCTTTCACAGGAGACCCTCAAGGGCAAAAGTAATAAAACATCTCCAAGGAGAGAGAGAGAGGAAAAAAAAACTTTGAAACACCTCCAAAATGACCCCAAATTCAGATATTATTAGCAGATACCAAAAGACCTTCTTAAAGATTATATCCCTCCTCTTTTCTCTGCTTACCTTCTCCCTCGACTCTTCTGCTCACAAGCACATATTCTATGCACCAAGCAAATCTTTTTACAGTTGATGAACAAACCAGCCTCAAGCTTGCTCTCAAACCATATTAGCATTTGGGGTACTGAAAGCAGTTACTGAAGACGGATAAAAATCCTTCCAAAGCAGAACTCAAGACAAGTATCAGCTCAAGAACAGACAGAGCAAGAGGGAGAGAAGGTGAGTGCAATCATTCAGCTTTTACTTTTTGACTTCATGCTGTATTCATCTCACCTCATAGAACACCCTAGATCTATGAATCCATATTAATAACTAAGGAGTGCTTTGGATTTCAGTTTTTCACCATACACCTCTCCCTTCTATCTGTGTTGCCCCAAATTCAGCCCAATCTTACCTTAATATACTCCTTTGATGGGTTTCCTGAACAATATTTGATCCTTTGCAATGAGGACGATAATAAAGAGTGAATTAAATTTGTGAAGAAACTGCTATGCCTTTGAACACAGCCCCAGTTATTAGCAAACCATCTCAAAAAGCAATTTGGAAGGACTATAATCAGGGCATGTTGCCCAAATACAGCAGAGACCTCTAAACGCCTCCTTTTTCTAATTGATGGCTTGAATTTTAACATCCGAATCTTAGGTCTCGGATTAAAGTCTTAGTATCTTTTGAATTCTCACCTTCTGTGGAAAAGGACTCTTTCCGTTTCATCAATCATGTGTACATTTGGATGAAAGACAAAGCTGGAAGAACAAGAAAGACCTTGCGGGCATGGGCCCCTGCAATGGTGAGAGGAGGAGGAATCATGAAATGAAGAGCAGAGCCCAGGTCAGGAATGATGGAGACAGACAGCCCACACCAACTCCCGAGTGTGGTTAAGGTTCTCTCTGTCATTATTCCTTTTTTTCCCATCACAAACTGTGTCTATTAAGCTCAGACTAAGCAGGTTTGGTAGAATCTTGTAGATATTTGATGTTTGATGAGCTGACTCATAAACCAGCTTTACAGGTTCTCACCAATCCCTGAGTGTTCTGTGTGTGAAGTACTGTGCTAGGTGCTTAATTTAACCTATTTTTATTACATTGTCATCCACTTTCATCATCATTTATCTCCCCCCTCCCCTATATTCTTGTCCACCTCCTTGCAGTATTGCTATATCTTCACCATGACCTTGAAGGCTAGTTATTCACAAACGTGCAACTCCAGCACCTATAAACCTAATAAACTCACTGAGCCTCTCAAACTCTCCTTCTGAAGCCCTGTGCAATCAGTGTGCTGGTGATAACAACTACATTATAAGATCACAGGGAGTCCAGGCTCAGACCAAGCTGAGCTTCTCCGAGTTTACAGCAAGTTGAAGATTTCCTTTCTCTCTCAAGCACACATCTTCATGAGCTTCAGGAGTTCACTGGCATAAAATGGTCCATACAACCCTTAAAATACCTCCCACTTAATGTTCTAGAATAAGATTCAGGGCATCTACCTGTGGGGATAAAACACTGGATATATTTTTCCTCTCATTTCCACTTATCCAGCTTCACTTTTTATTTCTGGAGACGCAAAATTTCATCCTTAAATATGAAAGTTCCCCCTCCTAATGGCAACATTCAAAGCAGACTTTCAAATATGTACACATAAAATACCTTAATAAAAATTATGGGGGTGGAGCAGATTTTCAGTTGACACATCAACCCCCCAGATCATTAAATTTTTCAGTCTCACCCCTGAACACTTCTTACAAACTTATGTGGCACCTCAGTTTCTATCCTCTACCCAAAAAGGGCTGGGTTCCATTCAATAGTCATTGCTGAGAGCAATCTCATTCCCAATTTATTAAGAAATCATCCTATTCAAGACTAATGAGCCTTTTCTGTGTGGCTCAGCTGTTGAGCATTGATCCAGGAACCAAGAGACGCCAATGTGATTCCTGGTCAGGGCACATACTGAGGTATGGGCTTGATCCCCTGCGCATGCAGGAAGCAGCCGATTGAGTTTATGTATCTCTCTCATCAATCTTTCTATCTCTCTACCCCTCTCCCTTCCTCTCTCTCTCTCTCTAAAAAAATCAATAAAATAAAAAATACCAATGAGCCTTTCACATATTATCTTAAGCAATCCTCAAACAACCCTGTAAGTAGTCATTGTTATCCCCATTTTGCAAATGGAGAACCGGAGACTCAGAAAGGCTAAGTGATTAGAACACCTGGCCAGGATTAGAACCAGCTTTGTCCTGGAACCTACCCAGAATTATAACCATCACCTTATCCCTCTGCTAACCTGGGCAGGTGCCACAAATGATCCTGAAACACATCATGGACCTCAGGTCCCTACCTTGCTCAATGGACGACCTTACACAGAATGGGCGAGGGCTCCAGCAGAGGTGTTTTCCTTCAGCTTTCAGTTTCCCCATGTGGCTCAATATCTGCATTACACTGTGCTAAACTTGGCTGAAGGCCCCCTTCCTTCTTCAAGGGGAAAGAATCCTCTCTTGATTCTGCAAAGTCTACATAACCTTTCACAAACAGGTGTATAACCTCTACACACGGGATAAAATTTAAAAGCCTTCTGATAAGACTGGGGTTAGTGCGAGTGGTGTCTGAATCTCTGCACAAACTGTGGCATGGTGATAGCTTCACTTCCTCTCCCTGTCCAAATTTGACAGCAGGTATTATCTTCTGGTCTGTGGTGATCGAGCTTTAGTGTGGATGTGTGAGGAAGTGTGGAAATTCTTACAGACATGGATTAGTGGAATCAAGTCCCTGATCCTAAAAGATGCTTCATACACTGAAAATTCTAAAAGAATTTTATTGAGGATTTAGTAATTTAGATTTTCAACAAAAAACACAGAGAATGCTTACTATGGGCCAAGCATATTCTAAAGGAGATGACAGATACATACATACATACATCCTAATAACAAAGTAAGTGCTATCATTATCTCTGATATTATAGAGATTTCAAATGACCTATCCAACATTACACATATATTAAGTGGTAAAGCTGAGAATTAAATCCCAGCAATCTAAATCTAGAGTACGCATTCTTTTTTTAATGGATTATTAGACTTGTTAAAAATACATACTTTTATTGATATCAGAGAAGAAGGGAGAGGGAGAGAGAGATAGAAACATCAATGATGAGAGAGAATCGTTGTCCGGCTGCCTTCTGCACATCCCACACCTGGTATCCAGCCCACAACCAGCATATGCATATGCCCCAGGAATCCAACCATGACCTCCTGGTTCATAGGTTGATGCTCAACCACTGAACCACATCAGCCAGGCTAGAGCCTACATTCTTAACAATTAAGTAACAAAGAGAATTTATAGTGAAGACAAATTTGAAACTGGAACGGCATTACTATATTCAGAGTTATTATTTGACAAGAGCATTTCTACAGACATCTGGCCTAATCCTTTAGTATAAAAACATTTTAAATGCCTGACTGTTTCACAACTGTGTAGCTGAGCCTGGTCCCTCTGCTGGTTTCGCTGTTCCAATACTGAAATTCAAAAAAAGTTTGATGAGGTGTTTCAGGGGATGATGTGACACAGCAGACACACAAAATTGTCCAAATAACAACTTTCACTGAAGACTTAGAATGTGTTAGACATGTTACAGACTTTTCCTTGTTTAATTCTTAGCACAAATATGTAAAGTAGGTACTGGTCACCCATTTTAAAGATAAGGAAATTGAAGCTTAGGCAGGAATTGATCACAGCACTCTGGATCCAAAGTTTAAGCACATATCAACCACCTGCACTATATTAAAAAGCAAATATGCCCTAGCCAATTTGGCTCAGTGGATAGAGCATCAGCCTGCAGACTGAAGGGTCCCGGGTTCTATTCCATCCAAGGGCATGTATCTTGGTTACAAGCTTGATCCCCAGCCTTGGATGGGGCTCATGTGGGAGGCAACCAATCAATGTATCTTTCTCACATTGATGTTTCTCTCTCTGTGTGTCTCTCCCCCTCGCTTCCACTCTCTCTAAGAACCAATAGAAAAATATCCTCAGATAAGGAGTAACAAGAAAAGAAAAAGCAATGACTGCACTGCCCTCTGAGAGAAACAGAATCTTTGCATGAAGTTGTAACTCTCTAATACTCTGGCCTCCCACTCATGCATTTAATTATTTGTTAAGATCACCTGAAATCTGGGTTATCATTATTGTCCCAGGTCTGCACCTTGTCCTTGTGACTCATGGGAAACATGTCCACAACTGAGGCCTGGAACAGCTCATCCGTGACCACATTCATCCTCCTGGGATTTGCGGACCATCTGGAGCTCCAGGCTCTCCTCTTCGTCACCTTCCTGGGCATCTATCTTGTGACCCTGGCCTGGAACATGGCCCTTATCCTACTGATCAGAAGTGACATCCGCCTGCACACACCCATGTACTTCTTCCTCAGCAACTTGTCCTTCATTGACATCTGCTACTCCTCTGCAGTGGCCCCCAAGATGCTCATTGGCTTTTTCCAAGAGCAGAAGACCATATCGTTCTTGGGCTGTGCTGTTCAGTTTTTTTTCTTCGTCGGCTTGGGTCTAACTGAGTGCTTCCTCCTGACCGCGATGGCATATGACCGATATGCAGCCATCTCCAGGCCCCTGCTCTACACCGCCATCATGTCCCAGGGCCTCTGCGCGCGCATGGTGGTTGGGGCATACATCGGTGGCTTCCTCAGCTCCCTCGTCCAGGCCAGCTCTATATTTCGGCTCCAGTTTTGTGGACCCAATCTCATCAACCATTTTTTCTGCGACCTCCCACCAGTCCTAGCACTTTCTTGCTCTGACATCTTCCTCAGTCAGCTGGTGAATTTCCTTGTGGTGGTCACCGCTGGGGGGACGTCGTTCCTCATCCTCCTTCTCTCCTACAGTTACATAGTGGCTGCCGTCTTGAAGATCCGCTCAGCGGAAGGCCGAAGGAAAGCCTTCAACACGTGTGCCTCGCACCTGATGGTGGTGACTCTGATGTTTGGGACGGCCCTTTTCATGTACCTGCGACCCAGCTCCAGCTACTCGCCTGGCAGGGACAAGGTGGTGTCTGTGTTCTATTCGCTGGTGATCCCCATGCTGAATCCTCTCATCTACAGTTTGAGGAACAAAGAAATCAAAGATGCCTTGCGGAAGGTGTTGGAAAAGAAGAAAGTGTTTGCCTGTTCGTGATGACAGAAATTGTATTTCTCCAAAACTACTGGAGAGGTAAATGAGCCATAGCATCTACCTCCACCTCTGGCTTAGGCAAGGGAGACATGTGGTGTGCATATTTGAGAGAAAAAAATGTTCCTTCCTGCTGATTCCTCTCCTCATTCTTCATGATCATGTGTCTACTGACCCCACCATGGATAGTCAGAAGGGGAAAGAAATTATTTCACCAAGGGGGAAAAAAAATCTTTCTAGGGTAGCCAATTCTCAAATTGGTATTACAACAACCACCTTTTGTTGGGTGCTTACTATGTATCAAGCACAAAAGTTGTTGGATTAAATACTCATTATAGCGCTATAGTGTTCACTATCTCTGTTACAAATAGGGAAACAAAGTCCCCACAAGGAACACTGACTTACCAGGGTCACACGGGAAGTAAGGAACCAGACCCTCATGCAGACCCAGGTCTTCCTTTCCAGAGCCCTTGCTCTGCCCAAATGGGGCCTTCCACATTCATCAGCAAACAGCTCTGAAGGTGTGCATGTGAAGAACTCTTATTACTTGCATCTGGCAGAATCCAAAAAAATACACTACTATTATGCATAGTCGATGTGAATTACAAAACAAGATGCCTACTCCACTACCCACTCTCTCTCTGAGATGTCTGTGTTGGACTCCCATGAGGGCTGCTCAATAATTTGCTAAGCAAATACTGAAGGGCATTAGCCTTTGCTGCCATTTCTAGCCCAGCTACATAGGGGCCTAGAACATTGTAGTTCAATGGAATCATATCAACACTTCTCAATCAGAGTCACCTACACTGCCTACTCAGTCAGTATCTCTTTGATTTCAACACGTCATCCCTTTGCCAGTTAAGCACCTGAAACCATTTCACAGCCCGGTCTCCATTTTGACCAGCACACTCTGAGTTCCTCTTGCTCTCTTCCACCTGAACCCACTGCTCCTATAATACCTTTGTTTCTTTACCTGAACGGATGAGCCCCTGCAGCCCCACCAGTCACTGTTATTTGTCATCCAGTCAGGGAGGTCTATCCCAGCTGTCGTCTCTGCTCCTCCACGGCGGGCACTTGTGGTGGAGTTGTCCCACACCATTGCAGCTAGTGAACCCCTCTCTCATCTTTTCTTGGCTCTGTCCTCTGCCCACACATTCACTTTCCCATTAGTACAGGCCTACTGGATATGCTGGAGTGAGCCTCCCATGAGGCTTCTTCAGCCTCCTTTCTAACCACAGATAAAAGGATAAAGAGACCACTGTTTCGCAGCACAAGTCCAGTTTTCACATACAAAACAACAACAAAAAACTCTCTGGAGATTAGCTTTCTCCCTCTCATCGCAAAATCTTCCACCTCTGAAACTTAGCTCTCTCCCCTTAGAAATTAGAAGCCAACTTAAACTGGTGACAGGATAAAGTGATCTTATAAAATATTTATAAACCCAACTTTACCAGAAACCCTTTCTAGAACATATTTAAATAAAGTTTTTAAGCAGAGATAAAAAGTTTTCCACTTATTTATTTTCACTCTCTCTACTTTCAAACTATTTTAGGATGGCTTCCAAATATACATACACTGCACAAAATAAAGCCAGTTGCAAATAAGTGAAGAGTTGTATGTTCTTTACATGATCATTAGAAAAATATAAGCAGATATATATATATATATATATATATATATATATATATATATATATATGAATCCTTGGGATAGAAAAGACCTTTCTAAACTTAATGCTAAAAACAAAACTAGGAAGAAAAGAATAGGTCTGACTATAAGAGTGTTAAAATCTCTATGGCAAACAAAACATTAAAAACATTAAAGGACAGATGTTTAACCAGGAGAAATATGCATGTGACATGTTAATGAAGTGAATTAAAATGTTTATATTTGTGTTAAATTAAGAATTATACTAAATTAATTTTAATTTAGATTCATTTACTATCTATATATAAAATATTAATGGTATGTTTTATGAGTCTACTATCCTCTCTTGATTTTTATACACATATGGTTCCTCCATAGAAAACATATTCTCCATTCCTGTCTTAAATAGTGCTACATACCTGCACATCTTATATAGTAAAACCCTAATAAGCACATCGACAGCATGGCAGAAGGATCAGTCGCAATGATGCGCACTGACCACCAGGGGTCAGACACTCAATGCAGGAGCTGCCTCCTGGTGGTGAGCACCAGAAGCCAAGCTCATGGCTATCTGGCGAGAGCACAAGCAATGGCAGTGTTGTATCATAAATCAGCAAATGAGATACAAGACGCCTTAATGAGCCAATAAATTAGGAGTCATTTATTGCACTCAGCCCAGAGGGAGGTGACTCTTCCAAATCTCTGAGCACCAGTATACTAAGTCTCCCGTATTTATATTCTTTGTTTGCAGATATTACAAAGGGCTCTGTGTGAGTTACTGTTACAGACAGCTGTAACCTTGAATACATAATGGGTTTGTACTTGGCATAAGAATATGGGAACTGTTATCAGTATTAGTTTATTGTAGTCTATTACATTGGATGGCTAGCTTGCAAGGTCAGACAGCTAAGTTTATCTTTTTCTATTATTTGAACTAAAAACAAAGTCATTTTGTAGAATAAGAGACTGTCTTAAAGTGACAGAGTTACCGGACTAAGGACTATCTAACAATAGCAGAGAATTTCAAACAGCAGTTTTGTATACAAGATGGAGGTTACTATGCTTCTGTGGGCCTCGCCTGCCTCCATGGCAGGCAAGTGGTAAGGAGTGAAGAAGGGCGGACTGCGAAAGGGCACAGGCTGGGCTAAGGGACCCCCCCCACCACCACCACCACCAGTGTATGAATTTCATGTACCTGGCCTCTAGTTTTTTATAAAACAAAACCAAAATATTCTAGGAAAAGCTTGTATACTTTGTGCTCCCTCCGCTGGGGGAGAAGTTGCAAGGTGTAGTGTGAAGAGAGTGTGGGCTCATGAGGTGAGGACTGTGGTACAAAGTGAGTTATGCATGTTCGTGCCTCGAAAATCCTCTGTAAATGGGTCATTTGGAGGATTTAATATGTTCATCTATGCAAAATACCCAGCATACACTCGGCAGACAATAGAAACTCAATAATTATGAGTCTCTCTCTCTTTGGATGGGTCACTTGGAGGTGAAGAGGGCAGACTTTAAGATGATCAAGTGTTTATCCTGTTCTGTGTATTACAGACCCTCTGTACCACAGAGGAAAATGCTAAACTGAATCAACCCTGGGGAATCTGAGGGTCTGACCCCTGTGGATTATCTGCCTCGGGAAAATGTAAATGAAGAGGGTGTGTCCTTTACACCCCACAGAGTGATTAGTTTATAAAGCTGGGGATTTTGGATTTTGTAAATCCTTCCTTCACAGACGCTCAAGTGATTCCTCAACAGGGCTATAGAGAACCAACCCACCCCACCCCAAATGCACTGCTAACCCTGGACTTTGAAAGCGCCTTTTCTACTGCCCAAAGCAACAGATTCCAACAGGCACTAGAAAGGAGTTTCTTAGAGGTTACACTGTCTCCAATCTCTTTTTATCTCCTCATTCCAAGTGTCTGCTCACATACACACACTTGCAGTTTATTCCTTCAGTCTCATTAGACAGCAACTTGAAAACTGAAAGGGGCTACTATATGTGCCTGATTAGACTGTCTCCAAAGCAGAATAACATTAAGAAATACAGTAGAGAACAGACTGCAGAGGTAGAGGGAGAGGGAGAGAAGACAGTCAGCTGGCATTTTCTCTGTTTGTACTGTCCAGTCTTCCTTAAGAGCCTTGGGAAATCAGACTCAGCCAGGTGACAGGAACTTTTTTTTTAGTGTTTCTTCCCCATGACTACTCTAGTCTGTCTGCCTTTCTATGAATTTAACCCAAATTCTTCCCTTTCTCTTCTGCTCCTCTGATGGGCATCCTAACCAATCTTAGAAGTTTTGCTCCCAGGAAAAGAAATTAGAACAACAACGACGACAAGTTCCTGAGGAGGTTGCTTGCTCTTACCTCCTATCCAAAGAAACAGGAAGTGTCATATATGCTAGGCACAAGGGAGGTCCATAACCTTCAGATTTTCCCTTATTTTTATGCCATGCCTGGAATTCTACCATCGGACACACATCTATTAGTTTAAGGCTGGCCCTCTTTGAAAATACCAAACATTCCCTTTTAAAAGAGGTTATTTTGCCAAGACCGGTTTGGCTCAGTGGATAGTGTGTTGGCCTGTGGACCGAAAGGTCCCAGGTTCAATTCCGGTCAAGGGCATGTACATTGGTTGCGGGCACATCTCCCATGGGGGGTGTGCAGGAGGCAGCTGGTCGATGTATCTCTCTCATCGATGTTTCTATCTATCTCTCTCCCTTCCTCTCTGTGAAAAATCAATAAAATATATTTTTTAAAAATAAAAGAGGTTATTTTTTAAGTTTCATAATCACTTGAACAATAAGGATCTAAAAAGAAAGTCAGAAGGCTTAAGGGAGAAGGGAACATTGAGGACAAGTTCCAGACCAGAAGAAGGTGCCCTCACAGAAAACTTCAGGTCCCTCACAATCTGACTCATTGATACACATGTATGCATTTACAGAGAAATGACCAAGTGCCTGCCGTTCATGGAGGATTATGCCAGATAATTTACAGTTGCTATTTGATGCCATTAACAAAGATATTTCTCAGATGGTCAAGGTTCTAATCTCAGATCCAGAAGTTGCCAACTCTGACAATTTATGGATGTCGCTTATGCTTTTCCATCCTCATTCTCTAAATCTACCAAAGGGATACAAGTTATTTAAAATTGATTGACAGGCCGAAACCGGTTTGGCTCAGTGGTAGAGCGTTGGTCTGCGGACTGAAAGGTCCCGGGTTCAATTCCGGTCAAGGGCATGTACCTTGGATGCAGGCACATCCCCGGTAGGGGGTGTGCAAGAGGCAGCTGGTAGATCTTCTCTCTCATCAACGTTTCTAGCTCTCTGTCTCTCTCCCTTCCTCTCTGTAAAATATCAATAAAAATATATTTAAAAAATAAAAATAAAAATAAAATTGATTGACAGGAGAAACCAAGATGACAGCATAGGTAAACACCTGAACTTGCTGCCTTGCACAACCACTTCAAAACTACAACTAAAAGACAAAACGGTATATCATCCAGAACACGGGAAGGCTGGCCTAGTGGAAATTATACAGCTAGAAGGAAAGAGAAAAGTACACTGAGACTCGGAGGAGATGCAGAAGTGCGGAAGTGAAGTGCCTAGGTATGGAGGCACGTGGAGAAAGGGACTGCCAACTGAGTACGCTGTTGTCTTTTTCAATTGGGAGGGAGATACAAGCTCCCGACTCCTCTGAACTCCAGTTCCAGGCGAGACTCTAGGGACACAGACTCATACGGGGAGAAAATGGTCTGCCTGGCATCGGGCCAGAACACAAGGGCAACTTTCTCTCAGAGGTGCTTGCGTTGATCATTGTTCCTTCATGGTGCTGTGGGACACAGAGACCTGGGGACCTCTTCAGGGCAGGGCTGATGGTCAGCCATTGCTGTTTGCTCCACTCTGGTGATTCCCTGAGATCCCACCCCACTCAATTTACAACGTCACCCAAGCTGTGCACAGAGGCTTTTGTATATGAATAACCTGGACCTTTGCAATCTAAAACCTAACCTATTGCAGCTGGGTCATAAAGCAAAAGAAGGCCCAAGGCTCCACAACAGCTTGCATTGCTTCACAGCTGGACCTCATCTGGGTACCTCTAAACCCCAAACAAAAATAATGAATCTGAAGATCTCTCTGTAGCTTCTGCTGAGTGGCCTCAGGCAGTAGCTAACTTTGCACCTCCTTGGAGATCCAAGAGCCAGTGTACCCAGGACTCAGTGAGACCATCCATATTAAAACTCTTCATATCCATAAGAAACACACTCAGGGGGCAGACTCAGTGAGCACCAAAGGCCCACTGAAGCAAATCTTACCTCATAAGGGTGTTTCCAGCACAGAAGTTCTCCCATCATAAACACAACTGATCGTCACAGCTAATTGGCCTCAAGATCAATTCCTCCCAGTGACACCAACAACAATCAAGGCTTAACTACAGCAAGACTGTGCATACAGCCCACAAAGTGGTGCACCAAGAGTGTCCACCTCAGGTAATTAGGGAGGCTGAGCTAATGGGCCCTATAGGACACCTAGCACACAAAGCCACTCTATCAAAAGAGGGAAGCAGCCAAAATGCAGAGACAAAGAAACAGGTCACAAATGACAGAAATGGAGGAAAACAAACTACTGGGTATAGACTTCAAAACCACGGCTATAAGGTTTACTCAAGAATCTTCTAGAAACCGCTGATAAATTTAGTGAGAACCTCGAGGATATTACTTTACCCAGCAGAGCTATCATTTAGAATTAAAGGTCAAATAAAGAGCTTCACAGACAAGAAAAAACTAAAGGAATCACCAAACCAGTATTATATGAAATGTAGGAGGGTATTCTTTAAGAAAAAGAAGAAGAGCCAGAACCGGTTTGACTCAGTGGATAGAGCGTCAGCCTGCAGACTGGAAGGTCCTGGGTCCGATTCCAGGCAAGGGCATGTACCTCGGTTGCAGGCACATCCCTGGTGGGGGCTGTGCAGGAGGCAGATGGTCGATGTTTCTCTCTCATCGATGTTTCTAGCTCTCTGTTCCTCTCCCTTCCTCTCTGTAAAAAAATCAATAAAATATATTTTTTTAAAAGAGAAAGAAGAAGAAGCAGGTAAAGATAAAAATTACAAACAACAAAGTGACAACAAATGAATATATATCAACAAGTGAATCTAAAAATCAAGTGAATAAAAAAATTTGATGAACACAATAAATTGGTGAATGTAATAGAATCAGGGGCATATAAGGGGAGTGGACTGACAATTCTCAGGGGAAAGGGCGTATGGGGGGGTGGGAAGAGACTGGACAAAAACCATACACCTATGGATGAGGACAATGGCAGGGAGTGTAAAGGCAGAGGGGGGTAGGAACTGAGTGGAGGGGAGCTATGGGGGGGGGGGCGAAGAGGAACAATTGTAATAATTTAAACAATAAAGATTTATTTTAAAATAAAATAAAATAGATTAACATTTTCTTTTCCTGTCTATTTTGCAAAATAGATGCATAAATTAAATTCATACATATACGTAATTCCTGTAATTTATGTCTCAAGGAGAAAATCCCCTCTTCTAAATTCAGGAAATCTCTATACTTTTTACAATAACAGTACAGGAATTTCAATTATGTCAAAATCCCTGGTGATAAATCATTCTGATATGTTTCTAAAGTAGCATTAAGAATAGCATATCTCTGTTCCTATTCTTCCGGTGTCAACTCATCTAGTAGAAAATTGAATTTATGGTGCTAAGAAAGTTTACCCTTACATTTTGAATGTTCTTCTCAAGGTTATTCTCTAAATTAAATTTTTAAAGACAAAATAAAAGAATGATGAAATAGAGTCCCTTGGTTGACTTTTCAAGCCTCCAGATCATGCAAATAATCTAAACACACCAATTAAAAGGCAGGGACTACAAAATGGGTTGTTGTTTTATAAAGGCCCAATTATATGTTGGATCTCATGGTAGAACAAGAAACCCACTCTAAATATAAAAATACACAGAGATTAAAAGTAATGCAATGGAGAAAGAAAAGCCAAAGGAAAGCTGGAGTATATATGGTAATTTGAGATAAAGCAGTCTTCAGAACAAAGAAAATCATCAGTGATAAACAGAGCGTCTTTGTAATGATAATAATAAAAGGGTTAGTTCTCTGAGAATGCATAATAATCCTTAATATGTGTGCACTTAAGAGCAGAGTGTCAAAATAAGCAAGGCAGAAAGTGATAGAGATACAAGGAGAAATAGACAAAACACTGTTATAGTTGAAGACTTTGACCCCCTCCATCAGTAATAGGCAGATCCAATAGGCAGAAAATCAGTAAGGATGCATTGAGTTGAATAGCAGCCATGATCAATTGGATCTAATAGGTATTTATAAATTACTTTTCTCCAACAAAAGCAGACTTCACATTCTTCCCAAGCTCACAGGGAACTTTCACTAAGATGGACCACATTCTGGGCCATAAAACACACTTTCACATATTGCACAAAGTATGCTTGCTCTCAGATCACAGTGGAATAGAGAGCATTAACAGAATGATAGATGGGGAAATCCCAATATTTACACATGTTGCTTAGCAACTTTTTAATAACTCCCATGGCATCAGCAACTGCCATCTTCTTCTTGCCAGATTATTTTTCCTACAAATATCTGGCACTATTCCCCATGCTGATTGTTATATTCTTAGACTTCCAGGTCAGTGTCTAAGTGAGCAGTGGACAGTGCATGTGTTGGATGAAGATGAACAGGGCCATGAAGATGGGAAAACACTGCAGGCTCACCTTTCTCACCTAAAGGTAAGTGAAGGCATCCTGAAGTCACAATTGCAGGCAACTTTAGCTTAACACACACACAAAATTTTCTACTATCTATAGTGTTCAGTCTTCCATTTCTGAAATGTAAAATACCCATGTGTGATTATTGATATGTATGTCAACCAGAACTAAAAGTCTTAAGCTGATTAAAATCCCCAGCCTCTCCTGTAAAAAAAAAATAGGCTCTAAGCTCTGTTTCCCTATAACCACTTTCTAGATGCCACAGACATTAAAAGAATCAAAATAAAGATGAAATGCTGCAGTAAAATAGAAAGCTTTGCATACATGTGAGGAAGTTAACTCTTGCAAGACATAAGATAAGCCGGAGTCAAATGACCATTGTCCTCTCATCTCCATCTGGTTAGAGTAAGAACATGGAAGTGTGATGGTTCTTCCTGTAAACATCTTGTATTTACAGTAGGAAAGAAGAGCCATCAGGATAAAGACTTTCCAAACCAGTTTTCTGAATAGTCACGAGTATTTGGATGCATAAAAGAGCCTTATAATAAGATATGATAAATGATGTTGCCGCCTCATGATACCATACTCCTAACCCTAACCTGTCTTCTCCCAACATAGACCCTGTAGAAGGTGATCCCCATCATGCGCCAGAGTAACCACACCACTGTGAGGGAGTTTGTCTTCCTAGAGTTCACTCGCTTCCGGGAACTGGAGTTTTCCTTGTTTGTGTTCTTCCTTGCTGTGTATGTGACAACTGTGCTGGGCAATGCCCTCATTGTGGTGAGCATCACCTGTGACTCCCACCTGCACACTCCCATGTACTTTCTCCTAAGGAACAAATCAGTCCTGGACATTGTTTTTTCATCGGTCACCGTTCCCAAGCTGCTGGTAGATCTTTTGTCAGAGAGGAAAACCATCTCTTACAATGGCTGCATGGCACAGATCTTTTTCTTCCACTTTACTGGTGGGGCAGATATTTTTTTCCTCTCTGTGATGGCCTATGACAGGTACCTTGCAATCTCCAAGCCCCTGCATTATGTGTCCATTATGAGGAGAGAGGTGTGGGTGGCCTTAGTGGTGGCTTCCTGGGTGGGTGGTGGTTTGCACTCAATTGTCCAGATAATTCTGATGCTTCCACTCCCCTTCTGTGGCCCCAACACCCTGGATGCCTTCTACTGTGATGTGCCCCAGGTGGTTAAACTGGCCTGCACTGACACCTTTGCTCTGGAGCTTCTCATGATCTCTAACAATGGGCTGGTGACCTTGTTGTGGTTCCTCCTGCTCCTGGGGTCCTATACTGTCATTCTGGTGATGCTCAGATCTCACTCTGGGGAGGGCCGGAAAAAGGCCCTCTCCACCTGCATCTCCCACATCGTGGTGGTGACTCTGCACTTTGTGCCTTGTGTTTACATCTACTGTCGGCCCTTTACTACGCTGCCCATGGACACAGCCGTGTCCATCAATAACACGGTCATCACTCCCATGCTGAACCCTATGATCTACACCCTGAGAAACCAGGAGATGAAGTCAGCCATGAAGAGATTGAAGAGGAGACTTGGACCTTCTGAGGGTAGTAAACTGGGGTGAGCAGTCAGACTGAGGCTGGAAATCTAATTCTGGTTTGGTTTTCTCAAGCTTCTAGCCTTAGGGTAAGAGAGACAACTACCCTGTTTCCCCGAAAATAAGACAGTGTCTTATATCAATTTTTGCTCCCAAAGATGCACTAGGTCTTATTTTCAGGGGATGTCTTATTTTTCTATGAAGAAGAATACGGCACACATTTATTGTTAAATGAAAATAAAAGAAATTTATTACCTGTATATGGTACGGTAGGACAGTAGTTGTCAACACAAACCAGACAAACCGTGAATCCTACAGTCTCAAGAATTTACTCATTTATTCAATGACAATCATGTCATCATCTTCTGGAACATCATCATAACAATCCAATTCCTGAATTTCCTGGTGAATTACTTGTGACTCCATTTCTTTCAGAATCAGTGGACCAAATATCTCACGTTTAGCAATAGCACTGTCTTTAAATGAATACTTCTTGTCAAGGTAGCCTGCTCGCAGTGCATTTGCAATGCAACTCTCAGTGATTTTCTCCCATGAATTCTTCACTCAAGTCACAACTTCTTGCAGTTTAGGTTTCACAAAGTTTCCACGCTGATTTCTCTCCATCCACACAGCAGTGACATCAGGACTTCGCATAACGTCACTGGTTGCTAGATGCCAGTCGGGGTGGCCCTAGCGACAGTTTACGGTAAATTAATTTTCATTCTGAGACAGAGCCTGGGGGCCTTATTTTCAGGGGGATGCCTTATATTTCACTCAGAAGGAAACCTGTGAATGGGTCTTATTTTCGGAGGATGTCTTATTTTCGGGGAAACACGGTAGTTCTTTCTCTAGTTATTTCTAAACATTCTTATAGCCCTTCAACTCTAATAGAAGGAATGTAAGAATAAAAGGGAGAGATGAGATTGAACAACATAACTATAGACTTGTGGAGATCATGTTTTGATTCCCAGTCAAGACATATGCCTGGGTTTGAGCTTGATCTCCAGTAGGGCATGTGCAGGAGGCAACTAATCAATGATTCTCATCATTGATGTTTCTATCTCTCTCCCCCACACTTCCTCAGTAAAATCAATATATATTTTTAAAGGCATTATTCTAGTGATATCAGTGCCTTTCCCTGTTGTGTGACCCCTTAACTCTCTTGTCTTTGACCCACAAAGGGAAAGAGGAAGAGGAGAGCATGATTGACATAGTATGGACCACCTTTCAGAAGTAGATAACTGTCTTTATTCCTCTCCCACATTCAAGCAAGGATCACATTAGTTGTATAAGATCAGTAAAGTTTTTATAGGTCTGCTGTATAACACTGGCTATAGATAACAATATGATATCATGCACTTAAAATCTGTTATGAGGGTAGCTTTCATGTTTAAGTGTTTCAACCATAAAAAATGAATGATATACTTTGAGATTTAGATTTACATATTGTTTCCATCTGTTTCCCAATAGTAAACTATAAACATTTTTAAATTTAGCAAATAATCTAGTCAAGATAGAGTAATCACAATGACCAATTACACAGAATAAGAGGCTGCAATTTTAGAAACTCAGCGTTAAACAGCCAAGAGCTAGGATACTGATTTACACCACAGCAATATTGCAACAGGAAACAGAATGATATCCTTTTTTGTTTTTTTAGCAAGACACTGTTGAAGTCAATATTCACTAATAAGTATTAAACTTATAGACTATAAGTTTATAATAGTTAGCACCACATCTTACTTATCTTTGTATTTAATGCTTCAGACATTCCTGACATTCAATAAATATGTATGGAATAAAAATAATAATAAAATTTAAAACTAAAATAAGTTAATTAAAATAGGCTATGGAAATATCAGTACTTAACATAAAAGCTTATCCTCTCCAAAAACAGTTTTGTAGAAAAAGAATTATTGAATGACTTTGCATGTGGTCATTTTACTTGATCACCAAGCTGATTGCAATCTTGAAAATTTGAGCAACTCAAAAAAATTACAAATGGCACAACCAAGTGGGTAGCATTCTGAATTGCATTCTTAGTGCTTAGGAAGAAAACCAAATAAGTAGACAAGGACTTTTTCTTTTCTTTTTTTAAATATATTTTATTGATATTTTACAGAGAGGAAGGGAGAGAGATAAAGAGCTAGAAACGTCGATGAGAGAGAAATATTGATCAGCTGCCTCTTGCACACCCCCTACCGAGGATGTGCCCGCAACCAGTGTACATGCCCTTGACCGGAATTGAACCCGGGACCTTTCAGTCCGCAGACCGATGCTCTACCACTGAGCCAAACCGGTTTTGGAGACAAGGACTTTTTCATATGAACTAGCTTGAAACAAAAGAGAGAGAGAAAGAAAGAAGATGACTCCATGGAGCTGAAAAGTGGCACAAGGGTAAAAGAATTTATTTTCCTTGGCCTCACCCAGAAACAAGAACTGAGTTGGGTCTGATTTCTTTTCCTACTTTATGTATGTGTGACAACTCTGCTAGGAAACCTCCTCATTATGGTTGTGGTGAGTTTCACCTTTAGACACCCTTCCCCCTGCTCTCCTCCCTTCCCCTCCTCCCTCCCTCTCCCTTCCACTACCCCCTATTATTCCCCTACCCCCCCCCCCGCCATGTACTTTTTGCCCCTTAATTTGTCTCTCACGGATATCTGCTTCTCCTCCATCACAGCTCCCAAGGTTCTGGAGGACCTGTTACAGAGAAGACCATGCCTTCAGTGGCTGCTTGACCTAGATGTTTTTCTTCCAGCTTGTTGGAGGGGTGGATGTGGTTTCTTTGTTGGTGATGGCATTAGATCAATATGTGGCCATCTCCAAGCCCCTGCACTATGTGATCCTGATGAGGACGGGGCATTGCACTGCCCTCATTGCAGCCTCTTGAGCGAGGGCTTTGTCCACTCCATCATCCAGATTTCCCTGTTGCTCCCACTCCCCTTCTGTGGACCCAATGTTCTTGACACTTTCTACTACACTGTCCCCCAGATACTCAACCTCGCCTGCACAGACACTTTTATACTTGAGCTGCTGATTTCCAATAATGGACTACTGACCACACTGTACTTCTTCTTCCTCCTGTGCCCTCTATGGTCATATTATTACTAGTGCAATAAGGTCTCAGGCAGGGGAGAGCAGGAGGAAAGCCATCCCCACCTGCACAGCCCACATCGCTGTGGTGACTCTGCATTTTGTGCCCTGCATCTATGTTACACCGGCCCTTCTCTGCCCTCCCCATAGATAAGGCCATTGCTGACACCTTCACTGTCATCTCCCCTCTGCTGAACCCCTGGATTTACAATTTGAGTCCCAGGAGATGAAGTCAGCCACAAGGAGACTGAAGAAGAGACTCATGTTTTCTGTCAGGGAATAAACCAGTAGCTCACTCCTTCTTACCAACTTTTAAAATGTTTGTCAACCAAATAAACTGTTCACTAAAATTTTTTCTAGTTAACTTCTATATTTCTACTAAGGTTCACAGGACTTTCAAAGATTCTGATTAGCATGAAATAATAATGTAGAAAAAATGGCTTTTGTATTATAAAAGAAAGTAGAGAAATCAAATTGTTAGCCAGAGAGGTAACTAGTCTACCTTATAAGCATCTTATTGAACTGGGATAAGTGGCAAATTTAACAACAAAAAAAAAATAAGTTAAAACAAGTGAAAAATGAAATCAGACCTTAAAAAAAAGTTAAAGAATAATACAATAAGCACCTACCTACCCTTTCTTAGATTTTCCAAAAAAGTAAAAATGTTATAGCAATGACTTTCTTTCCTATGTCTTTCTGTGCCTTCATGTTTACAGCCTTTCTTTCCAGCCAAACTTACCACTTATAAGCAACTGTTATATTCAAGCGGTGCCCTAAAGCTAGAATTCCCATTCTCTCCATTACTGTGTGCCCCGAACATAAAGGTCATCTTCTCCATGAGGGTTTCTCTGAACCTCTTAGGGAGAAACCATCCCCCTCTCTCACACAGCTCATCTGTCTTCAGATGGCTCCCACCACTTCCATATTACTATTAGATTTCAATCCTTTTCCCACTGGTTTTAGATTAGATTAGATTAGATTCCTTTTTCTCCAATAACCTCTGCCAATTCTCCATCAATATTTACTAAGTTATTAGATAGATTGAAGATAGCAGAAAGATGGTACAGAAGCTGGTGGATATCTGAATTACCAAAGGCAGGTTGTGAACTTGGGACCTATTTCTTTCTAACAAGGAGGTCTAAGTTGGGGTCTGAGGTACCTTCTACCATTCTGTGTAAACCAGAGTCTGTTATTTACATGGGGTCACTGTGAGAGGCTTTCAAAACAAGTTTGGGCCCTGTCTGGTTTGGCTCAGTGGATAGAGCTTCGCCCCAAGGACTGAAGGGTCCCAGTTCAATTCATTCTGTTTGGGGGAACATACCTCAGTTGCAGGTTGCATCCCCTGCCCTGGTTAGGGCAGCCCTAGTAGGGGGGTGTGGGAGCAACCAAATGATGTGTCCCTCTCACATCAATGTTTCTCTCCCTCTGTCTCTCTCCCTGCCTTTCACTCTCTCTAAAAATCAATGGAATGGATGTAAATTCCTCCCAGTGATACCAACAACAATCAAGACTTAACTACAACAAGGCTACACACACAGTCCACAAAGGGGAGCACCAAGAGTGTCTACCTCAGGTAACTGGGAGGCTGACCCACAGGACATATAGGACACCAAACATACAAAGCCATCCTACCAACTCTGGGAAGCAGTGAAAATGCTGAGACAAGGAAATAGATCTCAAACAAAAGAGATGGAGGTGAACAAAAGACTGGAAATAGAGTTCAAAACCTTGGTTATAAGGTTTTTCAATAATTTCCTAAAAAAGGCCAATAAATTTATTGATACCCTCAAGGATATGAAAAAGGACCAACTAGAAATTAAACATACACTGAATGAAATAAAAAATATTATACAGAGACCCAACAGCAGACTGGAGGAACACAAGAATCAAGTCAAAGATTTGGAACACAAAGAGGCAAGGACACTGTTCTGGATAATCAAAAAGAAAAGAAAATCCAGAATCCAGAAAGTTGAAGATAGTATAAGGAGCCTGTGAGACAACTTCAAGCGTACCAACATCAGAATTATTGTGGGGAGGGGGTGAGGCAGAAGATGAGAGAGTGCAAGATACTGAAAACCTATTTGAAGAAATAATGTCAGAAAACTTCCCCCACTTGGTGAAAGAAATAGACTTACAAGTACAAGAAGCGCAGAGAACTCCAAACAAGGGGAATCCAAAGAGGACCACACCAAGACACATCATAATTAAAATGCCAAGGGCAAAAGACAAAAAGAGAATATTACAAGCAGCAAGAGAAAAGCAGTTGGTTATCTATAAGGGAGCACCCATACAACTATCAGCTGATTTCTCAACAGAAACTATGCAAGCCAGAAGGGAGTGGCAAGAAATATTCAAAGTGATGAATAGTGAGAACCTACAACTTTGTACCCAGCAAAGTTATCATTCAGAATTGAAGGGCAAATAAAGAGCTTCACAGATAAGGAAAAGCTAAAGGAGTTCATCACCACCAAACCAGTACTACCTATATGAAATGCTGAAAGGTATTCTTTAAGAAGAGGAAGAAGAAGAAAAAAGATAAAAATTATGATCAACAAATACACATATATCAACAAGTGAATCTAAAAATCAAGTGAATAAAAAATCTGAGGAACATAATAAACTAGTGAATATAAGGCAAAGAAAGGGGAGTAAACTGACAATTCTCAGGGGGGAAGGAGTATGGAGGGTGTGGGAAGAGACTGGACAAAAATCATACACCTATGGATGAGGACAGTGGGGAGGAGGGTAAAGGCAGAGGCAGGTTAGGAACCAGGTGGAGAGGAGCTATGGGCGAAAAAAAAGAGGAACAACTGTAATAATTTGAACAATTAATATTTATTTAAAAATAAAATAAAATGGATTGACATTTAATTTTCATATCCATTTTGCAAAATAGGTGCAGAAATTAAATTACATACATATATCTAATTCTTGTAATTTATGTCTCAAGGAGAAAATCCCCTCTTCTAAATTCAGGAAATCTCTGTACTTTTCACAATAACAGTGGAAGGATTTCAATTACATCAAAATCACTGGTGATAAATCATTCTGATATGTTTCTAAAGTAGCATTAAGAATAGCATACACCTGTGTTTTTCTTCTGGTGTCAACTTATCTAGTAGAAAATTGAATTTATGGTGCTAAGAAAGCTTACCCTTACATTTTGAATGTTCTTCTCAAGGTTATTATCTAAACTAAATTTTTAAAGACAAAATAAAAGAATGATGAAATAGAGTCCCTTGGTTGACTTTTCAAGCCTCCTGATCATGCAAATAATCTAAACACACCAATTAAAAGGCAGGGACTACAAAGTAGGGTTGTTGTTTTTTAAAGACCCAACTATATGTTGGTTCTTGCCATAGAACACCAAACCCAATCTAAATATAAAAATACACAGAGATTAAAAGTAATGCAGTGGAGAAAGAAAAACCAAAAGAAAACTGGAGTATGTATATACAGTAATTTTAGATAAAGCAGACTTCAGAACAAAGAAAATTATCAGAGATAAACAGAGGGTATTTGTAATGATAATAATAAAAGGGTTAGTTCTCTGAGAATGCATAATAATCCTTAATATATGTGCACTTAAGAGCAGAGTGTCAAAATAAGCAAGGCAGAAAGTGATAGAAATACAAGGAGAAACAGACAAAACACTATTATAGTTGGAGACTTTGACCCCCTCCATCAGTAATCGGCAGATCCAATAGGCAGAAAATCAGTAAGGATGCATTGAGTTGAATAGCAGCTATGATCAATTGGATCTAATTGGTATTTATAAATTACTTTTCTCCAACAAAAGCAGACTTCACATTCTTCCCAAGCTCACAGGGAACTTTCACTAAGATGGACCACATTCTGGGCCATAAAACACACTTTCACAAATTGCACAAAGTATGCTTGCTCTCAGATCACAGTGGAATAGAGAGCAATAACAGAATGATAGATGGGGAAATCCCAATATTTACACATGTTGCTTAGCAACTTTTTAATAACTCCCATGGCATCAGCAACTGCCATCTTCTTCTTGCCAGATTATTTTTCCTACAAATATCTGGCACTATTCCCCATGCTGATTGTTATATTCTTAGACTTCCAGGTCAGTGTCTAAGTGAGCAGTGGGCAGTGCATGTGTTTGGATGAAGACGAACAGGGCCATGAAGATGGAAAAACACTACAGGCTCATCTTTCTCACCTAAAGGTAAGTGAAGGCATCCTGAAGTCACAATTGCAGGCAACTTTAGCTTAACACACACACAAAATTTTCTACTATCTATAGTGTTCAGTCTTCCATCTCTGAAAGGTAAAATATCCACATGTGATTATTGATGTGTATGTCAACCAGAACTAAAAGTCTTAAGCTGATTAAAATCCCCAGCTTCTCCTGTAAAATATTAGGTTCTAAGCTCCATTTCCCTATAACCACTTTCTAGATGCCACAGACATTAAAAGAATCAAAATAAAGATGAAATACTGCAGTAAAATAGAAAGCTTTGCATACATGCGGGGAAGTTACTCTTGCAAGACCTAAGATAAGCCGGAGTCAAATGACCATTGTCCTCTCATCTCCATCTGGTTAGAGTAAGAACATGGAAGTGTGATGGTTCTTCCTGTAAACACACGGTATTTACAGTAGGAAAGAAGAGCCATCAGGATAAAGACTTTCCAAACCAGTTTTCTGAGTAGTCATGAGTATTTGGATGCATAAAAGAGCCTTATAACAATATATGATAAATGATGTTGCTGCCTCATGATACCATACTGCTAACCCTAACCTGTCTTCTCCCAACATAGACCCTGAAGAAGGTGATCCCCATCATGCGCCAGAGTAACCACACCACTGTGAGGGAGTTTGTCTTCCTAGAATTCACTCGCTTCCGGGAACTGGAGTTTTCCTTGTTTGTGTTCTTCCTTGCTGTGTATGTGACAACTGTGCTGGGCAATGCCCTCATTGTGGTGAGCATCACCTGTGACTCCCACCTGCACACTCCCATGTACTTTCTCCTAAGGAACAAATCAGTCCTGGACATTGTTTTTTCATCGGTCACCGTTCCCAAGCTGCTGGTAGATCTTTTGTCAGAGAGGAAAACCATCTCTTACAATGGCTGCATGGCACAGATCTTTTTCTTCCACTTTACTGGTGGGGCAGATATTTTTTTCCTCTCTGTGATGGCCTATGACAGGTACCTTGCAATCTCCAAGCCCCTGCATTATGTGACCATTATGAGGAGAGAGGTGTGGGTGGCCTTAGTGGTGGCTTCCTGGGTGGGTGGTGGTTTGCACTCAATTGTCCAGATAATTCTGATGCTTCCACTCCCCTTCTGTGGCCCCAACACCCTGGATGCCTTCTACTGTGATGTGCCCCAGGTGGTTAAACTGGCCTGCACTGACACCTTTGCTCTGGAGCTTCTCATGATCTCTAACAATGGGCTGGTGACCTTGTTGTGGTTCCTCCTGCTCCTGGGGTCCTATACTGTCATTCTGGTGATGCTCAGATCTCACTCTGGGGAGGGCCGGAAAAAGGCCTTCTTCACCTGCACCTCCCATATTGTGGTGGTGACTATTCACTTTGTGCCTTCTGTTTACATCTACTGTCGGCCCTTTACTACACTGCCCATGGACACAGCCGTGTCCATCAATAACACGGTCATCACTCCCATGCTGAACCCTATGATCTACACCCTGAGAAACCAGGAGATGAAGTCAGCCATGAAGAGACTGAAGAGGAGACTTGGACCTTCTGAGAGTAGTAAACTGGGGTGAGCAGTCAGAATGAGGCTGGAAATCTAATTCTGGTTTGGTTTTCTCAAGCTGCTAGCCTTAGGGTAAGAGAGACAACTAGCTCTTTCTCCAGTCATTTCTAAACATTCTAATAGCCCTTCAACTCTAGTAGAAGGAATATAAGAACAAAAGGAAGAGATTAGATTGAACAACATAACTATAGACTTGTGGACTGGGAAAAGCATGGGATATGAGATTAAAATCAACAAACTAAATGCTATTTTTTGTGTAATCCATGAGACTCTTTTTAAAATATATTTTTGTTGATTTTAGAAAGGAAAGGGGAAGAAAAGAGAGATAGAAACATCAATGATGAGAGTGGATCATTGATTAACTGCCTCCTGCATGGCCCCTACTGGGGGTTGAGCCCGAAACCCAGGAATGTGCCCTTAACCAGAATCAAACCCGGGACCCTTCAGTCCACAAGCTGACACTCTATCCACTAAGCCAAACCAGCTAGGGCGAGTCTATGACTCTTAAGCCAACATATTTTCCCTCACTTTCACCACCTGTAATAGAGAAATAATCTGTCTTACTAACAAGGTTTTCATGAAAATAAAACATGATAAATGTTGAGAGCATGATAGTTGTGATGGAGGGCACCACTTCTGGTGTTAATCAGGCATACAATCAATATTACCTATTATCTATCCTGCTATCCCTAAATAGCACATGGACAGAATATAGAGATACTTATTTCATACATACTTTTTCTGGTGAAAGTTATTTCCAGTTGACTTTTAAAATAACTTCTTTATTTTATACTTTGAGTACAGAATTTTCAATATATTTCACGAATTAGTGATAGTAAAAATTAAACAACTTTTTATACTTCTTTTCTTTAACTTTGTTTTTATTGTTGACACTATTACAGATGTCCCCATCCCCCCCTCCTTTGCCCACCTCCACCCAGCCCCCACTTCCCCTTCCTTCTGGCCATCACCACATTGTTGTCTGTGTAAATAGACAAAAAAATAGTAGCTTTTGTTATTGCTAGAAATCGGAATATTTCCTATCAACTCCTATTCCACCCAAATCTATCTCTACTTCTCTTGTGACACACCATTTTACCATGCATTGTATTCATCAATTTATACAAACCAGATAGATAGATAGATAGATAGATAGATAGATAGATAGATAGATAGATATTGATTTCAGAGAGGAAGGGAGAAGGAGAGAGAGATAGAAACATCAATGATGAGAATCATTGATTGGCTTCCTCCTGCATGTCCCCTACTGCCTGCAAACCAGGCATGTGCCCTTGGCCAGAATCAAACTTGGGACCCCTCAGTCCGCAGGCTGATGCTTTATCCAGAGCTAAGCTGGCTAGGGGACAAACCATCCACTTTTGATCAGCTGTAAGCACTTTGATAATGGGGTCCAATTTATCCACATACATTTGGAGATTGCTATAAATATTCTCTTGATGCCCGGCTGGTGCAACACAATGAGCATCAACCAATGAACCAAGAGATCATGTTTTGATTCCCAGTCAGGACAAATGCCTGTGTTTGAGCTTGATCTCCAGTAGGGCGTGTGCAGGAGGCAGCCAGTCAATGATCCTCATCATTGATGTTTCTATCTCTTCCTCTCTCCCTTCCTCTCTAAAGTCAATACATATTTTTAAAGGCATTATTCTAGTGATACCAGTGTCTTTCCCTGTTGTGTGACCCCTTAACTCTCTTGTCTTTGACCCACAAAGGGAAAGAGGAAGAGGAGAGCATGATTGACATAGCATGGACCACCTTTCAGAAGTAGATCACTATCTTTATTCCTCTCCCACATTCAAGCAAGGATCACATCAGTTGTATAAGATCAGTAAAGTTTTTATAGGTCTGCTGTATAACACTGGCTATAGTTAACAATATGATATCATGCACTTAAAATCTGTTATGAGGGTAGCTTTCAGGTTTAAGTGTTTCAACCATAAAAAAATAATGATATACTTTGAGATTTAGATTTACACATTGTTTCTATCTGTTTCCCAATAGTAAATTATAAACATTTTTAAATTCAGCAAATAATCTAATCGGGATAGAGAAATCACAATGACAAGTTACACAGAGTAAGAGTCTACAATTTTAAGAAACTTAGCATTAAACAACCCAGAGCTAGGAAACTTATTCACACCACAGCAATATTGCAACAGGAAACAGAATTATATCCTTTTTTTTTTTTTTAGCAAGATAGGACACTGTTGAAGTCAATAGAATATTCACTAATATAAGTATTAAACTTATAAACTATAAGTTTATAATAGTTGGAACCACATCTTACTTATCTTTGTATTTAATGCTTCAGACAGTTCCTAACATTCAATAAATGTGTGTAGAATAAAAATAATAATAAAATTTAAAACTAAAATAAGTTAATTAAAATAGGCTATGGAAATATCAGTACTTAACATAAAAGCTCATCCTCTCCAAAAACAGTATTGTAAAAAAAGAATTATTGAATGACTTTGCATGTGGTCATTTTACTTGATCACCAAGCTGACTGCAATCTTGGAAATCTGAGCAACTCAAAAAATTACAAATGGTACAGCCAAGTGGGTAGCATTCTGAATTGCATTCTTAGTGCTTAGGAAGAAAACCAAATAAGTAGACAAGGACTTGTTCATATGAACTAGCTTGAAACAAAAGAGAGAGAGAGAGAGAGAGAGAGAGAGAGAGAAAGAAGATGACTCCATGGAGCTGAAAAGTGGCACAGGGGTAAAAGAATTTATTTTCTTTGGCCTCACCCAGAAACAAGAACTGAGTTGTGTCTGATTTCTTTTCCTACTTTATGTATATGTGACAGCTCTGCTAGGAAACCTCATCATGGTTGTGGTGAGTTTCCCCTTCAGACACCCTCCCCACAACCCCTCTGACCCTCCCTGACACCTCCCACCACCACCACCATCGTGTACTTTTTGCTCCTTAATTTGTCTCTCAAGGATATCTGCTTCTCCTCCATCACAGCTCCCAAGGTTCTGGTGGACCTGTTACAGAGGAAGACCATGCCTTCAGTGGCTGCTTGACCTAGATGTTTTTCTTCCAGCTTGTTGGAGGGGTGGATGTGGTTTCTTTGTTGGTGATGGCATCAGATCAATACGTGGCCATCTCCAAGCCCCTGCACTATGTGATCCTGATGAGGACGGGGCATTGCACTGCCCTCATTGCAGCCTCCTTGGCAGGGGGCTTTGTCCACTGCATCATCCAGATTTCCCTGTTGCTCCTACTCCCCTTCTGTGGACCCAATGTTCTTGACACTTTCTACTACACTGTCCCCCAGATACTCAACCTCGCCTGCACAGACACTTTTATACTTGAGCTGCTGATTTCCAATAATGGACTACTGACCACACTGTACTTCTTCTTCCTCCTGTGTCCTCTATGGTCATATTTTTAGTAGTGCAGTAAGGTCTCAGGCAGGGGAGGGCAGGAGGAAAGCCATCCCCACCTGCACAGCCCACATCGCTGTGGTGACTCTGCATTATGTGCCCTGCATCTGTGTCTACGCCCGGCCCTTCACTGCCCTCCCCATAGTTAAGGCCATTGTTGACACCTTCACTGTCATCTCCCCTCTGCTGAACCCCTTGATTTACACTTTGAGGACCCAGGAGATGAAGTCAGCCACAAGGAGACTGAAGAAGAGACTCGTGCTTTCTGACAGGTCCAGGGGTGGGCAAACTTTTTGACTCGAGGGCCACAATGGGTTCTTAAACTGGCAGTAACCTCTGAAGATGCTTCAGACTATACATTAAAAAAGATTAGAATGAAGCAGAAAACATTATTCTATATATCAACTTGGCTTTTATTTTTTTACTTGTTATGATATTTACTGCTGCTGAGAGCTCCCCACTCCGCCCATTTCTGGAGTTAGATCCTAGATCTAAATTTTGGAAACTAAAAAAAAATAAAATAAAAATGTTCATGTCCTGGTATTGTTCAGTCTACAAATCAGACATGCAGAAGCCCTGAGCTGGGGATGTGCCCAGAGTGTCCAAGAGACAATCAGGTGGGCTTTATAACTAGAGGCAAAGCAGCAAGGACAAGTGAGGTAGTTGTTGAGGTCAAAGATATAATGAGGCCATGGGACGAGGTCATTAGGACCCTTTGGATCATTGTAAGGATTTTGACTTTCACATTAACTAAGAAGTGGTGTATATTTAGAGGGCTTCGAAGAGCAGAATTAATGGTGCATGTTTTCACAGAAATTCAGGGGCTGCTGTTATAAATATACTGAAGAGAGGGATAGACAAAACCAGAAAGACCAATTAAGAGGCTACCGAAACAGTTCCATGAAAGAGGTAATGAAGACATGACTTAGGTAGCAATGGTGGAGGTGGTGAGAATTTTTTAAAACTGTGAAGGCTGAGCAAGTGGGATTTGCTGATGGATCCAAGCAAGGGTGGATTTCCTGGCTACGTGTGCGCCTCCTCAGAACTCCATCTCCCACTTTGTGCATCAGCCATTGAGAGGGAGCTTCACTCTGGCCTGCACACACCCTCAGGTCCAAGGGCTCCCTCCAGTGCTAGTGTGTCACACTTCAGAGATCACTCCACCTGGGCGAAACTGCCTAAGGAACAACTTGTGCAGAATCCCTAAGAACAGACTTTGTTTCCCAAGAAGAGTATTACTAAGAGGAAACATCAGGGAGGGTTCTGACTAAACTGACCTAACAGGATTTCTGCTGAAGACAGGCCAGGGTGATCAGATATCTCTTGGGAATGGTGGAGTGTGGGCTCCCTTAACACGACCCGCATGGTTCAGAGCCCACTCAGGGTCAGGTTTCTGGAGGAGGCCGCACGCTAAAATGAAGAGAGAGACTAGAAAAGAGTTAATTTGGGAAAATGGGGGGGGGGGTGGCAGGAGGGAGTCAACCTCTAGTGGGAAGGCTACCACTAGTCTCTGGCCTTGCTATCCCTTTTATTGAGGCTATGGGATACACCCAGTACCCTTAAGCAGCTTTGGGAAACACCCATAGCCCTTAGGAAGGTAATAAGCGAATTACTGTATCAGTAAGGATTTACATGATTACAAGATGGAGAAGTTGCCTCAGTTACCATTGTCTCAATTAGATAGGGAGTGGTTGGCTCTGACCTTTCAGAGCTTCAAGGTTGACCAACCTCTTTCTATTAGTGAGACAATGATTGGTTTCCGGCAGTGGAGGATGAGGATTCTGTGGACGGTGAGCATTCTGGCTAAACCGACTTAGCAGAATTTTTATTAAAATTGGATAATAGCCGAAACCGGAGTGAAAGGTCCCAGGTTCAGTTCCCGTCAAGGGCATGTACATTGGTTGCGGGCACATCCCCAGTAGGGGGTGTGCAAGAGGCAGCTGGTCGATGTTTCTCATTGACATTTCTAGCTCTCTATCTCTCTCCCTTCCTCTCTGTAAAAAATCAATAAAATATATATTTTTTTAAAATTGGATAATGCAGAGATAAACATAGAGGTCCAAAAGCTGAGGTCCAATTGAATAGTTCAGGAGAGCCTGAGTAGAGAAAGAAAAAAAAAAGTGTGTTCCCAAGCATATGTTCCTGAGCAGCATCTTAATTACCCCCACTGAAACAAGCTCACCATCAGGAGAATTTTTCCACAGCCATATCCAACTCTATTCCCTCTGTTAATTCTCACACTAGTCCTGGGGCTAGGGAATTAGTAAATATGACGAAGCGCCATTCATCAGCATGGAGGAGTTAAGAAAATGCTACTCTTGAGTCTGTCTTTTTCCACAAAAGGACAGAAGAGAAGCTTCTGCAATCACTTCTTCGCTGAGCTTTCTGACACTGAATGATTCCCAAGGTTCCTACGAACATTAATTAAGATGTGCCTGAAAGAAAGTTGGAGATTTTAGGTAAGAAACATTACTCTACATGAGTGTGTGTGTGTGCCTGTGGGTCTGGTGTCTATGCATAAGATTAAGGAAAGGAAAGTGGGAAAAAAAAGAAATCCAGATAGAATCATTAATATTCATAAATATATTTTGCATAAGCAAACAATGTAATAAGTACACAACATGTTGCATTCCAGGGCAAACCTTCAGTGACAGCACAGCTAAGAGATATCAACAAAGAGGATATTGTGGACCTAAGCCGGAAGGAGGTAACCAATCAATGTGTTTCTGTCTCTCCCTCTCCCTTCCGCACTCTCTCTAAAAAAATCAATGGGGAAAAAAAATCCTTGGTGAGGATTAAAATGATAATAATAAAAAGAGGAGATTATGAAGTGATGGGCGTTAGTTTTATTTGGAATAGAAGAAAAGGCAGCTTTTGTTTTCTGGTACCCCTTTACTAGTAATACACACAGAGACATTTTCCAGGCTTATTTCCTGGAGACAGAGCTCCTCAAACTGAAGTCGACAGAAGTATTTCTTATGCTAAAGTTAAAACAAGTAAGAAATGAAGTCAGACCTTCCAAAAAAAGTTAAAGAATGATACAATGAGTACCTAAGTACCCTTTCTTAGATTTTCCAAAATAAAAAATAAAAAATGGTATAGCAATGACTTTCTTTCCTATGTCTTTCTGTGCCTTCATGTTTACAGCCTTTCTTTCCAGCCAAACTTACCACTTATAAGCAACTGCTATATACAAGCGGGCCGCTAAAGCTCCCATTCTCTCTATTCCTGTGTGCCCCGAACATAAAGGTCACCTTCCCCGGGCGGGTTTCTCTGAGCCTCGTAGGGAGAAACCATCCCCCTCTCTCACACAGCTCATCTGTCTTCAGATGGCTCCCACCACTTCCATATTACTATTAGATTTCAATCCTTTTCCCACTGGTTTTAGATTAGATTCCTTTTTCTCCAATAACCCAGAACTCTGCCAATTCTCCATCAATATTTACTAAGTTATTAGATGGATTGAAGATAGCAGGAAGATGGCACAGGAGCTGGTGGATATCATCTGAAGTACCAAAGGCAGGTTGTGAACTTGGGACCTATTTCTTTCTAACAAGGAGGTCTGACTTGGGGTCTGAGGTACCTGCTAGCATTCTACATGTGTAAACCAGAGTCTGTTATTTACATGGGGTCCCTGTAAGAGGCTTTCCTAACAAGTTTGGGCCCTGACTGGTTTGGCTCAGTGGATAGAGCTTCGCCCCAAGGACTGAAGGGCCCCAGTTCAGTTCATTCTGGTTGAGGGAATGTACTTCAGTTGCAGATTGCATCCCCTGTCCTGGTCAGGGAGGCTCTGGTAGGGATGTGTGTGGTAGGCAACCAATTGATGTGTCCCTCTCACATCAGTGTTTCTCTCTCTCTGTCTTTCCCCTGCCTTCCACTCTCTCTAAAAATCAATGGGGAAAAAATGTCCTCTGGTGAGGATTAACAGCAACATAACTAGTTTGGACCTCCTTCATCTCTCTAGTAACAATACTGAGTTAGCGTTTTCTGGTGATCATTTCCTCTCTCTTTGAACTAGTCCGGATCGACTACTCAGTTACCATTTAGTTAAACACACTCCATTTACTGAAGAGTCTCCAGGGTTAAAGGTCACTCAACACAGCACTCATCAGAACAGATCACCAGCCCTGTACGCTGAGAGACTCTGCATGTGTTAATTCACCTAATCCTCACAACTTCACTTCATAGATGAAGTCTCTCATTCATCCATCAGTGACAAAACCAGATGGCTTTCCATTGCAGGGAGCATGCCCCGATTTCTCTGGTCCGCAATGATGTGGCATAAGAAGCCAAACCAAGCAAGCACTGCCCCTACTATCACTCACTGTCACCACCTCCTGGGCCACTCTTACTGCCACCTAAGGAAAAATACCTCCTATTTTTCTCAAGACAGAAGGTTCTGCTGAAGTTGTTTTAGAATACATGTTCTGGGAAATATACACCTTGGCTAAAAGATTATCAGTATAGTTAAAGAATCTGTGTGTCTGTGAGAGTCCTTTCTTTAAGGTAACACACGTAGAATTACACTTATTATGGATTAGGCAATGCTTTCAGTACTGTGCTGATGATTTACATAGATCGATTCATCTAATAATTACAAAATTCACATGAGGGAGATGCTATTGTTTCCAAATTCTACACAGAGACAGGCCAAGTGGTGGAGTAACTTGCCCATGTTTGCATAACCAGTACCTGTGCAACTAAGATTTAAATAGACCGCGCGATGCTCTGATACCTCTTGGTAGTGTTTTTTGTTTTAGTTTTCCATAGTAAATAGACTGTGGGCAAGACTGCATACAAATGAAAGGAAAATTGAAAGGAAGGTGACCAAGATGAAAAGAAATATCTCCATCTGAGTTGAAAAGCACACCCCAAAAGTGGCAGAGAAGAGACTTTTATTAATCTTCTGTTTCTGATTATAAAAAAGGGGGAGATAAATTGTAAAGAAACAAATTAAGGTCCTTTTTAAGAATTCACAAGAAGAAGGAAAGGAATTCAAAAAACAAGATTATATGGTAAATACACTTTTAACATTTTAAGAAACTGCCAAACTGTTTTCAAAAGAGGTTTACCACTTAATATTCTCACCAGAGTTCTAATTTCTTTACATTTTTGCTTGCTCTTGAAATATCTAATTTTTTTAATTTTAGCAACTATAATAGGTGTGCAGTTTTGTCTCACTGTGTTTTTAATTTGCGTTTCCCTGGTGATAAATAATGGTGTACATCCTTTCATGTGCTTATTTGCTATCCCTACATCTTCTTGAAGAAGTGTCTGAACAAATCATTTCTCTCTTTTTTAAATTGTGTTGTTTGTTTCCTTATTATTGAATTTTAAGAGTGACAGCCATTCCACTCCTAGGCACTTACTCAAGAAAAATGAAAACACACATGTTCACACAATGCACTGTACATGAATATTCATAGCAGCTTTATGTGTAATGGCTAAAAAGAAGAAGAAAAATCCAAATGTTCATCAACAAGTAAGTAAATAAGCAAACCGTGGTGTATGCATACAACAAAAAAGGCATGAAATACGGGTATGCATAAAAACATGTTTGAATTTTATGTGTGGAAGAAGCCAATTAAAAAGAACTTTGCATATTGTGGGATTCCATTTCTTGAACATTCTAGAAAATATAGACTAAAAGGCAGTGACAGGAAGCAGTGGTTTCCTGAAGAAAGGAGGTGGGCAGAGAGCACAGATTACAAAGGACACTTCTGGGTGATCAATATGTTAACTGTCTCAAATATAGTGATGGTCTCATGGTTATATGCTTAAAACATATTAAACCCTGTCCAAGTGTGTGTTTCAAATACCTCAGACTAGTGTATGTCAATGACAGCTCAATTTTTTAAAAAGTACTTTTTTAAGAAATACATTTGAACAGTGAACAGAAGAAAAGCTCTGAGTTCTACTTTTATTTCTATAGCTGAAGTTTGGGTACCTAAAGTCTTTAAAGCAGCTGTTCTCAACCTGTGGGTCACAACCCCTTTGGGGGTCGAACAACCCTTTCACAGGGGTCACCTAAGACATCCTGCATATCAGATATTTACATTATGATTCATAACAGTAGCAAAATTACAGTGATGAAGTAGCAATGAAAATAATTTTATGGTTGGGGGTCACCACAACATGAGGAACTGTATTAAAGGGTTGTGGCATTAGGAAGGTTTGAGAACCACTGCTTTAAAGTAAAAGTAGAAGCAAAGAAGTACCCTTGTGGAAGAACAGAGCCATCGAAAATAATTATATGGTTTTCAATTTTTCTAACTGTTCATAACATTAAATTTGTGATTTTAAAAAAGGGGAGGCCTGGCCGGTGTGGCTCAGAGGTTGAGGATCAACCTATGAACCAGGAAATCGAAGTTCGGTTCCTGTAAGGGCACATGCCAGGATTACAGGCTTGATCCCCCGGTGCGGGGTGTGCAGGAGGCAGCTGATCACTGATTCTCTCTCATCATTGCTCTCTGTCTCTCTCCCTCTCCCTTGCTCTCCGAAATGAATACAATATATTTTGAATTAGATAAATAAAGGAAATCATGTTTCTGCAGAAGTCAGTCCAAAGAGAACTCTATTTTGCAGATAGAGGTTCTTAAACTATTTAAATGGAGTGCCCAGGCTGGAGGGGGAAATCCTCCTGTGGTGGAATTCGAAGGATCCCAGTCACACCAAATAGGCACTTGCCTTAACCACACACCAATCTGACTCCATTTTTATATCCTTTGTGTCACAATAGTCCTTTTCTGAATATTTCACATCCACCTGTTTATCTTGGATACTTAGAACTTGTATACTTAAAACATTGTTTTTATGTATTCTCCAAAATATTATCATTTACAGAGTAAAGAATAATTAAGTGCATGCTTGTGCCATAAGATTTCATTTTGGACACACTGGCAATAACCTCAGGACAGCTACTCATGTGGTGATAACACTCACTGGTTTTCAGACCTAATACCTGCCTCTATAGACCTGAATCTGTTAAGAGAGAGTAAACATTTTCTGAAATGACTTCACTTTTCATTTTTTCCAAGCTACATGAGGAAGAGGAAAGATGACTCAATGGAGTTGGGAAATGGCACCAGGGTGAAAGAATTTATATTTCTGGGACTTACTCAGTCCCACGACCTGAGTTTGGTCTTATTTCTCTTTCTGGGTCTTGTGTACATATCAACTCTGCTGGGGAACTTCTTCATCATGGTCACCGTGACCTGTGAGCCTCGCCTCCACACCCCCATGTACTTCCTGCTCCGCAATCTTGCCATCCTTGACATCTGCTTCTCCTCCATCACTGCTCCGAAGGTCCTGGTAGACCTTCTGTCGAAGATAAAGACCATATCCTTTGCAAGCTGCATGACACAGATGTTTTTCTTCCACCTTCTCGGCGGGGCAGACGTCTTCTCTCTCTCGGTGATGGCCTTTGATCGCTACATAGCCATCTCCAAGCCCCTGCACTATATGACCATCATGAGGAGGGGGCGCTGCACTGCCCTCATCGCAGCCTCCTGGGCAGGGGGCTTTGTCCACTCCATCATCCAGATTTCCCTGTTGCTCCCCCTCCCCTTCTGTGGACCCAATGTTCTTGACACTTTCTATTGCGATGTGTCCCAGGTTCTCAACCTCGCCTGCACGGACACCTTTGCCCTTGAGCTTCTGATGATCTCCAACAATGGCTTAGTCGCTACCCTGTGGTTCTTCTTCCTCCTGGTATCCTACACGGTCATCCTAATGATGCTGAGGTCTCAGGCAGGGGAGGGCAGGCGGAAAGCCATCTCCACCTGCACAGCCCACATCACTGTGGTGACTCTGCACTTTGTGCCCTGCATCTATGTCTACGCCCGGCCCTTCACTGCCCTCCCCACTGATAAGGCCATTGGTGTCACCTTCACTGTCATCTCCCCTCTGCTGAACCCGTTGATCTACACTCTGAGGAACCAGGAGATGAAGTCAGCCATGAGGAGACTGAAGAGAAGACTCGTGCTTTTCTGTGATGGAACAGAGTAAGCACCTCCAACCTCTTCTTCACCAACAACTCCTTTCACGATTTTCCCCATAGAGTCATACTTCTGTGCTCAAATATATTGTCAATAAGCCAACTGTACTGACTAGGTAACATTTTCTTTTCCTGTTTAAGTAATAGATTACTAATAGCCCTCGCTTCTGGTAAGCATGAAATAACTAGAATTATAGGATTAAGCTAAGTAATATATTTCCACACTCAAGGACAATTATATGGCAGTAAAGAAATTCATTGAATCCAACCCCCCCTTTTAAGAGCTAAGCCTAGGGATAAAGTGATTTTCCCAAGAGCGTGTATAAATTCAATTGCAGAGATGTCTTCAGCTACTCAGTCTATTGCTCTTACACCATGCGAATGTAATTTATTACATTACTAGATCTGTCTATGCCAAATCCTGTTCTAGAAAAATCTCATGTTCAGTGCCTCTGAAATACACCTACATGGGTGTATATATAGCTTATCACAGATGAAGACATTTTCTCCGTTGCCCTAACTGGTTTGGCTCAGTGGATAGAGCGTTGGCCTGCAGACTGAGGGTCCTAGGTTCTATTCTGGTTTAGGACACATGCCTGGATTGCAGGCTAGATCCCCAGTAAGGGGTGTGCAGAAGGCAGCTGATCAATGTTTCTTTCTCATCATTGATGTTTCTATCTCTCTCTCCCTCTCCCTTCTTCTCTGAAACCAATAAAAATATATATTTTTAAAAAAGAAAATTTCTCCATTTAGTTCAACTCCATATGGTCTTGTGACTTAAAAAGGTACATAATGGTTTTCCTCCTGCATTCTCACCAGGAAAGAAAAGGCTTGAGAGGATTTCCTATAATGGCCTAACAGAACGTATCTTATGCAGTACTAGACATGTCAGATTCTCAGTCTCGTAGACAAAGGCAGAACCTCAGGATCCTACACCAAGAGCAACCCACTCTCACTATGCAAGAACTGATTTCTCCAGCTGCTGCCTTCCCAGGGCCAACCTCAGATAGGCTTCACTATTGAGCATCTACACGTTCCTCTCCCCAGAGAGAGAGGGGACATGTTAAAGAAGATAAAGCTCTAGCCCGTCTCTCTTCCAATCTGCTGATGTTTGTGAGGAAGCAGTCTAGGGAAGCATGATAAAAGCAAAGTAAAAAGGAAAGCATTACAGCTGAAAGCTCTGGGACCCGAGTCCAGCAGACCTGGGTCCAGATCCTACCACTGCCATCCACCAGCTGTGAGCAAAGTATTATATCCCTTCACAGGTCATAGTTCACCTATATAGAGATACTTACAATATTCATCTCCTGGAGTTATTGTGAATATTAAGCCAAAACCGGTTTGGCTCAGTGGATAGAGCATCGGCCTGAGGACTGAAAGAAAGGTCCTGGGTTCGATTCCAGTCAAGGGCATGTACCTTGATTGCAGGCACATCCTCAGTAGGGGGTGTGCAGGAGGCAGCTAGTCGATGATGCTCTCTCATCGATGTTTCTAACTCTCTGTCCCTCTCTCTTTCTCTCTGTAAAAAAAATCAATAAAATATATATGTTTTAAAAAGATTAAAATGAGATGATACATGTGAAACATACGATGCCTGGCAAATGATAAATGCTCAGTTAAAGACTAGTATCATTACAGTATTAATATCATCCCTATTGCAGTGTTACACTCTTCTCCTACATGGCCTATAGTCCTCATTATGTAAAAAAACAAACAAACAGCCAAAACTGGTTTGGCTCAGCGGTAGAGCGTCACTCTGCGGACTGAAAGGTCCTGGGTTCGATTCCAGTCAAGGGCATGTACATTGGTTGCGGGCACATCCCCAGTAGGGGGTGTGCAAGAGGGAGCTGGTTGATGTTTCTCTCTCATCAACGTTTCTAGCTATCTCTCTCCCTTTCTCTCTGTAAAATATCAATAAAATATTTTTTTTAAGTTTAAAAAAAAACAAAAAACATGATGGGTCCCTGGCTGGTTTGGTTCAGTGGATAAAGTATCGGCCTACGAGGGCACATGCCTGGGTTGTGGGCTCGATCCCCAGTAGGGGGCCTTCAGAAAGCAGTCAACCAGTGACTTTCTCTCATCATTGATGTTTCTAATCTCTCCCTCTTCCTTCTTCTCTGAAATCAATAAAAATATATATTTTTTAAAAACTGATGGGGATAGAAAGCATGGGAATGTATAGTGAGTTCAAAACATCTACCAACTCAAAATATCTAGCTTTCTGTCATTAAAACATGACAATAAGTTTGCTTGCTATTTATACAGCTTAGAGAGTTGCTCTAAAGCTGATGAGAGAGAGCATTGAAATCGTATAACCAATGGATGAAGACAATTGGGGGGAGAGAGGGTAAGGGCAGAGGCTGGGAAGGGAACTGGGTGGTAGGGAGCTTTGGGGGAGAAAAAGGAGAAACAACTGTAATAATCTGAGTAATAAAGATTTATTTTAAAAAATAATAAATAAATAAATAAAAGTACAGCCTTCTTTAGCAGAAATTTTATTATGTTTACATTTTCTCTTTAATTTGTTTTTCTATTTCATATCTACTCTAAATTATGTCTTAAAAGAATGTATTTTATGCTCCAACAACTTTATTGTTAGCCCTAATATAGTTCTCTATCGGAAAATAAGTTTAAAAAATAAAAATTTAAAAAAATAAAATAAAATTTTAATTTTTTGTATATTCTGTGAACATAGAAGTCCTCAGTTTCTAGAAATTCCTTATGAATTGTTATTATTGTAATTAATAGTGGTATACAATTAATCACAGTAATATAACTATACTATACATTAAATAAGTAATTAACTATACTAATAAAAGGGTAATATGCTAATTAGACCAGACATCTTTCAGACCTCCTCCAGACAAAGCCATGGTGGCAGGGGCCAAGACAGAGGTGGCTAGGGGCAATCAGGCCAGCAGGGGAGCAGTTGGGGACATCAGGCTGGAAGGCAGAGGTGGTTAGGGGTTATGAGGCAGGCAGGCAGGCGAGCCGTTAGGAGCCAGTGGCCCCGGAGGGATCAGGCCTAAACCAGCAGTCGGACATCCCCCTAGGGGTCTTGGATTGGAGAGGGTACAGGCCATGCTGAAGGGCCAACCCCTCCCCCCCCCCATGCACAAATTTAATGCACCAGGCCTCTAGTTAAACATAAAAGTAAGGTACACTTCTCTCAATTAGATTAATGAAACGAGGCTTTCCCATCTAGATTATGTTCACAGGAATGAATATTACTTCTTACTACAATGAGACAGTTTCAACACCAATTATATTTTCATTTTTTGTATATGCAATCACTGAAAATCTGTTTTCCCATAAATGAGTAGAAGGGAATGTAAAGTTTTTTTAAAAATAGCAATTTCATTAATTTCTCTTTTTTTGTTGCAAGTTTCTATAGCATTCATAAGTAGAAGTAAAATTGCTAGGCTGCAAGATAAGTACATTTTCTTTTTTCCTTAATTTTTTTTATTTGCCTAAAATTGTATCCCTGAGTTCCCTTTATCTGGTTGACTCCTACACATCCCAATATCACCACCAATCAAAGACTTCTGAGCTCTACCAGACAAGAACAAATCTTCATATTACAATTCTCTAAGCCCAACATATTTCTCTTCTATCACAGTTACTCTTAATCGTAACCATACATCGATTTAAGTGTTAATGTGATTAAGTGACTGCCTCAGTAAAATTTTTAAACTCCAATGCAAAATAAAATACTTTCTTAATTTTTATTGGGGAAAAAAAAGAGAAAAGAAAGAAAGAAAGTCAGTCCTCTCTTGTTACCATGCCACAGTCCCCTTGAATATGCAGCAGCATACCTCACCCTCAGCTCCGGCCCCTGCGCTAGACTCGTCCAAGGTCAGCATTCAGGAACGGGTAACAGCCACTAAACGGAGCCAAGTCCTGGGTCCTGAAGGTCAGCGAGCCTCTAAGACTAAACCAGGCCATCCATCAAGCCTCAAAGTCTAAGAAAGTAGGGGAGGGAGAGGCCCCCAAGGACTTCAGCACCATCAGAACCAACCTCCTGGGCCTGAGGAGTCGCTCCATAAAGCCATGTGTCTTTCAGAAACAAGGGAAGTTGTCTCCAGGTCTTCTGATACGGAGGCTGAGGGCCAGACAGTGTGACAGACATTGTATCCACACCGTCATGGACCGGCACCTGATGTTCCTTAAAGATGATCATAGGAAAAGGGGGACGTCTTTTTAATTTAAATAAAGGATTTTAATTTAAATAAAGCCGTGGGCTTGGAAGTCCATCCACAAAGGAGGGAGGTGGATTTGGGGATATCCCTCAACACAGCGGTAGCAGCAACATTTACAAATATCCCAAGCACGGTTTAGGGGGAAGCAGGCGGAGGGCCCCGCACGCCCACCTGGGTTTGCTCGCTGGCTCTTCCCCCTGCGTAAGATCAATGATTAAAAAATCGGTGCTGACCCGAAACCCGTTTGGCTCAGCGGTAAAGCGTCGGGCTGCGGACTGAGGGGTCCCAGGTTCCATTCCGGTCAAGGGCATGTACCTTGCTTGCAGGCACATCCCCTGGCAGCTGGTCGATGTTCTCTCTCTGATGTTTCTCTCTCATCGACATGTGTAGTTCTCTCCCTTCTTCTTTGTAAAAGTGTCAATAAAATATATATATATATATATATATATATATATATATATATATATATATATATATATATATATTTTAAATCTGTGCTGAAAAATTGCAGGACAATTTTAAATTTTTTATTCCTGATGTAAAAGAACCATCCTGTACAGATGGGGGGGGGGGAATATCTCATTAACTTAATCCCATCCTGCTATTTGCTCGTTTACTAGTAAAATCTCTAACCCGACTCGCCCACCATGAAAAAGAAAAGAAAGTGGTTCCAGTGCTTTCGCTAGGTCCTCAGCGGTGAAGGCGTGAGAAATCCCGGTACTCGGTCCTCTCTGATTACCTTCATGTGGCTCTTCGCGGACTGAAGGTGCAGGCTCTACCTTCCCGCCCGGGCTGGGAGCCAGGCGTCCTGAGTTCAAGTGTCGCTGCAACCAACAGCAAGTTTGCTCCGCAGCCTTCCGCGGTCCCAGCCCGGCGCCTTCGGCGGGGTTATAGGGTCCTCCTAGGGGCGCGGCTCCGGGCTGCTGGAAGCGATGCCCGCATTGCTGTCGGCCCCAGTCCCTCTGGGCCGGGGGGTGATGGGCGTGGCTGAGAGGGGCGCTCGGAGGAGCCAGGCTAGCGTTTGGTCAAGGAGGGAGAAACCCTTTGTCAGAGAGATGCCGTGGAAAACACGCGGGGCTGCTTGAACTCTGCCATGTGCATATAGTTTTTCAAGAAGTATTTTTAATGTAGGTTATCAGTGGACTTGGAGTTCATCAAGTTTTTCAAGAAGTATTTTTAATTTAGGTTATCAGTGGACTTGGAGTTCATCAGCCAAGGAGGGAGGTAGCCGTCGGGATATCCATCCAGCTAAATGGTGGCACCTGGCAAGGTTTAGAAACGACCAGGAACGCCGCCCTGACACCTGCAGGCAAAGGCGCCCGTGCAGCGGCGCGCCTGCGCCTGCCGAGAGTTGCCGCACGGGGGCGGCCTTGTCCGCCGATCTTGGGAGGCGCGCAGGCAAACGGAGATGGCGTGGCGTGACAAAGCGCGGGACCCGGGAAGAAACCGCCGCGTCTCCTGCTTCCTTCTTCCCGGAGCAAAATGCGGTGTCAGGCCGACACCAGGAAACCCTACCCTAAGGTTTAGCAAAAGGAAAGTGGCTCCACTGGGGCTCGAACCCAGGACCTTCTGCGTGTAAAGCAGACGTGCTAACCGCTACACTATGGAACCGCACGTGGGGCACATGCTCGCCGAGATGGGATAACTCCACACAAAGACCTTTTGCTTCCCGCTGTGGAATGAGGTTGAAAAGTGTTTTCAGGCACCTTTGAGAAAAGAAACATTCAAAAGAGTTTCAGGCTCTCAGACATCACCCCGACCCACGCTTCTCCTCGACAACACAGGCGACACGATTTCTTGGAGAGAAAAAAAATGTTCCCCTGGCCCGCCAGCGAGCAATCCCCGGCGGACACCGCTCCTGCCATGATGTAAGCATCGCAGGGAACCTCTGCGCTGGTAGGCTCTGTGGCGCAATGGATAGCGCATTGGACTTCTAGACAGGTTAGAGGCATTCAAAGGTTGTGGGTTCGAGTCCCACCAGAGTCGTTTTTGTTTTGATACTCCGGCGAGGGAAACTAGAAGTAAAAAGAGGAAAGAAAAGAAAAAAAGAAAAAAAAAAAAAGCAGGGGAAAAAAAAAAACCTTACTCATTTAGAAGTACAATTTCTAATCCGACTCGCCCATCATGAAAAGAAGAGATACTGGTTCCAGCGCTTTCGTTAGGTCCTCAGCGGCGAAGGTGTGAGAAATCCCAGTTCTCAGTCTTGGTTACTCTCATGTGGCTCCAGAATTTCCGTTGACTGAAGATGAAGAAAATAGCATAAAGTTGATGAGATATTTTTCCTCTGTACAGGATTGTTCTTTTACATCAGGGATACAAATTTTAAATTGTCCTGCAACTTTTCAGCACAGATTATCAATCAATAAGAGTAAGCCAACTAGGTCTCTGGTTTAGTGGGTTTTGTGTCTTTTGGGGTTCAAACCCAAATAACCCACTAGACGCTATTCTGCTTTTTCCAAGCAGAAACATAATCCCCCCCCCGCCCCCAAACTCCCAAAGATTTAACCATGGTGAACTGTTTGTGTGTCTGGTGAACAATCCTAGGTTTTTCTCCAGGTGACGGTAGCCAAGACAGTTAAGTGACAATGATATTCCAATGTGAACGTTAGTGACTTTTTGCCAGACATGGTTTGAAAAATAGAAAATGATCTGCGTGAAACTGTACTACACTGTGGGGGGAGCACGCTATGCAGTAAAAACATCCACTCTTTGAAATTAGTTCTTTCTTAAGATCCTGCTCTGTGCCGAGCACTGTTCTAAATCCCGGGACTGCGGAAATGCAAAAATAAAAAATGCAAAACTAAACAAAAAAATAAAAAACAGAAACAAAAAAAGACAAGGGCCTAACCAACAAGGTTACTGCCCCGAGGCATTTTTATGACAGTGACAGAGAGGAGAGATGGTTTGTAAACAAACAAATAGAATTTCAAGTGGCAGTAAACACTTATAAAGAAAACGGGATGGCACCGTGGAGTGGCATAGAACTTTCTCAGGACAAATCTGTTTCCATTTGATGATGGAATCATTCACCTTGACAGGGATGTTCTCCCCTTCTCTCTACCAAACAACAACTCCCAAAGACCAATTCTGCACCTCATCCTACACTAAAAGCCTTCCCTGACCCTTGGCCCTCATTCAACTCTCCATTCATTCATTCATTCATTCATTCAGCAACGGTTTTTGAGAGCTGGCTTTGTGCCGGCCACTGGCCCAGGCATTGGGGACAGACAGGGTGTTCTGTCCTCACAGCAGGAACAGAGAGACAGACCCATCAGACAGGTGTCCGAGGTCGGTAGTGCTGGATGCAGCAGCACTGACAGGCTCCGAGCCTCGGGTCCCTGACTCCACCTGGCGATCAAGCAGGCATCTCTGGGGCAGGTCCTGACCCCTGCCTCTCTTTACAGATGGGATGGAACTTCTAAAACAAAGGTGGGAAGAGAATAGCAGGCATTTCAAGTGGGAGGAAGGGGAGGGGTAACATTTAAAAAAAGGGGGGGGGGGGCTGTGATGTGTTAAAGGAAATACAAAGAGCTCCAGTTAGCTGTCTCTACCATGTTTCCCCGAAAATAAGACATCCTCCGAAAATAAGACCTACTTACATGTTTCCTTCGGAGTGAAATATAAGGCACCCCCCCGAAAATAAGGCCCCCAGGCTCTGTCTCAGAATGAAAATTAATTTGCCGTAAACTGGTTGCTAGGGCTGCCCCGACTGGCGTCTAGCAACCAGTGACGTCACTGCTGTGTGAATGGAGAGACATCAGCATGAAAACTTTGTGAAACCTAAACTGCAAGAAGTTGTGACTTGGGTGAAGAATTCATGGGAGAAAAGCACTGACAGTTGCATTGCAAATGCACTGCAAGCAGGCTACCTTGACAAGAAGTACTCATTTTAAGACAGTGCTATTGCTAAACATGAGAGACTTGGTCCACTGATTCTGAAAGAAATGGAGTCACAAGAAATTCACCAGGAAATTCAGGAATTGGATTGTTATGATGATGTTCCAGAAGATGATGACATGATTGTCATTGAATAAATGAGTAAATTCTTGATACTGTAGGATTCACAGTTTGTCTGGTTTGTGTTGACAACTACCGTACTACCGTACCATATACAGGTAATAAATTTCCTTTATTTTCATTTAACAATAAATGTGTACCGTATTTTTCTTCATGGAAAAAATAAGACATCCCCTAAAAATGAGACCTAGTGCATCTTTGGGAGCAAAAATTAATAAAAGACACTGTCTTATTTTCGGGGAAACAGGGTATGCTAAGCAGGCCTGTAACAAGCTACTGACATGTTGTACTCAGTGTTTGTTGCCTGTCAATCTAGTCTGTCCTAGGAGAACAGGAAACGGGTCTTCGTGCTCTCCTTCATTCAAAGCTGTACTCAGCAGCCACGTTGAGCGCCACTGCTGTGAGAAGCTGAGCCAAAGGCTCACTGACTGCCCCCAGGACTGACCCCGTGGACCCGGAGGCTCTCTTGGTGGTGGTGGTATGTAAGGGGAGGGGGGATTAAGTGTTCTTGGTTGAGCCCAGACTTGTCATTTGATTCTTAGAGCTCCACGTCTTTATTTGTACCTAATTCAAGTAGGTACCTGATTCATTTGTGGTTTTTTAACACCAGCAGCTCTCCTACAGAACCCTGAGGCCTGGAGGGATGTCCTGCTGGGAAGGAAACGCCAGCTTTTAACGTTTCTCTGCTGGGATCTGGGATGCTTGAGCTGAAGAGCTGTCTGTGTGATCCCAGAAGGTGGAATAATTTTAAAGAGGACTTTGTTGTTGTTGTTGTTCATTTAATTACAAGAAATACATACTTGTTTTTTAAAATCCAATAATGCAGGTGTACCTGAAGAAAACGGTGAAAAACCCCCTCTATTTTTAAACATCACATACACATACACACATATATGCCAAATATATTAATAGATGTGGTTTAAGGATTCAGATATATATCCTTTGTCTGTTTTTTGTGTGTGTGTTTTTTTTTCATAAATATGATACCGTACACGTTGTTTAGCACCTTGTGCTGTTTGTGCTTAACATGGACATCTTTCCGTAGGGATCACCTTCTCAACCCTGCTCATAGTTCCCGGCACATTTCTGCTCTAAGGAACGCACATCTCAGGGTCCCCCACAGGAGGGTGTCCCTGAACCCCCAGGAGGACTGAACTGCCCGTGAGGCTCCGCCCCGCCGGGTTCCCCTCCCGAGTCCTCACCCAGAGCCTGCAGAAACCGTGCGGCAGTGAGGAGCAGGATGCATGAGAAGAAAGAAAGAAAAAAAAAATGATTCATTAATTATGTCTGAGACACAGCGGCCCAGGGTAACAGGACTCCCCCAAACTATACATTTCAGCCGGTGGCTTGTCTGATCAAAACCTTTCCGACGGGAGCGGCGGGAAGAGGTCGGGGCCCTGGTGCACGTGGCTCGGCTTCTCCCCTCTCCCAGCCGCCGGGCTCAGCCCCTCGGCACCCCCAGCCCCGGGGACGTGGCGCCTCCTTCCTCCCGGCCTGGCCGGGTCCTCCGGGTCCGCTAGGGCGGGCTCCCTCCCACCACAGCTGGGACCACAGCTGGGACCCGGAGCTTCGGTTCTTCCCGACCCTCCCGCCCCACTGAGGACCCGGGGGCCCGGTCTTTGCAGCTGCGCAAACTTGGCCCGGGGCCCGAGCGCGGCAGGCCCTGGACGAATGTCTGTCCGATAAACGGTTGGAAGTGGGCTTATCAATTATTCAATTATTCATAGTGCTCCACCCACAAGGCGCCCCCGATCGGCAAAGACTGGGATCCTTAGACCCATGTTGGGCTGAGAGGTCCCGCTGCTAAGAATTCCTCCCGAAGGGGCGCCGGGTTCCCTTCCACTCCTCGAATCCGCCGAAAGATTCGGAATTTTGATCCAACGGGAACCCAGTGCGACCGCGTGGCCCGTTTCACTGCAGATCAGTGCGAAGCATGGATCTCCACCAGAGCCCGGATAGCTCAGTCGGTAGAGCATCAGACTTTTAATCTGAGGGTCCAGGGTTCAAGTCCCTGTTCGGGCGGAAGTGTTTTTATACACAGACCCCACCCTCCCTTGGCGGCGGATGAGGAAAACCTGCCGGTCCCCCCGAGCTGGCTGCGCTGAAAACCAAACCCAACGCCTTCCACCTGAAACCCCGAGGTGGGGGACCCCACTACCCGTTACCAACCCCCATGGCCAATAGTCTAACTGGAGTGGGGGTCACTGAGGGACTGGGCGGAGATCGTCACGAGGTTTATGGTTTGTTTGTTTTTTCTTTCTCTCTCTTTCGCTTTCTTTTCTTTACTTTCTCTGGTTCATGATTAAAAAAAAAAACAGTTTCAAGCTCTTAGTTTCCTCATCACTGCATTAAATACTGTAGTCTCGCTGTCGTGTGCCTGCTAGGATCCTCTACAGACACACATGAACCCAGTCCGAACCAAAGACAGGTCTGCAAAAAGACCTGCCGAAACCCGGGATCGAACCAGGGACCTTTAGATCTTCAGTCTAACGCTCTCCCAACTGAGCTATTTCGGCGGGCTTGCGGAAAATTCCGACGCTGTTCGAGACACTTTTTTTTTTTTTTTTTTTTGAGCGTAAAGCCGGGGACGGTGACCTAAGGACGGCCCTCGAGTAGAAGACCCGAAAGGAGAGGCCTGAGCGGGGTGGCTCGGGGCTCGCTGGGAAATGAAAGTCTCCGAGGTGGCCGCTTGCTGTCAGCTCCGGGAGAGTCAGGGAAAAGGGGGCCCTGGAGGCCGATTCAGGGGGTTCGCCGGGGAGGAGCGGCTGCTGCCCATCGCTCCCCCGGTTGCAAATCTCCTGGGTCCCTTGGAGTGTTTAGGAGACGCGGGTCTGAGAGGGAAGAAAGGGAGGGATGGGCCTGCGCCCGGGAGGAAGAACAAGCTGCTCAGGATTTGGGGGGGGGGGGGGGGGGAGTCCATCCTCCTCCTTTCCATTTCTAATTTCGCCTTCCAAATTCAGCTCTGAGGTTTTGAACGCATGTGAATGAGGAAACAGACCGCAAAATATGCCTTGTAATGGAGAAAGTTAATCCAACGTTTCTCTCCCCCCCCCCCCCCCCAATACCAGCAACTTCCCATAGAAACTGCAAACGGGTAAAACCTCTAGAGATGGGTGGGGTCTCCCCTCCTTCCGGTGAAGAATCTCCGCCTGTGGGTGGCTTTCCTTGCTGGTCCCCCCCCCCACCCCCCCACCCCCTTCTCCGTAAACTCGCTCCGCTCGGACCTCGGCCGGCCTGGGCTTCCTCCTTCCCGCCCCGCCGAGGCCCCGCGGCTCTGCGGACTCGCCCTCTGCCGTCCTTCCCAACACGCTTTCTCCCGCCCGAGAGCCCAGAGGTCTGAGGGGCGGAGCCCCCATCAGCCGGCATCTCGGCAAAGGTTACAGAAGGGGCGGGGGGTGCGTTTAAGGGGTCCAAAGCAATCCTTGTCAATGTTGCCTTTTTCGCCAAACGCGGCTTTGGAGGAGGCGAGGGCGGGACCTCCCTCCTCTCGCCCGCGAGGAGGCGGAGAAAGCACCCACTCCTTAAGCGCGCGTCCCACCGCCTTTGCCTTGAATGCGCGGGCTCATCATCTTAAGAACGTTTTTTTTTTTAATTAGGATCCAAAAAATAAATAAAGTAAAATAAATAAAATAAAATTAGGATCCAGTCCAGAGCCTCCAAATTTCCCTCTCTCCTGTCACCACCCCAAGCTAGCGTGGGCAGCTCTGGGAGCCTGGGGACCGGTGAGAAGAGGAACTATGTCCCCCCCCCCCAAAAAAAAAAAATCCGCTCAGACTAGAGTTTCTGAGGGTCTTTGCCCCGGGCGCAGGCGTGGCTGGTCGGGGGGTGGGGGTGGGGGAGGGGGAGGTGCGCACCCCGTTCGAAGCGGTGCGGGGATACGACGTGCAGGAGTACTCGGCTTGCGACTCGGTTAAATCAAAGTAGTTACATTTGCATTTCAGGGAAACCACGAATATGTATGTACTTTGTGATCTCAATACTTGTGAATGCTGGTGCTAATAAAAATGCTCGCCAACCCAGATGGGGCTTCCGATCCCCACCCTCACCCCGACCCCCACTAAAATCTGTTCCAAAGGAAAGAAAAAAAATGATACCAAACATCATTTCCCCCTGTGGCAACCCACGCGTGTGCGAGTGGGGCCGTCCACAGGGTGGCGACCGAGGATTTTGCCTTAAAAAGGAGAGTGCCGTTTGGAAAACCGTTGGTGGTGGCGTCTAAAAGCGCTGCCGAAACCCGGGATCGAACCAGGGACCTTTAGATCTTCAGTCTAACGCTCTCCCAACTGAGCTATTTCGGCGGCTCCTGGGCGGGGCTCTCCCTCTGTCTGTGTAATAAATATTTGTTTCATTGTAACAAACTAGGTCAGTATGATACGGAGGTCTGACTGGAGCTAGGCATTCGATAAGCGTCACAGAAGTAAGAAGGACTCTGTTATAAGCTAGAAGTAATAACTAATTTTACTTTTCGCAGTTGTTTTATTAACCGCCCTGCGATCTGCTTTTCCCGGTTAAAAAAATAAATGGTGAACTTCTTTTCATGCCAGTTGTATAGACTATTTCATTCTTTTTAACCCATACACAGTATTGATTTGTTTGCATATAACACAATCCACTTAAATTCCTAATGACGGACATTTTTACCCCCTCCTTCCCCCCAGTTTACATTATAAAAAAATATTTCAATGATTATCATTTTGTATTTATTTGGTATTCTTCTGAGGAGGCAGATTTCCCAAGGTCAAAAGATAGGAACATTTTGAATTTTTCACATATTGTCAAGTTGGACTCAGGAAATGTATGGAAGAGGACAATAAGGCAATGCTTAGACTTCAAATGTGGACTTACAATGTTACTGCCAGGAGAGGTATACATAGTCATTGTATCTCTTTGTTAAAAGCATTGGTTTGCTAAACTTAAATATTTGAAATATACCTCAAATTTTGTAATTCCACATTGGCATTTAAAAAATTTTTTTTAAATATATATAGACACTTGCCCTAACTGGTTTGGTGGATAGAACATTGGCCTGCGGACTGAAGGGTCCCAGGTTTGATTCCCATCAAGGGCATGTACCTTTCTTGTGGGCACATCCCCAGTAGGAGGTGTGAAGGAGGCAGCTGATGGATGTTTCTCTCTATCGATGTTTCTAACTCTCTATCCATCATGGTTAAAGAGTGGCATTGGCTCAGAATTCTCTCAAACTTCTGGAAGCAAGCTGTGGTTTAATAATATCCCCTAATATGCTAGTTGTATTCCATCTCCTCCCGTTTCATAATTTTGCATCCTTTGTGTTTGTATAACCAAGTGGGGCAGAAGTGGGTTTATAGTGGTTCATATGAAAAATAATACAATAATTAATAAATAATAATATCGGAATAAACTCTGTTTTACGCACTCACAATTATAAACCTATTTCTGCCCCTCCCTATAGCCTTGCCCTTCACTGAATCAGAAGCCCTGCTGATGGGCTCGGGTCTATATATTTCTAAGCTGACCAGGTGATTTTTTAAAAAATATATCTTTTTGATTTTTTACAGAGGAAGGGAGAGGGATAGAGAGGTAGAAACATTGATGAGAGAGAAACATTGATCAGTTGCCCCCTGCATACCTCCTATTGGGGATGTGCTGGCAACCAAGGTACATGCCCTTGACCAGAACCGAACCTGGGACCTTTCAGTCCGCAGGCCGACACTCTGTCCACTGAGCCAAACCGGTTTTGGCTGACCAGGTGATTTTAATGTGCAGCCTCCCTCAGCATCCCATGCCTCAGTTCTCACACAAAAATGTAGTGGTTACACATAGACTCACGTCTTAATCTCTTGCTCAACCTCTCCACAGGTACCTCCAGCTCAGTATGTCCAAAAATGAACCCATCTTTCCCTTTAAACGTATTTATCTTACAACCACCTTCCATCTAAGTTTCCCAAGCCAGAGAAATACCAATTCCTTCCTCCCTCATCCTGCCTGCTCGTCACCCATAATTGTACCCAAGTGCCAGTCATTTCAGTTCAATATTTCTGGAATCGCTCTACTTTTTTCTCATTCTCAAATCTTTTCCAACCTCTTAATTGATCTTCCTATTACAAATTTGTTTCCACACTGGAATCCATCATCCAACTTAAAAACCTCCCACTGGCTCCCTTGCTGAAAAGAAACACCAAGGCTTCTGTACATGGTTCATCAAGATTTCCCTAAAGGGCTTTCCCGCTCTTCGGCATCATCTCTGTGCTCTCCCCTTCACTCTACTCTCAGCATCCGTACAGCCATCCGCACTCAGGATGCATTCCTTGACTTGGCTCGTCAACTTTGTCCACGCAGCATTTTTGCCATTCCCCTTCCGCTAACCTCCATTCAAACTGCAACTCTACTAGTAAACGTTGATACCGTCTCCTAACTTCTAGAAACCTTCTCGAGGGCATGTATCTATCCCCTCCCTCCCCATCTCTATAAGCTAATTGCTTTCACGTCACTTATCAAACTGGATTGTAATTCTTGGTTTTCCTGCGCTCCTTCTTGCCATTTGTATCCCTAAAATATGTTACATAACAGGCTGGAGCAAACGTTCAATAAATGAGGACATTCCCAGCTATATCTCAGGGCCAGCCAAGTGGTTTTTTACTAACTTCTAAAATCACATGGTTGCCTGCAGGTGTGGCCCAGCATGGACCTATGAACCAGGAAGTCAGGGTTTGATTCCAGTCAGGGGCCAGTAGGGGGCAAGCAGGAGGCAGAGGATCAATGATTCTCTTATCATTGATGTTTCTCTCTCTCCCTTCCTCCCTGAAATCAATAGAAAACATATTTAAAAATAAAATCACCTGGTCAGACACAGGAGATGCGACCTTGGCAATGCTATATATTCTGAGCTCTTTAGTTCTTGCCTTTAAGGATGCCTCAGCTGGCCACCCTAGCTCCTTCCCCTGAGAGATCGCCGTGAACTAAAAGAGGGCACTCTTATTTGAAAAGAGGAGAAGGGAGAATCTGAGGAAAAATACAACCAGATTGTTTTGTGAGTTTTGGAAAAGAAAGCCATAAAAGGCTCGGAATGCTTCCCACAGGGCAGGGCAGACTACTGGGCAAAAGCTTCATAAACTTTCAGAAGCAAGCTCTAATTTTTATGACAATCTTAGAGTCTCACAAGGTATACCCTTAATGTGAGAAAATTCCAAAGACTTTTTTATGCCACGTTGGTTTTCACTCATCCTGCTGGAAGTCAGGCAGACCTTGAAATGTATGGGTTTAACATTTTTGTGGGACTCAGCGGTCCCTCACAAAGCATAGCAACTTGTAATTTTGCTGAGTCATCAATTTTGAGTCGTGAGCGTGGTTGGACCCCTCAGGATCCATATCCCATCCCATCCCATCATGTCCCAGTAGCCCATTAAAGGACTAAAGGAGAGAGTATTAAAATGTTTCAGGAATAACCAAGATTACTCTATCCAGCAAAGCTATCATTTAGAATTGAAGGTTAGATAAAGAGCTTCACAGATAAGAAAAAGCTAAAAGAATTAATTACTGCCAAAACCTTATTTTATGACATGCTGAAAAGTATTCTTTAAGAAGAGGAAGAAGAAGAAAAAGGTAAAGATGAAAAATTATGAATAATAAAGTGACAAAAATACATATCTATCAACAAGTGAATGTAAAAATCAAGTGAATAATAAGTCTGATGTACAGAATAAACGGGTGAATATAATAGGATCAGAGGCATAGAAAGGGAGTAGACTGACAATTCTCTGGGGAGGAAAAGGGTGTGGGGGGGTCGGAAAGAGACTGGACAAAAATTGTACCCCTATGGATGAGGACAGTGGGGGAGGGGTAAGAGCAGAGGGGTGTGGGAACCGGGTAGAGGGGAGCTATGGTGGGAAAAAGGGGGAACAACTGTAATAATCTGAACAATAAAGATTTATTAGAAAAAAAAAAGAAAAACTGTTTCAGGTACATTTGACTGCTGCTAGTGGAGGAAATTATATGCCACGGTGGTATTCAAGATTGCAGGACGCAGCTCTAACAAATGTCTAGTGGGATGGTTTTTAGCTCCCCCACAAAAAAACATTGCTGAAACTTAACATCTAGTCCAGCATTGGGAATCAGGCAAATGACTTAAACAGATAAATGGCCTCCCCAGAACCAGGCTAGAAAAACATCCCTGACCACATAGCTAATGCTGTGGACACGAGAGCCATGAGACTTTAAGGAGCGGAGGCCAGACTTCAAGAATGCTCCTTCCTACAGGTGAACCCCCACTCCTCCCCCCGCAAATGGCACTGTCCACATTAATAAGTCCCCGGAAACAGAAATGCGGATTTCTGTGTGATGTGATCTAACCCAGGACGAAACAACTATCAGCGGCTTTCCAACCCAGTTTCTCCCAGAACACAAGGTTGTAGGGGTCACAAACTCCAGGGTTAAACAAACCAGCTTCGAATTCCAACACTGTGACTAACACATCAGCTGGGGGTGCCCTTGAGTGCATTTGTAGGTTAGCCGTTTCAGTGCCTTTCTTCATATGCAGCATGGTGCCTGTAACATTAACCTCTTCAGACTGTTTAAGCCAATGCTGAGTCCCTCGCAGCGCCCCAACACACACACACACACAAACGCACGCAGATGCTGGGTGGGTGTGTGGGCCTCCCACATCCCAGGGCGGGCGGGACCTGTGCTTGCTCCCCAGGAGGCCTCTCCAGGCCCCTTGGATTCCTCTGCCCGCTCCTCCCCTCCCTGAACCACAGAGAAAACCTAAACGGGCATTTTCACCGTTCCTTCTCCCCATGGTCTTTAAATCAACACTTGTTTACTTGAATCCCTATATGAAACAGCTTAGAATTTAAGACCTAAACAGAAAGGGAAATGAGCCAAAACGGGTTTGGCTCAGTGGTAGAGCTTCGGTCTGTGGACTGAAAGGTCCCACGTTTGATTCCCGTCAAGGGCACGTACATTAGTTGTGGGCACGTCCCCAGTGTTGTGGGCACGTCCCCAGTGGGGGGGGGGGGGGGTGCAAGAGGCAGCTGATTGATGATACTCTCTCATTGATGTTTCTAACTCTCTATCCCTCTCTCTTCCTCTCTGTAAAATATCAATAAAGTATCTTTTTTTTTAAGAGAGAAATGAAATTCTTTTAAAAAAATATATTTTATTGACATTTTACAGAGAGGAAGGGAGATAGAGAGCTAGAAACATCGACCAGCCGCCTCTTGCACACCCCCTACTGGGGATGTGCCCGCAACCAAGGTACGTGCCCTTGACCGGAATCGAACCTGGGACCTTTCAGTCCACAGACGGACGCTCTACCACTGAGCCAAACCGGATTCAGCAGAAATGAAATTCTTAGTTTTGAGGTGAAACAGGCCCATAACAACCAAGGTGGGACACTATGATCACAGCGCACGCAGCAGGGGGTCTCCGGGGTGCTGTCCAACAGCTGAAACACCTGGGGTTCATCACAGCGGGGAAGGGAGGGAGGGCAGGTGAGGAAGGACCAGGAGGACCAGTTTCCCGGTATAAATGGTACAAACCCAGCTTCCCGGAGGGCTGGCTTCCTCTGGAATGACAGTGGCCCCGGGGACCCAGGCTGGCCGAGGCTGAGCCGTTTTCCTTTTGGTTTGTGAAGATCATCATCCCAGATTGCCCGAGCACAGATCGCCCCTGGGCCCACTCTCCCCACCATTCCCTACCTAGGAGAAGTGAATCAGACAAACAAGGTGACTTTTAAAAAATTATTTAATTTAGTAGTTTTCTTGGAAAAAAAAAAAAACAAGAAAGCAAAACAACCCAAAATATATAGTTTTTGTTTTGTTTTCGTGTGACTTTATTTCACCTGAAGGACTGGAAGCTTCTTCCATTGGCAGGGATCTGACTGGGGGCCGGGCCGGAAGTGTGGTGCAGACGGTGGAGGGAGAAGGGGGCGCAGGGAGAGGGACGTCCATTTAGTCGGGGATTCCTGCTGTCTAAAGCCCCATTCACCATGTCTTTGCTTTTGCAGGCCTCCCTGAAAGCAGCCCAGGGCAACCCCTTGTTTCTGCTGGGCTCTGCGTAGGAAAATCCCCAGCAGTTGCCCCTCTCAAGTTCATCGCAGCTGGGAAGGGAGGAAGGGCAGGTGGGGAAGGACCCGGAGGACCAGTTTCCCCGTATAAACGGTATAAACCCAGCTTCCCGCAGGGCTGGCTTCCTCTGGAATGACAGTGGCCCCTGGGACCCACGCTGGCTGAGGCTCAGCAGTTAAGGAACAGAAATTAAAAAACACAAACAAAAGGCATACAAGGAAGGCACCTCAATTTGTGATCCTCAACCAAGGGTGGGTTGCAGGGGGTGAGATTTCAGAACAAGACAACTCAAACAAATACAGAACAAAAAAATGGAGGAAGCCGGGGCCCAAGAGGGGTTCTCTCACCCGCCCCGTGTGATGCTGCTGCTTCCAGCCCAGTGTCCTCTGAAGGAAGTTCTTTTGGGAGTCAGCTGTGTGTGCTGTGATTTGGACAGAAGCAGAACTAAGTGGGAAATTACCCTCCCGACTTTCGACCCATACTCTTCCTGACAAGACGGAAAAAAAAGGCAGGAAAGAAGTTAGGATTTCATTTTCAAGAGTCGGGTAATTAGAACAGACTTCAGTAGCGGGCACCCCGTGACACAAGCCACGGATAATGCCCCTATTCGGTAGCTGCCAAACATGGCCTGCTCGGGTTCCGCCTGTCTGCCCTTCCAGGATGGTAAGCGGAGGAGGGTCTGACCCACATCCCCGCGTCCAAGAGACAGTCCCGGGGAGACGAGAGATATCAAAAAAACAAGATTCTTAATGGGAATAAGGAAAATCAAACAAGAAAATTAGATTTTTTCTCTACATATATATAATATACAGTTATTTAACACATTATTCCATAGGTGGCTCCAGTCCATGGGGCTTGAGAGATGGTGACAACTTTTATTCCAGATGAACTGCTTCTCTCAAGTTCTGCAGAGCAGAACGGGACAGGTCGTGTTTTGCTCCGCTCTGGGGCACAGACCCACGCTGGTCCTATGCCGAGAGAAGAGAAGTGAGCGAGGCAATGAAGGACGGGGTGAGGAGGAGGTGGGGAAGCAAAGGTGGCGGCAGTCTTCTTCCACCTGCCTGTGTTCTCAGAAGTTCTCCGCCTGAGCAAGTCCATAAAACCCCTCGTGAGGACACTGCAACCCTCCGACAACCACCGGAGTGACCTCCGGTTGCTGACAAAGAAGATGGAGAACAGCAGAGGGTGTTTTACGGGAGTGAAGATAGAAACTTCCAAGAATGTAACTCAGTGTTCCAACCTTACAGAACGAACCCCCGGGCGAGTGTTCCGAGATGCAGTTATCTGCGCACCGACACCCGTGAGAGGGGCCCCCGGTGAGCGTTTCGTAGCGTCACGCCCAAGCTCCACCGCGGCCAGGCACGACGCCTCTGCTGGTGAGTCTCATGTGTTTCTCTTCAAAGGAACTTCTTAAACCAGCTCTTGCTCTGAGCAGCACCAAGATGCCCCTGCGTCAGAATCGTGTGTAGATCTTGGCTGAGCAGGACACGGCAGGGGCAGGCTGGATGGCGTCACCTTACACAGGGGCAGAGGGAGAAGGAAGAGCCAGGAACACCTGGCTTTGCAGACGTGGAATAACACTACCTTTCGGCCACTAAGCCTCTCCCGCACAAACATGGGCGTCTAGTATGTTGATTTCAGTTTCAGTCAGCTAAGGCAACCAGCCAATCACCACCCCTGGTGTCTGCTTCTGGTGATTGATTTGGAAAAAATGATTGGTTAAGACAGACAAACTGGAGGAAAGCCCTGGGCGAGAGGGTCCCGCGCATCCTCTGTCCTCCTGGCCTCTGACTGCTCTTCCTTTTCATGACTGTCAGCTCAGAAGATGTCCGGGCACGCGGTCCACTCCTGCTTTTCTTTACACTCCCAGTAGCCTCCCCTGTAGGTGTGGGTTAACTCCTTGGTGACGGGGTCCTTCTCCCGCTTGAACCACAGTGCCTTGTAGGGATCGTAGGGTGTGCCTACACAGGAGAGCGAAGAGAAACAGAATTAGAGTCGCAAACACATCGGCGGTCCCCCCATATCAAGAAACGGAGAAGAGGGTAGATTTGGTACCATCCTCCGTGGCTTTCACAGCTTCCGCTTCTCTCTTCTTTCTGGCGAGTCGCTGCTTTTCTTCCAGGCGCTGCTTCTCGGCATTGGCCTCATCCCAGCGCCCGTTTTCCATCAGCCGCTGGTCGGGCCGCAATCGGCTGTCCGTGGGCGCGGTGCCAGCTTCCCAGGCATTGAGAGTTAGAGCTAGCTCTGAGAAGTAGTACATGTTTTCTGCATTCTTCCTGAAAGTAAAGGGTGAGGAAGGAAAGGGTCAGGCTGGAGCCCAGGGCACCCTCCCCGAATCAGACATCCAAACTGAACCGTCCCTCGGGGTCCCCAGCACCCCTCAATTCCAGTTTTCTGGGCTTGTGTTGTGCTCAGGTGCAATTAGAGAGAAATTCATCAGGAACAAGGAAACATTCTACTAAATGAAAATCCTTATTTCTGCTGCTTTCTTTTTACCCTCTTTCGGGAATAATCTTGGCTCTTACCATGGACTGAACATATTAAACTTGACAGGGAAACGGCTTTCATCTTAATTTATTTCCAAAGTCCTGAACATCATCTCAGGAAGCTTTCCATTGCTGCTGGGCCTTTAGGCTAAATTGTAAACAGGTAGTAGGCACCTCTCTCCTCCAGCTACTTCTGAAAAGTTTTGCTCTAAATTATAGAACAATGTCCTTATGAATCACATTCCAAAGGAACTATACACTAAACATGGTCAGCAGATTCGGTCTGGTTAGTTTGAACTTCCTTGGGGTAAGGCACGCTACAACTCCAGCCGCCCAGTGCCCACCTTCTGGAGATTCTCCAAAGGTTCTGACCTCTTTCGCTCAGCCCCTCACATAACGAAGTGGGAAGCAACACAGAAATGTCATCAATATCACCTCCCAAGGTTGAGGTCGCAGAGGCATCTGGGCAGCTTGCACGCTGATACTCACGGCAAGGGGTTCCTTTTCCACAGCATGACCCTGCTTTCCTCGGCTTCATAGCTTCTCTGGCGAGCATCACCCCCATTCTCCCCGACGACAGTCTGGACTTTAAAACAATCCATTTTCTCATCCCACGTCCCCAGCAGGACAAAGTGAACCTTCCCTGATGGGTCTGTCACTTCCCCTGTCACCTGCAAGGATGGAGAGCAGGGCTTTGGAGTACAGGCCATAGTCACTGTGGGTTAGCTTACCTGCTCTTCTGGAAACCAAAGTCCTAGGGTAAATACTGGCTAAATCCTATTAAGACAAATACCAGGGAGTCATCCAAATTATTTTGTTAAAATTTTTAAAGCTGCTTAAAATAAGCAAGGCATGAGTTAAAGGAATTTTTGTTACAACAATGCAACGTAGGAAAAGGACCTGACCGGTACTCAGAATTATGGTGTTTTCTTCTCTCCAGAATACAGAGAGCACCACAAATTTAAATCCATAACTGTTTTCACTCTCCCTCTTTCTACTGAAGAATAAACACAGCTCTTGCTCAGACTCATTCTCATGGTCAAAGAGCCTGTGCCTTCTTCCTGTAATCTTTTCATTAGTCCTTCCTCTAGTTTCCCACGTTGTCTCTCATTGCTCTTGAGTTTTACCTTTTTAAAAAAATATATTTTTATTGGTTTTCCACCGAGAGGAAGGGAAAGAGATAATTAGAAACATTGATGAGAGAAACATGAACTAGCTGCCTCCTGCACACCCTCCACTGGGAATGTGCCCGCAACCAAGGTACATGCCCTTGACCGTAATCGAACCTGGGAACCTGGGACCCTTCAGTCCATCCACTGAGCGAAACCAGTTTCAGCTTGAGTTTTACTTTTTCACTTGTAGTCTTTCCCAGAAAAGAGAAGGATTTGGTTTCATAATGCAATGCTGTCTCCTTTCTTGCTGACTTTGTCCTTTACTTCTTTTTTAATTTTATCATCTATATATATATTTATATATATAAAACCCTAATATGCAAATAGACTGAACATTGGAACAAGTGAACAACTGGTCACTATGATGTGCGCTGACCACCAGGGGGCACGTATGGAACATGGCAGGTACCTGCAGAGCACAGAACATGGTGAGCACTGACCACAGAGGGATGGTGAAGCAGGTGAGCAGGGACACCAGGCCAAGGTGGGGCACTGGTCGCTATCATCAGGGAGAGCCTCTGGTGGTTACTGAACATTGTTTGCTCCCATGCACTGGAGTCCTGCCCGGTGCTCACACCTGCTGCCTGTGCTGGCCCCGCTCACACCACTGCCAGCGCCGGAGTCAGCCAGGAGCTGCCACTCATACCTGCTGCCGGTGATCTCTTGGCACTGTCACCAGGTGCGAGTGGCAGCTGCTGGCCCGGATCGCCGCTCAGGGATTCTCCACCTCTCTCTACTCCTGAGGGGTGTTCAGGGCAGCAGCCACCGCTCGCACTCACTGACAGAACCAGTCCCAATCACTCCGTGCCATCAGCGGATGGGAGCAGGGCTGGCGTTGTCAGCATATGGGAGTGGTGGTGGTGGGAGCAGAGCTGCCAGCAAACAGGGGACCGGGAGCCCAACAGGAAGGGCCAGGTGGGGGCACGTTCAGAGATCATAATAATCTGGCCACTCAGTGTATATGTTATATATGTATGTTTTAGAGATACATATATTTAGACACTCTCTGTCTCTCTCTTTCTCCCTCCCTGCCACCCTCTTTCCCTCCGAATCCATTCATCCAACCATTTATCCCAACCCCAAAGGAGTAGCTTTTCTAAGGGATACACACTAAATGAAAAAATTTAAATTCCAATTTCTCTTACCTTTCTTGCTACATCCCGAGAAAAATAGCTATAAGGAACAAATTTAAGATTGCACTTGTCTCCTGTCTTGTGATTTATAATATCAATTTCACCAGACTATAAAAGGAAAAGAAATAAGGATTAGTTTTATTAAGACTGAATGATTTGAATATATGCCAACTCCATGCCTCATAATTCTTACTTTACTATCTTACATTCCAGCACTCCCTTGCTTTAGATTCAGGTCTGAGCCAATCTTGAGATGCTATGGAATTCCTTTGTAATCTTGGTTTGCCAGCCTGGGATGAAGACCAACTGACCTTTGCTTTGTTTTTCTTTAAATTGTGTGTCACATGTTAGGTGCCATGATTTGACCTTCAGTACATATACTGATATTCATGTCATAATTTACTTTTCCAAACCAATCCTCAATGGAATTCTGTGCTTAAATCAAAGTATTCCAGTCCTGACTGGGTGACTTAGTTGGTTGGAAGGACATCTCATACACCAAAAGGTTGCAGGTTTGATTCCTGGCTGGGGCACATGCCTAGATTTTGGGTTCAATCCCTGGTTGGGGAGTGTATGGAGGCAACTGATTAATATTTCTCTCACATCAATGTTTCTCTCTCTAAAAATCAATAAAAATATATCCTTGGGTGAGATAAAAAAATATATATATATACCCTGTTTCCTCGAAAATAAGACAGTGTCTTATATTAATTTTTGCTCTCAAAGATGCGCTAGGTCTTATTTTCAGGGGATGTATTATGTTTCCATTAAGTAGGTCTTATTTTCGGAGGATGTTTTATTTTTGGGGAAACATGGGTATATTAGACTCACAATTTCAAGGTTACGTGTTGCAGGCCTTTCTATACTTTATTCCCCATATCTGCCATGAAGCTTTTCCTGACAGTTAAGATACATTCCCTCTCTTTTCTGAATTTACCACAAAATCATTGTCTTAAGCACATACCAACAGTTAAACAGATACATTAGTACACCTCTTCCCATAGAGTATTTTGTTAGACTTTCCACCTAAACAAATTAGTCACATATGCAATGATACAAAAACTCTTCAAAGAACAATGTTTCATCTGACTTTGTATCCTTAGGCCCTGATACTCTGCCTGGTAGTAAACATCTAAAGAATAATGAAAGAATAGAGTGGGAGTTGTGTTTTATTATTTTATTTTTATTGATTGCAAGGAGGGAGAGGGAGAAACATCACCCATAAGAGAATCATGGATCAACCGCCTCCTGCACGCACCCTAGTGGGGATTGAGCCCGCAACCCAGGCATGTGCCCCTGATTGGAATCAAACCCAGGACCCTTCGGTCTGCAGGCTGACGCTCTATCCACTCAGCCCAACCAGCCAGGGCTATGATTTTCTTTTATCCTTCACAGCGCCCACAGTTCTAGTAGTCACTGAATGTTACAAGTTGGTCATTTATAACTAATAATTTGTGGTATAGAAACTCTCGGGGAGGTTAGGAAGGGGTTACTGCCTAACAGACATTCCTCAGGAGAAACTGCTAAGCCAGTAACAACAGTCTGGGCTTCAGGAACATGTTGGGCATGCGCACTCACTTGATCGATCCACAACTTGCCCACGATAATGTTGTGCACTGTTGTGGTAACTTTCTTCCAAGTGTAGTGGTGACCAGAGTCCTTGAAAATACAGTGGATGGTACCTGGAAGCAGGAAGAGATATAAAAATCAAGCCCAACAAGTAGAAAAAAAAATAGCACTATGTTAGCTAGAAAAACAATAGATTTTCTTCTTTCAATATTTCTTACTTTTAAAAGGAAAACAATAAGTTAAAAAGTAATTTATAGCCCTAACGGGTTTGGCTCAGTAGATAGAGTATTGGCCTGTGGATTCAAGGGTGCCAGGTTCGATTCCGGTCAAGGGCATGTACCTTAGCTGCAGGCACATCCCCAGTAGGGGGTGTGCAGGAGGCAGCTGATCAATGTTTTTAACTTCTCTATTCTTCTCCCTTCCTCTCTGTAAGAAATCAATAAAATATATATTTTAAAAATAAGTAATTTATCATCTTTTTTTGTTGTTAATCCTCATCTATTTTTTCCATTGATTTTTAGAGAGTTGAAGGGAGAATGGGAGAGAGGGAGAGAGAGAGAGAGAGAAAAAGAGAGAAAAAGAGAGAGAGAGAGAGAGAAAGAGAGAGAGAGAGAAATATTGATATGAGAGAGACATAACAATTGTTTGTCTCCTGAATTTGCCCCATCCAAGGACCAGGGATCGAATCTGCAACAGAGATATATGCCTTTGACCAACATCAAACCCGCCAACTCTTCAGTCTGCAGGCCAACACTCTAACCACTAGGCGGATGCTCTAACCACTGAACAAAACAGGCTAGGACAGAATTAATAATCGTCTTAAAAGATGGAAGCACTGACTTAATTTTTTCACTTGATTTTAAAATTTGTGAATAAAACATAACTAAATGATGACAAACACTGACAACTTAGCTAGGAAGCAAGAATGCACAAGCGTAGAAATGAAAATGAAAGCAAAACCCCCAATCTTTTCTCCACCTGTGACCGCCATACTAGCCACAAAATTTCTAGGAACAGGTCAAATCTGAATTAACATGAAAAAACAAAACTGCATTGTGAAAAGTAGCATGCATTGGTAGTTAGTACTGGGGCCAGGCCCTAATTTTTGGTAACTAGCTGTGTGACTTTCAGTAAATCACTTACCTAAGGGCTTTAACAATAAAAAAGGAGTAGCAGATAAAGCTGAGGCCTTGAAATCAGATAGAACTGGATCAAGTCCTGGCTCCCCTACCATTAGATTTGTGACCCTGTGTTGTGTAATAAAGAATCTGTCTGCTTTCTGTCCATAGTTCCTGGGAAGAAACCTCTACATCCTTGGAATTTCTCAAGTGACAGTAATGCTTTGTTATTCATGGGGATCCTGAAAGTTTATGTCAGAGTCATCGCGGTAGGGCCCTAGATAGCTATGCTAACAAGATGGTTCAGAATGAGTGCAGGCCAGAAAGACCAACCATGACTCAGAGAGTTACCTGATAAAGGCGGGATCTCCCGACCTCTTGGAAATGATATTCCCTTCCCTCCAGGAGGGAAGGAGGCCTGGACATTGAGTTCAATCACCAAGCCCATGATTCAGTCAACCACACCTACATAAATGAAACCTCTGGACAGTGAAACTTGGAGGCACTTCCTGGTGGGTAAACACATCAACGTGCCAAGAGGATCATGCTCTCTGATTCCACAGGGAAAGGGCATGGAAGCTCCGTGTTCACGACCCTCCCAGACCTCACCTTTACATGTGTCTTCATTTGGCTGGTGGTCCTGACTTGTACGCTTTGTAATAAGACTGTCAAAATGAGTATAACATTTTCCTGAGTTCTGTAAGTCATTCTAGCAAATTATTGAACCTGAAGTTGTGGGAACCCCTAAATTTATAGTCAGTTAGTCAGATGTGCAGGTGGCCTAGGGATCTCCAAACTTCTGGCTGACTTAGTGGAGACTGTACCCTTATCTTATGTGGTTGGTATTAACCTGGGTGGTTAGCGTCAGAATTGCATTATGTACTACATCCTGAGAATGTTTTTAACTTTCTTAGGCCTCAGTTTCATCCATCTGTAAATCTGGGGTAATCCTGTCTTGTGCAGTAAATGTTTATTTACTCAGTAACATGCTTGACACCTAGTAAGCACTCAGTAGATATAGTCTCCTCCTGTTTCTGAGTTAATCTCCAATGAATACCAAATCAAAATCAGTTAGTTTGAACAGAGGTGACTGAAGATTCAAAATAAAAAAATTTAAAGATATATATATATATTTTTATATATATATGTCAATCCCTCTGTAACCACTAGTGAAAAGGACACATGTGACTTAGGTGTGCCTTTCTTGCACAAAAGATTAAGTACCCCTGGTAGTTACAGCAGATGATGATGACAATGACACTGACAATACTAGCAACTCTGTGAGAGCACTACTGTGAACCAGACAGACACTGTGCTAGGTTCTCCTCATTTCTCATCTCACTTCATCTTCACAACCATCTTAAAAAAATATCCAAATATCTTGCTCAACACCTCTCCCACAACCACTGCGGTCTAAACCACCATCACCTCTTGCCAGAACCTCTTCTGGCAAGTAACAGCTTCGTTTTGGTCTCCGAGCATCCACTTTTGCTCCCTTCAGGTCTCTAGTCAAAATAATGTATTTAAAACATGGCATATCAACCTAACACTGCGAAAAATCTCTCAGTGACCTCCCACTATAATTAGAACAGACCCTCTCAACTCATCCATCATGTTCCTCCTCGCTCACTCTGAACTACCCACTGTGGTCCTGTTGCTTCTCAAACTGGCTATGCTTGCCCCCAACTCGGGACCTTTATCTTTCAGGTTCCCTCTGCCTGGAATGCTCTCCCCCAAATCATCTTTTGGTTGATGTAACCTTTTCAGGGAGGATTTCCTTGATCACCCTATCCAAAGAACCATGCACGCACGCACGCACACACACACTTCTCATTAACCCCTACCTCCACTTTATTTTCCCCATAGATTTACCACATATAAAGTTATTCATGTATTTACTTTTATGTCTACTTAAGAAAAGAATGCAAGCTAAATGAAAGCAAAATGGCTTTTGTTCACCACTGCACCCATAGCACCTAGAATATTTCTTGGCATATAGTGACACTCGTAACTGTTGATACTTCAGCTATAAACAGTATTATCCCCCATATTTATTTCATGTGGCTGCTGCACCCAATTGACACAACTTAATGGCTTAAAATAATACAAAGTATGCTCTAAGAGGGTGGGAGTGGGCTAGAAGGGATCAATAGGGTAATAGTTCCAACAACAAAGATTTAATTTAAAAATATAATAAAAAATACATAAACAAACAAATGTATGAAGGGGAAGCCATGTCCAGAATGGTGGAGTAAGGACTTCTATGTATCTGCTCAACAAAACCTACAAGAATACTAGCTAAAATGATCAAAATCCAATATTTTAGATCTCTGGAAATTAAACAAAGGCTTACAATAATTCAAGCAGCATTTATTCAAGACAAATGGCTGAATCAGAGTAAGAAAAATGAGCTACGTGGCAGGCATTTTAATTTGCTCTCCTCCCGCCTTCCTCTCACCAGCTTGGCAGTAGCCTTAATTTCAGCCTAGCAGACATTTCTGGGGAGCCTCAAACTTCACAAGTATGAAGCTCCCTAAAAGTCCCCTCTTCAAAACACTGTCATTACCTGACCATTGTGGTGGTTCCTGGTAAACTCCCACTCACAGGGCTTATCTTTATTTGACCTGACTCAGCACCTGGTTGACCTTGAACAGCCTTTTCCCTGGAGTGATTATCAAAACCATCATTGGCAAGTGATGATTTAACACAAGAGCTGCCTGAAATGGTGATAAAAGTTGGAGTAGTTGAAGAAATATAGGCCAAAAATTCCCCCAAATTGACAAATACCTTAATCTACCCTGCCAAGAAGCTCAATGAACTCCATGTAGGATAAACTCAAAGAGCACCACACCGAAGTCTATCATAATCAAACTATTAAAAGACAAGGACAAGCTCTAGGAGGTTTGGCTCAGTGGACAGAGTATCAGCCTGTGGACTGAAAGGTCCTGGATTTGATTCCAGTCAAGGGCACATGCCCAGGTTGCAGGCTCAATCCCCAGTGTGGAGCAAGCAGGAGGCAGCTGATCAATGATTTTCTCTCTTCACTGATGTTTCTACCTCTCTCTCCCTCTCCCTTTTATTGATCTCTGAAATCAATAAAAATATATTAAAAAAAAAAAAAAGAAAAGAAAAGGACAACACAATCTTGAATCTAAGGAGTGATGTACTACATAGAAGTGCTCCTCAATAAGACTGTCAGAAACCATGGTGGCCAGAAGGCAGTAGGATGACACATTATGACACATTCAAAAAGTTGAAGGTAAAAAATTGTCAAACCAAAAATTCTATATCCAGCAAACACATTCTTATTAAACAAAGGAGAACATAAGACATTCCCAGTTAAACAAAACCTGAAAGAATGCCTAGCTAACAGGTCTGCCCTTCAAGAAACACTAGTCCTTCAGGCTGAAATGAAAGGACATCAGACAGTAAATTAAATCTACATTGAGAAATAAAGAGATCAGTAAAGAAAACTATAATTAAACTATATAAAAGACAGTACAAGTGTATTTTTTGCTTGCAACTTTTTTTCTTCCATATGAGTTAAAAGACAACCGTATAAAGCAACTGTTATAAAACTATGTTAATGGATTATAATGTTAAAAAAAAAATACAGTTTGTATGGAAATAAAAGCACAAAGCAAAGGAAAGGTAATGGATCCATATAGGTGGCAAAGTTTTTGTATAGTATTGAAACTAAATTTCAGTTTCTTCAAGTATTAACCTGCACTAGATTATTAGAAGTTAATTGTAATATGCAGGATACCCACTATGAAAATACTTTTTAAAATACAGTAAAAGGGGACTCTTCCCACATTGGGAGTCTGTACTTGTTCTTTAATAAATTCCACTTTATTATACAAAAATAAAATAAAATATAGTAAAAGAAATAACAAGGGAACTAAAATGGTAAATTTAAAAAATATCTACTTAATACAAAAAAGGTACTAATAGAGGAATAGAGGAACAAAAAAGACATAGAATGTACAAAAAAACATACCAAATAGTGGATGTAAGCCATACCTGATCAGTACTTATAATAAATGTAAGTTGGCCGAAACCGGTTTGGCTCAGTGGATAGTGTTGGCCTGCGGACTGAAAGGTCCCGGGTTCAATTCCGGTCAAGGGCATGTACCTTGTTTGTGGGCACATCCCCAGTAGGAGGTGTGCAGGAGGCAGTTGGTCGATGATTCTCTCTCATTGATGTTTCTAACTCTCTATCCCTCTCTCTTCCTCTCTATAAAAAAATCAATAAAAAAAACCCCAAAACATATGAAATAAATAAATAAATGTAAGTTGATTAAACACTCTAATAAAAATAACACTTAGAAATTGGGAGAATGGATAAAAGGGGAAATAAGGGAATTTTTTAAAAAAGGTATTTTTATTGATTTCAGAGAGGAAGGAAGAGGGCAAGAGAGAGAAACATCATTGATGAGAGAGAATCATTGATAGGCTGCCTCCTACATACCCCACTGGGGATCCAGCTCCCAACCCAGGTATGTGCCCTGACCAAGAATTAAATAGTGACCCTCTGGTTCATGAGTCGATGCTCAATCACTCAGCCACGCCAGCCGGGCTATTCCTATTTTTTAAATGTACACGTGACCCTCCTTAAAAATTAAATATAATCCATTTGGAGATCCTCAAGTGGCCTCGTAGGTGAAAAGTCCTATTACAACATGACTCTAGTTCTGAAAATCAGGTGTGAATATCCCAGGTATTTACTACTCTTCACACTTCTAAAATTCTTAGCTTCAAAGATAACTAAGCAATAGGAACCTTTTTAAAGGTCCTCAGTAAAGATCAAGACCAAAAGTGTTTAGTCTCCTTTTCGAGCCTTTTGCATATTAAGCATGAAATAACAGAATTAACACTCTAGTTTCTTTTCTCCTTTTGTAATTATAAACATTCCTGGTTTTTTTCCTGGCTAATTTCTAGTTTTCACTGTATCTGCCATATTTACTGTTTCTGGGAGAAAAGGAACTCATTAAAAAAGACGACTGCTGCCGAAACCGGTTTGGCTCAGTGGTAGAGCGTCGGTCTGCGGACTGAAAAGTCCCAGGTTCAATTCTGGTCAAGGGCATGTACATTGGTTGTGGGCACATCCCCGGTAGGGGGTGTGCAAGAGGCAGCTGGTCGATGTTTCTCTCTCATCGACGTTTCTAGCTCTCTATCTCTCTCCTTTCCTCTCTGTAAAATATCAATAAAATATATTTAAAAAAAAAAAAAAAAAAAGACGACTGCTGCCCCAGCTGATTTGGCTCAGTGGATGGAGCCTCCGTCAAAGGGTTGCAGGCTCAATCCCCAGTAGGGGGTATGCAGGAGGCAGCCGATCAATGATTCTCTCTTATCATTGATGTTTCTCTCTCTCCCTTCCTCTCTGAAATAAGAAATAAGAAATGTTTTAAAGATGATTGCAGTGCACTAATCAAACACTGCGGCCAGGCTTCCTGGAATACGAAACCAGGACACAGAAAGCCGTAGGAGCTCAGGGAGGACTGTCAGCTGACTCCAGAGAGCTATTTGGTTTCTCTCGGCCTGCTTTGCGCTTCTCTTAATGTAGACTGGCATTTGCTCTTCAGTACACACATGGCCAAACATGGGCTGCTCAGTTCAGCAGCATATCGAGAATGTTTGCTTCATTTCCCCTAAAAATCCTAACACTGTATATTAGGATTCCTATTCCCAGGCGTGATCTTCTTGATCTTGGTGCAAAATTAACTTGTAATACAATAGGATCTTTCATGTTTTGTGTTTTGGTTTTTTTTTTAATCTTCATCCGATAGAGGAAGAGAGGGTAGAAGGGAGAAGAGGAGGAGAAGGGGGAGGGATAGCTGAGAAACCTAACCATGTAGTCACAATATTTTTTATTTATAGAGAGAATTCAATTGTTAGGTAATAAGAGAAAATACCAGTTAAGAGAATTTTTTTTGAATGTTTAGAATTTATATTCTAAAAGAATATTTAAAGCTGCATTAAATATAGCTAAGAAGACAAAACAATGTATAATTGAATAGATCCTTAAGGCCTCATAACCTCCTCACCCAATCAACAGCTGAGAAGTTAAATGACTTGCGTAGGGCTAGCAATAAGGTTCAGGGCCCAAATCAGCCTTTCAGTCTCCTGGCTCTGCCATGCCAGGGGTTCCTCATTCCAGGAGCACTAGTTCTTACAAAGATGGAAGCCTTACCAAGGGGCATAATGGAGAGGTATTTGCCTCGAAACTTGCTGGTGATTTTGATTTCCTGACGCAATGTCCAGCCATTTTTGGACTCAGCATGGTGTGCAGCAGCCGGGGGATGATGACTCACCTTGAAGAAATCAGTGATTCAAATTAAAGAAGAAAGGAGGAGACGATATTGCCTACTAACTGGTGGTGAGCACCTGAAATTCATACTTGCCATTTTTACACCCATACCAGCGTAGAAGCCTGAGGAAAAGAAGGCAGTGTGGGATGACAGGGACTCAAATTTCTGCAACCACAACACCAGGGGAGTAGGGGCGTGGGGAGGGGCAACCAACAAATCATGCCTTTCTTTTTTTTTTTTTTTTTTTTTTTTAAAATATATTTTATTGATATTTTTACAGAGAGGAAGGGAGAGAGGTAGAGAGCTAGAAACGTCGATGAGAGAGAAACATCGATCAGCTGCCTCCTGCACACCCCCCACCAGGGATGTGCCCGCAACCAGTGTACATGCCCTTGACCGGAATCGAACCCGGGACCTTTCAGTCCACAGACCGACGCTCTACCACTGAGCCAAACCGGTTTCGGCCAAATCATGCCTTTCTTAAGAAAATGTCTCACTGCCCCGAAGCACCTTTACCTGCTCACAGAGGGATCGGTACCCGTTCTCTTCTAATCGGTCTAGTTCAAAAGTCTCCCCAAGGAGTGGGTTGAATGGCTTGCTGGTACGGAAGACAGTAGTGGAGTAGGAAGACACGGTGAAAGCTGCAACATAACAGAGCTGTTCTAGAGAGTTCTCACATTTTGCAGCTCGATCTAACAGCTCATGGTATTCCAGATCTTCAGTAAGGCGCTGAAGCATGGATAAGGGCTCATTAAAGTTTACCTGTCAGGAGAGAACAGATATAAAGACTTTGCCCACACATCTATCGGAGACACATTAATTTTCTGCACGTGGAGAAACATACTGAGTTGTCATGGTGATAAGCAAATCACTATGAAGAGAAGAGGCCTTTGCTCGGTAGAGCAACTCTAGGATCTAACCTGGAAGCAATCCATTCTCCCTAGTCAACTGTTCATGTCAGTGAGAGGTATACACCACCTTTTCATTTATTATCAACTCTTTGCGATGGGAACCATGCCTCCTCTGTTCACTGCATGTGCAGTTACCAGAGCCTCCCACAGAAGACTATCATCAAATAGGTCATGAATGAGTAAAAGAGAAAATGTATTTTAGCACAAGTATACCCAGAGAGGAAATTGGGTATTGAACATTGTTGAGGGAGGAAAGAAAAGGTAGTAATTTTCAAGTACAGGCACATCTTGGCTAGTGAAATGAAAACATTACAAAAGTTAGCTTTTACTCCTGGACCAGATGATCGCTAAGTAGTGGTTCAGTTCTTCATCAGGCCAGGATTCTGAATTCTTAGCCCTGAGGCCGAACAGTTGTTTTTTTGGACCTGGAGTGGGTCCAAAAATGAGGCTAAGAGTGGGCTATGTTTCTACCTTTCCAGTTGTAGAGCCAACTCAGGGCACTCAACCCCTGAGTATCTGTGTATTTCTCTTTGGGGAAAAGACAGATATTCATTCACCTAAGCATTCACTTACTCATTCCACAAGTATTTATGGAGCCCTCATGTGTGTCAGACCTCTCTACACTGGGTGTAGAGAAGGGAACAAAAGAGACACTGTCTCCCCAGTCTCCCCCTTAAAAATAGCATTACTGTCTAAATTGGGATTTAAGATTACATTAGTTATTTTTTAAAATGCTATCTATACACACACACACACACACACACACACACACACACAGTTTCAGCTTCTAGGCTAGCCCATAAAGTTTATTTAATCTGCAATACAGCTGAATAGACCTGGATATCACCAGCTGGAGTTCCGAGTCCAGAGAACAGAGGAAGGAATAAAAATTCCTTTCTAGTGAATGGAGCTGGCCTACAGCAACATTTCTGTTAAACCAAACCAGAACACTTTTTTTCTGACAATCCATCTCTTTTTCATCTTTGTCCAGCCTCCTACCTGCCAATCCCTGAGCCAGACTCCCTTCATATTTACTGTCCTCCCGATTATAAAACATCTTGTAATTTTAAAATCACATATGAAGCCCTAGCTGGTTTGGCTCAGTGGATAGAGTGTCGGCCTATGGACTGAAAGGTCCTGGGTTTAATTCCGGGCAAGGGCACATACCCAGGTTGCGGGCTCAATCCCTAGTAGGGGGCATGTAGGAGGCAGCCCATCAATGATTCTCTCTCATCACTGATATTTCTCTCTCTCGCTCTCCCTTCCTCTCTGAAATGAATAAAAATACATGTTTTGAAAATTACATATGAAGGAAAAAATTTACCTGAAATGCCAACAGCCAATGATAACCATTATTTGATAACCATTAATAGTTTTATGTTGTTTCTATGTATTTGTACATGTCTAGGCAGTATACTAGAGCCTGCTTTTTCTCAGAGGAATACACCAAGCATTTCTCTGTGAAAATTTCTCAATGAAGACAGAGAGAGCCCTGGGACCAACATTAGAATACTGCTCTTACAGGAAGTAGAATCTACCCTCTCTCAACAGAACAGCATCACTCTCCGAAACCACTCTCTTGGCCCTGACAGAAGAGCACCTGACCAGAAACATGCACACCAAGAGGGGCGACATACTGACAGAACTTGCATCTTCAGAGGCCTTTTTTTTTTCTTTTTTTTTTTTTAACAGAGGGTGCTGGTTAACTATGCCAATGCAATTTCTCATTAGCAGACTTTCGGGTGACACTAAATAATATTCAGAACTGGGGGCGGGTGGTGTCCTCTCCAAGTGGCTAACAGACATCTGAGGACTGCCTGGGACCAGAACCATTGCATCCTTAAGCTATCACTGCTTTTCACACATACACAACCGTGGCCTCCAACTGTTCCTGGAACCACAGTGTCCCTAAAAGTGCCAAGCTTTTTATATTGGTCATTTTATCCCTTGGAGGCCTCATAGAAACACAAACGAATCTGTGAGTTTTAAGGGGTAGGAAGCAGAGAATTGGTAGCAGAGAATGGTTATATAGCTGATGGAGAGCTGGGAATCCCAAAAAGACGATCTGGAGCTGAGCAGCAGCAGGGACCGAGAGAAGCAGTGGTGTTACTGTGGCCCAGAGCCTGGGGCATCGGCAGAAGCTAAGGCCCCTGTAAGTACCTTGGAGTTTTTCCCTTTCTCCCTACTCCAAACTCCTCCTGGTGCCTGGCACTGGTGGAGCTTCCGTGCCACAGACACGGAAGCCTGAGCAACATCCTAAAGAAATCAGCTTTCCTGTGACACAGCACAGGGCAGGGCAGGGCAGGGCAGGGCGAGGACTAGACCTGGAGGCAAACAGGTTTAGGACTGCACATTCCTAGTGGCAAAGTCAACAAGGAAGTAATGGTAAAGGAGGACGGGAGGACGGGAGGTCACCTGCACTCGGAAGTGGTTTCCAAGGCTGTGAGACCTGCCTGTCCAGTGCACCTTCCCGAGGCGCTTCCCTCAAGGCCCGGCCCCCAGGGACCAGTTATTTTGTTTCTTCAGGGTGCTTACTCAAGGACTTTTCTGGAGGTCAACATTTTTTTTCTTAATTGATTTTTTACAGAGAGGAAGGGAGAGGGAAAGAGAGTTAGAAACATCAATGAGAGAAACATCAATCAGCTGCCTCCGGCACACCCCCTACTGGGGATGTACCCACAACCAAGGTACATGTCCTTGACAGGAATCGAACCTGGGACCCTTGAGTCCACAGCCGACGCTCTATCCACTGAGGCAAACCGGTTGGGGCAGGTCAACATTTTTCTAAAAGAAATCCTACACACTTACATATAAATTTATTTGTTTTCCAAGACCCAGTCAACTAACCACGTCAACATTTGCTAAACGGTGTATGTGCTAGGTACCGGGGAAGCATCAAGGTTACAAAGACAATAAGACACAGTCTCTGCCCATGAGGAACGCAGTCCACGGTCACTGGTCCATAAGCCCCACGAGGGGAGGAGAATGCTTTCTGTATTTCTTTATGACGTGCCTGGATGTGGGTAGAACCTGCAGCCACTCTCTGCTACAAGGGATGTCACCAAAAATAATCTTCATTGCCAGCCTCTTCCCCAGCTAGCTGTGGCCACATAACTAAGTTCTGGCCAAAGAGACTGAAGTGCAAGTGTTTATGCAATTTTCAGGAGCAAGCCCTTCTTTTCTTTCCTTCCTGCTGGCTGGAATGGGATCCTGACAGCCCACACTAGGGCAGTCACTAGAAACAAAGGCCATAGCGGCAGAACAAGAAGACAGAAAGAGCGTGGTCTGGATACTGCAGAGCACAGTACCAGCCCTGAGCCACCTACTCCTGGACTTTCACATGACAATGAATTAAGCTAATATTTGTTTAAGGCAGGGTTGGCCAGGCTCTTTCTGTAAAAGGTGAAATAATAAATATTTAGGCTTTGAAGGCCATATGGTGTCTGTCACAATCATTCAACTCTGCTCTTGTAGGACAAAAGCAGCCACAAGAAGCAATTGAATGAGTGTCTCTGTGTTCCTCTAAAACTTTATGGACATTAACATATAAATTTCATGTAATTACCAGGTTATGAAAAATTATCTTCCTCCTGATTTTTTCAATCATTAAAAAATATAAAAACTGCCGAAACCAGTTTGGCTCAGTGGTAGAGCGTCGGTCTGCGGACTGAAAGGTCCCGGGTTCGATTCCGGTCAAGGGCATGTACATTGGTTGCGAGCACATCCCCGGTAGGGGGTGTGCAAGAGGCAGCTAGCTGGTCGATGTTTCTCTCTCATTGACGTTTCTAGCTCTCTATCTCTCTCCTTTCCTCTCTGTGAAATATCAATAAAATATATTTAAAATATATATATATATATAAAAACTGAAATTTATATAACCTTATTAACCAATGTCATTCTAATAAATTTAAACAAGCAAGTGATATCCACTGCCCAGACATAAAGGATGGAACCGAAAGCACAGGAGAGGTAACATTTCACCCTAAGCAGATGCATAGATGAAGCTGTGCTGAATCATGAAAAAAAGTGGCAAGGGTGCGTGGGAAGCTGCTGAAATTCGAGCAGAAAGAGCAGTGTGTGCAAACGCCCCACGGGAAAAGACAAGATGCCTCTGAGTACCTGAAGGGAATTCCCAATGGCCAGAATACCTGATGTGTGGGCACAGCCTGTCCTCAAGGAGGAAGTAGCAAGCACACCAAGGGATCTGGTCTAATCTCAAAGCCATAGAGATCTAGTGAAGGATTTTCAGCTAAAAAGTGTCTTGACCACATAGTCAACAAAAAGATCACGTTGACAACAGTGTGGACAGACTGAAAGAGGGTGTGATTGGAGGCAGGGAGGTCAGCCCAAACACCACGGCAATGGTCCTCACCTGCTGGGTTTAATGCTTTTGTTTCTATGCTCCCCAAACAATTGTATGCACAGTACTTGAAACAACACTACCATAGAAAATATCTTCATGTCCGTCTCCTTTAAACCACATACATTTTGAAAATAGAGACTATTATCTTTGCATGGCTAGCATAGGAATCTGCTCTTAAAGAAACTACTGACCCACTGCACCCGATTCTGGGTGATCTGGAGCACACCAGATCCACAGCCCACACTGAAGCAGATTGCCACAAGGGACAAGGGGTAATAACAAAGACCAGGCACAGACTGCCACATCCGTGGGAGGGGCCGTCACGGCAGCTCCCTTCCACGGGAGCCCGGTATGAGAACCTCACCGGCATGGGGATCTTAGAGAGTTCTTTTCCAATGCAGTTCTTCATGATGCTCCACAGATTGAGGCTATAGTTGGGTTTGTATGGTATTTTAGTTCTCTTTTCCTTCTTGGTCTCTTCCAGCTGATGCTTGTACTAAGAACAAAGCAGAGCCATTCAATCTCCCACAAAGAACAGAAACCCAGTATTATAACCTTCCCTTCCCCCATGCTAAAAAGTATTTCTAAAAAAAGACACACAACAATCAGTACTTTTTCTGTTTCTCTTGGTGCTTTACAAGCAAATCCTTGAGAATCACACCTCAAGTCCCTCACTTCAGATAACTCCCAAATAAGAGTTACCTGTTCATCAAGGCTGATGTCACTGCTGGCTCCACTGATGTTGCTGCCAGTACGTCTACACGGATGGGAAATGTATGAGAATTAGAACAAAGACCAGAACTAGAGTTTGGTCCTCGCCATGTCTTTACAAAGCAGAATGCTAAGCATGCTGCACAAACTTAATTAATGGGTGATCGAATGACACGTAGAATAAAATATGTATGAATTTAAACATCTCTGGACAACCTGGTCAGGTAAAAAAGCTAACAGTTTCCCACTTACTCAAGGAAAGGGTCCTAGATCTCAGTATGATACTCCCCTTGACGCATTTCTAACCTGTGGATGGTCAGATACGTTCATTCTTGTCAGGATCAGAGACAACTTACTTGTGGCCCAAATTTTCAGGCATGGTGATGATCTCAGGAGCATCAAAAAATTCATTCTCATCATCCTCATCACTCATGTCTCCTTTGCCAGAGCAGCACTGATCTGTAAGGACAAGCGCCTTGTTTAATTACTTTGGGCAAAACTTGGTTCAGCAGGATTTTAAATACGAGTCACAAGCAAAGCAACAAATGGCAGAAAGCAGCGGAAAAGACAGAAGAAATCCATGGCACCAATTGCATTTCACATGAGTCACTGATTCCGGAGAATTTGGAGTTCTTCTACCAACTGCAGAAAACGCCCTGGCTCCGCTCAGGACGAGGCCCAGCGTCTTACCTTTTCCCGGACCCGCACTGCCAGAAGGGTGTGCCGGCAGCACCGTGGCTCCTCGGAAAGCCCTCTCCAGGTGGTTATGCTGCTTTGCCAGCTGCTCCAAGGTCTCCTCCAGCCGGATCCGCTGGTCTCGCTCATACTGCAGTGACTTCTGCCACTTTTTACTATGGGTCTGGGCTAACATGAGAAAATCTCTGCAAGCCTGCAGGGGAAAAGAGTTAATAAGTGTCACTTAACTAGTCAGAGATACCCCTCAGGCCCTGTGAACCCATTCTGGGAGCTTTACAGGCAGATTACAAAGAAAGACTTTCCCTGTTATTGCCCAGTAGCAGGGACAGCCAGCTCCATGAGGCAATGAAGGTCGACTCCAGAAAACAAAATGAGCATGGTTGTCACGGTTCTTTCATGTTTTCCTGGTCATGAGGACCAACCAAATGCCAAGGGAGCAGTAAACCTAGACAAAGTATTTGTGGCAACATCACAGAGGGCGGCAGCTATGTGAGCTACACCAAAAAAATAAAAACAAAAAAATAAAAAATAAATTTATCGACTGAAAGAAAAGGAAAAGCATAGGACTGTTTTTACCGTATTTGCCGGCGTATAAGACGATTTTTTGGCCCTGAAAAATATGCCTCCAAGTGGGGGGTAGTCTTATACGGTATATAACAAACTCTGTATTTTGAGTGGAAATGTTAGGGGGTCGTCTTATACGCCCAGTCTCTTATACGCTGGCAAATACGGTATTTTTCAGGGCCAAAAAATCATCTTATACGCCGGCAAATACGGTAATACATTCTTCACTAAACCTAAGTCACCTAAAGCTGAAGAATGAGAGTACAAAATCTGCACTAAATTGATCAAATATGGGGAAACTGACTTTGTTTTTATTTTGGTCACTAAAAGAAACCACTGACCATAAAAATTAGAAGCCTACCCGAGGAATCAAAGGAAGGCTCTAGAGACAACACACAAATTTGATCAGATCATTGGCACCCTGCTGGTGCTGGGACCAAATCAAAACCAGGGGTTATGAATATAAGGGACCCTTCACAGAAGGGCTACCACCTGCTTTTTATCCTCTTCGCCAGACTCCTGCATCCTCCATGGAATCCCTATTTCCTGGAGCAACGTATTTCTTTCAGGCCTGCCTTCCTAGCATAGCATATGCTATTCGCTGTGCTTAGAATGCCCTCTCCTACCCCTTTTCTCTATTTGGCCAAGACCTCTTCATTGTTTTAGATCTATGGCAAACATTTTTCTTCTGTGACACTCCCTCACCCCCAGTCACTTAAGCAGCCAGGATCTTCTGTACATTTCCACAGCACTTGGCATTCACCTCTATTCTTCACCAGCCACAGCAGCCGCATGACTGATGTGCAATGTCTCCAGATGGATCATACACAACTTGAAGACACAACTTACAGTTAATTCATATACTTATCTTCACCTCCTTAATAGCTTTGTACATAGTAGGAGCCTGATAAAGTTTGCTTAGTAAATAAATAAAGCAATGTATTCTTACAATTAAATGCCCTGTTCTAGAGAAACTATAAGATAAATAAAATTTCTCCACCCAAGGTTTCGATTATTGCCTCTAGGCACAATGACTGTGAAATCAGTAATTCCAGCTCTGTGCTCATGGAGCTTTCAGACCAGAATATCCAGTTGCCTATTCAGTGGCTCAAAGTAATCTCAAAATCTGTGGGTCCCAAAGTGAACTCACTATGTTACCTTTCTGACTCTGCTTCTCCCTCGGTGTGCCCCATGACACAATAGTTCCAGGGCCCTTCCACGTACCCAAGCCAGAAAGCCAAGGCGTATATTTGATTCTGAGTTTTTAGTCCCTCCCATATCCAATTACCTAGTCCTATAGATTCTTCTTTAATGTTTCTGGAATTTCATACTTCTTTTCAGACTCCATACTCAGAGGCAGTACATACACTGGAGTTGGGTGGTTGGGGCTCTAATCACAGCTCCATCTCACTATCTAGCTATGGAATTCTGGGCAAGTAATTTAACCTCTCTGTGCTTCATCTTCCTCATCCGTAAACAGAGAGTAACAACAGTAACTACCTTAACTATTTATATGCCTTAAGTGTCTAGACGCAAGCAGCAGACCTTTTTAAATTAAATTCAAAATATCACAGCAGTTAAGTGGTTAAAGAGTTGTAGCTTCATATACAAAGCATTTAGAACCACATGTCTCACAGTAAGCATTCAATAAGGTGTTAGCTATTATACTAAGCCTGCACCAAAATTGGTCTTACCCTCTTTTTTAAAATATATATATATATATATATATATATATATATATATATATATATATTTTATTGATATTTTACAGAGAGGAAGGGAGAGAGATAGAGAGCTAGAAATGTCGATGAGAGAGAAACATCAACCAGCTGCCTCTTGCACACCCCCTACCGGGGATGTGCCCGCAACTAATGTACATGCCCTTGACCGGAATCGAACCCAGGACCTTTCAGTCCGCAGACCGACGCTCTACCACTGAGCCAAACCGGTTTCGGCGGTCTTACCCTCTTTTAATGCACTACTACCGAAACCATTTAGTATGCTCTGCACCCTATCCCTTTTCCACACTCAATTCCTTTCCAGCCTCATCTCTAGTTGCAACTTGCTCCACCAATAGTCAATTACCAGCAGTTCCCAGACCTTGGGAGAGAAGGAGGGATCTGCTTATGCCACATCTCTACTTGGATCAACTGTTCTCTTCCACTTCCCTTTAATGATAATGATCACAACTAAAATTTAGTGAGACACAATTATATCAGGCATTTGCTGAACACTTTATATCAACACACACACACACACACACACACACACACACACACAGAGCTAATATGCAATTAGACTGATATGCAATTAGAACAACCTAATATGCAATTAGAACAACCAAACGATTAGTCGCTATGACATGCGCTGACCACCAGGGAGTGCATGCAGAACATGAAGGGCGTCAGCAGCAGGCAACAGAGCACAGAACATGGCAGGGTTTGGCTGTGGTAGGATGGTGCAGGTGAGCAGGGGCACCAGACCAAGGGGGAGCACCAGTTGCTATCACCGGGGTGAACCTTTGGTAGTTACTGAAAATTCTTTGCTCCCTCAGTCCCGACGGGCACTGCACCTGCTGCCAGCAGACGGCCCAGTGCCACAGCGGGAGGGGCTGGGTGGGGGCAGAGGATGGGCTGAGACCCGCCCATGTCCACTGCAGCTACACCGCACACAGTTCCTTTCAAGGGGCACTAATTCATTATCTGATAAAGGCCTTACAACAACCTTGTGAGCAGCTTCCTAGTACAGTCATCAGTTACTAAAAAGGAATTGAGGTTAGAGAGGAAGTAGGCTGCCCCAGGCTATATAGTTAACCAAGGAAGCTGGATTTAATTGCCTTTTTTCTTTTTCATCTTTGAAAAAATATATATTTTATTGACTTTAGAGAGGGAGGGGGAGGGAGAGAGAGAAACATCAATGATGAGAATCACTGATCAGATGCCTCCTGCATGCACCCTACTGGAGAAAGAGCCCACAACCCTGGCATGTGCCCCAACCAGGGATTAAACCCTGACCTCCTGATTCATAGGTCATTGCTCAACCATTGAGCCACGCTGGCCAGGCTAATTGCCTTTTTTCACAGGCAGGCACTCTTTGGTCATCCAGAATTCGGCTGAATTTTAAATTCTATGTGCTATATCAGCAGCCTCTGCTCACTTCTGTCATTCCCTGGCACAGTCCTACTGATCTGGTAACTTCTCCGTCCCCTCATCAGAGAGTAATGTTCCTTAGGGCAGGGACCACACCCACATCTGTGCGTTTTTATTTGTTTATTTTTGTCTAAAGTTTTTACATATGCCCACATCTGTTTTATCCCTTAGCATAGTGCCTAGAAGACAGACGATACAAAATAGATGTCCACTGGATTAGCAAATGAATATGCTAACAGTGTCAAACTTACTCCCCTGCTTAGATTTACTTTGGTAGAAAAAAAAAAAAAAAAAAAGCTACAGCCTACAAAATTGAGAAAAAGGTATTCTTCCTTTGGGACTAAAACCCCTTTAGGGATGTAATGTGCTAGGACAGTAGTTTCCAACATTCATATTATACTAAAGGCCTTGCCACCATCACCTAAAAGGTATAAAGGAAATAAGACAGGGATAAAAAAACACATTTTAAGCAACAATCAGCTATGAGAGGGGTACAGGCAGCGCACTAGGAGAAAACAGAATAAGACACAACTTCCCTCTGACTCCCAAGCAATCACAACTTCGGGAAGAACTGCCCCGAGGAACAAAGATGAGCATGGTTTCAAGAGTAATGTCCACACTAAACTTTCAGTTTTATGAGAAATTTTTCACTCAAGAGGTGTTTTATTTAGCAAATTTTTCACATCTAGAATAGAAAAAAAAATTATCATGGAGTAGGGTGTTCACCTGACAAGGATAAGAGGTGACATTCACTACCAGGAGACTTGAGGCCCGAGTTGTTCTATTATTTATTCACTATTAATTGGCCTGAAGGACTTGTGAGGACCAGAAGAGCAGGCAGTCATTAAGAAATGCCAGTCTGGAGAATGAGCACACGACTACGCATGAGAACACAGCATCAGTGCTGATGAGCAGAGTCCTAGAGACAGCTGACCTTCTGCAGTGGACAAAACAACCGTCCTTTCTACCTTCTGTGAGTCAGTTGGTCACAGGGAAGACCTTTGATCTCCAGGAGCCACAATAGTTCTAATAAGTCTTATTGTCACTGCCCCAACAAGGGAAAATCTGGCCCTGGTGAAGTAATTTCATCCCGTTTAATAAGGTAAGAAAAAAAAAAAAAAAAAACAACAAGCCTGCATAAGCCTTTTCTCACAGAGTCCCCTTCTCACTTACATTATGAAATGTCTTTTAGGGTTTGTTTTCAAGTTGAAACTGCTAAAACAACCTGCCAGGTGAGAATCAGTTACCAGTAGAGGAAAAACAGCACTGCTTAAACCAAGTATTCATTTCATACCGATTCCCCAGGATCTGAAATAATATCACTAATTCCCATGGGGCTTTGGCTTTATCTAGAGCAAGGGTGGGCAAACTTTTTGACTCGAGGGCCACAATGGGTCTTAAACTGGACCGGAGGGCAAGAACAAAAGCAACCTGATCATGCTGGCACTCTCATCTTGGGCTGCTGGTGAAGGAGCGGAGGGGAGAGCAAGAGAACCCTCTGCTCTTTCGGCTCCGCGGGCCGGATAGAACAGCCAAATGGGCCGGATCCGGCCCACGGCTGATCTACAGCCTTGCAGCCAAGTAGCAGAAGTACCCCAAACCAGCAACAACCACCAAGACAGAAGTCATGAGAAAGTAGAGCGGTGGCCCATTCTTTTTAAACCAAAGTGCCCAAAGCTGAGTGTTACTGTCTTACCAACTAAAATCACCCTTCAAATCAAGGAGTAAAGATGGAATAACTACTATTATAAAGCTCTCACTTGATCCAGCCCCCATTTACCACACCGTGGGTCAGAATACATTAGCAACATAGGGATCAGCCTCCAACTTAAAGCTCAAAGAACTTGACAGTGGAAGGGCCCATGAGATCTTTAGTTCCAACAGATAGAGCTAGCTCAAAATAAAACTGCAATCCAGAGATTAAAGGATGCAATTAACATCACCATCAGATGTCCTGCTGGTGCCAGAAACAGAGCTGGAACTGTGGACTCCTAACTAACTCCTGGCTGGAGCAGTGTCCTCCTGACCATTTGAGCAGAGCAGGCAAGTCATTCCATCTGTGCATCCTGTTCTATTTCGTACAACACACATTTAACTTAAATCCCTGAGCAGCAAAGCAGGACCCAATGTCCCGTGCTTTATCAATTACAATTTCCTGGCATTTTGGAAGAATCACATTTTGAAAGAGGGAAAGAATAAAAAGCTACACAGGATCCCATCTGCACTTACGTTGATCATGGCATTGGAGGTGATCCTGAAGAGTGTGGCCCGTTCGTTGACCTGCTTGATCTTTTCGTTGCTCTCGGCAGGCAGCCTCAGGGACTCCAGCTCACTGAGGGAGCGCTGCAGCGCCGTGCCGTGCTTGGCTATCAGGTCATTGCATGTGCTCAGGTCCTCAACTTTGCTGGACAATGTCCGAAGGGTATTCTGCAGCTCTGTCTTGTCAGTTTGTGAGACAGACTCTTCATCTCCTGACTCATCTGCAGAAGCGAAAGGTGACTTACATGATTCCAGGCCCAGGAGTGAGCGCCTGAACACTGCCAACTCTGCCCACAACCAAAACGGACACTCCTCCCATTGTGGGTGGCGTTCTGACCCCCTGACAGCTTGCCGTTACAGACTTCTCCACAGGGGGTTCCACAGCCCACCGCATCACAAACACCTGGAGTTCTCACAGGTGTACTCACTGGCTCCACCCCGGGGACTCTGATTTGGCCAGCGTAAGGTAAGGTCCAGAAACTGGCATTTCCAATAAGCCCCCCAGGTAATTCTGATGCCCACTGAAGTTTCAAAACCTAGAGATCAGGATGGAAAAGCTAACTGGCTCCTGGGGTTAGGTATGAATTACTGAGCCTTTATACTTTAACATGAGGACTCCAATCCAGCCCCAGCTGATTATTAATGCAAATCCACTACCACTTGTTAGGTGTTCGGTAGCCCAGTATGACATGGGTTGAGAATCACTGTCTAGCTCCTTATGAACATAAGATTCATTAATTTATTTGTCTTTTCTGAAGAGGAGGAGGAGATTAAAAAATTATCTTTTCCGACATTGTAGCCACATTGCACTGAAATCAACGCCAAGGTCTTCTGTTACATGACTCTCCAAGAATAAGTCAAGCAGACAGCTATGCTGTACCTCTCGCTACCAGTTCTGTACTTAACCCTTTTGTAACTGCAAAGTGTTTCTTCAGCAGTGGCACCTCTTTTGGGCAGGGGGCCAAACATCAGCACTAAAATCAAAACGAAAGAAGTAAGGAAAGACCTGATGCAACTGCTGGGCAGAGAGGCAGGGCCAAGATGAAAACATAGCCTGTTACCAGATGTTTACAAAGCAGTGAACTTTCCTTTCACTGCCAGTGGATAACATGATATGGGAAATGAGAGGGGATAAGAAAAACAACAGATGAACACAAGTCAGCAGGTGACCATCTTGGTCAGCTCCAAGTGAACAAGCTCCATATGCTTAAACTGTCAACATCTATGGGGGGAATCCTACCATTTTCCTTGAAGAAAAAATACAAACACAATCAGATTGCTCTTTTACAATGAAACTAAGGTAGCAAAATGAAGATGTTTCATAGAAAATATCACATAAGCCGAAACCAGTTTGGCTCAGTGGTAGAGCTTCGGTCTGCAGACTGAAAGGTCCCGGGTTCGATTCTGGTCAAGGGCATGTACATTGGTTGCGGGCACATCCCCAGTGGGGGGTGTGCAAGAGGCAGCTGGTCGGCGTTTCTCTCTCATTGAAGTTTCTAGCTCTCTATCTCTCTCCCTTCCTCTCTGTAAAATATCAATAAAATATATTTTTTTTTAAAAAAGAAAAGAAAATATCACATAAAATATTTTTTGGCAGTCTATGAAGCTTGTTTCAACTCCACTAAGAAATAGTTAAGTAAGGAGATGTCAGGAGAAAATAAAAAGTGAGGTAAATACAAATTGTGAGTTGTGATAATCCTAAGACTGGTCTAGCAATAAAATAATAATTTCTCGTAATTGTAAGGTAGTCAATTGGCATTAAAAGCAAAAGAATAACTGTTTATGCCTGTAAGTCACAAACCTCAACCTCAGCTCACTGACATCGGGGCCAGATAACTAACTCTTTGCTGTGGGTGGCTGTCCTCTGCGCGGCAGAGGCTTTAGCGGCCTCCTGGCCTCTACTCACAACAGGCCAATAGCCACCCCCATCCCTCATCTGGGACAAGAAAATGGCCCCAGGCATTGCCGAGTGTCCCCTGCAAGGCAGAACTGGCCTCACTTGAAAACCATCTCTCCAGGAGAAACACTGCATGGCGTACCTGAGTCATCTAGGTGACAGTTGATAATTAAATGACAATGAGGGATAAAATAAGACAGGCAAATGAGAAGTTTCCCCGGCCCAGTGTTCTTTGCTCCCCACCTGATTCCGCCAGCATCTTCACAGCCTTGGCCTTGGCCAGCTCCAGGGCTGTCACCCAGCGCTGCCGCTCCACTTCCGAGCTGGCCTTCAGGTGGTAGGTCTGGGCACCTCCGTTGGAGATGATGAAGTTGCAGGAGTCCTCCACGGTGATGTTGGCCGTGGCCAGGTTGATGGTGCCGCGGCAGGTATGTCTCATCTCTGCCTTTGACCTGCAACGACGAGGCGAAGACATGCTGGGTAGAAAGCTGTGGGTGGTTCGTCCTTGATCAATTCTATTTCTTCTCATAACTTTTGAAAACAGTCCCCAAAGGAGCAGATTCTAATATTTCCCTCAAATGGATCCCTGACATTCAAGAAACGGTCCGTAGGGATTTTCTTTCGGAGCCCAAGGATTGTTTCTGAGTCAGATTGTATTGCTCTGCGGTTCCTCTCACCCTTAACTGTTTAAAAAGAGGCTTCACTGGAGTTCAAGGACAGACTACAAATTCAGCAATTGTAACTGTATGATTCCGTGAGTTTTGACAATGTACACAACTATGTAAGCACCTCCACAATCAAAATGTAGAATATTTCCCTCTCCCCAAGAAGTCCCCTCATGCCCTTTTGCAAGTAGAAATTACTTTTTATTTAGAAAGTTGCAATTATAAAATAGTGCTTTATAAACTCATGCATTTTGCATGCACTGAACAATCCCCTCTCCCCCCAAACTGTAGCTCAGCCCAAATGAGACGTGTCATACACTGCTTAGAATTGTCCTGCGGAATAGTAAGGCACACTTCCATGATCAGAGTATTAAATACTGACTATAGCTCAAATGATATGAAGTAGGAATGAATAGTGTTCTTTGGGAGAAAAGACAAAATAATCATAGAAGAATCACCAGGTGGTCTAATCTTCCTCTGCTGAGTTCTTTCCTAAGGCCCACTGACCTCTACTGGAAGAAACTCCTAAGCCACCCTATTAATAGCCAGAAAAGATTCAGCAAATCTGCTCTCAAAGGGAGCTGGGCGTAAAATTTTTCCCCATCTCTACTGACAGTTCTATTCATAGACTAACGTTTGAACTTCACAGCACCGCTTGGTGACAGACAACAAGCTACAAGAGACTTCACATGAGCTATCAAGCGGCTACACAACTGGGTGTACAGCGTGCGCTCTGCTGGTTTCCCCATCGCCTGCTGGCTGTGCCCGGGGACCTGCCTGTTGAGACTGCGGTTTTCCCTGACCAACTTGGAGCATAAAGAGGTCAAAGTCCTTTGCCAACAGCCACAGTGCAAAGCAGAGCCATTTCCCTTCCACCGGAGCCAAGCGGCCAAACACACCTGGCACATCCAGAATGTCTTGCAAGCCAAAAATGACACACACACCCATCCCCAGAAAGTGATTAGGTGTGTTTGAGAAAGTTGGTTTCCTGTCCTTAGGAATATAGATTCCCTATTGTTCGGCGTGTCACATGAAACTGGTTTTTCATCCTCAAATGCACAAATGCTGTATGGGATGGCCGGGGGGGAGTCTCAACGGACTGGGCCACTTTCCATCCTCTGCACCTGCCACACTGTAACATGAATCCCTGTTTTTTTCTATTCTTCCCTCCCCTCGCCCTCCCCCTCCCCCAAGCTTCAGTTACATTGTGAATAATGCAGGCCAAGTTACAGACCCACAGCTGACAGTGCGCTCACCCTTGCTTTCTACTTGTAAGGTGCTACTTGGACCTTCTGCCTCATTCCTCACAATGTGTTGATACTTTTCACAAATCACTTCCTAGAATCTCTCTGCCTGTTCATCTTCACGAACTAAAGAAGTTTCTCGCCCTAGCAGGTTTGGCTCAGTGGATAGAGCATCGGCCTGCGGACTGAAAGGTTCCAGGTCTGATTCTGGTCAAGGGCACATGCCCAGGTTGCAGGCTCGATCCCCAGTGGGGGGGCCTGCAGGAGGCAGCCGATCAATGATTCTCTCTCATCACTGATGCTTCTATTTCTCTCTCCCTCCCCTTTCTCTCTGAAATCAATATATATATATGTGTGTGTGTGTGTGTGTGTGTGTGTGTGTGTGTGTATATATATATATATATATATATATATATATATATAAGTTTCTCAAATTATATAAAGTCTGTAGCAGTTTCAAAACTACAAAGAAATCCTGGGAGTAAGGTAGCCCTGACCTCAGGGCTCTTGAGTTTGGGCAAATAGACCAATGGTTATACATGATTATCAAACCTGAAAAAAAAATTACTTGCATGGTACAAGGTAAGTTCAGGTACTACAATATCAGGTGATGTTTTGTAGCTAGAAAGTTCTTCCCTGAAAAGGCCAGTTGAAACGGGAACTCCATCTCTAGGAGCCAGCCAGGAAAACTAATACCATGGGCCTGTCATGATGTGTCTGGGAGAGCTGGGACTGCACATTTGGTTTTAAATAACTGGCCATCTGTGTAACTAAGTATGTAAGGAAGAACAGGACACATACAGAGAGGCAAGTGGTGTTGCCAAAGCCTCTTAGGACAGTTCATCAGAGGACAGGTCTAGGAAGAACAGGATCTCAGTTAAAAAGAAAACAGTCTCTTTTAAAAGGCACGTATGGGAAATGACAGGTTTTGGAGGCATGAACAGCGAGAGGAATGATGACTTAGCCAAACAGCTCCAGGAAGATGGGGACTGGAAGGACTCTATTAGGTAGAACAGACTACCAACATAGTTGGCCGGATGTATTTCTATGTGATTTTGAGGGTAATGCATAGACTTGATAACTCTGGATCCTGCTGCTCGGTTGATTTGTGGGTGGGACTATCTTAGTAGGCAAGGACAGGCCCATGGCATAGTTCCCAACATGTGGTTCGGTATGTTTTGGAAGGAGTTTTATCTGTGCTCAGACAGGTACCACTAGCTCTTGTGAGAGAGAAGTCAAAAGTGATGACAAGTAAATGAAGAGAACACATTAAGTTATTGATGTCCAATCAAGATCAATATTGATTAAAAATCAATAAAATATATATTTTTAAAAAGACCCTTGGCTGGTACACAACTTTTTTTTTAAAGAAAGTGATCCACTTTTTTTTTTTTTTTTTTTTTTTACTATTTTATTGATTTTTTTACAGAGAGGAAGAGAGAGGGATAGAGTTAGAAACATTGATGAGAGAGAATCATTAATCAGCTGCCTCTTGCACACCCCCTATTGGGGATGTGCCCGCAACCAAGGTACATGCCCTTGACTGGAATTGAACCTGGAACCTTTCAGTCCGCAAGCTGATGCTCTACCACTGAGCCAAACCAGGGTCAGCTGGTACACAACTTTTGAAAATGGGGAATCAGTGTTAACAGTGACTTACAAGCCAAATTAGGATTTGAACCAATTGAACATTAAAATGGTTAGTTTATTTTTTTAAATATGTTTTTATCCATTTGAGAGAGAGAGAGAGAGAGAGAGAGAGAGAGAGAGAGAGATTAGTTGCCTCCTGCACAGTTGCACCCCAACTAGGGATGGAGCCCGCAACCTGGGTATGTGCCCTGACCGGAAATCCAACCAGTGACTCCTCAGTGCAAGGGATGACATTCAACCAACTGAGCCACACTGTCCAGGGCTAATAATCAGCTTAATAGATAAACATGAACTTGAGTTGGGGAAAAGCTTTGGAGCAAACCAAATTTTTTATTTTTCACCTAATCTTAAAGTCCTAGATAAGTAATTAGAAGAGGTTAAAATTAAAATTAATGCTGAATATAATAATGCAAATAATATACACAACTGGTTACAATTAATGTCGCTCAAGCAGTGAGGAGGCACTAAGGCCTTTTCCACTGTTCCTAACTCCAACTAAACCTCCAACCCCCACATTCGATTTCCCCTAAAAATTCTCTAAGGGCCAATACAACAGAGTTAATGGAAGAGATTCTTTCACCCTAACTCTCCTGGTGGCGGAGGAAAAGAAACAGAGTGAGCTGCTCTTAACAGCAGCGTTCTGTGTCCCAAATAAGATGGTATTCATAAAAATATTTCAGTGAGAAATGCCATTACACTAAGCAGAGCCTCCCTTAAAGGAGACTTTTATACATTTCGAATAAAGTAAACATAGTAACCATGAGCTCTAAACTTAGTTTCTACTGATACTTAATTATCTCTGTATCTGATTCATGTAACACTAACCTGGGTTTTAGGTTATGTTGGTGTGAACAGAACTCGTTTCAAATCCGAACTCCCCAAGACTTTGGGAAGGTTGCTCAAGCTACGCAAGTCTCAGTTTCCTCATCAGGAATATGGGGATATTTCCTAACTCCCAGGTTGTTGGGAGCCAACGAAATACTGTACATAAAATGCCTATCCAAACCGTCTAGCCCTCAGAAAATGTTTATGCCCTGTCCCCAAACCCGGTATCTTAACCCCTCTATCTACAGTAACATGAGTAGCCAAAAACATGTTATGTGATGGCAAGACTGTGACCATAAATATGTAAAATGTACATTGCTGAACAGAAGTAACCATACCAAAGGCATTCTTTTTTTAAAAAAAATAAAATAAGCTGAAACCAAACTAGCCAGAGACCCTAGAAATATTCCTGGATGGAAAACTTAATCATTCTCACGGGAGGAGGTGGGGCAAGCAAAAATAAAGGGAGTACTGGCGTGCACATCTTCATTCTGCATACCCAAGTCTTGGAGAGATAAGGAAGACGGGGGATAAGAGGCCACCCTGAATGTGGGTACATCAAGGGCTGCTAATAACCTTGAAATTTGGAGACTGGGCACAGACAGCTAACGCTAAACCTTGGGACTTTTAGGCTAAGTTCCTTGGGAGCGGTGCCCCTGGGCTCCTACAACAGCGTCTTCGTGCAGAATTCATCATTGCACCCACGTGCGGGTGGACACATAAGGGAAAGGCCAGGGGCCGAGGGGGGAAGGTACGGCACCGAGGCTGGGCGACTCAGGCAGAGAGGGGTAAGTTGCGGGGCATGCACTCTCCGGGAGGGTGGGCTCAGGTGGCGGGCTGTCAATGCGCGCAGGTGACGGCGAGGGGCTTGGGGCGCCCTTGGCTGCGGGGCCGGCGGGAGAGGGCCACGGCGGGGGGAAGGTGGGCTGCAGCAGGGGGACAGCGCCCCGGAAGCAGTTACCTGTAGTAGCTCAGTAGCCCGTTGCTCAGCACGAACCAACGCCGCTGGTAGCCTTTGATATAATTGGTCCATTTGAAGAGCCAGCCTTCTCGAGCAGAGCCCGAACCCCCAGCGCCCGAGCCGCCCGAGCCCCCCGAGCCTCCGGCCGGAGGTACCGGGGCCGGGCCCGCCGCCGCCGCCGCCGCCACGGTCCCGGCGGCCCCGGGGCCCGGGCCGCTCGCAGACGCCGTGGCGACCGTGCCCGGCGCGGCCCCGGAGCCTGGCACCGAGTCCCCGCGGCCGCCTCCGCTTCCCACCACCGGCGGACCGGCGCCGCCGCCGCCGCCGCCCGGAGCTGCAATGGCTGCCGGGCCCGGGCCCACCACTCCTCTCAGCTCCGTCGCCGCCATGAGCTGCCGCCGCCCCGAGACACACAACCGGAACCGCCTACGGGAGCCGCCGTCGCCGCGGGAGCGCCGCCGCACACCTAGCGCATCAGCCGCCGCCGCCGCCGCCGCGCCGCGTAGCGTCACCGCCCCGCCAGGCCGGCCGGGGGAGGAGGGACTGGCGGCCGGCAAGGAGGGAGTCAATTGGTGCCGCTTCGTGTCACTTGCGGAAGATCCCTAGGACTGGCATTTTCCTGGGGCCTGTCATTCCATGCAACCCTCCCGAGAGAGTCCCGGATGGGACTGTCCGCCAGCCACGTCACTGATTGGTTCCGGTGACGGCCAATCAGACTGACGCAAAGCTGATTGGTGCTTCCCCGACGTCTCCAGCATTGATGGAGGACTCCAGAGTTCGAGGGCCCGGCCAACTCGACCGTGGATTGGCTAGTGTCCCCGCCACTCATTTCGTTTTATGGTCCCGTCACTGCCACGTCACCCCCTCCCATCATTCTTCCAAGCGTCCCTCTTCCGCCCTTATGGATTGGTGGTTGGTATCAGCTGCTCAACCTCCTCTGCCACTGACGGCACCAGTTGAGGAAAAGGGGCGGTGTCTCGTCGCAGCCTTACTTTCATTTCTTATTGGTTGATACAAACGTCACTCACCTGATGGCCAATGAAAGAAACGTATGGTAAGAGGGGGCAGGCCTGGGCAGCCAATGAAATCTAAGAGGAGTGCGGGGGGGAGGCGTGCCCGCCTTCTTGCTTTCAGAGGAATTGGTGGGAGTAAAAGCAGGTCAGTCTCACTAAAGTGCTAAGTGCGATGTTAGAGTCCCTCTTGCTGAGATAAGACCTCCGTCGTTTTTTGTTAGGAAGAGTGAGTCTGAGCAGTGATTCTGAATCACTGGATCAGCCAGTCTCCCCCTTTAAAGCCCTCTTCCAGCAGCTGGCTCGGATCAGGAGGCCCGGATTTCCAGGGAGCCCAGAAATAAATAGCTTCCCTCCTGGATCCCCCATGATCGACCCTTCTAATGACTTTCCCTGGTTTTCTTATTCCATCACATCCTTTATCTCTTGCTTCTAATCTTTTTTTCAGAAATATATATATTTCTGAGAGGACGGGAGACAGAAACTTCTATGATGAGAATCACTGATTGGCTGCCTCCTGATAAGACAGGCCTCTTATCCCCTGTCTTCCTTATCTCTCCAAGACTTGGGTATGCAGAATGAAGATGTGCACGCCAGTACTCCTCCCACGGAGACCGCACAACCAGGGCATGTGCCATGACCAGGAATGGAACCTTGACCTCCTGGTTCATAGATGATGCTCAACCGCTGATCCATGCCGCTGGGCTCTCTTGCTTCTAATTCTGTCCCACGAGTTGCCCACATTAATGAGAAGAAAAGAGACTCGCAAGGACCTGACTATATGCGTACTCCACAGTGGTATCTCTTCCAGACTTCGCTGATTTTAGCACAAGCGCACTTGTGTGTGCATAACTTCGCACCAATTTTTTAAAAATAAATTTACTTTGTTCATACATTTATGAAAGTAACATATTCAGTACTTCATTTAACATTTAGATGTTGTAAGCTACTGTTAAAATGGAGCTTTGGGGAACCTGTTATATTTTGCTAGTTTAGATAAGCAATAGAAACTGCTGTTAGACACTGTAAAACAAATTGCTCTTCCTTCCTTGGTAACATGCTTCCCGGTATCAAGAAAGTAAAGACCAATGTTTTCCATAAGGAGAGACTTATTGAAATCAGGAGAGAGAATATGCTATGAAAATCTGCAAGTAGAAGTAGGCTCTTTGGGATTAAAAAAAAAAAGTTTTTAACTGAACTAAAATGAACCTATTTATACTTCAGTCCTGCCTTTGCTACTCACTGGCTCTAGGACTTAGGAAAGGCATTTATTTAAGCACTCCAAGACTCAATTTTCATTTCTGTTAAATAGAAATAAAACCCTACAGGGATGCTGTTGTGCATTTGAAAATGTTTGACACACTGTAAATAACTACACAAATGTGCAGTGTGTTGTCAAATACACCTCTCAGATTACTTGCCAATCAGAAAGAAGACATACTTTTGCAATGGAGAAATCTGGCTGCCCCCCCCCCTTAATTCAGTTATTCAATGGAGCATCATTAACCTTGAGACATACACATTTTTATGAGGTCTCTGGTGTGCTGCTGCATGAAGTATACAGTATCGCTTAATGAAGGTTTTTTGTTTAAAATGTTCAACCTGAATCCAATCAAGCCTTTATATCTAATCTTCCATTTACAGGGCTAGAGGAACCAGTTACACACCCTCAAAGAAACAAGGGGAAACAATCAGATACTTTAAGAATGCTAGGCATTCTATAAGACAACCAATTTTATAGAAGATAAAATCACAAAGATTAGAGAAAATTGATGGCATAAAAAAGGGTCAGGGGTGATTGTTCTAAGTTTCCAAAAACTTAAACACACAAAACAACCAAATGCTTGAATGGATTCTGGTTCTGGGAAAATAAACAGCTTTTTAGGCACGTTTGGGATATTTGGGTGAATTTGAAAATGGGCTGGTATTAGATGGTAGGCAATTATCACACTTGTTCAATGTAATATTGGCATAGTAGGGCTGCCATAATAAACTACCACAAAAGGGATGACTTAAACAATGGAAATTAATTTTATTACAATTCTGGGGGCTGGAAGTCTGAGATCAAGCTGTTGGCAGGGTTGGCTTTCTGGTCTCTCAACTTTAAGGTGGCTGTTTTACTATCTTTGCCTTCACATGGTCTCCTCTCTGTGCCTGTGTCCTAATCTTATAAGGACACCAGTCCTATGGATTACAGCCCACCCACACTAATGACCTTATTTTAATTTAATACATCTTTAAAAGCCCATTCTCCAAAAACAATCACATTCTGAGGTTCTGGGGGCTAGGGCTTCAACATGAGTTTTGAAGGACACAATTCAATCCATAACATCCATAGAAGGCATATGATATATGAAAGTCATAAAACACAATAGCAAAAGTAATACCCATCAATCCACCATTCAACATAATATAAACTAACCAGTTTCCTACATCTTTGTGCCAATCCCATTCCCCTAAACGCTCCCAAAGCTAACCACTATCTTGTCCATTTTCAAAAAAAATTTATTCTCAATCACTGCCTTTTAAAGGCTCAGTCTCCTCATCCTGTAGACCAGGAATAGTGTTGTGTGAGACTCTCTACTAAGTGTCCCCTTCTCGTGTCTATTTTCATCTCCACAGAGCAAAGCGGTTTTTAAAAGTATTTGTTTGATGCCTGCTAGGTGTTGTCTGTGTGTCAGGTCTTGGGGACAGCTATGAATAAGACAGTTCCTGTGTTTGTAGAGCTCATAAATCAGAGTATATGTTGTTTTGCACTTTTTCTTTAAAAACTCTGCAAAAGCTTCCCATGCAACGAGAATAGGTCCCTTCAAGACCCCATGTGGTCACCTTATCCTACTCCCTTCACTTCAGAAACATTGACCCGCCAGGGCCCCTTCAACTCCTCACTCATTCTCATTGCAGGGTCTTGGCCATCTTCTTCGTTTTGCTTGAGCTCTTCTGAGACCTTTGCATGGCTGTCTTCTTCTCATGACTCATATGCCTGCTTAAATGTCACATGCTCAAGGTATTTCCCGACCACATTGTCTGAAGTACACATCCTCCTATCACTGAATTCCTCTTTTGTTCTCTTTTTAGCTCTTATCACTGTAAGTACTGCCCTTGGAACGTAAGTTGCGCCAGAGTAGGACCTTCTTTTGTCTTTGTCATCACTGTGCTTGGAGTAACACTGGACACAAGTGCTTTCCTTGAATTACCAAATTGGTCCTGACCTAGGGGTGGTTGTGATAAAAGAGTAACATGTATTTTGAAATGGGCCTTGTACTCACAGGCTAATTTATTGTATCAAGGTCTGTCCTCTGAATAATCCTAAGCTGTTTCTTCATAGCATAACGATTTAACAAACAGGCATTTGTTTGATGCCTGCGAGGTGTTGTCTCTGTGATGGGTCTTGGTTATAGCTGTGAATAAGACAAGTTCCTGTGTTTGTAAGAGTTCATGTAGTAATGCAATGAATGAATGAACCATTAACCTATAACTGAATATACCTAATATACAAGGCATTTCAGAATATTGGAATAGAGATGGAAGGGTGAAAGCAAGAAGTCTTATTTTTTCTTCTTTTCAAAAATGCGTAAACCAAAAGGACCAGATGCCTCACTAGGGCCTTCCTCTAACCCTGATCCTTATACATTGCAATTGGACTTGATCATTAGAACCTGAATTGCTCCTTTTTGGATATTTCTTGGAGGAAATTACTTACCGTATTTGCCGGCGTATAAGACGACTTTTTGGCCCTGAAAAATAGGCCTCCAAGTGGGGGGGTAGTCTTATACGGCGAGTATATAACAAACTATGTATTTTTTAGTGGAAATGTTAAGGGGTCGTCTTATACGCCCAGTCTCTTATACGCTGGCAAATACGTATTTTTCAGGGCCAAAAACTCGTCTTATACGCCGGCAAATACGGTAATTAGTCCACTGAAACTGAAGGCATTAATGTCCAATCAGAAGTTTGCAGACATGTCCTTAATGCTTGTAGCTTTTCTGCTGCTCCTATATGAAGCATGGGTACGGGGACTGGAGCCTTTTTGTATCCAGGACACTCCATGTGGAGCTTAACATTACAGTTTAGCCCTTACTAGCTGGATGGCCTAGTAGCTGATCTACAGGTTTTTAAAAATATATATTTTATTGATATTTTACAGAGAGGAAGGGAGAGAGATAGAGAGCTAGAAACGTCGATGATAGAGAAATATCGACCAGCTGCCTCTTGCACACTCCCTAATGGGAATGTGCCCACAACCAATGGATATGCCCTTGACTGGAATCGAACCCGGGACCTTTCAGTCCGCAGACCAATGCTCTACCACTGAGCCAAACAGGTTTCGGCTGATCTACAGTTTTTTGTACTGTACAATTATAAATGTCCATCCTATTTTTTAAAGTTATAGAGAGTGACTGAATTAGAAAATGAATGTTCTTTGTACACTATGAAAGAGCTCTAAGATGATACTGTGGACTTACCTTTGTTCACTGTTGGATGAACACTGATGGACAAAAAGTCCTTGAAAACTGAATCTTATTAATAAGGAAACATTTAAATGAATTATGGCACATAGTGGGACATTATACAAACATTAAAAAAAACAGGGTAGCTCTCTATACAGTGACATAGAAAAGATGCATCATGATTCTGAGAAAAAAAGTAAAAATATCTATAATTCTAACTATGATTGTGTATACATACAGAAATTACTTGGAGGACAATACATTAAACAGTTAACAGTGGGTTTTCTTGTGGGGGAGGTGGAATTTGAGATCATTTCCCTTTTTAAAAAATAATATATTTATTGATTTTTTACAGAGAGAAAGAGAGAGGGATAGAGAGTTAGAAACATTGAAGAGAGAATCATTGATCACTGCCTCTTGCACACCCCCTACTGGGGATGTGCCCGCAACCAAGGTACATGCCCTTGACTGGATTCAAACCCGGGACCTTTCAGTCCACAGGCTGACGCTCTATCTACTGAGCCAAACCAGTTTGAGCGAGATCATTTCCCTTTGCAAGTTATGTGCAGCTTTCTCTCTGGTTCTTTAGATTGGTACAAAATCTAAGCAATTTAACATATTTTGCCCCACCTGGTTTGGTTCAGTGGATAGAGCGTCAGCCTGTGGACAGAGGAGTCCTGGGTTCAATTCCAGTCAAGGGTGTATGCCCAAGGTTGTGGGCTCAATTCCAAGAAGGGGGTGTGCAGGAAGCAGCCAATCAATGGCTTTTTCTCATAATTAATATTTCTCCCTCTCCCTTCCTGCCTAAAATCAATAAAATATATTTAAAAATATATTCTATTCACAACTGGCAAAGTACACACATTACTGATTTCCTAGCTCCCTTATAAATGTTTCCCAGGTTTCAGGTTTTTGTTGTTTTAAAATATATTTTATTGATTTTTTTTTTTTTTTTTTTTTTACAGAGAGGGAGAGGTTTAGAGAGTTAGAAACATCGATGAGAGAGAAACATCGATCAGCTGCCTCCTGCACACGTCCCCCTAGGGATGTGCCCACAACCAAGGTACATGCCCTTGACTGGAATCGAACCTGGGACCTTTCATTCCACAGACTGATGCTCTATCCACTGAGCCAAACCTGTCAGGGCTCAGGTTTGATTTAGGTTAATATTGATCTGCTCCCTCCTGCATGCCCCCTACTGGGGATCAAGCCCACAACCTTGGGCATGTGCCCAGACTGGGAATCAAACCATGGCCTCCTGGTTCATAGGTCAACACAGAACCACTGAACTACACTGGCTGGGCTCACTAGTATTATTTCTAAAACATTTGTTAGATTGATAAGTGATAAAATATTTTATACCTTTGATTATTAGTGGTGTGAACTTCTTAATATTATTTTCAACTTTCATTTGTGAAAATCATTATTCACAAGTCTGTTAACTATTACTTATCAAGGACTTTTCTTATATAACACTAGGGGTCCAGCGCACAAAATTCATGCAGCAGCGGTGGGTGTCCCTCAGCCCATCCTGCATCATATCCAATCTAGGATCTCTTGAGGGATATCCGACTGCCGGTTTAGGCCTGATCTCACAATCCGGGACTGCTGGCTCTTAACTGCTTGCCTGCCTGCCTGCCTGCCCCTAACCACTCTGCCTGACAGCCTGATCACTCTCTAACCACTCCCCTGCCAGCCTGATTGATGCCTAACTACACTCCTGCCTGCATAATTGCCTTCAACTGCCCTCCTCTGCTAGCTTGATCACCCACAACTGCCTTCCCCTGTGGAGCTGAGGGCAGATGAGGTGGGGCTGAGGCGACTGGGTGCTGCCATTTTGTGAGGTTGTGATGGTCCATTAGCATATTCCCTCTTTATTAGATAGGATTACATACATGGATGTTTTTAACTGTGACACACTGTCGTAAACTATTTTAGTGCCTCACCTAATTTGATTATTTTTGACATACATTAGCAGGGAGGTTAATATTGCTCTCATTAGTTAAGTCTTAAATGACTTTTAAAGTGTCTAGAACAAATATTATCTTGAATATACTATATGACTCAAAATCAGTTGGTGGTTATTGTGAGCTAATGTTACATTCATAAAGTAGAAGCATTTATTTAGTTAAGAGAAACATTTTTTTATTCCATTCATTCATTCATTCTTATATATGCCCTGACCAGGGACTGAACCTGCAATCTTGGTGTATTTGGATGACATTATAACCAACAGAGCTACCCAGGCAGGTCCGAAGCACTTACTTCTTAAATTCGGGATTTTTCTCACAAGAAACATAATACCACTAGAGGCCCGATGCATGAAATTCGTACAAGAGTAAGCCTTCCCTTTCCCAAGCTGCCAGCACTGTCTTCCTTCTGGCACCTGGGACCCAGGCTTCCCTCCCGCCCAGCTTCATCCGGAATCAGGAGTCTGGTCTAATTAGCATATTAGATTTTTATTATTAGAGATAACATTTTCTGGACCAGGCCCAGCATTTCTCAGACTGTGAACTATAACCTAAAGAGGAGCAGAGCATACATACTGGAGTTCCTGCCCGGGGACCTGAGTCAGCCTCTGTCCCCTCAGCTTCAGCTCCCTGGCTTGTAGACCAGACACTAAGGTCTTCCTCACTCTGACATTCTGAATCCATGCTTTTGGGTTGCCAGGATACTCCTGAGCCAGTTCCTCTCTAACCAAACCTCACTCTCTACTAAGACTTTTTCTTTCACATAGGGGTGAGAATAGATACACCAGAAGATAGTTTTACTTCTTCACAGCAACAAGAACAGCCTGCAGGAGTCCCATACTCTGGCGCTCAGCTGTCACCTTGAGCAAACTGTTTTAACTCAAGGAGCCCAACTACTTTGAGGAAGAAAATAAGCTTCATGTAAGTAGGCAGCCAATAATTATCTCCCTCCCTCTTTATCATTTTTAATTTTTTTTCTTTCTCTACTTATATGATGAATCTTTTTTCCCCCCCAAACAAAATACCTCGCATTTATTACTCAAACAATCAACTAGTGCAGGAAAAACATAGAAACAAAGAGAAAAATGATTGTCTCAGTAGAATATATCCAATTGTCCAGAGAGGTAATGTTCCTAGCTAGATATGGGAGAGGCTGGTGACTGTGACACAACATAAGTATGTGTGCCATCTTACATCCAACTCCTTAGGTTCACCTTGGTCTTACTCTAGTGTCTCCTCTTGGAGTTGTACCAGATTTTATTACCAGTTTTCAGCTGAATCCATTGGGGAATGGGATGATTCTGCTTTTGTTTGTCAGTTAAGAATTGCTTGACCCTGAAAGTCTCGTGAGTAGACATGGTGAGGAAAAGGCTCAGCTGCACACACTACAATGGCAGAGAAAGGGGTAGAGGAGAAGAACCTCTTATCTGAAATAACATAAATTTACTCTAACAAATTGACAAATTTCCCCCATCTCCTTTGAGAAGATGAATTGTGAGGGCAGCTTAAGGCCAAACTGGATTAAATGAGTCTCTTAAAGTCACATGTGCCTAGAGATAGATGGCATGAAAAAGATGAACTATAGTATATCTGCAATTCATAATTCCATTTTGTAGTTAAAATGGAGAGAGGACGGAAAGCACTCTAGGTTTTCAAAGGAAATTTGGAAATTTACCATGTTAACATTACAACAACAATAAAAAGGTAAGAACATTAGGTAATATCCTTATCAATTTCCAACACCAAGACTTGCCAGTCTACCTAAGTATGCTAGAAACAAATTAAAAATCATGCTAAGAAGTAACACGAAGAAATAATGCTGGCACACATTTTTTTTCAAGTATACAATTTGTATTTATTTACAATACCCTATAAAAATGTAAATTTAGAAACTTTAATCTTTATTAGTTAGAACCAAACAAAAAAGCACAGAAAAGAAGAAATACTAATCAAGTATTCACTTGATCGGTTGTGAAGTGGAAAGGCAGGAAAGGTGCCCAGTGGAAATAAGTCAGTTGATAATGGCAGGGAAGCTAGTGATGTCACTGAGAACAGTTGGTGGAGCCTGGGGCTACAGAATGAGAAGAAATGGAGATGGAGACACAGACAACTGGTTATAATGGAGGATTTTACTGTTGTACAATACATGTATGTGCAAAATGTTTATTCTCTTTAAACATCACAACTTGTCTTCCCCACTACATTCGAAAGGTGAGAACAACAAAAAGTATATTAGGACAGTCATGTAAAATGGATTCAGATTTTTCTTGAGGGCTATAATCACCATGGATCAAAACCTCTTATCCTGGTTGACCGCTGAATGGGAGAGGGACAAGTGAAAAGGGTCACAGAAGGCTATCCTTGCTAGGATTCATGTCTACGTCCCTGGGATGGGACCTGGGTGAGATGAAGTAGCAAGGACAGCAGTTCTGCCCATGGCATGGAGAATGAAGAACAAAGCAAGCCCAACTTAGCTTCCATGGTTACATTAGGAAATTTCTATCCAGGACACCAAATAAAAATGGGGAAGAGAGAGGTAAAAGCATGGCTTACTGAAGTAGTCTCAGGAAGACAAAAGCTACACTGTGGAAGCAGGCTCTAAGTCAGAATCACCTTGGGCAATCTTCCACACACTTGGGAGGACAGGCTCAAGTACACCGAAGCTGTAGCAGGATAAAAGCTTAACCGTAGGCTGTTTCCATTCAGGTGAACAGAAACAAAGGAAACCCAAGTGAGGAGAAAAAAAGGACTTCTCAGTCTAGAGCTGGGTGTCAGCCAATTGAGTTCTGATTTTATTAATATGCTGGCATACTCTGTATTTATGTTAAAACAAGTGGAACTCACCAAATTAATTGTAAGAAGGACTAGAAACAGATTAAGAATATATCAGCTAGTTTGTATTTAGAGGAGGGATATCAACTGAGTATTTCTGCCTCTCAAACTCATTCTTTAAGGACCCTCTGGAGACCACAGAAACATATGTAGAGGGGTGTGTGTACACACACACGTATATTAATTTCTACTTAGTCGGGTCTCCTATAGTCATATTAATATGGGGCAATGAAAAAGACTTCAGTAAGATGCGGGGAGGGATCCTTTGGCAGGCTATAATCTACTCTGAAATGGAGTAGTGGTGGGATAAAGGGAGAGATTATATTTGTGTCTCTAGAGCAAAGAAAATGCAAAATTGAGAAGAATTGAGTAGAAGTAGGACATGCAGAATTGTAACAGAGAAGGTAAGAAGAAACCAGCAGAAGTATCACCCAACCGAACGCCACAGAGCAGTGGGGAAACACCTGGCATTTAGAGACAACCCTTGTGAACAGGACTCGGCCACACAAGATGCTCTGAGGAATGAGCTACCTCCCCTCCCTCATTGCAAACACTCCATTGGTGATGGCAGCAGTGCAGGTGACAGCCAGAGGTACAGGACACATGTGCAGATCTTTTATCGTATCCCCTGAACTAGCCTACAGGTATAAAGAAAAAAAGGAAACTTGTTTGTATAATTGAGTTAGAATAGAAGGCAATGTTTTTCATAAAATTACATTCTTGTAAAAATTACCTTAACGAAACACCTGAGATGTCTCTTGTCTCTACCCTTAGCATTCAATCAACTATGAGGGTGCTACTGCACCCAGTTATATTTAGCAGATACTCATATATTTGATAGAAGTCTTTAATCTCTTCCACCAAATTCAGATTTATGCCTGCTCTGCCCCCTCCCCGCATAACTTCTAAAGTGCCAACGTTAGTGAAATATGGAATTCTCCTGTTGCTAACTTACTGCAGTTTTGTCTCCAGCAAATTCAGTTTCTGTCGGTCAACATAGCGAGAAAAGAGGGATACTAGGTTTGTGGGGATAGAGATTGGCTTGGCCAGGGCTGCCTGGGGGATCCTCAGAAGTTCTCTGGTTGCCATGAACATTACTTGCATCCTGAAAAGGAAAATCAATAATAACAATGTAAAAAAAGAATGAAGAGATTACCTAAAAGAACTTAAAAGAAGAAATACAGCACAGACTAACCACTGGTTGTTTTCCGTTGATTCTGTATCAGGGTGTGAACTCTGTAGGTCTTCCCCACGGCTCAGGACAAGGAGGAGCAGTGACAGGCCAAACTACAAGAAGAGAGAGGGATTCAAGTTCAACACTACATCTCCTCCTCTCCACCACCACGCAGGGGAAATGGCACTAATAATTTACTACTAGTAAATCAAAATGACCCTACCGCTGTGCTCTTCAGTGAGACTGAGCAAAGATCAGACAACCACAAGCGGAGTCACTGTGCCTTTCTCCTTGCACAGCAGCAAAAAGCATAATCAATGGAAACAAAAGTCCCAGTGTCCTATGGATCTCACTGCTCCCCAACCCCACTCTGTGTTAAAAGGATCATTTTTCCTTGTCATGGATAAATGAATTAAAAAGGAAAGTTAAATGAAGACAAACTTTGATTCAAAAAATTAAAGTTCATGGAAAAAAAAACATTAAAAAGAGCAAGATATTTTGAATTAAGAAAAACAGGTGGTAAAACCTGTGGGAAATGTGCAAAGAAACATAACTGGAATGATCAGGATACAAAGAAAAAAAAACAACACACCTATCTGGAAATAAAAAGGCAGACAGGATGCTAATAAGAGTCTAAAAAAAAATTAAAAGGGAAGAAGTTCATATTCACCATAACTAGGATTATCACAATTTATGCAACATGTTTGCCCCTGACTGGAATCGAACCCAGGACCTTTCAGTCCGCAGACCGACGCTCTACCACTGAGCCAAACCGGTTTTGGCATGGCCATTGAGATTTTAAATAATTGTTGGTGAAAACTCCTGGAAAAGGTCCATAAGGAAGACAGACAGCTAATCCACATGTTTCAGCCATCCATACCCACCTCTCTTCCTGATACAAAGTGGAGACTTGAATTCTACAATCATCATGGACCCAGAGGAGTCATGAGAAGGCAAACCGAATGAGCTTGTGTCCCTGACCACGAGTGCAGCTACTATATCACATATTTACTGACATGAGATACATAAAATCCTATTTTGTTGAAACCACTGTTAATTCTAGCCTCTGTTACTAGGAACTTAACGTAACTCTGGACAAAGGAAACATTTTTAAAAAGTTGCCATATCCACAGCAGCCATGAGTGTTATCTGTAACTCAAATTTAGAAGCCTTGTAAAGTTCAGGGGTGAAAAAGGCAAGTCCACCTTGTTCTGGAGAACAGTAGTGAGGTGAGGATTAGAGGGTGCTGGTGCAGCGGCACTCTGAGGTAGGTTCATTAGCTGTTGCAGAAGGCTGGTGACAGTCACTGACGGAAGATGATAGAGGAGGTGGGAGAAGGGACTCAATAAGCACGGCAGCACCTACAGAGAAAAAATAAAACATCAGATCCTGGCAACTGTTACTTCAGTCACCCTTAGTACGTGAGCCTGGACAGAAGGGTGCTCAGCTGTACACTCCACTGCCCGAAGTGAGATTTAACAAAAAAGGGCTGACAAGTCTAGCAGATACTATTAGAATCCTACCTAACAAAGTATTCTAAGGTATCTACTGAGAACTTTTCAACTCAACATGCATATGAAATATCATGACTTGTGTGAACCCAGGGAATAAAATCACTTCTTAAACACAAAAGATTTATGATAAAATGTCAGTATTTTAATTTATCCCACAAATATTTAAATGCCTACAATGTACCAGGAACTTAGGCTAAAAACAAAAGTTAAAAGGATAGACAGAGCCTCAGGGATCAAAAATACAAAGAAGATGAGTATTTAGGCAATTTCAATATATTGTGAGACACTTTAAGAGTGCTACAGAATTACTGAGAAGTATTTTCAGACTAAATTCTATTTTGGTTTATCTTTATAAAAAGCTCAATGAGGAAATGGAAAAACCATTTAGTAATCTTATAGATTATTAGAGAAGCTAAGTGACTAAGCTCAGTGTTCAGAGTTATAGAGCTAGTAGCTAAAAACAGAAACCATGAATTCTATCCTGCTAGCCATTCATTCCTTTTGGCCATTAAACCGGACTGAAAAGTTAAAATACAGAGCTACCAACATAACTAGGTTACAACACATGAAAGGAAATCAAAAGTGCTTCCAGCACTCAATGCCCCTGTTATAAAAAAATGATGGCTGGTTTTACTTTATATAGTAGCCAAGGATGGAGAATAGGCTACTTTTTGTGATCCACTACTCTAAATAAACAAAGCTTAAAAATCAAAGCATTTAAAAATATACACAAAAGTATAAAGAGCAGTATAATGAAGTCCATGTTCCTACCGATCATGAAACTTCAATAATTAAACCAACATTTTGCCAAATTTTATTCAATCTGTTCCTCCTTTAACATATCATTTCATCAGCAAAGTAACCAAGACCTTAAGTTTGCAAACTTTAGTGAGTATCATATTCAGCTGGGACTCTGTTATAGATACAGAGTCCCTGATCTTTCCTCTGTAAATTCTGATTCAGCATATTTGGGATAGGACTAAACTATTTGCTTCCCAAGTAATTCAGATATAGACCACAGCTTTACAACTATCCTATATAATAAAAGGGTAATATGCAAATAAAGCAAATGGCGAACAACTGGTTGCTATGAATAGGGGGGACTCCCTTCCACCCTCCTGAGTGCACGAATGTTGTGCACCTGGACTCTAGTGTTAAATAAGAAGGAATTACTGTTTTCTTCATATTTAGAAGCCTGGTCTGTGGGATGAAACATGGAATTAAAAATATAGGTCTGGAGTAAATTTTTACTTTAAATAATCAAGTCACACTGCCAAAGGTTAGAAAAGCAACATAAAAAGAAAGGGGAGGAAAAGAAATTTGGACTCTAGAAATCATACTACAAAGACCCAAAGAAGACATCCCTCCTTCCCACATGAGGATCACCTCATCTTGTGCATCCTTCTTGATAAGGAATGGGAGGTTCCTGGCTGTTGTCATGAGAATGTCAGCTGCTTGCTCTGTAGAGAGGAAAGGGAGAATGCGGGCAACCATTCTCTTCCCTTTTCGGATACACATGATCTGTACAAAGAGGTCATCACTTGGCCTGCAGGGGAAGAAAAATGCTAACTTAGGTCAGCAAGAACAATATAAAATCCCCTTCCCCTCTTGCATGTTACTAAATGAATATACTGCATTCATTTTCACTCTACAATTATCTGTACTACAAAATAGTGAGAATTAACTTCTCCAACTCTCAATCAAATAATAAAAAGTAATTTTTCAAGTTTCACAAATGTAGAACACCATTTCAAAAACTGTATGTTAAAAAAAATTTGGTCAAACTATATGCATTAATTTCTTTTAACTTTTAACTAACTATAAAATAACAGTTAATACAGCAAAATCTGAAAATTATATAAGCAAAAAGAAAATTAAAATTCCATAATCTGAGAGGTAGTGTTAACATTTTGAATAAATTTTTTGCTGTGTATAACACCTTTATCGTTCACAAAAAATGGGTCCAGCCCTGGCTGGTTTGGCACAGTGGACAGAGCATTGACCTGTGGACTAAAGGGTCCTGGGTTCGATTCTGGTCAAGGATGCCTGGGTTGTGGGCTTGGTTCTCAATAGGAGGTATGCAGGAAGCGGCTGATCAATGATTCCCTCTCATCACTGATGTTTCTCTCTCTCTTCCTCTCTGAAATCAATAAAAAAGTACATTTTTAAAAAATGGGTCCAGCCCTAGTTGGTTTGGCTTAGTGGACAGAGTAGGTCTGAAGGCTGGAAGGTCCCAGTCAAAGGCACGTACCTTAATAGCAGGTTCCTGGTCTGGACGTGTGTGGGAGGCAACCAATTGATGTGACTCTCACATTGATGCTTCTCTCTTTCTCTCTCTCCACTCCCTTCTACTCTCTCTAAAAATCAATGGAAAAATATCCTCAGATGAGGATTAATAGAAAAATAATTAAAAATAAAAGTGGGTCCATAGAATTCATGTGGCTTTGTCACCTCACTTTTCCCAACAACTTTTTGTGAACACTTTTCCACATCAATAAATATATTTCAACTACATACGTTTTAATGGCTGCATAACATTCCAATCCATGGATAAACCTACATTTATCCAACCAGTTCCCTGTCAGCCCACTCCAGAAAAGAAGGTGCTTATTCTTATGTTCTGTTTGGTATATGTCCTGGCTTAGATAGTCCTCTTGCATTCATCAAACAAATATTTGGGATTTATAGAACATTTACCATTAGCAAGATTCTGTTCCAGATACTGGGTGGGAGAGAGATAATAGAGATACAGAAAAAAAAAGATATATTAAGGAGCTTAGCCTTCATTGAAAGACTGACACGATTCCATAGTGTATGAGTACTCTCTGAAAATCCCAAGGAAGTTTAAATGCTTATACTTTTCAACTTAGTAGGAAAGAAAATACATAAAGATTACAAGGTTGTGCCAAAACCGGTTTGGCTCAGTGGTAGAGCGTTGGTCTGCGGACTGAAAGGTCCCGGGTTCGATTCCGGTCAAGGGCATGTATACTGGTTGCGGGCACATCCCCGGTCGGGGGTGTGCAGGAGGCGGCTGGTCAATGTTTCTCTCTCATCGACGTTTCTAGCTCTCTATCTCTCTCCCTTCCTCTCTGTAAAATATCAATAAAATATATTTTTTTAAAAAGATTACAAGGTTGAGCATGCTAGTAAGCATTAACCAAGTACAATCCATAAGCTCAAAAATAGAAACTGAATAATATTTCCCACTTCTCTCCAGCACTCAGCATAGTCCCTAGTAGATACTAAGTAAGTATTTGTTGAATAAATCAATTCAGGATAAAGAGACTTTTTTTTTCCTGACTGGGAAGGATTACAAAATGCTTTATATGAAGTGGCATCTGAATTAGGCCAAAAGAACAGACTTGTAGCTTACTGAGATGGTAAGGGAGAAAAGGGAGAAATGTATAAAATTCAGTTTAGCAGAGTAGGGAGTCCCGCTAGTCTCATGTCTTCCTCAAAGTGCACAATTCTTACCTCTCTTGTCCAGGTAATTTTCCCCTTAAGTTGTCATACATGCTGCAAATTTTGTGCTTTCTTTCATCCATCAGGGCAGGTCGCTCTTCTTCTAGACTTAGGAGGTAACGCCTTTCATAATCCTCCACATCCAGGAGCAAACTGTAGGTCTAAGTCAGGATCAAAATATTAGATAAATCACCTCACAGTTTAGGACTACCAGATAAAAGACCTAGGAATGAAAGCTCAATGAAAGCTCACTGTAATAAAATTAAGAGATCAAAAGTGCTCTTTTAAATCCAGATAAACACAGGGTAATAGCTTCTAAATTTCTTCAAACACCGTTCTTCCTATCTCCTTGACCTCTAATCCAGAGTGTAATAATAGTGAAAAGATTACCCACTTCCTAAAATTTCCAATAGCAACAGCTCTGTAACATAAACAACATGTATCACTGCTCCAAGTGAAGCCTTACATTGATTAAAAAAAAAAAAGTAATCATTTTTATACTGGGTGCCGGGCACTGCTCTAAGCACTTTGCATGTAAGTACTCATTCTCCGAATACTCACTACAGCCCAATGAGAAAGAAACTATCATCATCTCCATTTTTATAGATGAAGAAACTGAGGGCAGCACAGAAAGGTTAAATAACTTGCCTCAAATCTCAGACTCAATCAAAAGTGAAAAAGGCATGATTTGCAGCCTGGTTCCAGAGTCTGTGCCCTTAACCACTATGCCCTATTGCCTTGCAACTTAGTATTTACACTTCACAAAACAACTACCAGTGTGTTACCTTGTTTTTCTTAGCACCCAGCACCCAGGGAGTGCCCAATAAATATATGTGAACTGATTCAATTATTTCATAGATGGAACAATGTCATTTTTATTTCAATTGTCCTAGAAAGGTGACCTGCACCTAGCATTCAGCTCTAACCTGAACAAGTTTGCACAAAACCCCAGTACTTGTGAATATGGCCTTCTTTGAGGCCACAGGTGAGAACACCACATTTCTTTCTGGTGTGTGTGACACATAATAGGCACTTAACAAGAGTATATCCATTAATTAAAATTACAGAGCACTGATTGCTTTTCTACTTATAAGTACATACAATTGACAGTTCCTTATTTGAAACCATAGCAACAAATTCTAAAACTTACTTTCTCAATTATGACAAGGGTTTTTCGTCTCTTGTCCCGAACCTGTTTTTCTTTTGTTTCCTAAAAAAAAAGACAAGACTATTTATTGTAGACTGTTTACTGCTATTAAAAATAAGTTTCAAAGTTTGCATATGTAAGTTCCATTTGTGAAAATACTTTGAGAAGACAATCTTGACTTCCTGAAAGTTAATATTCTAAAAACACTGATGCGGATAAAGGTCATAAAGTTGACTGAACGAATCCACACACAAACCATGAAACTGAACTCATAGATAGGCAAAGGTAATTGTAGAATGCAGTAGAAGATGAAGATATTACAGAAAAATCTTAAAACATATAGAACATTATAATTTAAACTGGAGAAAAATAGCTGATGCTATTTGTAGCCAGTTACCCAGCGAAAAGATTCCTGCCACCCCAGGTCCTGCCTGGCTGCCTTAGAGATGAAGGTGTTAGAATCTCAGCACATTTGAAGAAAACCAGAATGGCAAGATAGGCCAGATCAGAAGCTCCAGGTTAGGTTAAACTATAAAGAACTCCATTTCGCTTGATTCCATTCCACAATGACCCCAAAAGAAGTAGTGATGACTCAGAATTTCTTAAACACACAATTCTGCTGACACTTACATCATCTTCACTCCGAGATGTCACAACAGCATCAATCATTTTCCGGGGATTATTCACACTAGAGACGGTAAGCTTTCCCAAAGAGCCCTCAAACTGCACTGCAAGGACAAAACATTTCCAACAAAAACTCAGCTGTGCAGGCAGACAGCTTTCTGAGATCTTTATAGTCTCTGTTCTTTACTCATAGTCTAATAATTTTTACTATAAAAATCCAAGTATTATCTAAAGCAAGCTCTTATCAAAATTTACCCTTTCCATTTTTTTTTGGTTGCAATAATAATCAAATAGAGATCTGAAATGTTCCTCTCTTATCTATATTAGCACTATTAGGAATTTAAGAAGGCATTAAAAAGTTAGGGAATCTCAAGTAGAAAAGGACCTAAAAGGTCCATACCAAACCATTTATTCCACACTTGAACAAAGGTTGACCTCGGTATTTACTAAGGACAACGTTACTTTATTAGTTTTAAACATCTTTCTCCAGTCACCTATGCAGTTACTTATATTTTATGGTATCAGCAGCCTGCCAAATTTCTCTTATTACATTAAGGGAGAAGGGCTTACCTGGCTTATAGGCATGCTCCAGTTTGGCCACCTGAGGGGTAATGAGTTTGGTGCGCTCCTTTTTAGGACCATCACCCTGTATTTCTTCAGCAGCTGACAGTTTCTCCAGTTTTTCAAAGTAATTCTGCCCGTGACAAGAATTTCAGTTGCAACACAAGCACATAATATGGCAGCTCTTTACCATTAAAAAATTATACTGGTGACTGCAACAACTTGCCTTCTGTAAATGTATTGGTCTCTAATTTTTGTTAAACTGCTAGAAATTTCCTTTATAAAAAATATCCCATCTTCAAAAAAAGCTAATCATCAATGGAAAGACCTTTAAAGTTAGACTGCCAATATTCTTATTTTTTTCTTAAAGATTTTTAAATTGACTTTTTAGAGGGATGGAGAGACAGAAACACCAATGTAAGAGCAATACATTATTGACTGCCTCCTGCATGCCCCCTACCATAGATCTGAGCCTGCAAACTGGGCTGATGGGGAACTGAACCGGCAACCTGCATGGGATGACACCTAACAACTGAGCGAAACAGGCCAAGAAAGACTGCCAATATTCTTAATTGAAAGAACCAGATTACTGATGCCAAAGGGATTTGAAAACATTGGTCTGAGAGCCTCTATGTGTAAAAAATAGAAGGCTTATATGCAAACCTTTTAGTGAACAGTGAGAGGCTCACCAACTTGAAAAGAGGACAGAATTTAGTTATTCCTATCCACTAGAAGACTACTTCAAAAGAAAATTCTATCAATGTTCAATTCTACCAATATTTAAATGAGTGCTTTCACCAGAGGAAGGAACTAAACTATGACCCTCAAAACTAGCAGAGAGTATTTACCTGGTAATAAAAATCATCCAAGTAGGGATCAGTGCTTTGCAGTTGCATCATCTGGATTTTGGAGACCCAGTCCTTTTCTCGCTGCAACATGAGGTTGGCATATGGATCCTTCCGGAGATGATCTTGGTGACTACTCCGGTGACTTCCTCTATCTCCTGCACCATTGAGATTCCGATGCTGACTGAAAACCAAACATATACATTCACTTCAAGCGGCATTTATTATGCATTATAATAATACAGGAATAAACAAGGCCAATTAAAAAAAAAAAGATATCCCTTTGCTTTTGCTAAAGGAGAAGTGAAAAAGAGCTGACTCTTTACAAAATTTGAGAGGCAAGAGCTATGCAATACACAGTTAAGGAAATAAAACTAAGATCTGACTTCCTTACCGAATGCTAAGTACTTTCATTTATAGACTTTTGTATAAGCCCTATAATAACCCTATGAGGTAGTAGGTTTACTTTTCCACTTAAGACAATAAACTAAGGCCGAAACAGATCACGTAATTTGTCCAAAGCTATACAACTGGTCAGAGTAAGAGATATGAACACAGGCCAATTTGATTACTAGTCTATATACTTTTTTATACTTGTTGAAAATCATGAAATAATTCAAATGTAGAGAAATACTCAAAAAATACTATAATAAACACCCATTTACCTTTCCCCTAGACATAATGAAAAAAATCTATTTTGCCAAATTAGCCTCAGATTTTAAACAAGTAATATTAAGCATTACATTTAGGGCTGAAGGCTGTCTTGTACTTCTCTGAATGGATCCCAGCCCAGTTTCTAGAGGAAGGACTTTGGTATGTACCCTCCCTGAATTGTTTTCATACTTTTTTTCCCTTTTTCAAATTTATCTTTTATTGTTGACAGTATTACAGATGTTCCTCATTTCCCTTCCTCCTTTGCCTCCCTCCACACAGCCCCTTTCCCACTCCCCAGACCTTCACTGCACTATTGTCTATGTCCATGGGCTATGCATATATGCACGTAAGTACTTTGGTTACTTGTGTGTCCATCTTTAAATTTTATACATTACCATTCAGGGTGCCTTTCAATTTTATATAAATGGTTCTCACTCAACACTGCTTTTCATGTTGATAATATACCCAAGTATGTACTAAAAATAGGTATATTAAGAGGTGGTGTATTCACATTTTCAACCTTATTATTTATTGCCAAATTCTCTCTTAAGAGGCTGTACACTCCAATCTTGCCAATAATAACAGTCAGTGACACTTCAAGTTTTGCCCAGGTGGAGATGTAAAATGGTTAATTTTAATCTGCATTTTTCTGATTACAAGTGAGCTTTTTGAGACTTCATTTTTATGAGCCATGTAGGTTCTACTGGGAACTGCATGTTAGTGTGGTCTTTTGTTACCCTGAAGAGTTATCATGAGATATACTCTCTTATCAAATTCTAAAGTGTATATTCCCACAGAGTTAATGATAGGCACATTCCTTTGAATGTGAGAATGGACTACACATAGAAAACATTAAATTGAAGGTTGAGGAAACCTAAGTTTTGTTAAATTTTTTATTAAATTTTTGTTAAATACAATATGTATTTGTATTTGTTGCATGAGGATTAAAGAATTATAGCTAAGATTAAAGAGTGACTGTTGGCATTACGCCTGACCCAAATATAAAGCTAATTACTATAATTCAAGAATATCTCAGAGCTGAGATGGTAGACAAAAGGTAGGTAAGAATATGGTAAGAACTCAATAAGAATATAAAATTTTGACTTAAAAGAATAAAAAATCAGATCTAAACTGTATTTTTGACCAACAGAATTATAGTAACTTGGAAATTAGCTGACAAAATCTTATCATTTGAAGCTAGTGAATCACAAACAAAATGACAGCTTCTATGTTCTGACTTTACCAGTAAAATAAATTCAATACTATTTAAATTTATTTAAAAAGTAAACTAAATCAGTAGCTCCTTGCCCAGCCAGCATGGCTCAGTGGTTGAGCGTTGACCTATGAACAGGAGATCATGGTGTGATTCCCAGTCAGGGAACATGCCTGGGTTGCAGCTCGATCCTCACTAGGGGGCATGCAGGAAACAGCTGACCAATGATTCTTTCTCATCATTGATGTTTCTATCCCTCAACCCCTCAAGAAAAATATATTAAAAAAAATAAACTAGTAGCACCATGTACACTGTCAAAATGAACAGCTGAATTAAAAAATTGCAAAGGAGGAGGGTGAGCACTTACTTTCTATTCTGTTGCTGTCTCTGATGCAAAAGTCGACGGTGCTGTGGATGAAGATGAGTGGTGTCTGCTCTAAACATTGGGGCCTGAGATCTAAGAAAAAACAGAAAAGGTTTTTATTTCTGTTGTCCTGATGATTTGAAGTTTTCAAGAATGTTGTTAGTATAAGATAACTTTATACAGGTTCATCCAAGGGAATGTTAAAGTCTATTTTAAGGAGACTTTTTAGAAGGAAAAGATAGCCATATGTTCTTATGTCTTCTACAATGGCCAATTCTCAATTCCTGAGCAGGTGATCATAAATTTGAGTGAATTAACAATAAAACAGTACAATTCTTTTTCTCTTTGCTTCTGACAAATTGAAGTCTCTAAATCAGGGGTTGCCAACTGGTGGTTTTCAGACCACTGGTGGTCTGTGAGGTCTGAAAGGTTGGCGACCACTGCTCTAGATTTAACATACTTAATTACAATCACTTGAGAATGACACTAAAAATACAAGGTGGAGCAAAAGGGGCTTTCCATAAAAATATGGAAAGTAAAACAATAATTAATAAATAATACTAAAAGAATAAACTCTCATATACTCACAACTGTAAACCTGTCTTTGCCCCACCTAGTATTATGTATATATGGCACCTCTTGGTTTTGTTTTTCTAAAGAACCCTTAATGATATAGACAGGGTTGGGCAAAAGTAGGTTTACAGTTGTTCATATGGAAAATAATAACCTATATAATAAAAGGCTAATATGCAAATCGACCAAACAGCAGAACGACAGGTCTCCTATGACACGCACTGAACACCAGGGGGCAAACACTCAATGCAAGAGCTGCCCACTGGTGGTCAGTGCGCTCCCACAGGTGGAGCATCACTCAGCCAGAAGCTAAACTCTGGCTGGTGAGCGCAGCCGTGGTGGTGGGAGCCTCTCCCACCTCTGTGCAGTGCTAAGGATGTCCACCTGACAGCTCCTGAGGGCTCCTGGACTGCAAGAGGGTACAGGCCGGGCTGGGGGGGTCCTCCCCCCCAAGTGCACAAATTTCATGCACGGGCCAGGCCTCTAGTGATAATAATAATACAATAAACAGAATAAGCTGTGTTTTGCATATTCACAACTATAAGCCAATTTTTGCCCCACCTTATATAAGTATGTGTGTGAGACATAAACTTTAGAAGAAATTAAAGAGATGATTAAATTAGGAATGTGCAAATGTACACAGTAAATTTATGACTTGAGGAAAATGTGATTTATAAGAAAGCCTGCAGGCTGTCAAACATTTCTCTTCTGGCAACTTGAGGATCCAGTAATATCTCAAAATTTATCACCTGCAAATATCAAGAGACTTCCATATTAAAATACTAAATATCAATAGGAGACTCAGCCAACAATGATTAAACAGACAGTAGCGTTTGTTGTGTATACCGTAAGTTTTGCACGAGAGGTCCTGGGCCAGGGGGGTGCTGCTGGGGAGGAGGTGGTGTAGCAGGAGGCGGAGCACTAAAGAAGGCACGGAAGCCTGGTGCTGGGGGAAGCATCTGCCCAACTCGCCCTTGCAGCAGCTTGGGATTCATGGCAGCAAGTGGACTACCAACAAATCCAGGGACCCGTGCAAACTGGCTGGGAGACATCCGTCCAGGCGGTAGCTACAGAGGAACAAAATCTTAGATTTAGTTAATCAGCAAGTTCCCTTGCTTTAATCCACAGAAAAGTTAATATTGTTAAGTTTGTTTGAAATGATAATGGGAAAAAGAGAGGCAGTAGTGATTGGTCAAAGAGAAAAAAAAAGCTATCATTTAGTTCAGGAAAGTAAGAGAGCTCTTTACGGGTTGAGCTAATGAAGGCTTACCTGTGCTCCTCCAAGAAGTTGTGCTCTCTGGAGGGGGCTGAGAACCGGAGGAACACTAGGAGGAAAAGGGTGACCCAGTAGGGAAGAGTTCTAGAAAAAAAAAAGAAGATAAAACTTATATAGTATGAAATAGGTACTAAATCAATATAATAAGGAAACAATAGAAATGCAGAATAAACTTGGATATAAAAACTCTTAAACCGTATATATATAAGCATAACCAATGAATAAAGACAATAGGAGGGGCAAGGGCATGTGCTGGGGGTGGGAGCAACCGGGGAGAGGTCAACAGGGAGAAAGGAGACATACACTTGCAAAAATAAAGAATTTAAAAACAAACAAAATAACAACAAAATGCAAAACACAGGGGGAAAAAGCACTCTTAAACTGTGCAGTTAAGCTGTCCACTAATGTAAAAGATAATAATTATGTAGTTACAATGTACTATCATAATGTAACATGAAAAAGAAAGCAGAACGAGGGACAGAGATAGAAGGAAAACAAATGATCACGCCGAGTTTAGATTTTTAAAGATAAGAACTGATGTAAGAAACAACTGAACATAACGAACCATGTCTTCTGATCTGGGGACCAGAAGACCCAGAAATTCAAGTATGGAGATAGAAAAAAAAATTATGTATAATTTAAGAGAAGTCCATATACTTGTATGGTGATTAAATAGGTAGTGATCAGAAAATACAGCCTGCATTTTCATAAGGTTGTAGAGTGACATACCGGGACATTGCAGAGCTGGTTTGGAGACATCCTCTCACCATAGGGAGCAGGATAACGTGGTGGCATTGGGGGCCGAACATGGACAGGCTTCGGACACAGAATCTATGAGGACAAACATATAAACAACTACACTCAGTGAAGTCAGTTTTTTCTCCACCTACACTCCCTCCTTTCTAGTACTGGTAGAGACTCAGAGCACAATGCAAAGCCCTACTTCTAAACCAATTGCTAAGGCTATGGGTTCACATACAGAACCTTTGGTCACTTCCTCTCACAATATCAGTAGCTTTTAACTGAGGAAGATTTAGCTAATTCTCCAGTTATCCCCACCCTTCCAAGCTATCTGAGGGAGGTACCAGCAGATATTCAAACTTGCAAATTCTCTCCAAAAGTATATATTTTGGTAGCAGTGAGGGAGAAGGAATGATAAGAAAGCTGGAGGATTAACTAAGTCCTATTCTGAAGCCCCTGTGATATGGCCGCCATGCTTAGCTCTTTTGTGATATACTGTGACTCCACCATTTCATGGGATACTGAGCCTAACTAGGCCATACCAACACCACCCTCCCCCCATACCTTCCAAATTGGCCTTCCTTTTCAGCTGCTCGTTTCAGGTGGAGGAAAGTCTATGGAACAGGACTGCACAGGCTCTAGGGAAAGCAGGGATATCTTAAAGGTAAAAAGGGATGTGGACAATGCTGTGTGTTCCCACTCCCCCCAGCTTTCAGTTACCTCTCTGCTAATGTTTTGGGCAGCCAGCAAAACCCTTTAAAAAGGACATATACACTAAATGTGGTTGACTACCCTTTTCTCCCCATTTAGAAAGCAGCAACAGGAGCAGCACCAGCAAGGGGCATTGGGGAATGTGTCTCTTATTGGTACTAACTCCTCCTCTAATTGGCTATTTTCTTTCTAATCTAATGCCTACCCAAAATTTCCACCCTCTTCCCAACATCACCAATTTCCCCAATAATTTTGCCCAGATACCCAATATCCTGGGCTGAGTGCCTGTTAGTGAGAGGTACCTGTTGGTTGTAGCTGGGTACAGCCATCTGCTTGGGTGGGGTGCCTATGGGGACAGCTCTAACAGGAGGGCTCCCAATGACAGGTGAAGTTGACCGCCTTGGTAACGCACGCTCGGAAAGGTCCCGATCATCTTCTGGGCCCTGTGGGGGCTTCTGAGGCAAGGCATATTCTAATACAGACACTGTAGGCATTTCCTAATTAAGGAAGTAGCAAACAAAAACAAAACTTAGTTTAACTTGAAACGTGTTAATAATCTCTATAAATGTCAAAGTATCTCAAGAAATTCTTAAGTTTTATTTTTAGCCAAAACCAGTTTGGCTCAACAGATAAAGCGTCGGTCTGCGGATTGAAAGGTCCCAGGTTCGATTCCGGTCAAGGGCATGTACCTTGGTTGCGGGCACATCCCCAGTAGGGGTTGTGCAAGAGGCAGCAGCTAATCGATGATTCTCTCTCATTGATGTTTCTAACTCTCTATCCCTCTCTCTGCCTCTCTGTAAAAAATCAATAAAATATATTTTTAAAAAGTTTTATTTTTATTCATATCCAGTAAAATGTACCCTCTTTTGTGTACAGTTCTCTGAAGTTTAATAAATGCAGAGCCATGAATCTACCACCACAATCAAGATATAAAACAATTTTATCACTCCTCAAACTTCCTCGATAGTGTTTTTTTACATTTAATAAACATTAATATTTCAAGAAAAATGACTTTAAATATATTACATGCAATAAAAATTAATATTTCAAGAAAAAGAATTTTAAATATAATACCAAAACTGTACTAACATAACATAATATCACAGAAGTTGTAGGAAATATTAAAAATATTAAAAACCTGCAAATAACAGAATTACTTCTATTATATTCTAAAATATTTTTTTCACTGCCTCTATTTTGGTTCATCAGTTTATGCTGTTTATTGTATTAAACAAATATAAATAAGTGAGATCATGTGATATTTATCTTTCTCTGACTGGCTTATTTTGCTTAGCATAATGCTCTACAGGTCCATCCATGCTGTTGCAAATGGTTAAGAGTTCCTTCTTTTTTTATAGCAGCATAGGGTTCCATTGCATAGATGTACTACAGTTTTTTAATCCACTCTTCTGCTGATGGGCACTTAAGACTGTTTCCAAATCTTAGCTATTGTAAATTGTGCTATGAACATAGGGGTACATATATACTTTCTGATTGGTTTTTCTTATTTCTTAGGATATATTCCTAGAAGTGGGATTACTAGAAATGGGTCAAGTGCAAGCACCATTTTTAATTGTTTGAGGAAACTCCATACTGTTTTCCACAGTAGCTGCACCTGTCTGCATTCCCACCAGTAGTGCAAAATGGTTCCTTTTTTCTCCATATCCTTGCCAGCACTTGTCATTTCTTGATTTGTTGATGACAGCTATTTTGACAGGTGTGAGATGTTACCTCATTGTCGTTTTTTGATATGCATCTGTTGAATGATTTGAACAATTTTTCATATGTCTCTTGGCTTTCTGTAGGTCTTCTTTTGAAAAGTGTCTAAGTCTTTTGCCCATTTTTTGATTGGATTGTTTATCTTCCTTTTGTTAAGTTATATGAGTTGTAGAGTAGCTTTGTTGTCAACCTCTCCCCCACTCCCAAACACTTGCAAGCACTGATCTGTTCTCCAGCTTTATAGTTCTGCCTAGAAATGACTTTTCAAGTAACTCAAATTGTAAAGTGACAAATCTGAGTTATAATGGTCCCTTTCAACCTTTTACTTTATTTATTATTTTAAACTTTATTTTCTGTTCTGAATACAATTGCAGCCTTGAGTTATTCTGGTCTTCAGAAATGCATTTCCACATATGCTTGTTGCATGTAAACACTTCTTGGTCTAACCACATAATATAGATACAGCAATTAAGTCTATTGCATGCACTGTAAAAAGGTTTTACTATAAAAACCAACTAATCAAATAACCACCTTAACTTTGATAATTTGGACTTGCTTCTGATGTCACTAAGGGTGCTACTTGGGATCAGGGGAGCCCCTCTGGAGTTGGGGGACCCCAATTTCATGCTGCACACTCAGGGCTCTGAGGAAGGTGGACCAGCCTGAATGTTTGAATATTTAGTTCACAGTGGGCCCTCTCTGGGAATCTCTCATCCTTGAGTCCTCCGCCTCCCCACTCCTAGGTCACCCTCCTCCTTGCTGGGCACTCCTCTCCCTGGCCCCGGTCACTCTCCAGGTCACCCCAGTTTCAACCTTTTCCAAATAGAGCATAGTCAAGTCAGCACCTCCATGGAGGCTGAGGAAGTGGTACAACTCTGAGTGCTGGATGGAGTAATCGACCTAAGACTGGCAAATAAAACCCAACTATATGTTTCTGCAAGGCAAGGATGACAACAGGAGCAAGCTTGAAATTTTCCCAGATGAGGAATTGTATATAAAGAGAAATGTTTAATACCTGAGCAAGCAATGGTCCTCGGATTCGCCTTAGAACCTCAGATCCATCCCAGATGCTGGAATTGAGACTTCCTGGTTGGGGCTAACAAAAAAGAAAAATATACAAAGTTTGGAATAGTGTGGGCTCTCTGCATGAAGTACTTACTTTTGATAAACAAAGCTCCAAAAGAGCCTCAACTGCTTGAGAACAAGAAATTATAGTGTCCCAGAGTATACATCATTCCCCAACTTCATCTCCAGAATTGTTATTAGGAATTACACTAACAGCATGTAAATCTCTCATTACAGTAAATGAAAAGAAATAGCAAAACTCAGTATTTCACTTTATTAGTCTGCTACTATGCTCAAATCAGAGTAACTTACTCACTTGCAACACTGGCCTGGTCTGCACTGCCCTCATGATGGCTGGATCTTCTAGTTCATTTTCAATCACCATCTTACTGAGACTTTCTACCAGATTTTCCTCATGGTCACCCAACAAGTCCATCTCATCCTTTTCTCCATTGCCTGTTTGTTCATTGACTGCTGCCGGTAGCTTCTCTTCCAATTCAGCCAGTCGCTCATGTGCTTCCTGCCAATCATCATCTATAAGGAAATCATAAAAAAAAATACAGTTCATATTGGAATTATAAAAAGTTTTAATACATTATCAATGGTGTCCAAACTATATTTTGAAACCAATTTTAAAACTGTTAGTCTTGTGTTTCTATGACATTTCAGACAAAAAATTCAAAGGAAAGCTACAACTCTCTGCACTAGCATACAGCCCTCTCTTAGATTGTAATTGCTATCTTTATAAACTTTTGAATCTATTAATTTCATTCTATTAATAATTGTTGAGCAACTATTATGTGATAAGCAGTGTTTTAGGCGCATGAGATACATGAGTGTACTAAACCTAAGACAATAAACATAATGAATAAGTAAGTTAGATACTATATTAGATGATGAAATGCTTCAGGAATATGGAGGAAGAGAGGCAGACGGAAAACTTTAAATAGGATGATCAGAGGTACATTTCTTTCAGAGGGTAACATATGAGTGAATAAGATAGTCAGGTGCATATCTGGGAGAAGTGTTCCAGGCAGAGGGAGTAAGTACCAAGGCCTTAACATGAGAAACTGATGGTTCTGAGAAAGAACCATGTTTGGACTAGAATAATCAAGGCGGGGGGAATACAAGAAAATGAGGTCAAAGAGTTCCTTTAGGACCTCTTAAGCCACTCTAATTGAAATGAGGGACTACTGGAGGTTTTGATGTGGCATGACTTCTTGAGAGAACCACTCTGGCTGCTATGTTGAAAGCAGACTGGGGGGGAGGGGACAGCAACACTGGAAGCATGGAGGATTGCTAGGTGGCTATTCAGTTCCCCAAGGAAAGGTGATGGTGACTTGGACCTTCCTCTTTTAACTACTAGAGGCCCGGTGCACAAAAATTCATGTACAGGGGGTGGGGAGGGGGCACAGTTCCCCTCAGTCCAGCCTCTCTCTCCAATCCAGGACCTCTTGGGGGATGTCCGACTACTGGCTTAGGACTGATCCCAGGAATCAGGCCTAAACCAGCAGTCAGACATCCCTCTCACAATCCGGGATAGCTGGCTCCTAACCACTTGCCTGCCTGCCTGCCTGATTGTCCCCAACTGCCCCTCCCTTTCGGCCTTGTTGCCCTTAACTGTCCCCTTCCCCCCCCAACCTGATTGCTCCTCACTGCCAAGACCAATTTGCATATTACCCTTTATAAGTATAGATGTCTTTGCTATTCCTGCACACTACTACACAGTCTGTAGCACTGGAACCAGGTTGCTGTCTCCTTTTCTCATGCTGACACAGGATTAGTTTTGAGTTCTGCTATAGCATAGATGAGTATCTTCAGAACCCTTTATGAGCTTCCCTAGAACTAGACCTTAACTTCAATCACTTCTCTAATTCCAATGCTCCTCAATCTCATTGTTCCATTTGCTTCCATCATAAAAGCTCTACCCACTATTTTGCTCCTCTGAGATTCAAATTTAGACACCTTTCCCTTTTCATTGAAGCTTTCCCTAAATAACCTTTTCATGTAATTCTACCTTCACCTCATCTAAACATGCACTACTTTCTAATCCACAAACACCTATATATTCTTTTATATATGTTACATATTTTAATTTTATTTTGTATGTCCAATAAAATTCAACAGATGAATAACAAGTAATTCCCTTTATAACTAACATAAAAACAAAGAATTCTCAAAAAGTGTTCTTAATGACAATTCCTCCCCCTAATACTCCCGTATACTATATTAGGAGAAGGAAAAACTGAAGGCATCATGACAAGAAAAAAAAAAAGTTGCCTAATAAGTTGGGTATAATAGATGGTAACACTTTTAAAAATCATTTAGATTACTGACAATTTAAAAAAAGACATATTTTTAAATTTATTTCAGAGAGGAAGAGGGAGGAAGGGAGGGATAGAAACATTAATGATGAGAATCCTTAAGTGGCTGCCTCCTACATGCTCCACACTGAGGATCAAGTTTGCAACCCAGGCATGTGCTCTGACCTGGAATCAAACTGTGACCTCCTTGTTCATAGGTTGATGCCCACCACTGAGCCATGGTCTGCAGGCATTGACAATTTTCTGAGGGGTTCATGGTGCAACTTGTTTAACAATACAGCTTGGGCATCTTTTCATGTATACACAAACATAACTACTGGTATTATCTCATTCTTTATAACCCATCTATCTATATAAAAGGCTAATATGCTAAGTATCCGACCATTTGATGGTCACTATGATGTGCCCTGACCATCAGGGGGAAGATGCTCAATGCAGGAGTTGCTGTGATGCACACTGGCCATTTACAGAGAAATGGCACCACGAATCTGGCGCCTACAAAGCAACACTCAACTTCCCCCAAGTGGGACAAGGCCCCATCACCACCCCGAAGCGACACCCTACCAAATTGCAGCTGCTGCTGCTGAGGCCCCCTGGTGCAAAATGTGACCCACAGCCCAGCCCAGCCCAGAAATGGTGGCTGTGGGCACCAGGTAATGACGTCACGTAGCAACGCCTGGCTTCCTATCCCAGTGACTAGCCTTCTTAGAGTTTCTTCAGCCCAGGAACCTGACTTGCTTTATAGACAAGTGGAAAAATTTTACACTTTAACCAAAATGTCTATGAAGCATTTTCCCCTGCCTCATCTCTTTTGATCCTCACAGAAGTCCTGGAGTAGGTAGATAGGAGACTCAATGGAACCCTATTTTCTTTCCATTAGCCAGAAAATGAATATTTATAAAGCTTAGAAACTTGACCCAACTGAAAAGAAGAAATGGTGATCCTAAAAATGACTTCAGGTTTTCTCACTGAGCAGAATATAGTCAAACACTATTGCAGTTAAATATTTTACCCTCTGTTCTCCCTGCGTGAACTACAATAATAATCTGCTTTGTGTTGATATTTACTGTTTTGTTACTGACAATTACCTGAAAGAGAAGTTGAGATGCTTCACTGGACTGGGAAAAGTGTAGCTAAGTCAGAAAGCAGGTCTAATTAAGTAAGTTTATCTATATATATAAAGTTCTTGCTGGTGCCAATTGCACATGTGTGTTTCCATCTGCCATTGTTGATCGTAAATTTGGCTGACACTTCTATTATAGAGAAAGGTGAATAGCGATATTAAAATACTTATTCTAATTAATTTCCTTTCAATGTGCATAAATTCGTACACCAGGCCTCAAGTCCTATATAATAAAAGCCTAATATGCGGTATCCAGCTGTCTGTTCAACCAATCAAAGTGTAATATGCTAATGATATGCTAAGGCTGCTCAATTTTAGTATATGTACTGCAGAAGCGAGCACGCTAAGGCTGCTCAACTGCTCACTACGTGCACTGACCACCAGGGGGCAGATGCTGCAAACAGTAGGTTAGCTTGCTGCTGGGGTCCAGCTGATATGGACTGAGTGAGATGGGCTGGACATGTTCTGGAGCCTTCCCACTGTCCCTCCCTGGCTGACCAACCTTCTGCGTCCCTCCCCAGCCCCAATCATGCACCAGTGGGGTCCCATGACCTGGCTTGCACCCTCTCACAATCCAGGACCCCTTTGGAGATGTCAAAGAGCCAATTTCGGCCCCATCCTGCAGGCTGAGGGATCCCACTAGTGCATGAATTCATGCACTAGGCCTTTAGTATTTACATAAGATTAAATTCTATTGATAAACTAAAACTAATTCAACTTTTCTCCTACTGATAGAAATTTAGATTTGCAAATTCTAAATATAATGATTAATATTATACTAAATATTATATATACCGTATTTGCCGGCGTATAAGACGATTTTTTGGCCCTGAAAAATACGTATTTGCCGGCATATAAGACGACTGGGCGTATAAGACGACCCCCTAAAATTTCCACTAAAAATACAGAGTTTGTTATATACTCGCCGTATAAGACTACCCCCTACTTGGAGGCATATTTTTCAGGGCCAAAAAATCGTCTTATACGCCGGCAAATACGGTATATATCTTAATATCTTAAGCAAATATTTATGTAGGATAAGTACCTTTCAGGGTCAGATTATAAATACTTAACATTTGCTATTTTTACTATATAAAAAAGTATTACATAACATTAGTGGTTCATAAAGGGGGGAAGTGGGAGAAGAACCAAGATGGTGGTCTCCTAAGCTGCCGCCTCATCAACAATTTAAAAAACACACACAACTAAAATAAAAAAGAACTTCACCAAAACCTCAGGAAAGCTGGCGGCGTGGAATATCTACAACTAGAAAAAAGGAAAGAGGCTCAGGGATCGGACTGGGAGCCTCAAAGTGCTGAGGTAGGGAGATGCTCGCAGGGAGAGGAAGGAATTCCCGATTGCACGGAACCCTTTCGGACTGACTGTACTGAACCCAACCCCGGCAGAAACCCTGTGGTCCCAGGCTCATACAGGTGGAGTCTGGACTGTAGAGAAAGGCATCCAGAGACTCAGAGACTGGGAGACTGGGGATCGGGAGCCGCAGCTGGCAGTCTACAAGCTGCACGCGCGTGAGTACTCGCAGAGGTCTGACCACGGAGGCTGCCACTGCCTCTCCATAGCGGGAGGAGTCAGAAGCTCCAGACTACAGAGACCAGCCCAAGTCCGGGTGAGCCCCTGGGGTACCCACGCTCTTTCACGAGGAACTTGGGATGGTCAGGCGGAAACTCAGGGAAGCCACGGAAGGCAGAGGTTAGGTGGAAACTCAGGGGAGTGCACAAGGGCAGGGCGGAAGCCAAGACTGTCAGTTCAGTCCTGAGACTTCGCCCCATCCAAGCTGAGCAGAGGCTTCTGCAGTTTTTCAAGTCTGATCCTATAAGACTGTCTCCAATACAGAAGTTATCCCAGACTTAGCTACAACAAGGCTGTGCACGCAGTCCACAAAGGGGAGCACCAAGAGTGTCTACCTCAGGTAACTGAGGAGGCTGACCCACTGGGCCATATAGGACACCAAACACACAAAGCCATCCTACCAACTCTGAAAAACAGCGAAAATGCCGAGACAAGGAAATAGATATCAAACGAAAGAGATGGAGGATATAGAGTTCAGAACTACAGTTCTAAGGTTATGCAAGAATATCCTAGAAAAGGTCGATAAACTTCATGAGACCCAACTAAAAAGTATACATAAACTGACTAAATTGGAAAACATTATGCAGAGATCCAACAGCAGAATGGAGGAACACAAGAATCAGGTCAAAGAGCCAAAAGACACTCCTCTGGAGAAGCAAGAAGAAAAGAGAATCCAGAAAGTTGAAGATAGTGTAAGGATCCTCTGGAACAACTGCAAGCGCACCAACATCAGAATTATGGGGGTGCCAGAAGAATCGGGAGTGCAAAATACTGAAAACATATTTGAAGAAATAATATCAGAAAACTTCCCTCACCTGGTGAAAGAAATAGACTTACAGTACAGGAAGCGTATAGAACCCCAAACAAGAGGAATCCAAAGAAAAATACTCCGAGAAACATCATATTCAATATGCCAAGGGCAAAAGACAAAAAGAAGATCTTACAAGCAGCAAGAGAAAAGCAGGTGGTTACATATAAGGGAGCACCCATAAGACTATCAGCTGATTTCTCAACAGAAACCATGCAGGTCAGAAGGGAGTGGCAAGAAATATTCAAAGTGATGAATAGTGAGAACCTACAACCAAGATTACTGTATCCAGCAAAGTTATCATTCAGAATTGAAGGGCAGATAAAGAGCTTCACAGATAAGAAAAAGTTAAAGGAGTTCATCACCACCAAACCAGTATTATATGAAATGCTGAAACATATTACTTAAGAAGAGGAAGAAGATCAAGTGAATTAAAAATCTGAGGAATAGAATAAACTGGTGAATATAATAAAATCAGGGGCAAAGAAAGGAAGTGGATTGATAATTATCAGGGTGAAAGGGGTGTGGGTGTAGAAAGAGACTGGATTAAAATCTATGGATGAGGACAATGGTGGGGGGAGGGAGTAAGGACAGAGGGTGGGGTGGGAATCGGGTGGAAGGGAGCTATGGGGGAGAAAAAGGAGAAACAATTGTAATAATCTGAGCAATAAAGATTTATTTAAAAAAATAAATATAAATTGGGGGAAGTGGACTTCCAAATTTATAATCTGGCATGATTAGAACCACTGTCTAGTCTTGGGCACTGCCATAGATTTAAATGTACTTTAAAATCCACTTTAGCCCAGCCAGCAGGTGACATTAATTTCTGTGTCATCTTTACCAAGGAACAATAAACTGAGAAAGTTTTTAAAGGACAAATTTTCTTTGTAATTTTACTCACCCAGCAATGCAAAAAAAAAAAAAAAAAAAAAAAAAAAAAAAAAAAAAGAAGAAGTTATAATCCCAAAAAAGGAATGTTTTTACATTCATTTTCTAAATTTAAGGAGTTAATTTGTTAATAGATTGGTTCTAATGCAGTCAAGTTCTAATTTTTTGTTGTTTTCATTCACTGTTTCCATACCTATCTTTACTAACTTTACCAGAACCTACCAAAAATGAGTAGTCTATTTGTCCTTAATAACTATATTTTTTTCTTTTGGTAAATCCTTACCCAAGGATATTTTCCCATTGATATTTAGAGAGTGTGGAAGGGAGGGGTAGAGACAGAGAGAGGGAAACATCGATTGGTTGCCTTTTACATGCTCCCTGACCCAGGGATCTAGCCTGCAATGGAGGTGTGTGCTCTTGACTGGAATCGAACCCAGGATTTTTCAGTCCGAGGGCTCTATCCACTGATCCAAACTAGCTAGGGCCTTAATAATTACATTTTAAAACACACTGATTAAATAGACATATTCTGTGAGAATAACTGTTGTGAATTGCTGCTTTTTCAAACATGCAAGAAGCCGAAAAAGGTTTGGCTCAATGGATAGAGTGTCGGCCTGCAGACTTAAGGGTCCCGGGTTCGATTCCAGTCAAGGGCATGTACCTTGGTTGCGGACACATCCCCAGTAGGGGATGTGCAAGAGGCAGCTGATCGATGATTCTCTCTCATCGATGTTTCTAACTCTCTATCTCTTTCCCTTCCTCTCCATAAAAAATCAATAAAATATATTTAAAAACAAAACAAACAAACATGCAAGCAAAGGAATCTATGCCATAAATACCATCATCATTTTAGATATTACTTGGTTTTGTGAAAAGGCATCTGAAGCAATGTCAGAGATGGAATGTCCTTATTATAGGAGGGTAGATATTTCACCCTATACCTTTTCAAATGACCTGAACATAGTTACTTAGATATACCAATACTGGAACTCAGTCCACATTGGTAAAAATGATAAACAGTAGGCAAAAGAAAAACAGAAATAAAAGGAAAGAGAGCAGTTTTTCTTTAACTCATTAACCTATATCCTCACATGCATTAGTAAATTCCTCATTGCTCCCATAAACTTATACTTGTAATAATTCCCTTGAAGTCTGTCTCAGGGATATTTTAAAATAAAAGCAAAACGATTTAACTTTAAGGCAATCTCAATCCCTAAAGATTATAGTAGTTATCAATAAAAGTAGGAAGGATGGGGAATTTGAGATTCCCAAAGACTGCCTTAACTGCTAGTTTAAACTAATTCCATTTATAGTTACTTAACCTCTCTGGCACTTTCCTCTCTCATTTGTTAAAATGAGTATAATAATAGTACCTACTCACACAGTGAGGATTATATGTAAAACATTTATAATGGTGCCTAGTACATATTAAGCATCTTCTGAGTGTTAAGCATTTATTTTTAGAGATTGAGTTGAGATTACTGTGGTGCATTTCTTGCTCTAAGACAGTGGTGGGCAAACTGCGGCTCATGAGCCACATGCAGCTCTTTGGCCCCTTGAGTGTGGCTTCTTCCACAAAATATCACATGCGGGCGGGCACATACAGTATGATTGAAACTTAGTGGCCCATGTGCAGAAGTTGGTTTTCGGCTCTTAAAAGAAATTTCAATCACTGCACTGTTGATATTTGGCTCTGTTGACTAATGAGTTTGCCGACCACTGCTCTAAGACAATGCAAACATTTTTCCATAAGAAAGACAGTGACTAGTTTCTTAAGGAAAGGTGACATGAGATTATTTGTAGCCAGCAACTTAAAATTAACTACTGTACTAACAGGTTTCATTCAAGACACTCCTTGAATTAGAAACCATCACACCAAAACATATGTCAAAGGTCTGACATTTTATCTCCCGGTTTAAATTTTCTACACCAGCTATGTATCTTCTTGTAGAGATGTAGTGAGCAAGTCACAGGTGGACTTAGAAAGCAATTTCCCTTTTAGAAACCTTTATCGTATTTAGATCAAGATGTTATGAGAAATTAAGAATTTAATTTTACAATTCAAGTATATTATACTCAATAGAAAGGGCTTGTGTTTTGAAATGTTTTCTCCATTATAAACCTTGTTAATAATCAAGAAATCCTTATTAATCACCCCTTACGCCTGAGGGTATGAAGTGGGCTAATCAAATGCTCTTTCATTTTCCTGCCTTTGGTTTTTTGGTGTAATCCCAGGACTTTCTATCATATAAAACACAGTTCTGAAACTCCAGCATCCTTTTAAGGCAGTATTTTCCCCCATCTTGTGAGGAACTCAGAAACTCAGAAAACTGTCCACAGCACTCTGGAAGTCAATGAGAAGTCAAGACTATTCCTCATCTGTTCAGGTTCAAAACTGAGTACATATTATTATGCTGCCTCATCTTAATATAATATCTATAAATCAATTCCATCAACTTCATTTTAATACTGAGAAATTTGCTTAAAAATGGTAAGATTCAGTGCAATTAGGATACGAAGTTATAGAAACAAGCATACAATGTTTGTAGCTTCTATTATATTCTATATGTTATTAGTAAATTAACTTCCAAATACAATTTGCAATTCAAATTGTTTCCTGCTTTTGTAATTCTGTTCTATTGCTTTTGCCTGTGATCTCCATGGAGAGAGAACAGCATCTAAGATTATGTCATCCTCTTGGATGATCTCATGTCCTAAACTATGGCTATCATCCAAAAGGTCTTTGGTTCCCTTCTATAATGAGTCTATCCTTCTACCTTAAACACTTCTTTTGCTGTTCCTAGTGGTGGCAGTTTGAACTCTCTACTGATTTTTGTAAACCCCGGTTGATAATAGTTTTCTCTTTCATTTTTGCCAATTCATTCTATTCAATCTAAGCTTTAAAAAATTTAAGCTGTTTAGGTCACAGTAACACGTAACCATTATAACACTTTTAAGACCTCTTTTTTGTTTTTTATATTCAACATCTTGGGATTACCCATTACAGTTAAATTTCCTCTTCTTATTACTTAACTTTGAATATTTGTTGCATAGACAGAGTGCTTGATATCAAAGAAATCTAAGTATTTACACATCCCAGAAAAAACAGTTGTTGCCATTTTCAATATCAATAGTCAGAGCAAAACTATTTCCACTGAACTTTGCCTCTTCATTTTTTTAAACATTCAGTTTAATTTTAACTTATTAATGTCACTTGTCCTAGGATCTCTAATTCTCAAACTTTACCATATAAGCTTGCTCTCTAAATTCCCCATCTCAGTTACCATAGCTCTGTGGCCTCTAAGAATAGGTTGGCTTTTTAACTTTTTATAACCTTTTCACACTCCTAGAATATTTATCTATATCCAAGAATGGGAAAATTTCATCTTATTCCTAACTTATGAAGACTTTCTATCACTAATATTCTCTGAATAAAGGGATTTTTATTTTATTGAAGATACTATCAAGACAATAGCAGGGTCATGTAATATATACTACTGATCAACTGAATTTTAAAATCATACATATCCAAATCTGAGTTTTTTCCTACTTCAACTAATTTTCCTTAAGATACATGCTCCACAAATAAATTTCCCTTTCCTAGGATTATTTTAAACTTTTGGAAAAATATCTATTTCTCTAACCACTTGAATTCCTTATAGTGTCAGAGCAAAAGGTCATATAGCTGGAAGGAATAGAGCTTACAGAACACCTGCTTTTATAAGTGAGGCAAAGAGGTCCAGAGGAGAAGGGTAGATGCTTCTAGTCAAGCCTAGACTATTCTAAGACCAAGAATGGGATATTTTGCTAAGTTAGTGACTGAGGTTACTCCTACTAAGACAAAACACTTATAAAAGAGAACATTTGAAACTGTCAGAAGACCAAGATGATATAAAAGAAAGATATCACTTACCAACTGCACCTGACCCAAATGTATCATCATTGAATTGATCGATTTCTTCATCTTCCTCTCCCAGGCCTTGAAATGCATCCTCATCTTCATCCAGAGGACAATCCTCCAAAGACTAAAAAGAGAAAAGAGATTTAGCTATTCATGAAGTTCACAACCGCATTGTAAAATGTTCTAAAAATGTTCATCTTACTTTCCCAATCAGTGTAATATCTTCATTATGACTTTTTGTAAAGATGGCATTTTTTTCTACCCCTCAATTTCCCCAACATTGGAAAATTCCAGTATCTTCTTTCAGTTTCTCTTTCCCATTCCTTATTTCCTTTAACCTTTCCCAGCAAACATCCCATTTCTCTATCAGGAATCTAATAAGAGCATTTCCTCATGGTCTGCCAACTTCCTTTACATGACTGATTAGAATAATAATGACAAGTGAAATGAACCCTTTGAGTTTTAGTGTACCGCTCCACAAAATTTCCACCTTCCCCATATTCATGGAATCTTTTCAACTATCTTATTATTCTCTTTTAAAGCGTTCTCTTCATTTTTGATATTTCCCCTTTTCTATTCCCTATTGGCCCAAACTCTGGTGATAAAACAGAAAGCTAAAATTTCCAACCACAATTCAGTAAATTCTCAAAAAGCTGTGATATGGCAAGTTCAAGTTCTGACTCCACTCTTACAAGTGATGTTAACTTGAGCAAGTCATTTTTTAAAATTAATTCATTAAGTACCTCTTGAGCACCTATTGTGCCACAGGCTTTGTTAGGCTCTAAGTCTCAGTCTCCTAAGAGATAATAGACGAGCAGTACCACCAGCCTCAAAGTTATGAGGATTAAATGAGGAAGAGATTTAGTCAAACACTTCGGGTTGCTGAACAATGCTAGCTATCACCATAACAACTCAGGTAGGTTGCATTGTAAACATTTCCTCCTCACACTTTAATTTTTAACCGATTTTCTAAGTTTTCCTTTCTCTTGGCAACTGCCTACCCCTTTATCACCTCCCTCCATGTTTCTCATACAGTTAGTTTGGTTTTAAACAAATTTCCTATCGAGTAGCAAGTGTGTCCACAATTTTCAAAGACTCATAATCGGAAGGCAGGGTTGTGTTATACCTTGCCAGGCTACCTCCAAGCTCAGACGGTCCCCAAAGGTACGGCTCAGCCAAAGGGCCATTTCACCCATCGCGAGGCCTCACAATCCGGCACAAAGCAAGTATGCAACTGCCTCCACCTTAAAAGGCAACATCCAGCGGCACTCCAACCAAATCACAAAGATCGACTTAACCAAATCACTGTTTTGTTTTTGTTTTTTTACATTGGAAAGGCTTTTAGGGATTATGCAGACAAGCCCCTTGATTCTACAAACCTGGAGACTTTACGGTCAGAGATTAGAAATCGCTCAAGGTCATACCGTGAATCAGTGACGAGAGCTCAGGACTATTGCTACATCGCCGGGACCGTCACCCAACCCACGTCTCCCTCCACTCTCGCCCAAAAGGAACTCGTGCCGGACACGCCCCCCTCCCAACTCCCAGGCCTCTTCAGTCAACAGTCTCTACACGGACCCAGCCAAAGGGCAAGCCCAGAAGGCCCCATGGCCCCGGGGGCTTCCTGTGTGAGCCTAGGTGTGTGTAACTGGACGGAAGGCGGTTCCTGATCCAGGGCGGGAAACGCGTCTCGGGTCTTGCCCAGGTGACTCTTCCTCCAGAAGCGCCACCGGATGGATGCAACTTGGCCTTCCCGGCGCGGCTCCTCCCGGGCCGGGGGGCTCGGCAGGTGGTCCGGTGAGGGCGCTTAGCGGGCCCTCCCCACCTCACACCCGAGGCCAACTCTACCCAGCGACAACTAATAGGACAGTCCCGTCCCCACCCCCGTCCCCGAAGCCAGCTCACACGGGTCTAGGATGAAACCCCCGACCCCCCAGGTGCGAGGCGCCCCTCTTGAGTCCCGGGGAGGTCCCGCCGCCCAACGCCCCCACCCGTCCTCCGGAGCGCGGGACAGGAGCTCCGGGGATAAGAGAGGAAAAGGGGAACGCGAGGGAGGGAGGGAGGGGTCACTTCCGGTCGCACACAGCTCACCTCGTAGCGGAACATTCTTGGGGAGGGGGAGGGAGCGGGGAGGGGAATGGGGAAGGGAGGGAGGGAAAAAAAAAAAAAGAGTTGACTCCCCGGGCTCCTCCGCGCGCGGGTCCTCCGCCGGCTCGCGACCCCCGGCCGCCGCCGTACGCCGGAGCGTGCGTGGGGACGTGCGCAGGCGCGCCGGAGGGAGGGCGGCCACTCCGCGCGGCGCCCGGCGTCTGCGCGCGGGGACAGATTTGGCGTCCGGCTTCCGACGCTCGGCGGCGGGAAGGAGGGCCCGTGGTGTGAGATTGCGCACGCGCAGCCGGTCGAGGGGGGGGGGGGGCGCTTCCTCGCCTTCCGACTGGCAGCCCCGCCCCGGCTGCTCGGCGCCCGCCCCGCGCTCCGGTCAGAGTCACGAGTTTTCCGTCACCGCTGGGGCGGAGGGAGCCCTTGTGATTGTCACAGGATACGGCTTTGAAGAGTTCCAGGCTTAGTCTAAACTGCAAGAAAGGGAGATTCCTGGGCTATTTTTTTTTTTCTTCTCCTAACGCCCAACACCGTTTTTTGGGCTGCTCGGCGGTCCTCAAAATATATGCTACCCGCCAAGCGGAGGGGTGAGGGTGGGCGGGTGGAATGAAAAAGTTCTTGTCATTCAAAGGGGCTGAATTTTCGTCGCCTCTTTCTGCGGTTTGTCACAGGATTAACAGATTGGGTGTTTGGAATCATGGGTGTTTGGAATCAGTCGAGTCTCAGTTGCCAGCTTCGCCACTTGCCACCACCTGAGCTCACAGCAGGTCTGGGCAGGGATTTCTGTGTCCCAAAGTGGCGATGGCGCCCGGTTTCTAAAAAGCCGAAGGCATGTTCCGGGAGGTTCCACGAGGGCGGTATTTTTAGGCTCCAGGCGCTCCGGGCACGTGGAGCCGGAGAGCCAAAAAGGGCAGCGCGGCCGCGGGCAGCAAGGTCACCGAGGCGGGGAAGCGCCGGGCTGACACCGCCTCCTTAGAGGCTCAAAGCTCCAAGGGAGTGTCCAGATTATGAGCCTCCACACACTGAGTTCAGAAGTCTGGGTTGTGTGTAGCAGCCGCTGAGCATCTCCCACGTCCTTTCAGCGTTAGATCTCAAGAAATTATCTCTCCCCCCCCCCAAAAAAAAAAAAGAGAAAAAGATTAAACAAACTTGCACCGGGAAGAAGGAGTTCTTGTGAATTTCACAACGCCTTTCTCTGGGTGTCTTACAATGCAGTCTTGCCTTGGAGCGATATACAGTCAATTCCTTTCCTGCTAGTGTGGTTGGATTTGTCAGAGCCCGTTGGAAGAAAGAAAAGCTCTGGGCGTGAATCAGCGCTTTCTGTCACTGGCCATCCGTTTTTTGGGAACGCCATGTAAACAAGTCTGAGCCTTAATTTCTTTGTAGAATGGGTATAAGGATACGTGCCTTACAGAGTAGTGGTTCAACGGCCGGATGATGCCAATACTACTACTAGCACTCTGCTGGGTGTTTTAGATGGATCATCTCACTGAATCTTTCCTCGTGCCAATCCTGTGACGTGGGTTCTTTATAGATAAGGAATCTGAGGATTAGCGATGTTCAGTAATTTGTCCCAAACCACCTCTTGGCAAAGCTGGCAACTGAGATTTGTCTGATTCCAAACACCCAATCTTGTCCATCCTGTGACAATTTAACAAAAGCAAATGTTTATATGTGCTGGGTATGAACCTTAAAGAAGTGGAGCGGGCCAACGATAAGATGGTAATTAATTGGTTTGCAAGTTATGCAGGGAGTGCTACAAAACCTGTGCTAAGTAACCTCAAGTCTTAAAGAATTGGTGCCCTGTGAACCAAGGGTTGGCAAATGGTAGCCCTTTGTTGAATCTGGCCAGTTGCCTGTTTTTGTTATTGTTGCTAATCCTCACCCGAGGATATTTTTCCATTGATTTTTGGAGAGAGTGGAAGGAAGAGGAACAGACAGAAAGAAACATTGATGTGGGAGAGACATTTGGATGGGTTGCCTCCTGCACTCACTGGGTTGGGATGCGCCCTGACCAGGATGCGGTCTGCAACCAAGGTATGTGCCCTTAACTGGAATGGAACCTGAGACCCTTCAGTCTGAGGATCAATGCTCTATCCACTGAGCCAAACTGGCTAGGGCTCTGTAGGGTTTCTTGATTGTTCTCAGGACATGTCGGCAGCTTCTCCCAGAGAGAGGTCACAGTATCTCTGACGACTGGGTTCAGAAGTCATATGTATCATTTCTTCCACATTCTATCTGTTAGAAATAAGTAAGTACAGCCCATGCTCAAAGGGAAGGGTATAAGGAAAGATCCTTAGAAAGGAAGAGGTAACTAAGAATGTATGGACATATTTTAAAACCACCACAGTCTGGCCGAAACCGGTTTGGCTCAGTGGATAGAGCGTCAGCCTGTGGACTGAAAGGTCCCAGGTTCGATTCTGGTCAAGGGCATGTACCTTGGTTGTGGGCACATCCCCGGGGGGGGGGGGGAGGGGTGATTGTGTGCAAGAGGCAGCTGATCGATGATTCTCTCTCATCGATGTTTCTAACTCTCTATCCCTCTCTCTTCCTCTCTATAAAAAAAAAATCAATAAAAAATATATATTAAAAAAAAACACACCACAGTGAAAGAAAGCCTATTTGTTTTAATCATGGCAAGTTTATGGAAAAATAGATTCTAATATGATGTAAGTGATTATGAAATACTTATAAATAAGGAGGTGTTGGTGTGGGAATATACAGATTGACTTACAGAACAGAGTAAGCAATAAACAACAGCATGAAACTTCATTTATATATGACAAAGATGACCTCTCAATTCAATAGGTAAAGGAAAAATTATTTAAAAATTATGCTGAAGTAGTTGGTTACTTATTTGGGGCAAAAAGTTAAATCCTTATAGCACAGCTTACATAGAATACATTCCAGAATGATAAGTTTTATGTAAAAATTCACACACACAAAGCAAGAACAAAATGTAGGTGAATATTTGTATGATTTCAGAATAAAATTTCAGAATTTAATTCCTATGAAAATCACTGAGCAAAATTTGAATACCAAATTTGATAATGAAAAATATAATCATTGACAGACTGAATATAAAGACTTTAAGTTCTTTAAGCATTTTCCAAAAACCCATAAAGTTTAAATGGCTGTAAAACATATAAAACCCCAATTTTTATTATTGATTCTTTTGTTGTTTAATCCTCACTCAAGGATATTTTTCCCATTGATTTTTTAATTTTTATTTATTTATTTTTCCCATTGATTTTTTTTTTTTTTTTAAGAAAGGGAGTGGAAGGGAGGGAGAGAGAGATACCAATTTGAGAGACACATTGTCAGGGAGTGGCAATACACGGGACTTATTTGAAAGCCATTCCGAGTCTGGGCTCCCTATTTATTGTAATAAAAAGCCAACAGCTATGTGAGTAACCTTAGAAACAGACCCTTTCCCAGTCAAGCATGAAACAGGACTGCAGCCCCAGCTAACACCTTCACTGCAGTCTTGTGAGAGACCTTGACACAGAGGCACTCAACTGAGCTGCACCTGGATTCCTGAATCACAGAAGTTTTAGGACAGCTTGTTGTGCAGCCATAGATAATATACAAACTGTAAGGGGCAAAATTACAAGTCAGAGAGTTTATTCTCCATCCTGGTTATTTTCCGTGCTTCTTGCCATGGGGAGCAATCGCTGTGGAGGATAGAAAGACTCTTCTCTTTCATTCTCTAGCTCTCCTTATTTTTTAAAAATTGTTGACAGTATTACAGATGTCCCCAAATTCCCCCCTTTTACCCTCCTCCTCTCAGGGCTGCCCCACCACAGGCCTTCACCACACTATTATCTGTGTCCACTAGTTATGCATATCCTATCTAATAAAGGGCTAATAGGCAAATTGCCTGAATGGCAGAATGACTGGTTGCTGTGACATGCACTGACCACCAGGGGGCAGATGCTCAATACAGGAACTGCCCCCTGGTGGTCAGTGCACTCCCACAGGGGGAGCACTGCTAAGCCAGAAGCAGGACTCAAGGCTGCCAAGCGCAGCAGCAGTGGCAGGAGCCTCTCCCCCCTCTACAGCAGCGCTAAGGATGTCTGATTGACGGCTTAGAAGTTCAAAAGACTTAAGCCATCAGTTGGACATCCCCCAAGGGCTCCTGGACTGAGAAAGGGTACAGGCCAGGCTGAGGGGGTGGGACCCCTCCCCCCGCTCTGTGCATGAATTTCATGCACTAGGCCTCTAGTATGTATATCAGTTCTTCTTCCCATCTTCTCCTCTGAGATATGTCAGTACTGAACAACACACTCTGGAGATACTACCTTAAGGTACACCCACCAGAAAGTGGTCTCACCTGTTTCACAGCAGGCTCTGGCGGTCTAGATGGGGTGAGGCTCCGTTCTTTTCTCCACTGGGAAAGAAATAGGCTTACAAGGTGGAGAGAGAAGGAAGTGAAACCCCAAGTCCCAGGAGTCTGTCTTTGGTTTGTTTGTAAATGTCAAATTAAATGTTGGCTGATATATTTATAACCAAAATGCAAACACTGGAATGAATCCTGTTTTATGGGGGAACAGCTACATTAATACCTGGTGGGTAGAAAACCAAGTACCACTGTGGGGCATAAATATGAAAATACATCAGCGAGAACACGGAGCCTGGATCCTTAAGTCACTGTCCACCTACGTGGAGACCCTAGAATTCACTTGGCCTCAATATCAGGGTTTTCCATACCAGCCCAGGGGCTCCACTAGCTCAGGTCCCATGCCTTGCAGTTACTTTACTTTCTTCAGGTTTTTGTACACAATTAGCAGGTGAAATCCAGACTTCTTCCTGTCAGGAAAGAGCAAATATTAATGTTAAGATAAAATTAACCAAATAGAGTTCCTACCTACTAGGTGGCTTAAAGGAGGCTTGAAATATATAATAACTACCTTCCAATAGATTCTATATAGAAAAAAAACTAATATGCAAATAGACTGAATGGGTGGAACAACTGAACAACCAAACAACCAGTTGCTATGACGTGTGCTGACCACCAGGGGGGTGTGCACGGAACATGGTGGGCATTGGATGTGGTGAGATGGTGGAGCAGGTGAGCTGGGCGCCAGCTGCTGTCATTGAGGCGAGCCTCTGGTGGTTACTGAAAATTCTTTGCTCCCATACACCCTGGTCCCACCCAGCACTCCCACTGCCAGTGCTGGAGCTGCTGCTCACACCCGCTGCCAGCCCCTGACGCCGGCCCCAATCACACCCGCTGCTGGTGCCAGCCCCAATTGCTCTGCACCTATCAGCAAGTAGTGGGGCTGGCACAATCAGTACATGGGAGCGATGGTGGTGGGAGTGGGGTTGCTGGCAGACAGGGGACCAGGGCCACAGTGGGAGGGGCTGGGCAGGGGCATGGAGGATGGGCCGAGACCCGTCCCTGTGCCCACTACAGCCCTGTGGTTCCTTTTAAGGTGCACAGATTCGTGTACTGGGCCCCTAGTGTGATAATAAAAGAACTCTGCTGATGTTTCCCTTCCTGAGTTCCTGGACTCTACTGGCTGCTAAGAGGACTCTTTTAACACAGTTTTCTTTTCAGTGTTTTAAGAAGTAAGGAAAATCATACAGTTATCTCTGGATGGACACACAGGCTAACCAGAAGGTCTTTTTTTCCTTCTTCATGGAAACATCCTCTCATAGGAAACCAAATCCCATTCCCTCAGTTTTATGGAGCAATAATTGACATATTAGTTTAAAGCATGTAACAATGGTTTGATATATACTAGTACCTACGTTGCAAAATGGTTACCACAAATTTAGTTAGCACCCATCACCTCACACAGTTGCAATATTTTTCTTATGATGAAAACTTGTTCTCTTAGCATCTTTCAAATATACAGTATAGTATTAATAACTATAGTTACCATACTACACATTACACCCCCAGAACTAACTTACCTAATAACTGAAAGTTTGTATCCCGTGATCACTTTTACCCATTTTGCTCCTTTTCCCCAACCACAAGTCTGTGTTCTGTATCTGAGTTTGAGGAAATCAAATTTCTTATCACATAGCAAGTATCTAGCATCTTTCAAAAACAGATCTACAAATGAAAATAAAGAATACATATTTTTTTACCTTGAAGAATGAGAATCATTAATTTTGATCATCTCTTTTACTTGAAAGATGAGAACATAGATTGTGTGATGGCAAGTGACAGCTGTTTTGTGGCAAAACCCTGTGTCTAGAGTCAGGAGACCTTTTCCTGAAGTAAGGGGACCTAGCTCTCCCAACAAAGATTAAGCGGAGGTGGGATATGTAGGGTGTCCCCAAAATGTATTCACTCACCTTGAATGAATTATAAAGGCAGTGTTTACATTTAATTTTCAAAATTAATCTATCAGCTGTTAAAGGGTGAATACATTTTTGGGGGGGACAACCTATACTATAGTATCTCTGAATTATGCTCTTGTTTTGTGCATGGCCACCAGGGGGCGCAGACGCCTTTTGTACCCCGATGGGAAACTCCACCTAGCTAACACCTGGGTAGAAGGAAGAAGCATTCAGGACCAGAGGGTTCAAATAGCATGGCCACTCACGGACTGTAAGTATCTCTGTGGGAGGCGATGAAATCAGCATGGAGCACATGCTGAGATAGCAGAAGAGGGCGAAAGAAATAAGTTAGAAATAAGAAAAAAAATATTGCAGCCCTTTAACCTGAATGCATAGAGCAGATTCTTTTCTTGACCTGAGAAATGAATCTTCAGCCTGTCGGTGCCATTTATTGAGAGCCAGTCTTGCTGGGTGTGTTATTTGTTCCCAAGAAAGAGGACAAATAGGGAAGAGAGAAGGGGGGCGGGGAGAAGAGGGAACAAAGAAGCGGGGTAGTGTGAAGACCTCGCCCCCTTTTCAGAAGGTATAGCTCACCTGGGGATCTCTGCACCTCGTAGGAAGCGAGGACGGCTTAAACTTCCCAATAAAATGATTTTTTTTTTACCGACAATCTTGCTCTATACTTTACCAATCAATTATTCCTCCTCTGTTACAGTGGGCATTACCCCTGATTTATAGACATGGAAACAGTCCTTCCCTTACCCCCCCCCCCCCCAGAGAAATGGTGATTTCCCCAGTTATGCAAATTGTCAGTGGCAGGAGTTCTGACTTCAGCACCGAACTGCCTAACGGGTCTCTTGCAGGGTCCCCACCGCCTACATCATGAATTCCGAATTCTTCCCTCCAGCCAGCCCTTTCGCGCTTCACTTCCCGTTTTTTCCTCTAGGTCCTACCTTCTTTCTTTCTTTTTCTTTTTTTTAATATGTTTTATTGATTTTTCACAGAGAGGAAGGGAGAGAGAGATAGAGAGCTTGAAACATCGATGAGAGAGAGAAACATCGACCAGCTGCCTCCTGCACACCCCCCCACCGGGGATGTACCCGCAACCAAGGTACATGCCCTTGACCGGAATCGAACCTGGGACCTTTCCGTCCGCAGGCCGACGCTCTATCCACTGAGCCAAACCGGTTTCGGCATAGGTCCTACCTTCTATCAGTTGTTCAGATCACGTCTCATCAGAATGCCCCTCTCCCACCCATCATAGCAGAAATCACACCGGGTTCAGAGTTCTCCGTCTGCCGACACTTGGTCCCCGCCCCGCAATGAATGAAGAGTCACGAGGGCCGGATCCCAATAACAAAAAACGCGGCCCAGGTAGCGAGCGAATGGCTGTCAGAACGGAATCGAACGGAATCGGGGTCAGAGAGACCTAGTACTCGCTCTTCCCGGGCTTCTCCGCTCCCCCGGGGGACGAGGAGGAGCCGGAGCAGGTGGCCGGGCGGCGGCCGGGCGCGGCCCCTTTAAGGAGGAGCGCGGGCGCGGCCAGGTGAGGGGCGGGCCGGCGGGCGGGCGGACGGGAGCCGGAGCGGGAGCGCGCGTCGCCGGCGGGGCCGCAGGGGGCGGCGCGGCCGAGCCTCCCGGTGCCCGCCTCGGACGCTCCTCCTCGCCGGCCGCCGCCGCCGCCCACCTCCGCCCGCCTCGCCCGGCCCGGCCCGGCGCGGCCGCCACTTCCGGCAGCTCCCCCGGGACGCGCGCACCCCGGACGCGCTCACCTGCCTCGGGCGCCTGGGCGCCAGGATGAAGGACCGGCTGGAGCAGCTCAAGGCCGTGAGTCCCGCCGCCGCCCCCGGGAGCCCGGGGTGGAGCCGCCCGGGAGGGGGACTTCCCTGCTCGCCCCAGGTCCAGCCAGGCAGGAGCGGGATCGCGCGGGGCCTGCCCGCCGCCAGCCGCGGCCGCATCCCGCGCCCATTCCACGCGCCCCCCTCCCCTTCCGCCTCCCCCGGGATCATGTGCCGGTGATTCACGGCTGGACTGCGATTCTCCTGGGAGCCTGTGGCCTCCCTTCTGTCCTCTGACCGCCCCCCAAGCTGGACAGAGTTGTTGGTCCGGAGCGGGGGTCCGCGGGGGCTGCGTGGCCTGGACGAGCTCCGGGGTGAGATCCGGGGTCGCCCCCTGCCCGCCGCTGCCTCCTCTCCTTCGTTTCCCTCCCGAGGGGCACCCAGCCCACCTGCGCCCTCGCCCGCCCGGGGAGCAGCTCAGGGCTTCTTTCTGGGTGACCTCCTGACCCGGGAGCTGGTTACGTGCGGAGATGGGTCCAGCTCTGGGGATCTACAATTATTAATTTCCCCCAGCATCCCCGGGACAGCTGTGGCCGGGGCAAAGGGTCTGAAGGTAGCCCAGCCCACCTCCAGCCTTGCTGCACAAAGGCTGTAAAGTCTTGGGCTACTTATACTCTTTTTCAGCTACTATTTCCTTATCTGGCCAAAGGGGATGGTCATGCCTTAGAGATTTGTTATGGGATGAAATGGCATAATGAGACTTAATACAGAGAAGTGCTAAAGCATAATAGGTTTTGGAGTCAAGATAGTCACAGACTCAATTCAACAAATAATTATCTTAGGCACAGGCTCTGCCTTAATGGAGTTTTAAACATCGAGCTCTTGACAGAAGCAGGCCATCTCCATGGGAGCGTGTGCAGGAGCACTAGCTAGCTATCCGTTAACCTCTGAGTCCAGGTATTGTCGTCTGTAAGATGGGTGGCTGTGAGGAGAGCACGCAGAGCCCTCTTGTGTGGCACACAGGGGAGTAGTAAATGGCAACGTAATGCTACTCATTGTGAAGGCTCTTTGGAAAAATAGGGACCTCATACAAGTGTGAGGAGCTAATAGGATGATGTCACGATTGTTTTCCTTTTTCCTCCCTTGGGTGAGATGTTCTTTACCTTTCGCCTGCTCTAGGTGGTAGGGCAGCAGAGGAGGCGGGTCAGTGAGGAAGGGAGAGGCGGGAAGGGACGGTCGTGGGAGTGAGCCTTTCTGCATCGTACCTGCTCTCTGTCACCTGAGCCTCACAGTGGTTACTCACAGGGCAGAATATATTGCCACTATTTTTAAAAAATACATTTTTAGCCCAAACCGGTTTGGCTCAGCGGTAGAGCGTCGGCCTGCGGACTGAAAGGTCCTGGGTTCGATTCCGGTCAAGGGCATGTACATTGGTTGCGGGCACATCTCCGGTGGGGGGTGTGCAGGAGGCAGCTGGTCGATGTTTCTCTCTCATTGACGTTTCTAGCTCTCTATCTCTCTCCCTCTCTGTAAAATATCAATAAAATATATATTAAAAAAATATATTTTTTTATTGATTTCAGAGAGGAAGGGAAAGAGAGATAGAAACATCAATGATGAGAGAGAATCATCGATCGGCTGCCTCCTGCACACCCCACACCGGGGATTGAGCCCACAAGCCCGGCATATGCCCTGATGAGGAATCAGACTGACATTCTGGTTCATAGATCGCAGGTCAGTCACTGAGCCACACTGGCCAGGTGCCACTGTTTTTGTAGGAGAGGAGACTAGCGCTCAGCCTGAGTAGGAGGGATGCCCAGGTCACAGGGCTGGTGATCCTCCACGGTGCCCTTTTTGTGATGCACGCTGGCCGGGGGGGCAGAGAGGGAAGAGGAGTATGGTTGTGGAGGTCTTCCCGTGGTAGCACACCCCGCCATCATAAAACAGTGCAAACGGAAGAGCAGGCGGAGGCGGCTCCCTTCCCTTTCTTCATTCAGGATCCACCTCCAAAGGAAGATACCCCATGGCCTCTCTCAATAGCCCATTGTCAACAGCTAGCAAAGAGCCGTCACCAAGCCTTGGATTCCAAGTATACATTCAAGCTTCCTTATTACTCCCCGGAACAGGGAGCTAATGCAGTTTCCTCCCCGTACCTCTTGGGGTGGTGGTGCAAGAGAGACTGCAGCCAGTGCCGCTGGTAGGGAAATGCGGTTATTATGGGATTGCAGTTCTGGAATGACAGGCGCTCTGGGGCTTAGGAGCAGGGAGATGGGCGGGCCTGGGCTGCAGGTTCAAAGGGTCTAGCTGTGACCCTGCCACTTAGTAACTGTACTTAGTAACCGTGTTCCTTTGTGGTATATTTTTATTGATTTCAGAGAGGAAGGGAGAAGGAGAGAGAGAGATAGAAACATCAGTGATGAGAGAGAATCATTGATCAACTGCCTCCTGCACACCCCCTATTGGGGATCGAGCTTGAAACCCAGGCATATGTCCTTGACTGGAATCGAACCTAGAACCCTTCAGTCTTCAGGTCTACGGCTCTATCCACTGAGCCAAACCAGCTAGGGCCCTTTGTGTCATTTTTTTCTCTCTCTGTTTCTCCTTTTGTAAAACAAAGAATTTGGTTGATCTCAATCTTAATGTTTTCCTGAACACTGCTAAGGTTATGTACATTTTGGTTTCTAGTCCAGTTCTTCTCTCTCCCCTCACCACCCCAGGACAGAGACGGCTCTCATGGCCATCAGATAACCATCTTCTCTCTTCATTTCTTTTATCAGGAAAACGCATTTGTTAATCAGCACAAAACCAGTTTCACACTGAGCAGCCTATGCAATCTCTTTCTGAGGCATCTTTCTAAACCCTGGGGGAGGAGAGCTGATAACCGCCTCCGGAGCTCTCGAGGACAGTCAGGGCGGAAGGTTAGGTTTGCTCTGTGTAGATACAGGGAGATGTGAAGTTGATGGGAGGAAATTATGACTCTGCACTAAAGCATTTTTAGCGGTCTGGCTGGAGAGATTGTGAATCCTTTAGCATGGGAGGGAGGAGGCAAGAGTTTGTTGGAACATTGCATGTTGTAGGGATTTGAGTATCTTTGAAGAAGGGGAGGCCAGTCAGGCAGTTTAAGGCCTCCATCTGCTCTGAGGACACGTGGCTGTGTAAAATGTTTCATTGTGAGCCTGTGCTAAGCACCTGTTAGGCTCTAGAGCAGCCGTGGGCAAACTATGGCCCGCGGGCCGGGTCTGGCCCGTTCGGCTGTTCTATCCGGCCTGCGGAGCCGAAAGAGCGGAGGGTTCTCTGGCTCTCCCCTCCGCTCCTTCACCAGCAGCCCAAGATGAGAGTGCCAGCATGGTCAGGTTGCTTTTGTTCCGGTCCTCCGGTCCAGTTTAAGAACCCATTGTGGCCCTCGAGTCAAAAAGTTTGCCCACCCCTGCTCTGGAGTCTATAGGACTTGGATCTCAGACTTGCATCTGTAAAGCGGATCCTCCTGCCTTTCCCCTACGGTCATGAGCAGGGTGAAATGAGGTGGTTCATGATAATCACCCACCCCAGGGAGTATGAATCCCTCAAACTTTCCCCGTTGGGAGCAGCATCCACACCGAAGGGCACACGCTCCTGTGGCCATGGCCACGAGCCCTGACTGACCTCTTGCAGAGCTCCTCCCGGCGGTCACTTCTTCAGTGACCAGGACAGGCTGGCCAGGAATGCGCAGTGCCTACACCTCGCCTATCTCACAAGGCGGGTCCCGCTGACTTCTCACTAGCTGAACTTTGGATCCCCTGAGTCCAGATGATTGCTGTCCAGGCTCCTCTTGCCTCGGTCCTCTTTAATAGGGAGTTGGTTACCTATTAAACACTCAGTAAACATTCACTGAGCACCTACTGTGTGCCAGGTCCTTGGGAGGGTGCTAGGGTATAATGGTGAACACATCTTCCTGGGTCTCAGGGATTTCCCAGACAGACAGGGAGACACACAAGAAGTAGACACGTGATGTCATCTTTGTGATGAAACTGCAGGAATACCCTGTGGGAGTTGGTGGTCGGGCATTAGCGGGTGGGGACACTTCCCAGAAGAAGGTTCCTCCTCAAGTCTTCCAAGGAAGGCTAGGACCCTGAATCTCCTCAAGCACTCCCCCATTGGCGAATGTCCCACACATACACTATTAGTGATCGTTGCTCTTTAAGCTCTATGTGGTGACATGTTCATGCTTCTTCTTTTTGACCTCATCCTGCTGGGCATCATGCTAGCCAGAGTTATTACATAAAGTCCTGGTCTTAAAGAGGCAGTGGCCATCTAGGGAAGACAAAGGGCTGTACGTTATGAAAAGAAACTCCCTTCCCCCATAATCAAAGGTAGATAATGATGATAGAGAAGCCCGTGATGTATGGAATAGAGAGAGGTCAAGGACTTTGGACCACTGTTGGAGATCTACAGAGGAACAGAGATGACTTGGGGTGTACTGGCCGCTCCAGAGCCAACCCCTAATGAAATCAACCACCTGAGGCTCTGAAGGCCAGCCTTGCCGAAACCGGTTTGGCTCAGTGGATAGAGTGTTGGTCTAGGAACTGAAAGGTCCGAGGTTCGATTTCCGTCAAGGGCGTGTACCTTGGTTCTGGGCACATCCCCGGTGGGTGGGGGGAAGGAGGGTTCAGGAGGTGGATAATCCATGATTCTCTCTCATCGATGTTTCTAACTCTCTATCCCTCTCTCTTCCTCTCTGTAAAAAAAAATCAATTAAAAAAATATATATATAAAGGCCAGCCTTACTTTTTGCTCGTTCTGGTCTGTCTTGTGTCCTAAAGGGCTTGTCTTTGGTCCCTCCCCCATCTGAAGTTCTAGTGTGTTTTGGGGATCAGAGTTACTCAGGATGACAGTGTTAGTTCAGCCCCATGGAAACACAGACCTGAACTTCCCCTTTAAAGCTTAATTCTTTATATATATATTTAAATATATTTTATTGATTTTTTACAGAGAGGAAAGGAGAGGGATAGAGAGTTAGAAACATCGATGAGAGAGAATCATTGATCAGCTGCCTCTTGCACACCTCCTTCTGGGGATGTGCCCGCTACCCAGGTACATGCCCTTGACCGGAATCGAACCCGGGACCTTTCAATCCACAGGCTGACACTCTATCCACTGAACCAAACCGGTTTCGGCTATAAATATATATATATATATATATATATATATATATATATATATATATATATATATATTGAGCCCTTACTATATGCCAGGTGCTTTGGATCATAACCAAATCTTAACGTCCTTACTTGAGAATCTCTTCATTGAGATCCCATCTTTCAGTGATAAAACCTCTACTAGCCAGTGGTTTCTTCCCCAGCTCCTCTCTCTTCCTGGGAGGCTTCATTCCCTGGGTGAGCTGTTTTGCTGTGAGCAGATGGGAAGCAGAGCTGAGATGAGTGCAGCAGGGATTGGGTAGGGATTACAGACCCATCAGCCGGAGGCCAGAAGAGAAAATGCTCGGATGAAAGAAGGGGATTAGTTTTATTTATATTCCTGTGAGTGTAGAAGAGTTGGGGGGGGGTGGGGCTTGGGGGACTGGCAGTCCCTGAGGGAGAAGCGCTTGTTCACGTGTCCTCCCTTTCAGCGTTCTGTTGCCCTTTGTCAAAACCATGCCAAAATTCATTCATCGCAGGCAATATTCTCCCTCCCTTCCGGCAGCACTCATGGGCCGTAGATTGCTTTGCAGTGAAATACTTTTCTTCTAATAAGTCAGTGGGTTGTTACCATGAGGAGTGGACTTCCTCTTTTTTTTTCTTCTTTTTTTAATGAGATGGAGTCAGTCTTCTGGGTCCTCTTGTCTTTAAGATCGATGGCTCTATTACTTCTTGCCATATCAGCTGCAGTAACAACAGTCATTTTTAAAAAAAAATATATTTTATTGATATTTTACAGAGAAGAAGGGAGAGAGATAGAGAGCTAGAAATGTCAATGAGAGAGAAACATCCACCAGCTGCCTCTTGCACACCCCCTACCGGGGATGTGCCCGCAACCAAGGTACATGCCCTTGACCGGAATCGAACCCGGGACCTTTCAGGACACAGACCGACACTCTACCACTGGGCCAAACCGGTTTCGGCAACAAGTCCTTTATTGAGCAGCTATCTACTATAGGACAGGGCTTGTGTTAGGTGCCTTAGATGCCTTGTTTCTAATCCTCTTAACGCTGCAAGGCAAGGTGCTGTTATATCATCCTCGTTTTACAGGTAACAGGCTTGAGGCGCGGAGTAGATTGAGATCCCCAGTTCAAAAGTAGTGGGATCAAGAAGAAGTTTATCTTCCTTGCTTTATGATGTCACCCTATCCTGTATTTGTTCATCTCCCCAGCTACTGTATGCACAGGCAGCGGCAGATGGGACACTCCTCTGGGGCTCAGTGCCTAGCCCTCTGTATGGCAGTTAGTTACCTATTAAATGTTTGTTGACTAGTCAACAACAGCTTGGCCTTTACACACGGCCTTATGCATTATTATGACTTACTCCTCCCGCTCCATTCCCTGTGGGGTGGTGACTCCTTACTTGCCTGCAGTTCAGCATTAACTCTGGGAACCCATACATTAGCTGATGGAGCCAGAAGTCACTGGTTCCACCCTCGGGGACATGGATGGATGAGTTTCAGGGCCCCCAGCTCTATCCCAACCCCTAGCCCATTACATCATGGAAGGTGGCCCTTGTTCAGAGAGAAAACTAAGGAGAAGATGTGGATACCACAGTGAAATCTGGCCCGCCCCTTTTCCCCCTGGCCAAATCGGAAACATCCATTAGGGTTCAGTTCCATTGTCATCACTGCAAGAAAAACTTGCAGACCCTGAGCAGACAGCATTCTCTCTGCCTTCCTGGGACCCCCACAAGCTATTTTTGTTGACACATAAAAGCAACTGCACACTGTTTAACTTCAGAAGCTGCCTGCCCCGCGATGTCCCGCTCTCTGAGATAGCATAGACCCCGAATGCCTCACCCCCCCCCCTGTATGTTCACTTCCCAGGCCACAGCCAGCACAGCTTCACCCAGGCCATCAGTGGATGAATGGGGATGTTCTGCCAGTGAACTTACCTGGAGATTCTCCAGTCCCCGAGGGCCTGATCTTCAGCTACCTTCCTATTAAGCCCCTCTGCCATTTCCTCCCCTCACCACTGTCCCCACGGTTAGCTCAGCCTGTTTTTTGGCATTGGGCCCTTTCTAAGGCGACATTCTCCAGGCTCTGCCCAGAGACCCAGTGAAATCCAGCGTGTGCCCCCTCTCCCCCCCAGCTCCCCTAAAGAGATCAGTGGACTGTATACTGTCTGGTATGTTTAGTTGTCTGGGTTAGGGAAGCTTGGTAGGGCATCAGATTTGCTTTTATTTTGAAAATTGACCTTTTTTTAAAAAAAATTCTAGACTAATTTTAGCTGTACAGAAAAGTTACAAAGATAGTACAGAGAGTTCCTGTCTACCCCTCACCTGGTTTCCTCCATTGTTAAATTAGATGGTACGTTGGTCGAAACTGAGAAACCGATATTGGTACATTACTATTTATTCACTGACATCCAGAGTTTATTTGGTTTTCACTAGTTTTTCACAACTATCCCTTTTTCTGTCCTAGGGTTCCGTCCAGGACACCACACTGCGTGTAGTTGTCATGTTTTCTTAGCTTCCCATGGCCTGTGACAGTCTCGTGTTTCACCGCCTGAGGGGGTGGCATCTGCGTTTAGGGCTTTGGAAGTGGGTTTCCGCTGGCCGGCGATGCATGCTGCAGCTGGGTTGGGTCGCTGTTAGAAGGCACCGCTCCATGATGGTTGAGAACCAGGGCCCTGCCACCAGCTCCCCAGGCTGTCCTGGCTCAGGCACGTGCCATCTGCGTGATCTCAGCAGGTTACTGGTCATTTTTATGTTTAGTTTTCTAGGCTGACAGATGGGGAGGTCCCCAGAAGGTTGTTGTGTGATGAAGTGCCTTAGTAAATATAGAGCATGTGCTTTAGAAGAACCCTTAGCATAAATGTTATCTTTATAACATTAAAAAAATTAAATTCTTTATTGATTAAAATATTACATACATCTCCTTTTCCCCCATTGACCTCTCCCCAGCTGCTCCTACTCCCCAGCACATGCCCTCACTTCCCTACTGTCTGTGTCCATGGTTATGCTTATGTGCATGCATACAAGTCCTTTGGCTGATTTCTTTTTTTAAAAAAAAAATATTTTATTGATATTTTACAGAGAGGAAGGGAGAGAGATAGAGAGCCAGAAACGTCGATAAGAGAGAAACATCAACCAGCTGCCTCCTGCACCCCCCCCCCCACCGGGGATGAGCCCACAACCAATGTACATGCCCTTGGCCGGAATCGAACCCGGGACCCCTCAGTCCGCAGACCGATGCTCTACCACTGAGCCAAACCCGTTTTGGCTGGCTGATTTCTTACCTCTTCTACCTTACCTTACCTTCCCTTGGATGGTCTGTCCAATGGTTCTTTGTCTCTGGATCTAATTTCATCAGTTTATGTTTATTATATTCCACAAATGAGTGAGATCATGTGGTGTTTTTCTTTCATTGCCTGGCTTATTTCACTTAGCATAATGCTCTTCAGATCCATCCATGCTGCTGCAAATGGTAGGAATTCCTTCTTTTTTACAGCAAGGTAGTATTCCATTGTGTAGAGGTACCACAATTTTCCAATCCACTCATCTGCTGATGGGCACTTAAGCTATTTCCAAATGCTAGCTATTGTAAATTGTGCTGCTATGAACATAGGGATGCATATATCCTTTCTGATTGGGTTTTTGTTTTCTTGGGATATAGTCCTAGAAGTGGGAGTACTGAGTCAAATGGGAGTTCCATTTTTAACTTTTTCAGGAAACTCCATACTGTTCTCCACAGTGGCTGCACCAGTCTGCATTCCCACCAGCAGTGCACGAGGGTTCCTTTTTCTCCGAATCCTCTCCAGCACTTGTCTTTTGTTGATTTGTTGATTATAGCTATTCTGATAGGTGTGAGGTGGTACCTCAGTTGTTGTTTTAATTTGCATCTCTCGGATGATTAGTGACTTTGAGCATGTTTTCATATGTCTCTTGGCCTTCTGTATGTCCACTTTTGAAAAGTGTCTATTTACATCCTTTGCCCATTTTTTGATTGGATTGTTTATCTTCCTTTTGTTAAGTTGTGTGAGTTCCCTATAAATTTTGGTGACTAAGCCCTAATCATATCTAACATTGGCAGATATGTTCTTCCTGCAGTGGGAGACTCGTGTTGTTTTGTTGATGGTTTCTTTTGCTGTGCGGAAGCTTTTTATTTTGATGTAGCCCCATTTGTTTATTTTCTCCTTAGTTCCCATTGTCTTGCTACCACATAAGTCTGATATTTTGCCGCTTATGGAGCCTTATAAGATTTTTATGGTTTCCCATCTTACGTTTAAATCCTTTTCTTTGTAACTAATAATGAAGTGTTCTGGAAGGACCATGAGGATGAGGGGGCTTGTGGGGCAGGCTGAATGAAAGGAAGGGTTGAGGAGAAGGCTAAGAATGGAATAGAGACCTTATTACTTCCTTCCTCCTACCTATATCCTTGAAAACCGGATGTTGTGAGGTTGCTGGGGGGAGGGAAAGCTGAGGGAGTCAGAAAAGAGTCCAGAAGGCTGGAGGAGGGGTGGAAGGCTTGAAAGGCGACCAGAACGCTTCAGGAGGAAGCAGAAGGTATTCTTTGGATCTACTTGAATGGCTCCTGGGAGCATAGAGAAAGCAGGAAAAAGGTGTAGTCTTCTCATCACAATGGTCTTCCTGAAGTTTTCCTTGGGGGAATCCATTCCACCTTCAAAATTCCCAAGGAGTCACCTCTGCATACACCTCTAGTAGGCTTCTGTCTTCCTCAGGCTCTGCCTTGAATGCAGGTGAGGCTGATCCCCTCCTCCCCTGGGTGTACAATCCCTGTGTACGTGGACTTGTAATGACCTGTGTGCCGGTGCCTCCCATCTGAGACAGTGAGGTCAGGAGCAGGCGGGGCTGAGTCAGGTCTGTGTGTCTCCAGTGTCTGCACTATTCCTTGGCAGACGGTAGATTTTTTTTTTTTAGATGGTAAATGTTTAATGAATACTGTTGGAAGAATGAATGAATGAATGAATGACTCTGTTTACTCTGTGTGGGACCTTGTAGTGAGAAGGAGAAGGTTGTGGGTGTTGTGGTTGGTTATGAGACCCCACCACCCAAGTCAATGCACCATGAACAATGGATTGTATGCCGCAGCCTGTCCCATCTTTTCAATTTTAGCTGCGATTCCCCCGGAATTAACCTCTCTAACCACAGAGTGTAGATAACATCTGCCTAGAAGGTGTTTTTGTTCTTTTCTCCTTTCTTTGTTTAGGTGAACTTCCATCTCCTTTCATTGCTCCTTCTCTAGACCTAGATTTTGAGAAGCAAAAGCAGATAGGAATGGACGTGGCATGTGGAGATAAAACTTGGATGCTTTTTATTTTATTTTTAATATGTATTTATTTTAAACAACTAAATTTATTGGGGGTGACATTGGTTAATAGGGTCATATAGGTTTCAGGTGTGGATTTCTAGGTTATAAGATCTGTATATTGTACTGTGTGCCTACCATCCAAAGTCAAATCATCTTCCATCACCATATTTTAATTTTAATTTTAAATATATCTTATTGATTATTTTTCAGAGAGGAAGGGAGAGAGAGAGAGTTAGAAACATCGATGAGAAACAAACATCGATCAGCTGCCTTCTGCACACCTCCCACTGGGGATGTGCCCACAATCAAGGTACATGTCCTTGACCACAATCTAACCTGGGACCCTTCCGTCCACAGGCTGATGATCTATCCACTGAGCCAAACCGATTTGGGCAGATTTTTATTTTTATTAAATTTTTTTGACATTCTTTTTAATGCTCACCTGAGGATATGTGTTGTTTTTTAAAAAAATGTATTTTTACTGATTTTAGAAAGAGGAAAGGAGAGAGAGAGAGAGATAGAAACATCAGTGATGAGAGAGAATCATTGATCTGCTGCCTCCTGCATGCCCCACACTGGGGATCTAGCCTGAAACACTGGTACGTGCCCTGACCAGCAATTGAACCATGACCTTCTGGTTCATAGGTCTATGCTCAACCACTGAGCCATGCTGGCTGGGTTATTTATTTAAATGCATATAGTAAAGAAATGACTATTCAAATAAATGAACTAAATTTCATTTCATTCTAAGGGACCTATACTTTCAGCTTCTGAGAATTAGCATTAGAGTTGCGTCTTTAGCAAAAACTCCCTTTAGAGGAAAAAAAAAGGCAATTCTCTGAATATATATTAAATGCTCAAGATGGCATGGTCTTGAGCATTTAATATATATTCAGCATTGCTTCAGGTATTTCATATGTATCAACGAATTTAATCCTCGCAACAATTCCGTGAATAGACTATTCTTTTTTTTTTTTTTTTTTTTTTTTTTTATATATTTTATTGATATTTTACAGAGAGGAAGGGAGAGAGATAGAGAGCTAGAAACGTTGATGAGAGAGAAACATCAACCAGCTGCCTCCTGCACACCTCCCACTGGGGATGTGCCCGCAACCAATGTACATGCCCTTGACCGGAATCGAACCCGGGACCCTTCAGTCCGCAGACCCACGCTCTACCACTGAGCCAAACCGGTTTCGGCCGTGAATAGACTATTCTTGTTACAAATGAGGAAATTGAGGCATAGGGAGGGTAAGTGTCTTGCTTAAGATCACACAGCTACTAAGGGGCAGAGATAGATTTTCAACTCAGATGTATCTCTGTGTCTCCTACATACATGGACATTCAAGGATTATATGCACCGGTATCTTTTTCACTCAGATATAGATTATTCCAGTTTAGTTATGATGTTGACATTGCAGCATTCTCTGAAGTAAACGAGGTGTGTTATCAAACCAGAGTGAGAAGGGCATCTTCAGGTGGGGTGTAGAAGGTAAGAACCAGGTGCTGGGCTCTCACATACCTGCTTTGAGTCCTCATGCCACCGTTCTTAGCTGAATCACTTTGCACAGTCATTTAACCTAATTAAGTAATTACCTCATCTGTAAATGGAGAAAGTAATATCTGTCTCTCCTAGGGATGACATGAGACCCAACACTATATTTGAAACCATAAGAGTGTCTGCCACCAAACACACATATGTTGTGTAGTAGTGTGATTATTGTGGCAGAATGCATGGGGCGGGGTCATTAGGGACTTTGGTTTTTGTCCAGTTGTCCACCAACTTGGTGGCCTTGGGCTGATTTGGTATCGAGTTTATTCCCCAGTGTCTTCATCTTCCAAAGAGGGCCGGTTCTTGCTTCCAAATGTTCAACTGGAACATCTGGAAAGTAAAAGTGTGAGGCTCTCCTAGGGTTCATTATCTGCATGTCTCTTCTTGACTCATCTTACAAGTGTGTTGGGGAAGATGCATTTCAGCGGAAAGGGGAAGCGGTCCCTCTGGGAGGGTTTCAGCGAATGAGAAAAAACAGTGTAGGAGGGAGAACTGGGCATTGGAAAACTGCCATCTGACTCTTTAAATGGGGAACAGAGCACTGAGTGCCTATTGAGAGCTGACAGGCTTACTCAGAATTCTGGCTTCTTTTAATTAAAGAAGAGGGACTGGAAAAACCAGATGTTGGGCAGTGTGTTGTGGTGTGTGTGTGTGTGTGTGTGTGTGTGTGTGTAATTTTTGGAAGTGGTGACGTTCATCTTTGAATCCACAGACCCTCATCCTAGAGGGAGGCAGGAGGGGGAAGTGGGGAGCAGGGACAAGAAAAATCATGCCATTGTCTCTTCGCATCAAATTTATTGGGAGAAAATCTGGGTTTAAAAAGAAGAGTATGTATCTTCTTGAGCAAAGAGATGTTTAAAGATGGAGAGGAAGAGGAGCCAGAATTTGTGATCACCCGCTTGTGCCAGGAGGGCTCCCACCCCCGCTAGCCACAATCCTTTCATACCCTGCTGTGGGAAGTTAAGGACCAGTGTTGCTCCTTTCCAGTTTAGACTGTTGGTCCCTTCCCCTCTGTCATTATTTCCGTCATCCTGAACTTCCCAAAGGCTCCTGGGCCTTCTGTCTTGTGCTGGAACCCTCTGGCCTTCGGGGGTCTGGTACCCGTGGCAGGCAGAGAATCAGGGAGCCTCTGGCTCCTGTCCTCTTAATTTGGATGGCTTCCTTTTTCTTTATTTGTCACTTCTTTTCTTTCTTTGTCCCTGTCTTGCTCTTCTGATTTGTAATGATCCTCACGGAATTGCTGATGAGATTAACCCCTTTGCAGCCGTGTTTTTATTTTATTTTATTATTTTATTGATTTTTTTACAGAGAAGAAGGGAGAGGAATAGAGAGATAGAAATATCGATGAGAGAGGAACATCAATCAGCTGCCTCCTGCAATCTCCCACTGGGGATGTGGCCGCAACCAAGGTACATGCCCTTGACTGGAATCCAACCTGGGACCTTTCAGTCTGCAGGCCGATGCTCTATCCACTGAGCCAAACCAGTCAGGGCTGCAGCTGTGTTTTTGCTTCCTTTTTCTTTTTTGTATTATACTTTTCTTTATTTCAAAGAGAGGAAGGGAGAGGGGAGAGAGAGAGAGAAATATCAATGATGAGAGAGAATCATTGTTTGGCTGCCTCCTGCATGCTCTCTACTGGGGATCAAGCCTGCAGCCTGAGTCTGTACCCTGACGGGGAGTCGAACCATGACCTCCTGGTTCAGAGTTCAACACTCAGACACTGAGCCACGCCAGCGCGGCCTGCAGCCACGTTTTAGCTTGGAGAGGAGTGAGGGCCCTCCCTGTTCTTCCCTTTTCTTAGAAGCCACCCATTCATTAACTCCCGTGATTTTCCAGCTGGCTAGTTAAGCTCGCCTTCTTCCGTCCTTCTTTCTTTTTCCTTCCTTTCTTCCCTCTCTTAACAACAGGACTCTGTCTTCACATGAAATGTTATATCCGACCCCAATGTGTAAAGCAGGTAAAAGTGAGGTTATGCAGATTGACCAGAGGGAGAGGACCCGCCTACTTGATTCCCCCCCCCCCCTTACTTCCCTGGGTGGTTTCTGGGGTGTCCTGAGGTTCCAAAAAGCCAATGGCAAAGCTAAGCTCCTTTCCCGGTGAGAAAATCAAGGCTTAACGGAGACAAGTGTTACCGGTCCACAGCTCCTCTCTCCCGAGGGTGCTTTGTGCAGGGCTGGGCTGCTGCTCTCCTGGGCCCCTGGCTGCCTCGGTGATAGGCTGCTGAGAGCAGGGTGCAGTGGAATAAGCAAGGGCTTGGGACACACAACCTAAGATTGAGCCCCGAGTCTGAAAACCAGTAGCTGGAGACCTTGAATAACATAGAACTTCTCTGACCTGCAGGTTGTCAACTTCAAAATCTAGGTGGCTTTCGTTTACATAGTTTATGTAAAGCAGCTAGTGTTGTGGCTACCTAGCACCTATCGGTGGCTCTATCTAGCAAGTATATTTTTTTTTTATTAAAGGAGCTGATGAAGAGTCCGATAGACTTAAGTATTCTAGAGAAGGCAGTGGAGAGAAAGGCAGTGAGTGCTGAGTGAGAGGAATCACAGGTTAAATTACTTCATATTGAGATCTGGGCCCCTGAACTCTTTCCACTTTCTGTTCAGAGAGGAGATCATAGCCCTGGCTGTCCTCACCGAATTTCGGAACACCTTTGAGAGGTGGGGAAGGTGATGAGCCCTGGGTTCTAGCTTAGTGCTGCCCAAGTCACTGCCAACGTCTCCCACCTCCTGGTGGGAGAAGCAGCAGGAGGCTGGGGTCAGGGTGCGGGGAGAGGAAGTGGGCGGTTGGGCGCATGGTTCTCACATACGTTGGTTTTTTAATACTGTGGCTAATGTTGCAGCTACTGGAGCGTTCCTATTACCACACGCCTTGATTCTTTGATAAAGATGCTGAAGTTCTCTTCTTGGCTGTGCTCAGTCATGTGGGCTGAAGATAAAGGGCGCCATGTGCTTCCCTTGCCCCTGAGGTCCCCGAGGCCTCTCGGTCTGTTAGGACATGGCTGGGTCACAGGGGAAGGAGCCCCAGCCCTGGGCTCTGCTACGTCCCTTCTGCAGAAGCTTGGTGGTAGTTCCCAGTGCCACATGACTCCAGATAACAACAACATGCAGATCACCTTCCTTGAATTTTGACCCCCTTCCTTGAATTTTATGATCTGCCATTTGTTGCTCTTGTTGTTGATGTTGTTATTCTATGTTTTTGGAAGCAGCGAAGCACCACAGCGGGAGGAACTGCCTTAGAAGGTGGCATTCAGGGAACCTGTCTTCTCTTCCTTGCTGTATTAGTGACTCATTATTTGTTCTTGGGCCTTAATTTTCCCATCTCTAAGTGAGATAATTTTAAAAATATATATATTTTATTGATTTTTTTACAGAGAGGAAGGGAGAGGGACAGAGAGCTAGAAACATCGATGAGAGAGAAACATCGACCAGCTGTCCCCTGCACGCCCCCTACCGGGGATGTGCCCTCAACCAATGTACATGCCCTTGACTGGAATCGAACCCGGGACCCTCCAGTCTGCAGACCAACGCTCTATCCACTGAGCCAAACTGGTTTTGGCATAAGTGAGATAATTTAATGATAGAATCTGTATGGTTGCATTGAGCTCTACAAATCTCCTTTCCTTCCCTGCCCCCCTTCCTGTTTAAAGGTACTTAGATCCAGGTTAAAGCTATAGAGAAGTTGGCGAGATCTTATATATACAGGTGTTTTAGTGAGTTGTTACTATGTGCTGTTCATTGCATAAAGTACTTTAAAATGTTATCTCATTTAATCCTCATGAAAGCCCTGGTAGACACCATTGCTCCTATCCTAATATATAAAAAGCCAAGGGGCTGTCACGACCAAACAACAGGACTGATGACCAAACAACAGCAGCGCGTGGGGTGACAAGGCTGGCCTGGGGCTTAGTGAGGGATGACCAAACAACTGAACAGCAGGCTGCGTGGGGCGACCAGGCTGACAGGGGGCGCAGTTGGGGGTGACCAGGCTGGCGGGGAGGTGGGGGATGGGGGTGGGAGTTGGGAGTGACTAGGCAGGTGGGGAGGGTGATTGGGAATGACCAGGACAGCAGTGGGGGCAGTTAGGGGCAATTAGGCAGGCAGGCAGTGGTCTGTTTTGTGAGAAGGCATTAGAGAGAAAGGCAGTGATGTCTGGCCCTAAACCAGCAAGCAGTTAGACATTTCCAAAGGAGTCATGGATTGGAGATGGTGCAAAATGGGCTAAGGAGACCTATCCCCTGGGCACGAATTTCATGCACCGGGCCTCTAGTTTTGTAGATAAGAAAATTGAGGCTCAGAGATGTTAAACCAGTTGTTGAAGTGACCAGTATGCAGTGGAGTGTGTTATGGAACCCTGGTCATCATGACGCCATGCATGAGCCTTTAGTGTGAGAACCTACTGAGGAGGAGGAGGAGGAGGAGGAGGAGGAGGAGGAGGAGGGTGCACTCTTTGGGCAGCAGGTCTTCACGGCTGGGTGAGGGGAGAACTGGCACTTATTAGGTGTCAGTGTCCCCCCAGGATTGTGCCAGAAACTTTCCACATGTGATCCTCTCTAACCCTCCTGAGAGTGATCAAGTATGTGGTGTTTTTACTATTTACAGGTCTAGAACTCAGAGTAGCAATGGACTTGATGGAGGTTTCATAGCCAGCAGTGGGTAACAAGTTTTGGACCCAGGCTGTGAGTTGCCAAAGACTTCCTCTTTCCGTTCACATATTCTCTCACTGGAGGTGGACCAGGCTGCCCCATGGAGCCTGCCATCAGCCAAGAGGTGGCTGTTTGGTAGTGGTGGTGGGGGGGTACCTGTACAAATTCCGCGGGTTTCGAAAATTTATGTAATGCTGGACCACATGGCACCTGCCTCTCATGCTCTAGGACACAGTTGTTCCCAGCTTCTAGAAACTCCCTTAGTCCCATCCTAGGATGGTAACCTTATTCCACTATTTTTAAATATACCTTTTTTAAAAAAAATGATTTCAGAGAGGAAGGGAGAAGGAGAGATAGAAACATCGATGAGAGAGAATCATTGATTGACTGCCTCCTGCATGCCCCCCACTGGGAATTGAACCAGCCACCCAGGCACATGCCCTGACCTGTAATTGAACCATGACCTCCTGCTCCATAGCTTGACGCTCAACCACTGAGCCACACTTTCTTAGCACCAGTGTCTTGAAGAAAGCTGAGTTGATGCACTCATGTGTGGGGTGTATGTATGTACACACACATACATGGGGTATGCCCCCTCAGCATGGGTCTCTAAGACCTCTAAGGACAGGAAACTCAACAAGTGCTTCCTAGAGGAAAACTGGGTTCTTGTTTTCTAGTGAAGATCATGAAATCCTTCATGGGAGATGAGCTCTCTGGAGGCTGCTGGGAGGCCCAAGTATTGGTGATAACTGATAAAGGGAGCATTTGCAAACTTTACAAACTGCTGGGTGAAATTATTCCACTAAATTATTCCACTAAAATTATTCAGCTAAAATTGATGAAATTGCTGATACATATCTAGTACAGGGTACAGGGTACATGTCCAGAATATATGTAGAATAAATTAATTAATGACAAAGTACAAGTAATTCTAATTGCAAGTGACAAAAGCTGATTCTGGCCAATTGAGTTTAAAAAAATATTAGAAGAATATGGTTCCGCTCATTGAAAGAACACTGGGGAAGGTCTGGAGAACGTCCTCTAAGCCAGGGCGTGGCTTGGGAAGGGCAGAACGGGGTAGCTCTGGGAATCTAGCAGAAATCTAGACTGTGCTCTGTTCCCCTCGCAATTCAAACTCCTCAGGGAGTCTGGGTGGTGACTGAGAGCCTTCCCAGAATCCTGTGGAAAGGTGAGGGCTCTCTCCACAAAGGAAGGTGTTTTGGGCAGGCACACGCACTCAAGGGATCTACTTATAATAGCTACATAGGGCAACCCTGACCCTGCAGAAGCTTATAGTCAGTGGGCGGAGGACAGATAAATAAAGGGGTAATTAACGGTAGGGTGTGTTGGCTGCTTTGGGAGTTTAGGGAGGTTTTAAGTTGTGCATTCGGGGAAGTGTCAGGTGAGGTTGACAGATAAGATTGTCGGAGATTGAGTTTTAAAGGCTTAGTAAAAGTTTGCCAGCTGGACAAATGCATTTCAGGAGGAAGTCCCTGTGTGACAGTTCAGCAATTTGAAAGAGTGATGTGTCCAGGAAATGCGAGAGTGCCTGGTCTAGAGAGCGCATCACAGAGGGAGAAATGTGGGTGGGGCCTGATCTTAAAGGGCCCCATGCTCCGTTAGGCATTGAAGTGAGGTGAGCTGTCATTGAGTGACTTTAAGAAGCAAGAAGGACATGATCAGTTCTTAGTTTTAGGAAGATGATCGTGGGGGCTGGAGCAGCGCCTCAAATTTAACTCCTTTGAATGGGGTAAATGTGGCTGTTAAACTTGGGTGGCTGATGGTTCCAGTTGAGCCACAAAATGAAATAATGGGGGCACCAGTCAAAAGAGACTCCCTGAATGGCTAGAGAGCCCCCACATTTTGATGGGAAGTCCCAGTAACTCCATCTTCTATGGTAGATCAGGGAGATGATAGCTGGTGAAGAAAAGACCACCCCCCCTCCAATGGCTCTCATTGCCTGTGGAGTTCTGAGCGTTTGCGAGTGACATGTCCTGGCTTAGAAGGCCATAGGCCACTGAAGGTTGTGAAGCAGCTGGGTAGGGAGTGTACCCCTCCCACCTTCACCCCCAACACCCTGTTCCCCATCTGTGCGTGGAAATATTTAGGCAGTGTGCGATGAGCAGTGATCTGGGAAGAAACTCTGAGAAGCACCCAGCAGAAGCTCAGGCCCTTGGTGCTGGTGGGAAGGGAAGCCCTTCCTTTAGATAGCCACTCAGTGGTTTTGCAGAGGAAGTTGAATAAGGTTAAGAAAGCTGGGATCCCTGGGAGTGGCTGGGGGTAGAGCTTCCTTTTCCTTATAAACACGAACACTGACAGGGAACAACACAACGTGTTGTTTCCTTTGCAATAAACAGTTTCAGAAAAACATGCACATCTTCACTCCTCCAGTGAAAATTTGGGAGTAGTATTTGGAGGAATTGTGGCTAGAAACTGTTAGAGGTCCCTGGTAGGTGGGTCATGCATTTGAACCCTGCAGAAAGGGTTGGAACGTGGGCTCCAAATCCCAGATGGGCTAGAATCTGCCCGTTTTCACATTTTACCCGTGCGACTTTGGTCAAGTTACTTAACCTCTCTGTTTTTGGTTCTCTGACTGATAATGTCACCGTCACCACCAAACCTAGCAATATGGAGCACTGTGCCAGACACGGTGCAGGAGTGTTTTATATTTATCATCTCATTGATTTATTAAATAATGCTGTGCAGTAAGTAGTGTTATTATTAACATTTCACAGATAAGGAAACCGAGGCACAGCGAGGATGGTAACTTGCCTGTCCCTGCCTCCCCCACCCTGCAAAAAAAAAAAAATCAGTAAATGGTGGAACTAGGATTTAAACTCAGACAAGTGACCTCAGAGTTTGCCACAGCCCAGAGCTGTCCTGTGTTTTCAAGGAGATTGTATGTGTAAAGTGATTAAGGCAGCTATCGCTCCTGGCCCCTAGTGAGCACCCAGCACTGGTAGCGAGCTCTCGTGCTTTTCGCCTCACCTGCTCCTTTGTGTCTCTCCCAGAAGCAGCTGACACAGGATGATGATTCCGATGAAGTTGAGATTGCCGTTGACAACACAGCCTTCATGGATGAGTTCTTCTCTGAGGTAGGCTGCTGCCCGGTGCCTTTTCCTAAATGTACATAAGAAAATGTAGCTTCCTCGGTAAAGAATAAAACCCCTCAGATCTTTCCAGGGCAGTAAAGAAAGCCGGTCTTTCCCTGGGGAGGGATGGTGCGACCAAGACGTTACAAGGAGAATCTCTCAAAGACTTACTTGGGAGGATTTGGGTTTTTAATTATTTATTTGTTTTTTTTTTAAAGATTTTATTGATTTTAGAGAGGAAGGGAGAGGGAGAGAGAGAAACATCAATGATGAGAGAGAATCATTGATTTGCTGCCTCTTGCACGCCACCTACTGGGGATCAAGTATCCAACCAGGCATGTGCCCTTGGCCGGAATAAAACCTGGGACCTTTCAGGCCGCAGACTCACACTCTATCCATTGAGCCAAACCAGCTAGGGCATGGAGAAAGTCAGCACCAGGTAAATTATATGTGATTGAAGAGGTGCTTTTAAAGTTTTAGGCTACATGACAATATTTTATGTAATTTAGGCAAATATATATATTTGCCTAAATTACATAAATTTAATACAGGATCAATCATAGGGTCCAGCCATGAGTATAAAACACATTGTAGCTGAAACCGGTTTGGCTCAGTGGATAGAGTGGCGGCCTGTGGGCTGAAAGGTCCCAGGTTCGATTCCGGTCAAGGGCATGTACCTTGGTTGCGGGCACATCCCCAGTAGGGGGTGTGCAAGAGGCAGCTGATCGGTGATTCTCTCTCATCGATGTTTGTAACTCTCTATCCCTCTCCCTTCCTCTCTGTAAAAAATCAATAAAATATTTTTTAAAAAGCACATTGCATTTTCGGGCCTGTTATTTATATAGATCAGATTTGTTTCCAAAACGCAGTTCCTTTGACTTAATTTTAGTGTTAACAGAGCAACCAAGAAACCACCAGTTTATGTTTTTGAAGTTGAATAGGGGCAAAGAGGGATGGCCCATGTCTACAGTTTCACATGCTCTTTGATTTTGAAGGCCCTTGTCGGGAAGGTACAGTAGTAAATAATGCTGGGAAGCTGTGGGGCATAGTGTGTCTTGGGGAGTCAGGTGACTTGGTTCAAATCTCAGCTCTGCTTCTGACCAGCTGTTGATCTTGTGAATGCTTCTTAGCATGCTTGGTTTCTTTACCTGTGGATGGGGATGAGTAATGTAATTGCCTGGAGGGTTCTCATCAGGATTAAATGGGATAATGTTTCTCATACATTCAGTGTAGTGTCTGAGATATATGTGCTCAATAATGACATGTTAAAACAACGGAACAAAACCACAGACAGTTCAGTCACTGAAGTTTTTGCCATCAGACTATGGCTTCTATTTTGTGGCTTTCGGATTTTTTGGAAAGAAGACAAGGAGCATCAGGTTCTTTTGCAAAGAGCAAGTGGTGCTTCCCGCCCTGTAGTTTATGGATTTGGAAAAGCTACCCTCTAGTTCTCGTCTAAATGGAGTGGAGCGAGGCTTGGCGGCTCAGGTCCGTTCATGTGTGAGTGTAATAGGCAGGTGTAAGAGTGAGCAAAGGTGAACGTGTGCTGGCCTGATTGGGAAGTTGGCTGTGAACATTCCACGGATCCCCACCCTCCCCATGGGTGGGTGTGTCCTTCAGGTTGAGAAGTTATAGTGAGATCAAACATTTGGGTTTTGTGAGTTCAGTATTGTTCTACATGTCCCCGGATCATGAAGGGAATATGTCTGTCTGTTCACTGGTGAAAGTGGACTCCAAAAAGAGACTGACGATTAAAAAAAAAAAAAAAGAAAGTGGATTCCAGAAGATGTTTATGTCATTGTAGCTTGTCCCTCTGATCTTGCCTTGGGAAATCAGATACATTAAATAACTTAATCTAAGGGGATAAGGAATGAGGAACAAGGGATAAGGGAAAAGGGATCTTATTCTATGACTGTGGAGGTCTGAGAGGCAGTATTCCTTGTGAGATGGGACATGGTGGGTTTTCTTTGTCACATGCTATTCTTATCATTTAGAAAAAAAACAAAAACCCTATCATATTTAGGATGGAGAAAGGGACAGCATAGTGGAGTGGAGGAGTATGATCTTTTTGAATATGTTTTTATTGATTTTATAAAGGAAGGGAGAGGAAGAGAGAGATAGAAACATCAATGATGAGAGGGAATCACTGATTGGCTGCCTCCTGCATGCCCCTGGGGATGGAGCCCACAACCCTAGCATGTGCCCTTGACCGGAATCGAACTCGGGACCCTTCAGTCTGCAGGCTGACGCTCTATCCATTGAGCCAAACCGGCTAGGGAAAGAGTATGATCTTTGAAATTAATTTCTTATCTGCCAAGAGCTGTGATCTTGGGCACATTCCTTAACTTCTGTAAGCCTCAGTAGGTTTAACTGTGAATTGGGGAGAAAAATATTCACCTCACAGATTTTTAGGGATGAAAGGAGCTAACACTCAGAACGTGCTTGGTGTGGGCACAGGTGAATGTTACCTTCCTTCTTTCTCATTACCTTCCTTCTTTCTCACAGACAGGGTAAGTGTTGGAGTGGGGCGGAGGCAAGAGCAAGAGAGTCATGGAAAGATATCATACAGGCTCTGCCCCCTCGCAGATCCTGGTCTAAATCACAGTTCTGCCCATCACTAGCTGTTGAACTTTGGGAAAGTTGTCTAATTGCTCAAAAACCCAGTTTCTTCTAAAATCAGAATAGTGGTATTACCTACTGATTATTATAAATATAGAATGAGCCCTGGCCAGGTAGCTCAGTTGATTAGAGTGTTGTCCTGATATGCCAAAGTTGTGGGTTCAATCCCTGGTAAGGGCACATATAAGAATTAAAAAGTGAATGCATAAATAAGTGGAACAACAAGTCACTGTTTCTTTCTCTCTAAAAAAATCAACAAAATAAAATGAGAAAGTATGCAATGTACCTAGCATGGTGCCTTACATACATTAAGTATGTCTGCAGTAATTCTGGTCCTTATCACCATCACGTTCCCCAATGTATTTTGAGTAAGTAAACCACACAGTTGATTTTATAGACTATGGTCTAAGAAATATCCTTGAAAGTGAAATAAAGTACATTCCAGGTCATGGGATTTGGCGAAAGAAGAGGGTTTCCCTCTGTTTGTGGCTGGGGAATACAACCCCTACTCCCTGCAGCATCTAGCTCAGTCGGTCTCTGGGGAAGGCACTCTTGTGATAGGACCTGCCTTTTGGACTCATTCCAGTGAATAGGTCATGCTTGGTTATTTGCTGAGGACCAACAGTGCGAGTCACAGGTGGTCAGAGTGGCATTCGCAAGATGTGGATGGAGTCACAGGACCAGGATGGTTTCAAAATGTGCTTTGCACTTTGAAACTCCAGTGGTTTCCCCAGCTTCTTGATTGTTAGATAAGAGGATTGGTCCTTGGGTTTTCAGGCCTCCTTGGCTGGGCAAGCCGAGGTCTAGTAAATGATAAACCTCAGACTTCTGTCTAATTTGCAGTTGTCTGTATTTTCCTTGGTCTGTTTGCTCAGTTGGAGAGAGAACATAGTTTCAGGGGAAACAGGGCATACCTGAGAAGGCAGAAAGATGAGGGGTTTATTTTGTTCTATATTCATCCATCCATTCATCCAATCATGGGAAGACATGAGTGCCACTGTCTTCCAGAGAGCGTGCTAGGTACTGGGGACAGAACCTTCTGTGTGACAGGGGTCTTGCCTTCTGGTGGCTTCTTGTCTGGTGAGTGCGACAGAAAAATTTAACAAGTCACATGGCAACAGAAGTGTCAGCAAGGTAGTAAAGTGGGAGCACAGAAGAGGAAGCCTCATGTTCTGTTGGGATAGAGGGAAAGGGGAGGGGAGGCCAGGCCTCAATGGCTTGAAACTAGACTTGCCCATTAGAGTTGCCTGGGAGTTGTTTGCACGTACACTTGACACAGAGGGCCTGGAATGCTCAGACTTCTGAAGTTCTTCCAGATGCTTCTGTTGCCTGCTGCAGCTACGAACCCCTGCGAAGTAATGGGGAGCCTTTGAACATTTTAAACAAGGAAATAATGGGATTGAAGTGTGTTTTAGAAAATTATTCTGGTGGTTGTGTGTGGAGGGGGAGAGGCCAGAAAAGGAAAGATCAGTAAGCTTCCACTCGAAGCTCATGGGAAAAAGGAGCGCTCAGGCCTGAATCTGGGTCACTGGGGGGCAGCATGGTGTATGACTTAGGGATGTTTTTAAGTAACTGTGGCTTAAGCAATAAAGACATGCATGATTTCACACGTGGACGAGTCTGGAGTTAGGGGTGGTGCAGCGGGTTAGGGGTGTTAGGGTTCTAGGCCAATAGCTCTCTGACCCTCTTGGCTTTTCCCTTAGGATTGAGAGGTGGAATCTGTTCGTATTACAGCAAATTGCTGTAACTGTTAGTGGTGTAACCAACCTTTTTGGTGATTCTGATAGTCTGTGGAATAGGAATTCAGACAGGGCACAGTAGCAAACAGGGCACAGTGGAGATAGCTGAGCTTTGCCCCACAATTTCTGGAGCCTTAGTTGTGAAGAATTGAACAGCCAGAGGCAGGAATCTTTATTCTAACATTGAGAGAGACTTCTGTATTCTAACATTGGTGTCTGGACTAGAAGGACTCAGGAAGACTCAGCAGAGTCTGTCCGTTGGAGTGCCTACACTTGACCTCTTTCTGTGGCTTGGACTTCTTAGTGCCACCAAGTCAGAGTGTGAGGTTGGTACACGAAGACTCAGGGATCTGAGGCAAGTGTTCCAGCTATGGAAGTCACTTGTGCTGCACTCTGTGGTTGAAGCAGATTCAAAGGGGCAATACATAAAATACCAACTCTCAAGGGGAGAGGCATTAAAGAATGGGGGGGGGCATGAAATCATTTGTGTCGTGTTCTACAACCACCACAGTCACAGCTGCATATGGCATTGTCCTACACCAACCTCACAAGAAGTGAGAAATGGGGCAGCTAGGAAAATTCAAAGATGCTTTTATCAGGGAAGAAAATGACTCAACTCCTCCAAGCTGACTTTCCCTTATTACCCATTGGCCAGCAATGGATCACATGGTTGTGGCCAGTCGTGGCTAGAAGGGAGGCCAGGAGAGTGACTCCTTCACAAAGACAGGATTGTCAGGATGGCCGTAGAACCCATCGTGATTCATCCTCTGGGGATGGCAGCATTGCTGCCCACACAAAATCAGAGTTCTGGTAACAAGAAGGGCAGGGGCTGCTGGCATGTGGGTGTTTGGTGGGGCAGAGTGCTTGTCATGGACGGCATTATGAGATGCAAAAAAGACTTCTGGGATCAAACATGTCTGAGAAATGTTTTCTATTCCTTCCTACCATGTAGAGGTAAAATGCATGTTAACTTATTAAAGGCTCCAAGAAGTCCTGTAATAAAGAGACCTGCTTTGTTCATCTGCCTCTCAGCATAACCATGATGGCTTGTCGCAGTTTAGGTCCTTACAAGGGTATTTCTTGGATCACATGATCTCATACACCTAGAGGAAATAATGAACAACATAAATGGATGAACAAAAACAGACCCAGAGAAAGAGAATCAGCGATCAGACTCTCAAACCTCAGAGGGAAAGTAGAGGAGGGTAGGAGTAAGGGGAAGAGATCAACCAAAGGGTTTGTGTGCATGCACATGGGCCTAGCCAGTGGCCATGGACAACAGGGGAGTGGGGGCATATGTAGGGAGGGGTTTGGGATGGGAATGGGGGGATGAGGACAATTATGTGATACTATAATCAATAAAATAAATAAATAAAAAATAAAAAAAGAGACCTGCTTTGCTTGCCTACTTTTTCAAAGAAACCTTTTTGATGTGTAATGTTTTCTAACAAGTATGAATGAATACATTTTGGAAAATGTTATTAGAAAGTTTTCTTTTTTGGATGTGCTTTAGGAAAGTTGATGAGACAGTTCTGCAGTGGTATATACTTGTCTCCTGTAGTTAACTTACGCCCATTTATTTATCCATTGAACAAACTTCTATGAAGTGACACCACATGCTTGGCACAATGATGGATGTCAAGTTTTCTAAGAGGAACAAGACAGCCCCAGTCCTTGAGCAGATCTGAGTCAGGACTGGGAGAAGTGAGAGTGGGTGGAGTGTGGGCAAAGTGCCGTGGGGCTTTGGCGTGTGGAACGTGCCTGGTTAAAGAACTGGGGAGTGAGCAGTCTTAAAAGCGTAGGGATTTGCTAGGTGGGCTTGATTTTTGTTAACATTAAGAACCTCAAAGTGAGTGTGACTTGGAAATCCAGGCATTACGTCAAATATAGCAGGTAAAATACTCCTTGATTCTTTCTGTATGTAGACTGTTTGAATGAGCAGGGGAGCTGGTAGGTTCTGCATTTCTGGGTTCCCCAATAGGCAGGCAGGAAGCCCTTGTTAGTCATTTGCCTATTTGCTCTCAGGTCCATTCCCCGCCCTTCCTGTGCTCTGCTCTGCGTTGCAGGGAACTCACTTCCCAGGTTCCCTTGCCAACTGGCTTTGGTGTGTTTGGCCTAGGGGAGGCACTGGCACTGGCAGAAGACTCAAGAGGAGGGAAGAGGCCATGGTATTCCTCCCCAGACATGTTTCTCCCAGGCTTCAGCTTTTACTCAACAGATCTTGCCTCTTTGGTCCCATTCTGCTCGTCAACTTCACCGTGGTCTGGCTCCCATCTTTGTCCATTCAAACTGCTGTAGTTAGCCGAAACCGGTTTGGCTCAGTGGTAGAGCGTCAGTCTGCAGACTGAAAGGTCCCGGGTTCGATTCCGGTCAGGGGCATGTACCTTGGTTGCGGGCACATCCCCAGTAGGGGGTGTGCAAGAGGCAGCTGGTCGATGTTTCTCTCTCATCGACATTTCTAGCTCTCTATCCCTCTCCCTTCCTCTCTGTAAAATATCAATAAAATATATTAAAAAACAACAACAAAAAAACAAACTGCTGTAGTTAATTTTCAGTGTCTTACCATTCTCTTCTTGGCCCTTCCATCTCAGTGTAAAGAATACCCTGCATTCATCCCATTACTTCAGTTAAAATAACCAGATTTGTTTTTGTTTTCCTGACTAAATTTTGATGATGCAAAGCCCAAATACACTGAATGATTTGAGATCATTGTCTAAGAATACTAGTTTTCACTGGTCAGTATAACTCTGAGATCGTTAATTTCTTTTCATTCATAGGAGAGAGTTGAAGCACTAGTCCAAATCTTGATAAAACCCCTAAGGGATTTGACTTCTGATGCTTGGCTGACTGAGATCTCTCTCTCTGACCCTTCTCGTCAATGTTTATTTGTTTTCCAAAGCCAAGAAGCCATGCTCACATATACACATATGGCTGTGTTCCCATGTTTTTTCTAAACATTTGCTTATATAACATGTACATATTTGTGTGTGGTGGTTGTGGAAACTGTATATTTCTTTTTAAAAAATATATATTTTATTGATATTTTACAGAGAGGAAGGGAGAGAGATAGAGAGCTAGAAACGTCGATGAGAGAGAAACATCGACCAGCTGCCTCCTGCACACCCCCCACCGGGGATGTGCCCGCAACCAATGTACATGCCCTTGACCGGAATCGAATCTGGGACCTTTCAGTCCGCAGACCGATGCTCTACCACTGAGCCAAACCGATTTCGGCTGTATGTTTATTTCCATGTGGCTTGGTTGCAGGCTCCTCAAAGAGTAATATATGAAATTTTCTGTCATTGTGATAAGTTTTTTATTTTTATTTTTAAGATCAGTTTGATGTACATTCTCAAATTCTCTTATTGTATTAAAATAAGGATTTTTTTCTTCCTAATAAAAAAATCACCTTTGTTTCTGTAAAAAAAAAAAGAAGAAATCAAAGAGGATTTGACTGAGAACTCCTTATATGAGAACTATTTTGGATTATACCATTTTTGAGGAAATTAATGAATTGTGAAAAGGAAGAATTATTATGTGACCCTTCAACTCCATTATTTTTGTCGCATTAGAGGGGTGGCACATAATACATTTTAAATAAATAAATATGCAGGAATTAATGCCTAACTTCAGGTATAGGTACATGGGAATTTAGGGGAGGCAGAGATATTGTAGGTAGAATGGACAAAGCCTTCTCCCCTAGGCCATGACACCGGCTGGCTCTCCAAAGTGGTACTTTCTCTGCTTTCCATTGTCTAATTAAATTCCACTGGGTAATTAACTCCAGAGGGAGGAGGCCAACCCTGCCTTGAAGATCACCCCCTCCTTTTAGTTAGATGATGGTGATTAGTATACCGTGCTAATTATGATTTGTTGCATGAGGTAGACACCTAACTTGAGGATTGGTCGACTCGCTGTCCTTAACTTGATTTCCTTGGATGGCTCCTGACAACATCACCCAGCATTTTGTTGCTATTAGGATTGCCATGAGGATTAAATGAGGTGTCCTTGTGTAGGCACAGCATGGGACCTGGCATATAATAACTGTTGGTTATGATTGTACTAGAGGCCCGATGCACGAAATTTGTGCAAGCCTAGGCCTTCCTTCCCCTGGCTGATGGCACCGGCTTCCCTCTGGCCATTGGCAGGCACCTGGGACCAGGGCAGCCCTGGATTCGTCTAGAAGGACGTCCAGTCTAATTAGTATATTATGCTTTTGTTATTATAGATTATCATCGCCATCATTTACACTTTGTGTAAAAAGCTCTCCATAGGGGAGCATTGGCTAGAGAACAAAGAAATGTGGCAGATGATCCCAGTGAGAGGCCGCTAAGCTGCTCTCACACAGCAGTGAGTCGAACATGCACTCATTGATAATAGCATGGACCTGGCAGAGGAGGCAGAGGGGCCTCCCATAGGTGGCTCTTGCACCTTCACCTGGTTCAGGAGACAGGGTTTAACAGATGCCAACATTCAAACCTTGGTTTCACATTTCTGCACCGTGGCCTTGAGTGAGTTTCTCTACCTCTTTGAGCCACAGTGTTCTCATGCATAAAAGGAAGAAACTGACGGTGACTTCACAGTCATCCTGTGAAGGCTCTTATTTTTGATAACAGGTACACGTTAAAGCAGTTTTAAAGCAGTTTTAAACGTATTATTGTGCTGGGTAATGTCAACCCCAAACAAACACACAAATAGCCTTGAGCATTAGGTTCTGCACTTGTAGATTTCTTACTAGGTTCCTGATTCCTGGGCTCCTTCCCCCAACTCCATGCTTTTTTTTTTTTTAAACATATTTTATTGATTCTTTACAGAGAGGAAGGGAGAGGGATAGAAAGCCAGAAACATTGATGAGAGAGAATCCTCAGTCAGCTGCTTCTTGCATACCCTCTACTGGGGATGTGCCCGCAACCAAGGTACATGCCCTTGACTGGAATCGAACCTGGGACCTTTCCGTCCGCAGACCGACCCTCTATCCACTGAGCCAAACCAGTTTCGGCCAACCCCATGCTTTTTTGGTTATCTGGCAGATGCACAAAAGGAAATCAGTTGCATGTAGCTGCCACTGTGGAATACCCGGAAAGTCACCTCTGAGGAAAACTAACGTTTCCAAGAAAAAACAAAGACAATAAAGTTCAAAAAAAGAAAGCTTTCCATATTTGTAGATATTTAGAACCTGAGCCAAAGCCTAATGTGGGCTTGATTCGGTAAAGTGAATCTTTTCACAACCACCTTGATGCAAGAACCTTTTTGAAAACAGACGCTTCCCTAAGTCTTGTTCTCACACACACTGATGCTTAGGTGTTCCACTATTTAATATGGTCATGGTAATCTTGATACCTAAAGTCATTTGTCCCATCTTTAGAAACCTACCCAGGAACACTATACCCAGCATATTTCCAGCTACTGTATATGTGAACAAACATTCCCTTTTGTTTCCTCCCTGAAAGCTATACGTCTGTTTTGGAGTATACAATGTGTTTGTGTATTTATGCTTTGATTTGTAGTAACTCCTCATGTTATGGAATTGATTTGCATTGAATACAAACTGTGGATAAAAAGAAATGGCTTTTGTGGCTGGCCACTTGCCGATCCTAAAGTTCTAAAGGGTGATTATTTGGTGCATGGACTAAATTATTGTCGGTTTCTGAAATGCCTCCAAAAGGTGAGGTTGTTGAGGACAGAGGAAAGGAGAGGAGGCACATGCTCCTCAGGCACAGGAAGTTCTGCAGGCAGGTTGAGGATGGAGCACACGGCCCTATTCTCCCATCCACAGGGCCTGGCAAGCCATTTCCTATCCAGACTCCAAATGTATGGAGCGACTCTGAGCTTGAGGCCCAGCCGTCTCATCCTGGCAGCTCCCTGTCACATTTTTTATACCATTGACCAAACTTTGGGTCACAATGCTCTTCAGTTTGTGAAATAAAATTCCAGAATGTATTTTCTAAAACATCCAATCCATGGGACATGCAAAAATCCAAGGCCTCTGACTACTGAAAATATGCCAAGCTCATTTATCTGTGGTTAGAGCATTTTATTCTAGAAAGCCTTTATTTCGCAGTCCTGTTTATGTAATGCAATTGCTTCGGCAAGACAGTCATGTGATGGAAATGTGAATCTGGTGTGATGCAATGACATTTTATGAGTTGTTAAGAGAAGCCAGTGTCCGATGTGAGAGATAAAGGGGAAGGGAAGGAAAAGGTGGCAATTTCTGGGTCACCCGAGGGCCTGATTCTGAGGTGGTTACACCTCTGAGGCTGCTGGATTTCATAGGTGATGACATAGGCCATTTTTATAGTCACAGAGACTTGGATTCTGCTAAACATGAAATAGTTTGCAAAAGCCAACCATCAAATCTTAGATCTAATGAAAAAAGCATCCTAGCTGGAATCTGGAGAGCCCCAACATTTAGGTTGCTCATTTGAATAAAAGTACTAATGCAGTATGATGGATTGTTTTGCCAACCGTTAAACTGACAAATGTTTGAGTGGCTACTTATATTTGGATATATACTCTGATGATATTACATTGAAATTTTATTTTACATTTTTCAATTCTCCAACTGTGGTCCATCAAAGCCAATATTTATAGAGGGGAAGACCCCTGATCCAGTAGCAAAAATACTAATTTGAGGGTTTAAGAACTCAAGTTTTATTTCTCCCATGTTCTATGCAATTTGGAGAGGTATCATCAGGTATAATTATTTATGGAAGAAAGGAGTTCTGAAAGCAGCAAATTGAAATGTATGTCTTTACAAAATATTTTTATTGATTTCAGGGAGGAAGGGGTGTGGGGAGAGAGATAGAAACATCAATGGTGAGAGAGAATCATTGATTGGTTGCCTCCTGCAAACTCCCTACTGGGGATCGAGCCTGCAACCTGGCAATGCCCCACCACTGCGCTACCCCACTGGGTGAGATGTACTTCTGTTGCATCTCAGATATTCAGATCCTCCTGTATGGTATTTTACATAATTTATGTTTGTTAATTTTTTCCTCGTTGATATGCCCCTCATTTTGGAAGTGAGGCAGGTAGGCGAGTTGGGTTTTCAGGTCTCTTCAGCATGGGCTGCTCCCTGCTCAGTGGCTTCCACCACAGCTGGAGCTAGGAGGCCAGGGGGCTGGGGGCCAGGGAGCCAGGGGGCAGGGGTGGCCTGTGCCTTTGAAGAGGGGCTGACGCTCTTAATGCTGTGAGGCAGTGTCCTGTGTTGGGGTTCTCTCTGGGAACAAAGTGCTGCTGGAAATACTTCATGACACATACCTGTATAATCAGGAACCTTAGGAATGTGCAGAAGCAGTCATGGCTGGAGCTTTAGGGTCGTGATCTTATGAGGGAATCAGCTATCTATATATATAAAAGCCTAAGCAACTGTAATGACCTAATGACTAGAACGACTGGAATGACTGGCCTACCAATTGCTATGACACACACTGACCACCAGGGGGCAGATGCTCAACACAGGAGCTGCCCCCAGGTGGTCAGTGTGTTCCCACAGCCAATTTCCCCTGCCCCCCCCCCCCCAGCCAACCTCAGGTGGGCCATTCCCCCAGCATCCCCATTGGCCCCAATTGGGGGGGGGGGCATCTGGCTGGCTAACCTCCTGCAGTCCCTCCCCCTGGCTGGCCAGCCCCCCTGATAGGCCTCGATCACCAGCCAGGCTGAGGGACACCCCCCACTGCACGAATTCATGCACCGGGCCTTTAGTACAATGTAACATAACATGTTGGAGAAAAGCTCTAGCTGCCTCTTGAGGTAGTCACACTTAGTCTCTTTCTTTCTCTGTTTCTGTCTCACTATTCCTCTCATTCTTCTATCTTTATTTTTTACTCTCTAGGTTGGTTCTCTCTCTCACTTTTTTTTCTTTCCTTCTTTCTCTTTTCCCCTCTCCCATTCTCTCTTTTCTCACCTTGGCGGGGAGGCAGGGGGCTAAAGGATCTGCCTGATCAGGTGTGTTGGCCCTTCCCTCTGATCCCTCTTCGTGGGTTTCCTGGCTCTTCTTCACTCTGGCCTGAATCCTCCCCTCCAAGGTGTACAGATGAGTATGAATTTCCAATGACTGCTCTGCTGAAATTAATTTACTCACTGGGTAGCAGAAGACATTTCAGTCCTATCTTCTTCCACAAACCCAGACGGTGGGCAGCTTTCACTCGGCAACTCTGCTCAGCTTTCATCTCAGTCATGGATATATTCTTACTCTTTGATGACCAAGTCTGTTGTCTTTCTGATTATAGATCGAGGAGACTCGGCTCAACATTGACAAGATCTCTGAGCATGTAGAGGGGGCTAAGAAACTCTACAGTATCATTCTGTCTGCACCAATTCCAGAACCAAGTGAGTGTTTACCCAGAGATGAATCACCCAGCGATGACCCTTGGCATAGGGGCTGAGCCAATCTTGTTTTTCCTTCCCTCTATGAATAGCGGGGCAGCATACATATGCATTATCTTACACCAATGTACACATCATAGCATCTCCCATCCTCCCTTACCCTGTCTGGGCTCACCCTGCCCAGCCACAGTCAGCTCTTCTCTTCATGGTCCCATGTAACCCATGCGTGACACTCCTCTACTTCCCAAATGGTTGCTCATGACTGACAGTGACTCTTTTTTTTTTTTTAATATTTTATTGATTTTTTACAGAGAGGAAGAGAGAGGGATAGAGAATTAGAGACATCGATGTGAGAGAATCATCGATCAGCTGCCTCTTGCACACCCCCTACCGGGGATGTGCCTGCAACCAAGGTACATGCCCTTGACCGGGAATCAAACCCAGGACCTTTCAGTCCCCAAGCCGACGCTCTATCCACTGAGCCAAACCGTTTCGGCTGACAGTGACTCTTCCTGCTTCTAATGAACCTCATCTCAGCCCCACCTCTGCCCCTTTGCTTGTGCTATCTCCTAAGTCTTACCAGATCAAGTCCATTATTTTTTCATGAGGCTTTACAAAATGGTTCAAGTCCACATCAGTCCCTCCCATCACTAATCTGTTTATTACCAGCATGGAGGCAAAATTTACCCCCTCAATATTTCAAACTTTTAGAGTAAAGTTTAGGGTTATATTTTGGATTCCATAAGAACAAGGAACAAGTTTGGTACTGTTGAACTTTTTTCAGTGACTCTCTATTACCTAAGGATGAAAGTTGAAACATGCTAGTAGAGCCTATGGCATGGTGTTGGCCACATTCTTGCCATCCTTCCCCATGTTACCCACACTGTAGCCAGACCAAACTCTGTTCCCCAAAGGTATTTCACTTACTGTTTTTCTCCATGAGACTTCAGTCTTAGTTTCTTTTCCAACCTGGTTAACTTAGTCCTCCTTCGAGACTCAGTCCTATTATCATCTGTCTTTAAAAGCTTTTCCAGGTCCCTCCAGCTGTGATAGTGGGCTCTTCATAACCATCCCATTCCATGCACACCTTGACCAGAACTCACACCTTACTCCCTGCATACTAGTAATCAATGGTGTGCCTTTTGTTCCTTGTTCCCCACTAGACCCGGGACAGCTTGAAGGCAGGCTCTATATCTTCTCTCTGAAAACAGTTTCTAGCTCAGTTCCATGCTTGTAGTAGGTGCTGGAGGGTGGTCATAGCTAATACTCATTTTGCTCCATATCGCCTAGGACAGCATTGTGCACACAATAAGTGTGTCATAAATAGTTGCTCGATTCTAAGTTGATGAACATGGAATTCTTTTCTCCTCAGAAGTCCTATAAAAACCCTATCCTCCCTTCTGAATGGAAGCTCTCATGGTAAACTGGATTATTTCCTCTAAAAACAAGGTTCTTCAAATTTGTGTGCTGGAGAATTACTTGGGAAGGCTTGTTCAAAAGACAGATGGTGGAGATTCAACTCTGGGGGGTTTTGTTCTGTAGGTTTGGGATGGAATGCCTGGAAAATGCCTTTTAAAAATAAGCTCTCTATGATTCTAACGATGGAGAGCACACTGGAATGAATATTGCTCTGGGTATTAATAATTAGTCTTTTCTAACTGATCCCACCTGCCTTTGTTTACCCAGAAACCAAGGATGACCTAGAGCAGCTCACGACTGAAATCAAGAAAAGGGCCAACAACGTCCGGAACAAACTGAAGAGTAAGAAGGGAGCAAAGGGAACAAGCCAGCCCCCACCACCAACTGTCACATCCACAGGGTCCAAATCTCCTGGACCAAAACTCATCCCGGTGGAAGCAAAGCCACTTGTTCTGTCTTTGCCTGTGGTTTGGGCACTCTCCCCAGAAATGTACCTGTTTTTGATCATGACTGTGGTTGAAAGTGCAGGATTGAAGTTAGGAGATGGGCATTGACGCGTGCTCTCAGCTACTGAGTGGTTGTGTGACTTGGCAGCTTTCTCTAGGGGGCTCTGCCTTTCTCTGTTTCCCCAGCACCTATGTACATTTGAATAGTAATGGTAGAGATATATAGATGCACCATATATTATTTAGTCTATTGACATTTCTTAGGGGTATATATCACCAGCCATTACCTTACCCCCACCCCTCAGTTTATAGCATTGTTCAGTGAAACCAATGTCATAGATTTAATTCCTCTGGGGGCCCAGAAGGTCTCTCAGTTCAATGGCTGTGGTTGCATTCCTGTTCAGTGTTTTTGGTAAATGTATGTTATTGGTCAGAAATCAGTGTTGTTCAGCCCAGCTTTTTACTTTTCCCCTCAAAACAAATCACTGTATTTGTTTTCATGGGGCTAGAGGTGGAGGTCATAGCATCTTCCAATAGTAGCAATGATGGTGTTTGCCACTAGCCAACCACTCTGTGCGCAATCCCATTTAATCTTCACATCAGGATTGTGAAGGAGGTGCTATATTAATTCCATTCTATAGGTGAGGGAATACTGAGAAAGGTGAAATGGCTTTCCCAAAGTCACCCAGCTAGTAAGTGGCAGGACAAGGGTTTGAGGCTGAGTTCCTTGGTGACTAAGACTCATGCTGTGCTAAGATAGAGCCAAAGAAAACCTGGTAATAGCACACCATGTGGAATGCAAGTCCTGTGACTCCTGTGGCTCACACTTGAGCAGACTTTCAGAGATTACTGCTGCCTGTTGCTCCATCTCCACGGGCTGGGTGTGTGAGAATGAGCAAGGAGATTTGTATTGACCAGTGTGTTCCTCAGAGGAGAGCAGCAGTTGTGTTGCTGGAATAATCTCTCTCTTTGCTCCAGGCATGGAGAGGCACATTGAAGAAGACGAGGTCCGCTCGTCTGCAGATCTCCGGATTCGAAAATCCCAGGTAGGACTTTCTCTGATTTAAAAATCATCTAGTTCAATCTCTTAATTTATTTTTTTCTTAGCTCTGTTTGTTTGTTTCTTAAGTACAATGCTTACTTGGAACTCAATTGGGAACTGGAAAAGAAGGAGCTGTCCGGGTTAAAGCAGAGAACAGGGCTGAAGTCCAGCCCTCCTGGCCACTCTCACCCTCTCCTTCTCTAAGGAGGTCCCTGAAGAACTTCCTAGGGCTCCCAAAACATAGCTTAGGATTCTGTATGCCTCTTAGTTTTACAGGGGAGGAAACTGAAGTATTCTCTCTAAACATTGTCATTAGTTGTCCCCTTTGGAGTTAGGCTCTTTGGAGGACATCAAGGGTTGCCTTTCAAGAATTAGCATGATGTTTAGGTGGCATCAGGAACCTGTTATGGAGGGCAGTGTAAGAATAAAAAATCTATTGCATGTGTTCTTAGCATTGAAAGACCTCGGGAAGAATTGGGGATAGCCAGAGGAGGCTGGGCCTTGGATGGGTCAGAGTGCCCACATGGACAGACAGGCTCAGGGGTAGAGGTTCAGGGTGTGTGTGTCTCTCTGTGTGTCTGTGTGTCTGCAGGGTGTGTATGTGTGTAAATCTGTGTCTGTTGGTGTATGTAAGTTGGGGTGTGTGGGTGTGTGTGTTGGTGGCAGCAGTGGTGGTGATGGGGGTGAGGTAGGGATGAAGGACAAACATGAAGAGAGGCAGCCCATTTGCTTTCTAGGTCAGTGGTCAGCAAACTGTGGCTTGCCAGTCACATGCGGCTCTTTGGCCCCTTGAGTGTGGCTCTTCCACAAAATACCACGGCCTGGGCAAGTCTATTTTCAAGAAGTGGCATTAGTAGAAGTTTAAGTTAAAAAAATTTGGCTCTCAAAAGAAATTTCAATAATTGTACTGTTGATATTTGGCTCTGTTGACTAATGAGTTTGCCAACCACTGTTCTAGGGAATCTGATTATGATTGAGTCACCCGTATGCATTTGCTTCAGGTTGAAGTCTGTTTGAAAGTTGGCTCAGAGTAGGGAAGAGGCAAGTTGGCTAGGTGGGTTTTTGCAATGATTTTGTTTCTGAATTTTCACAGTGGTAGTAGGTTTGAAAAAAGTATAAATATTGGTGATTTTTCAAACCAGTGGTACTTAATGGCTATTGAGTGAATGCATTCACTTTTCTAGTTAGAAGCAAGAAGAGTTGAGGAGAAGAGTTTGAGTAAGAATTCAGGACTTTGGCAAGGTATGGGATGTAGGAAGGGAATCTGACAGCTTTAGAAAACCCGCCAAGGGTTGTGCCAGAAAAATGTTCCTCGTCTGGCCTCACAATTACCTTATGAGGTCAGCAGGGCAGGTAAACATGCTGAAGACAGGCTTTGGAAAGATCAGTGGATCTCCCATTGGTGTAAAGTTAGAACACCAAAAAGTTGAGTCTGATATATTAGTCTTTTGGTTCCAAGGCCAGTTGCTGCTGGAGATGAAGCTATGCAGGGTGGTGATGGCCGTGGGGATTCTACAACAGTTGGGGACCTCCCCCATCTCTCACCTCCCTGGGGGCTTACTGCATTTGACATTCTTCCCACAGCACTCTGTCCTCTCCCGGAAGTTTGTGGAGGTGATGACCAAATACAATGAGGCTCAAGTGGACTTTCGTGAACGCAGCAAAGGGCGAATCCAGCGGCAGCTCGAAATCAGTACGCGTCTGAAATTTGGTGGTGCTGCTTTTCAGGTTTTCCCGCCACATGGTTGTCTGTCCCAGTCGTGAGGTCTGGGAAAAAGGAGCCGCAACCGTGCTTATGGTTTCCATCTTATATTCTGTACCCAAGCCCGGGCTAAAAGGTGGCCCAGTGTTCTATCAGGCCCAAGCGATTTTATCTTTATGGAGGCCAGTGTTTCCCATACGTAAAGAGGCTCTCCTGGGGTCTCAAAGATGTTTTTTGTTGTCTTTTTGCTAGCAAAGGCGATTTATGAAATAAAAGTTGTGATGCTAGTTGCTGTGAGGAACGAGGACACTAATGAAGCTGTGCTCTTTAGGAATTTGGTAATGTGGAACTCAGGACCCTGTGGAGGGGCTGGGAACGCCCTGTAAGTGGAAGAAGTGTAGGAATAAGGACATTGTGGAAAAAAACCCATAAGTGTATTTAGGAATGGCAGGTTGTCCAGGGCCTAGGGAAAGTGTGCATCTGGGAATAACAGTGAGACGTCAATGGGGATGCAGGAAGGGTCCACCCAGGAACTGACTCCTTGTCCTGAGGGTCTTGGTCTCTGAAGCCTAGTGACGGGACCAGGCAATGTTCTGAGCTGGGAAGAATGTGATCGGGTATATGCTTCAGGAAGGTAATCAATCGCTCATCGTATTAACAATGAATCAGATTAGGGGAGAAATCAGAGGACAGATGAGTCAGGAGACTGCTAGGAGAGTGTTGTAAAGGCCGTGGTCTGTACAGTGGAGTTACCATATTCCTAATCTTCAGGGAGCTTTGGAAATGGTGTCTTTTGACCTCATATTTGATTCTCTGCTTCTGTTCTGAAGCTGGCAAAAAGACCACGGATGAGGAGCTGGAGGAGATGCTGGAGAGTGGGAACCCTGCCATCTTCACTTCTGGGGTGAGCGACTCGGGAGCCGGGGCGCGTGCCCCTCCACAGAAGAGGGCACTGGGGAGCCAGGGAAGGGGGCGCTGCAGGTTCAGGGAGGCGGGGATGTGGGGAGCTGGGCAGGAGGGGGTGTGAGGGCGGCAGCAGGGGATGGTGGCTGATGGCCTGTCATTGTGCTGCCCCTTGTAGATCATTGACTCTCAGATCTCCAAGCAAGCCCTCAGTGAGATCGAGGGGCGGCACAAGGACATCGTGAGGCTGGAGAGCAGCATCAAGGAGCTCCATGACATGTTTATGGACATTGCCATGCTGGTGGAGAATCAGGTAACCGGCCGCGGATACCTGTGTGGGGAGGGAGAAAAGGGGAGCTCAGGCAACTTGTGAAAACGGAGGAAGGGAATATGATGAGCCAGGGGAGGGAGCATCGTCAGCATTTGCTTGAAGGAGAAACAGAATTCCAGTATCCCAGGGAAAGGAATGCACGCCTGGACCCTGATACATGGGGCAGCCTCTGCCTTCTCGTTCTTTCTAGTACTTTGGCCTCACAGTCATTTCTAGTTAATATGGGCTTACAAGTACCTTCCAAGTGCCCAGTTTCCTCTGGACTCAGGTTCTGTTTTTATTTGCTTTTTAAAGTTAGAGATACGGGTTTTTAATGATGTTGCCTTAAAACAGTCTCCTGATATGAACTGTTTTACTGGTGAAAAGTTACGTTTAATAGAAGTTTTTATTATTTTCTATTGTTTTTTATTCTATATTTGTTCTTCCAAAAATGTTGCCACTTTTGGCTCAGGAACAAGAGTAGATAACAAAGTGAATGAAGGAATAGCACAGTATTTACATAAAAACTTGAAACACAAATGCTACTTAGCTGGACGCTTGTTCTGTTCTTGGGCACACTTCGAGGGGTTGGAGGGGGGGAGATAGGGTGCGAGTCTCTGTCACCTGCGGGCACTGTTAGTTTCACATGGTCAGACACGGCCCGGTGTTGTGGTGTCGTGCCATCGTCCCTGAACCTGCAGCTGCTCGGCCAGCTGGACAGGACAGAGAACTGCTTCCTTTGGAGAAGGACTGCAGCACCGAACCGCAGCCCGAGCATTGCCTGGCAGCACTGCCCGGCTGGCAGTTGACATCAGTTCCCTGCTCAGGGCTCAGTGCCATTCCTCCTCCCAGTCTGGCCTTTGAGACCATGTTGCTAGTCCTTCCATCCCCACTTTTCCTTTTTCTCCCCACACTGCCTTGCCGAGGAGCTGGTTTGAGATCCAAGTGGTGGTAAGTGCCTTTCCCTGTTGACAGACTGCTGTAAAACAATGGGTCGAGTTAAGGGAAGGTGTAGGTAGGTGAGGGGAATTCCCATCCTAAGGTGCCCAGAAATTAATTGAAATGAAAACACTTCTTGTCAGGAAGTAATAGCTGTTGATATCATTGGCTCAGCTATTATATCTGAGGTTGGGAATCTTCTTAAGAGATCACTGTCTCCTAGCCAAATAGCTTGGGTGAACCCAGTATGTCACTTAAGGGGCCTGGGAATATCTTTCGAGAAAGCACATATTTCCACCCTTCCCCTCACTCTCCCCAATTAGGAGACCTACGTGTGCCAGGCACCATTCAGTGGTATTGAACAAACTCTGTTCAAGCCAAATGAACTTGGTTCAGGTCTGAATGACCAGGAAGAGGCCAGGACCCTGGTAATGCTCTAAGAACATGAGACATCTCTACTTTGCTTTTTTGTCTCACATGTTTAATTAAAGAAAATGGTAGTGGGATCTGTTAGAATACCAGGCACGCAGGCAGTGTGCTGCAGGTGACCAGCCTAGGGTCTCTCACAGAGAAGTAACTCAGTGAGTGACCACCGAGGCCTGGAGGCCCATGGGTAAATCAGGGGGAAAGGTGGGCATGTGCCCTCTGAGGGTCACACATCAGGTTTTCCGGATGCTCCCCTTAGCATTGAAGATAACAATGTGGGGATAGCTAGGACTGTCTGGGGAAGGGGGGGCTGTTATTGAGTGTGACTGGTGTCTGTTCTTTGCAGGGTGAGATGTTAGATAACATAGAGCTGAATGTCATGCACACAGTGGACCACGTGGAGAAGGCACGGGATGAGACTAAAAAAGCCGTGAAATACCAGAGCCAGGCCCGGAAGGTGAGACGCCCGCCGCCTTCAGGGAAGAGTCCATGTTGTGCGCTGTCTCTCGCTCTTCCTCCCCTCTCTCTGTCTCTTCTCCTGCTGCCACCGCCTCTTGCATCCGGGGAAAGGGAGCCATGATTGACCATATCGAGAACAACATGGACCAGTCAGTGGGTTTCGTGGAGCGGGCCGTTACCGATACCAAAAAAGCTGTCAAGTATCAGAGTGAAGCTCGGAGGGTGAGCACCTTAGTCCCAGCTGGTCCTACCTGCCTCCCCTCTCTCCGGTTATCCCCACCTGTGTCCTTGAGCCTGTGCCTTCTCTCTCTGTCCTGGCCTCATCCGAACACCTGTGTCAGCCTCTCCTAGAGACTAGCTGTCCTTCCTTCCTGTGCTGTGCCTCTCATGGATCTGGCTCACAGGCTCGCACCCGAGAACCCACACTGAAGGCAGTTCTGTAGGATGGAGCCATTGCCCGGGTGTTGCTCCTGGACGATGTTACACTTGACTCCTCTGTAACCTTCTCTTCCCCTCAAGCAGGGGAAGTCCCCAAGTCCTCAAGATCCCCCCTATCCCCGTCCTTTCTCTACCAGGAAATCAGTTCTGTGCTGATTGTTGTGAACATGGCGTATCTTACGGAGCACCTGCTAGTTCTACTTCGTAGATGACAGGAGGGTCAGAGGCGAATTGGCTTCAGGCCAACTAGTCAGCATAGGCGCTGGGATTCAGATTCAGATCCTAATCATGCTCTTCCCACCACACCACACCATCCCATCTCTCCACCCCCTTCCTTCTGGTGCCCCGATGCTGGAGGCCTTATGGCTTCTCTGCCCATTGACTGGTAGCCAGCTCTGTGGCTTTTGCTTGCTCTTTAGACGTTTCTTTCCTGTTCCTCATGGGCTCTGATGTTTTTGTTCTTCAGTTCCTTGTTTTCTCACTTCACCTGTTGCTTGCACAGGGATTTGGGGGAGCTGGGGAGTTATTTTACATGACGAATCCAGAATGGTTCACACCAGGACCATACTCTTGCTTTTGGATGTCCAGTCACTGGGGCTGTCAGGTGGGCATGTGCTTTAGGGAGGAGATGGACAGAGTTTGACATTAGGACTGTGTCATAAATATCGTTGCACCCCTTCTTGAAGAGGAAAGACGAATCACTTTCTATCTTGGCCTATTGCTGCGTGGCAACTCCATGATAGTTGCTCTTATGTCTGTCCACATGGGCAGGACAGCAGTGTGAGCTGAGAACTGATAGAGACTCTGTGTTTCCATATGGAATATATGGCTAGCCAAGAAGTAATCTGACAAGTATAAAATATCCTAATGGAATGTCTTCATATAGGGCGCAGGCTTTTTTATTTGAATTGCTAAGATGCTTTCGATGTTGAGGTGAGAGGGGTTGGGTTTTAGATGAAGTATTATTGCTTTTGGCTGTGTGTAATAATGCCCTGTTTTTGTTTCTCTTATCCCTCTCCAGAAGTTGATAATTATCATTGTGGTAGTAGTTGTGTTGCTGGGCATTTTAGCGTTGATTATTGGACTTTCCGTTGGGCTGAAATAAGGGCGGCCCAAGAGGCTGCTGCACTGAAATGTAAGTAAATGGAAGGTTCTCGGGTCTCTTTTTTTGGCTTCCTCTTGACAAATTTGCCTGGTATTTTAAATTCCACTCCTTCCGCCTTATGATTGTCCTTGGGCTCACTAAAACTTTCAGTTGTCTATACATTCCATCATCTCTTTAAAACTCTCTTCTTGGGTTCTGGCTGCAGTTGGTGGGGTTGGGTCTCCTGGTTGTCTCTACTCTTCGCTTGTTCATGTTTCACTGCCATTCCTGGCCTCTCCGAGCACTTCGTTCCCACTCTCCTTACCCAGCAAGCATGCTCCTGTGCTGGGTACAATCTGTGTTTTGGATCTGGGCTTTGTTTTCTGAATTCTTACTGGTTTTCATGGATGTTGGGCTTTGCTTTTTTTCATCTTCTTCTTAGTGTAAATGAAGTTTTGAATTGGGAATGGGGTCCCTAGGGGTTTGTTTGTGGCTGACTGGTTGGATCGTGAATGATTTAGTATTTAACACTTTTGAAGGTTGAATTGTGCCAGAGAACGTACCGAACACCATATACACAAAACATTGACTCCTCACAACACCCTATGAGATAGGTGGTATTATTACCCACATTTTACAGACAAAGACACTTTGGCTTAAAGAGAAAAGTAACACAACCAAGCTTGAACATACAGCTAATAGTGGACCTAGGAGAGTCCTTGTTGACATCTTAGTTTCTCTTTGTACAACAAAGTAGCTATTTATCATCTACAAAGTCTAGAGAACCTTACTTGATAGTGACTTTAACATTTAGCCTATTAATTTCTTTAAAATCTGATAAAAAGAATAAGACTCACCCCTGAATCAAGGTTTCATGTATCTAGTGGTAGCATGATAGGAATGATCTAGTTAGCGGGACTGTTAAAACTTAAGACTGTTAAGTCAGTGACTTCTTGAATATTACTTTCCTGAATAAAATGTAGTATTTTTGTTTAATAACTATAAAATGCAGAAAAGATGGACAGAATTAACATTCAATGTTGTTGAAAGCCTTGTGGCATGTTTACACACTCAGATGTAGTTTTACATGGTTCTGACTATATTACCTATCATTTTGTACCCAGTTACAAAATTTTATGCATCATTCCACTAATACCTCTTTGTAAATCTGATTTTCAACACAAGATTGTGACTATACTCTCAATTATGTTACATTTCTCCAACATTGGAGGTTTGTTATTGTTTTGCTATTACTAACATTATGACTAACTTATGTAATAGCCTTCTCATTTCTATTTTATCTATATTGTAAATTCATAGAAGTTGGGTTCCTGAGGTAATAGAAGTATTTTTAAGACTTGATACATACTACCATTCTGATATCCCCAGGCAACCCTTCACTTTATATTTCTTGCCTCCTCCTTCTATGTAACTAGAGGGTCTGAAAGTCAGATTGTCAAAGATCTAAACATTCGCCTTCCTCTGGAGAGAGAAGCAGCAGTAAGGTGATCAACATCTCTTAAGTAATTAATTGATTCCCCCCACTCCCCTAGTCATTGTTTCTGTTAGCTTTTAAAGTTCAAGTTTTTCTCTGACTCTTAACTATATCATTGGAAAGGATGTTAAAACTAAGCAAAGGCTTATCTTTCCATATCCTTGGATGAAAGATGCCTTGCAAATTCATAATGCCTCTTACCATTCCTAATTCCAGGAATTCAGAATGTAAATGAATCATTTATAAACAAGACTAATAGGTATGTTGTTTTCAGTTGATAATATAAGTTCCATCCATATTCCCTAATAAAATCAGGATTGATCGTTACTAGGCCTTCCCTCTGCCTCCCGTGTGATCTGAGGGAGAGAGTTCTCTGAACAGGAGAGAAGGAAGACAAGTTACATTTCTCTTTCCTAGTTGTGTGGCAGCTATCCTCCTGTCTAGGAGAAGAACATTACCCAATTTTTCAGACAGGAAAATTCTTTGAAGCTCAATAAGCTAAGAAACTTGCCCAGGTCCACACAGCTCATAAGGCAGAATAGCCTGAGCTTTTCCATATTCTTTTCCCTCTTTTTCTGTCCTCTAAGAGAAGCAGAGCATAGGGGGAGTCATAGAGAAGACTGGAGTCCCAGAAAGTTTCTGCAGCATCTGTTTGAAAGGCACTGATGTTGGCCCCACAGTAGAACAGGTGTTTCCAACATGTGATTGTGCCTCCCCACTGACAGGTCCTTCCATAGGCATGTGACAGCCTGAGTGAAGAATTAGAAAAAGGACCAGGGATTTAAAAAAAACTTTCCCTCTCCTATACAGTGGGATTTTTCATTTCAGGTCCTGTCTTGGTGTGTCTATCGGATTTCTCAGGGTTAGCATTGACTTTCTCAATTATTCTCCCCTGTTCAGGTATTTCTGATCTTTCCTCTCCACCTTCTAGGTTTTGGCTGATTCTTAATGTTGCCCTTCAACATCACCCTGTGCACTGATCCTCCTTCCCCTGCCTCCCTTAGAGCCCGATTCTACTCCAGCCTGGTGTGGCCACCTTGTCTTCAGATGAGAATGGAGTTTGGCCTTCCTGAAAGAGGATGGGACCCATTTCTTTGTTTCCTGTAACCGTACTTGGACCTGACCCAGCAAACCAACTAGCCCTGGAGGAGTCTAATCTACCTGATGCAACCCCAAGTTTTCCTCAAAACCTGCAGTGTCTGAACCAGCCTGGCTTCTCTTTCTTCCCTCTACTATGTCAGATTTTTGCTTTGCACCTTGGAAAGCCAATTATTCAGAATCTTCCCAAGGTGCTGTATTTTCTACCTCATGGACTATTGTTATTCTCCCAGAAATTGCATTGTATCTTTCGTAGGAGGGTTTCTTTAACAAAGCAAAGGGATTCTTTCAACAGTAGGTTTGGACTAGAGTCTTCTACCTGGCAGGGTCCCAGTCCGCACAGTTTATTGTCCATGTGTCCTGAAAAGATGAGGGATTGGCAGATATCATTCTGGTCCGAGAGCTGACTTGCTTGAAATTCAGCCTTAAATGAAGCTCTTAGTATATTTAGGTTAGTGGCCAAGTTCGATATTTGTCTGCGTTGTATTCTCTCATGTTTACTGTAGGTGGCGTCAGTGTGATGCAGTCATCTGAGGTTATCATTTATGTAGGCTGAGGATATGGGATATTTGTTTTCATGGCTGAGTCTTGGAAACTTGTTGCCCACTGTTAAGGGTGATGCTTTGTAAAGCCACTGCCTTGAAGTCAAATATTTTTTACTTAAAAAAAATGTTTGGCACTTAACATTGAGCCAGGGACAAGGTGCTTGGGTCTTCGGCTCTGGAAATATTTCAGACTGGTGCCAGCATTCCGTCGCTCATTTCATTTGTTCCAGGTAAATTTTTATAATTGGCTAATGTATATAGCTCTTCATGTGTCTCTCATGAAGTAGGAAGCTAGAAGTGGAGGATACAGCCTCAAAAAACAAACGAAACACACACACACATACACAACACACACTCCAAAAATGAATAAAACAAAACCCAACAACCTTGAGCTAGGCCAAAAATTAGGTAAGAGACATTGCTTACCTATAAATGAGTCAGAAGCAGGATCTTCCCATGTCACGGAGAAGCCCGCTGGCTCTGGATGATGACTGGGAGGATCGTAGGTCTTTGGGGGGAGGACTAAGTTGATCTCCATTAAATTTTTTCTCCTTAGCAGACATGTGGGAAGTTTTGAAACCTTTCACTATCTGCTGCCTAGGCTAGGCTTACCCCAGAGCAACTTGATATAACTCGTGTGACCTCTGGAATGTCCTGTCTTCAGAGCCGAGTCTGTTGGGGGACACCAGGAACTACTGATAGAACTTCTTCTATCAGGTTAATAAGCTTGACAGGTACTTTGTCTCCCATAATCTCATCCGTGAGGAAGCAATAGCTGGGAAATGTTCAAGTGTCATGACTGTGCTGGCCCGGTTTTGAGCCTCTTAGATTCCCTGCTGGTCTCTGCCAGTCCGATTTGTACTTCAGCGTAGATTTCAATGCTTTCTAGGACATGGCAGGCACCCTCATCCAGGCACTGCCCATTGGTTTCCTCTGCAAAAGCCACTTCCAGTCATCATCCAGCACTCAGACAGAGCCAAGGGGATGTCTCTTGCCCATGGCTGTGAAGTTGACAGTGGACTGGCTCTAGCAGCAAGGCCAGACAAGCTCTAATCACAGGCTTTTGCTCTCCTGAGATTGAGGCCTGGGGCTTATAGTTTGGAATACAATATAAGTGAAGGTTTTTGTTGTTGTTTGTATTTTTTAAAAAGCACACTTGATTATTTTATTGCTATTTAAAAATAAATGACTTTGTATTGATCGTGAAACCAGTGCTGTCTCCATTTCCCTGCAAAATACTTAGTGATTGGGCGCCACCATGTGGTGAGTTTAGGAATGGGGGTATATATATTTTAAACGTGCTGGGTGAAATAGATCTGAAGTTCTAATTTTTGAAAATGGTTCAACTCCCAAAGAGTGCGATGTAATTGTATTTGAGTTTCAGAGTTGAGGTGCTCACCCCAAACGGTTTGACCCACTCATTGAGCATAGTGGCTCCAGGAGGAAATGGGGTAAGTCGGTGTGATGGGACCTACCTGACAGAACATACTACTGCCCTGTTTCCCCGAAAATAAGACAGTGTCTTATATTAATTTTTGCTCCCAAAGATGCACTAGGTCTTATTTTCAGGGGATGTATTATGTTTCCATGAAGTAGGTCTTATTTTCGGAGGATGTCTTATTTTCGGGGAAACACGGTAATAAACAGCTATCATCCAAGATAGCTATTGACTGAATTTGGAATCTCTCACTTCGAAGGAATATTCCTCCACTCTGGGTTCTGGAAGCCAGATCCATCTCCCCTTTCCTTCATATCCCCTTCCATGTCCCGATCCACGTAGTCTCCCTTCTGTGGGAACTCTGCACAGCGATGTTATTTCTTATGTGCTTTTTCTCTCTTCGTCTGGATGAGCAGAAGAAGATCATGATCATGATCTGCTGTATCATCCTTGCGATCATCTTAGCTTCTACCATTGGGGGCATATTTGCCTGAAAAAGGTGAGCCATCAGTGGGGAGGGTCAGGCCTGCTTTCACTTACTTGAAATGGGTGTGTCCTGAGGGCATTCATTGTTTGTCACCAAAGCCTGGGTGGGATTAAGTGTTAAGAGTAGATGATGGTTGGAGAAAGCTGAGAGAGATGCTTCCTAGTGAGAAAAGTGAGTGAGGATGCATTGGTAGTAGGGAGATAGGGAGAAAAGGTGGCAATTGGGTCTGGTAGAATGCTTTCTATAAGGGTGTTGGTCTATTGCAGCAAAATGTGGGCCTTGCCATCTAGGAATGGCCAGAGGATAAAGAATCAGTTCTTGTATTAGAAGCACTCTAAACTCTTTGGAAAAGGGCCACATAGTAAACCTGATGTAAATAAATTTTCTCCCTTAGAAGGTTAACGCATAGTAACATAGCCTTGTGAGTACCCCATTCTCCCTGCAGAAAAGGGATTGGTGATCCTGACCTTGAACAACTTGCTGTTTAATCTTTTATCCCCCCTCCCCTCCCCTCCACTTTTATCTCCTTCAGCCCTCACAGATGGATCCTCAACTGGCATTTTTAATCCTCCGTCCACCTCTGTGGTGCCAGCACTTCCCACTAAGGATTCCTCAACAGTGACTCCTCTTTTCATTATGAAACCTCTTATGACACAGGGCACCAAATACCTACTGAAAGTTATGCAAAAGGAGACATTATGACAATAGAGTTGGGCAGCGGGCAGTGGTGAAGTAGCAAGGAGTCCAGAAATACTTAGCAGGTTTGAAGGAACGGACTGCAGGGTGACAGGAAACAAAGGCAGATATCGTAGCATGCCCAGTTCGTCAGGATCACCTGATCAGGGTTGGGCACGTTTTACTTCTGCTCTTCAGGTTCTTCTAAGTCTCACCTTTGACCAGCCCTACACCTGCTTCCTTCTTCAGGGCCCTCCAGTCTTTAAAGAGAAGTGCCTAATGACAGGCACCAGACAGTCTTGTTCACTGCTGTCCTCAGTGTTTGGCACCATGCCTGTCATCTAAGCTCTGGTTTCTATTCATGTCTTTGGATTTGACTCTTAAATTCTTTAAGGCATCGATGGGAAATGGTTTGTTAGTATCAGAGGCTCCATAAAATGCCTGGAATGGGTTGATCTACTTATGTGAAAATAAAACAGGATTCCCCTTACAAATTATACTGCAAAGTCCTTTCCCTGTGGATGGTGGAGCCATCAGGTCTCTCACTCTGCTAAGACGGTTGGCTCCCAAGGATTGTGGTTTAATAACTGAACATGGGTCCAAAATAAAACAGGTTTATACTTTGGTTGTACTCCTAACAGTTGTCAACAGTGTGCTCTACGAATCCTAAAAAAGGAGATGAAGATGTTAGGTCGGAAAGGTGAAGTGTGGCTATCACTTCCTTCTTACCTAAGTCACATTGCTAACTGAAACTGACCTTGCTGTTGGCCAGCAGTGTGCGTGCAAGAAAATGTTCCAAACACCGTCCCCAATTCAAGGTTCACATTTCTATGCAATTTAGTGATTATATTTCAAGCGATTAACTAAAAATACATTAAAAATAGCACACAACTTTTTAAGGACCATACAACTGTTTAGGTAAATTTGTACTTTGGAAAGTATTTTCTTTGTGGGAGATCTTAACTTTTTAAGTAAGTGAGATAAAAATACTTGACATTTTAATCAGTGTGCTTTCTACCCACTTTCAAAAGCAAATGGCTTAATGTTTCTATCAATTTGTATTTCCTGAATGAACAATGGATAGAGAACTACTGCTGGCTAGTCCTGAAAAACTGATTAATCTTGGCAAAGGCAAATAGGGAGTTGGAACCACGGGGCCCTTACTTATCCAGCAATAACCATTCCAGTCCCGTGTGGCACATTGCGCTGTTCTAGAACCTGCAGGGATACAAAGATAGAGCCAGGTACTCTTCCTCCATAAACAATTTCAGACCTAGGAAAGACCACACAATTCTAACTTTCGCTTTTCAGTTCCTTTTGCTGAAAGGCAAGGGTGTATTCCCAATAACTGCTCCCAACCCCCAAGATTGAGAGAAGATGGGTAGCTAGGCAGGAGTAAATATCGGTTGAGTTAACCCATACACTGTCATTGTATTTCTTTGCTTCTCCAAAAATGTTAAAAGTTTGTATCTGTGACTAGTAGAAGGTCTTAGGAACTAGCTCCTGAAGTTTGTACATATAAAAGGAGGTACAGATACCAAGTCTGACTTGCATCAGAGGTGGGAGATGCGAACACCTGCTTTAGTCCTGAAGATGTTCACCATATGGCCGGGGAGGACCAGAGCTCCCAAGTCCATCAGGCCTGTTTCTTAATCATTTACGGGATTAAGAGTGACCAATGAGAAGTTATAACCAGAGGTGATACTGAAATTTTATTTAATATAAATATAATGCACTTTCATCTACAGCACTCATATGTGGCTCCTTGATTATGACATCAGAGCTACCCAGGCTTCAAGGTAACTGAGGGGAACAAAAATGTAGATTCCTTCTCTCTGTACATTTATTTCTCATATTCTCACTACACACGGTGAGGCAGGTAGAATTTGCCCCAGTATTTCCCCTTCTGGGTCAGGTCATATGGGCTCACGTATTTCCGTATCCCTAGCATGTTGGCAGTGACTATGCGCTCAAAGGTCCAGGGGTTTTGGTTGTTCCGCTCTCGTTCCTCTTGATCTTTCCGCATCTTCTCTAGGGTTTCACGGCTCACAGCCTTTGCTGGGAAGGGCAACTTGCGGGCAACCTGGTTGAGGAACCTTTCTACCTCTTGGAATTCACAGCGTCCGCCCATCTCTACTATGAGGCGGCCAGTCTTCACAGGAGTCACATAGTGATCAATAGCGCCTTTGCCACCCCCCATACGCTGTCCCATACCCTTGCGGGTGATAGGCTTGAAAGGTGCTGGTACTCGCCATAAGGCAAACATGTTCTTGGCGTCCATAGAGCGGTTGATCGTCAGGCGCATCATTTCAAAATGGCCCCAGTGGAGGTAACCGCCACCCAGTGCCTAAAAGTGAATGGGAAAATTAGAAGCACATAGGGATTTAGATGATTTTTGATGGACTCTATTCTTATGTCTTCTTTTATAGCAACTGTGGCTTCAACATACAAATTAAAATAAGGGTTCTAATAAGTAACACGGAAAGCCTAGGACCGAGGAAGAAATGAGAACGAGGACTCACTTCAATGTTAGCCAGGAGAGGCTTCTTCGAGGAGGTGACATTTAAAGCGGAGGCCACAACAGTAAGAACCAACCAAAGGAAAAGAGACCAGAATTCCAGGCAGAGAATGGTGTAGGTGAAGGCTTGGAGTTTGAGAAGCCAGAGAGGCTGGAGTTGTGAGGAATGGGCAGGCGAGAGTGGACACGAGGGTCTGAGAGGTAGTCAGGGGCTGATCTTGGGGTTATGTGAAGAGGACGTTAAAGCATCACTTTGGCTGCTTGGTGGGAAATAAAGCCTAGTTCACATCCATTTTTGCTGCTCTGGCATCAAGTCTTCCTGGAAGCTACTCAGTGAGTAAGGAAACAGTCTCACATCCTAAATAGTGGATAGTTTTATTTTTCCAGAGGCCTGCAAAAGATCTCATGCTCTGATTACGGGGTAAATTAGGTAGCCTCTTTTCCCTCCTGCTTTTACATTACATAAAAAACAAAAATAAATTAACACCCATACATAATTCAAATATTTACTGGGTATTGCACATCAGTTTAAAAAACACCTGGTGGCAGTTTTAATAAAACCTGTGAAGGAAGATATTCAAAGAGTATGAGATGATGTTAATCCCTGGCTTCCACCCTGGAGCTGCTTGCTGCTGAACTCACCAAGATTGCAAAATTGCCTTCTGTGAACTCAGTATCTTCAGTTGAAGGTCCCCGTATGTCACGCAAGTTTTTGGGTTCTCTTCGAACTTTTGGCACAAGTGGCATCCTTTCAACAAATTTAAGCTTGGGCCTTTCAGGAATGGAAACACCTATAAGGGACATGGATGATTAAGAATAAGTGATACTACACATCTCAAAGGATTAATTTCCTTCCTAGAAAAATTTTAAGCAATCAGGAGAAAGTCTTAAAAAAAAGTTACCTTGGAACAATAGTTCTAAAGTATGTTAGGTTTTTCTTGTGGATGCTTTTATTAACATCAGAATCCTCTGGCTATGGCAATGGTCAATGTGAATGTTTAAAAAATTTTAAAGGTAGCAGTTTTAGCTTTCAAACCAAAATGCATTCATTAAATGACTTCTGTGCCTAACACTCTAAAAGGGACCATTTGAGACATTACAGAGATGCAAGACTCACAGAATAACACTAGTCAACATTTTTCTTTCTTTTTTTAAAATAATGCTGGAATTCAGATGAATGTTTTACACTCATTATCTCAATCTTTTAAAACAACTTTATAACCTTGGTAATTTTTAGGGCTTTCTTTTAAAATTTTTTGAACTTTCAAAAATTTTACACATATATGTCAAAAGGCCAAATAAAAAAACCCTACAGCTCAGTGAATTATCACAAAAAGAATGCATAAACACACCCAAATAAACATCACCCAGGTCAAGAAACAGAATATGAGGCAGGTAGTATTTAAAAATATATATATATTTTATTGATATTTTACAGAGAGGAAGGGAGAGAGATAGAGAGCTAGAAACGTTGATGAGAGAGAAACATCGACCAGCTGCCTCTTGCACACCCCCCACCGGGGATGTGCCCGCAACCAATGTACATGCCCCTAACCGGAATCGAACCCGGGACCTTTCAGTCTGAAGACCGAAGCTCTACCACTGAGCCAAACCGGTTTCGGTGGCAGGTAGTATTTTTAATCTCTGTTTTATAGAAGAGGAACTTGAGGCCTAGAGACATTTCATATTTGGTCCAGGTAATCCAGTTAAAACAGCAAAGCCAGACAGTGTGACACTTAAAAAACTGAAGCAAAATCACACTACCTCTCTGGATGTTAATGGGGGCAGTAGAATACTAGTGTCCATGAAAATATCCAAGTTCTGCTCTGCTACATTCTCGGGGAACTTACAATCTAAGACTTCTGTGGTTAGTGCTCTTTCCTTTACTTAGGCAGGGGCTTTTAATGGTGAGACTTGCACATACCCTACAATATGCAACAGCTTGCTGGATGAGGGGCGAGTGTGCTGAAATGAAGGTCAACATATACTAAATTTTTATCATATCTGTCTCTCTCTATATAAAAGGTTAATATGCAAAGTGTCTCCTTGGGAATTCGATTGCTTGCTATGATGTGCGCTGACCACCAGGGGAGGCACCAACTGGCTCTGATCACTGGCCAGGCACAGGGACCCTACCCGTTGCACTGAGCCTCTGGTTTTAGAATAAAAAGTTAACTTGCTTCAGTGGATAGAGTATCTGCAGATTGAAGGGTCTGGGGTTTGATTCCGGTCAAGGGCACATGCTCAGAGTCCTGGGCTTGATCCCCATGGGGGGTGTATAGAAGGCAGCCAATCATTGATTCTCTCGATGTTTCTCTCTCCCTCTCCCTTCCTTTCTGAAATCTATAAAAAAAAATATTTTAAAAAAAGTTAACTTGTAAGTTATTTAAAACATTTCTATAGTAAAGCAAACATGGCTCCACAGTGGAGTCAAATATAAAACAGGAGACTTCAATGAAACATCAAATTATTAATAAGGCTATTCAGAGCCACAAAAACTGCCCCCTTTCCTCTACCTCCCCACCCCCACGTTTCTATACGAAGCTACAGAGAAACAGTAATGCTGTCTCTGGCCTACAAGTCCATACATACTTCTGGAACATGTAGTAGTTTAACAATTAATGTGCAAAAGATAAAGCTCTCAGAGGTCCAGGCCCCCTTAATTTTTTGAGATTTCCAATATATTTAAAAAAAATGGTAAATTAGATTTACAAAATTGTGGCTCACCTTAAATATTTGCATTTAACAACTGAATGCTTTTCACATAATCTTAAGTAACTGTATATATGTATAATCTTATTTGGAGAGAGCATCAAAAGTCTAAATTTGAGGCCAATTAGCCATAGCTAAGGGTGGGCCATAGGAGAGCTATCCCATTACATATCTGCTCCATAAAAGCAGGGATCTTTCGGAATCTCTTGTTCTTTGATTTCTCTCTGGTATTCAGAGCACCGTTTGGCATAGAGTATGCCCTCACTATATATTTACTGAACGAGTGAATGGAGAGAGCACACACTCCTTCGTCTTCGCTTACCCTCCGCTGGATTCCTGCCGAGAAAAGGCTTACAAACATGAAAGTGACAAACGAGCGCTCACCCTCGAAAGTCGGCACCGGGAGCAGCGTCTTTAGGCCAGCAGTGGCGGCCGGGGCCGCCCAAGAACCTACAAAGACAAATCAAATTAAACCAGGAAGGCGACAAGGCCAGGGCCAGAGACACTCCTGGCAGGGGCATCTTGAAGAAGGGAGGGACGCGAGTTCCACTAAATGGGGCTCCGGCGCCCAAAGAGACCAGCCCGGGGCGGGGGTGTGTCTCTCGGCGCCAACCCCGATAGCGGCCGGGACCCTTTTGCACGAATCTTAAGGCAGGAAGGGCGGCGGCAAAGTGCAGCCCGGGCCAGCGCTTCTGCAACCACATGCAGGGCCTTCTTGGAGTCTGAGACTCACCGGACTAGGGACGGGGTGGGAAAAGGGACAGCCTGCGCGACCCAGGGGACCTCTGACCTGATGAAGGCGCTCGCAGGAGGGGCCCGCTGGCGCGGGCCAGCAGATGCCACATGGTTACGCGCGTCCAGCCGCGCCGGGCTCCCCACAGCGACCGCGGAGGCTACCGTGACCCAGAGCGCGGCACTCTGCCTCCCTGCAGGGACTCGCCTTTACAGCTCCGTCGGGCAGGAAGTTGCCTTTGCGCCAGTCCCGCCCTCAGAGAAACCCCCGGAAACGGAAGAAACTCAAGCCCCTGCGCTTGGGTTCCGGCTCCTATTGGTCCGGTGTCACTTTGGGATCAGCATCCATCCAATCTGGGGTCTCTTCCTAGATAAGGGCGGCTGGAGCGGGTGTTTTCTCTGGGGAGCACAAAGCTGAGAAAACCTGGATCATATAGCAATGTGGTTCCTAAAAATAAAAAAGGGTAGGCGAGAGGCCTTTGAGATCCAAAAGAAATTGTAATTCGGGGAAGCGGTGATGTAGGCGGAAACCCAAATGGTGTTTTGATGGGGAGGTGAAAGGCAAGGGGGTATTTATGAGGAAGGAAAGGGGAATAATTATATGAATAGAGAAAAGGACTTTCTGTAGGGGCAGATCAACGAACACGGTGACGCTAATTCTAAAGAATGCGTTTACATTTCAGGCCAGTGGTTACAATCCCTGCTCCCCTGTTATCATTGTAGACACTCGTTTGGAATACAGTGCTGCTGTAGGTCCCGTCAAAAGGTTGTTTTGCCTGGTTTTGCGCTTCCAAAGATTTGAGGAATAAGAAGTTCAAGGCGGTTCATCTGAGATCTCAGCTCGAACTTCATTTAAGTGGCTTCATTCATACTATTTTTCACAGTTCCTTATGATTCACTACATTATACCACTTTTCTAGGATGCCCCTAGGGTTTATATTTTTTCCATCTGCATAACATATATCTAGCACCTCAGTTTTTAATATTTCTTATTTTTAAATAAAGAGATAACAGAATCCAGTAACCTAGTGCCAGATCTGGTTGTTGATGTATGTGGTGCGCGCACACACAACACACACACACACACACACACACACACACACACACACAACACACACACTGGATTCCCATGTAATTTTTTCTATTCCCACATTCTTACTGATCTGAAGTCAGTGCTACACCATTTTTATTATTGACTTTTTAGTATATATTTTTATATGTGTTTGATCAAGTTCACTTTACAAAATCATTTTGGATGTGTTTTGTTTTCAAAACAAAATTTTAAAACATTTTGTTATGCTTCATTCTCTATTTTTTCCATTTTTATGTTCTTGCTAGAATTCTTCTTTATCACGAAGCCATTTGCAATTTAGAGGAAAATTCTTTGCTATTTCAAGGGATTATAAGTGCTAAATTGGAAAGGACTAAGGAATCATGTATTTAGTTCCACTTCCTTATCAGTGTTATTTTCAGTCATGCATCTGCTATATGTAATTTATGTATCTGGTTAAAGGCAAGTACAATTTTTTTTTTATTGACTTAAGAGAGGAAGGGAGAGGGAGAGAGACAGAGATAGAAACATCAAAGATGAAAGAGAATCATTGATCGGCTGCCTCCATGCCCTACACTAGGGATTGAGCCCACAACCCAGGCATGTGCCCTGACAGGAAATTGAAACATAACCTCCTGGTTTATAGTTCAAAGCTCAACCACTGAGCCACACTGGTTGGGCAGTATATAATTTTTAGATGAGCAAAAGTATTTGATAGCAATCTTCCCTCTTCTTTCCTCTGCTTCTTCACAAATTTACAAATTTACCACGCCCCTAAAAGAACATTTATGCTTTACCAGCCATGGCCAGCGGAGGTCATGAAAGTATAATAGTCATTGACACAACTGAATGTTGTCTTGGACACTAATTAGCCTTATGCAATAATGACCACAGGCTACATTTTATGAAGAAACTTCTCAAGGAGGAATTACAACTTGAAATAGTAGGTCCTAGGTCAGTATCACTCCTCTTTCCCTCATCCCTACAAATATAAACACATAGCTAATTACTGGGCACATAGCAAAAACAAGGTTTCCATACATGAAACCAACCGGTGATTTCCTCTCTTCACTGTCTCCCACACCACTCTTGCTCCTCCAATTTCTATCATTACAACAAAAGTTGGGGGCAGGACTCTTACACCCACATACATATACAAACATATTCTTTTCATTGCCTAATTTATGGTTAAATAAGAAAAAATATTGGTTTAAAATATTTTTTCCTCTATTTTCCAGTTGCTCAAAGATTATGTATTGAATGGAGATAATTTATAAAACAGAAGCAAACAAAGTCAGTCACCAATAATTCCATCACACAGAGATACACATACCTCTCTGGCCTGGGTGATGTTATATAATGTTATGTCCTCTTGCCATGTCAGCAAATGCTTATCTTCAACATGAATTTTAGTGACTTAAAAAAAATTGTATTGATTTCAAAGAGGAAGGGGGAGGGAGAGAGTGATAGAAACATCAACGATGTAAGAGTATCATTGATCAGCTGCCTCCTGCCTGCAACCCAGGCATGTGCCCTTGGCTGGAATCGAACCTGGAACCCTTCAGTCTGAGGGCTGATGCTCTATCTTCTGAGCCAAATTGGCTAGGGCAATTTTAGTGACTTGTAAGTGCCTTGTCATAGGGCTCCACCAAGGTTTACCTATCTATTGCTTACCTGTTGGACATATAGATTGTTTCCATTTTTTCCATGTTATAAACATTATGATATGTTGTGAGAGAGTACTTAGTCACCACTCCCTAAAGATTCCGTCATTGCTCTCTGGGGACAGTCCTGGCCTTTTTCTTGGGTATAGTGACTTTACCTTATAGATATATTGGGAATGGGGACCTGGGCCTGTGTAGTTCACACCTCTCTCTCCTGGGAGCCAGACTGTTACCAGAGAACAGGTTCTTGCTCTGAGATGCTAGGGGGCAGGGTGGAGTGTGGGAGACCTGTGACAGGGCCGTCAGCCTGTCTGGACCGGGGTTCAGCACTAACAGGTGTATTGAGGGTGCATATCTAAGGTTCATTCTCTTAATTGTTCCATCATGTTGACGCTTGTGTATCTGTGTCCACTTATTTTTTTTTTAACATTTTTTATTATAGGAAACTCACTTGAGGCACCACCTTTTCTTTTTTTTAAAAATATTTTATTGATTTTTTAACAGAGAGGAAGGGAGAGAGACAGAGATCTAGAAACGTCGATGAGAGAGAAACATCGACCAGCCGCCTCCTGCACACCCCCCACCGGGGATGTGCCCACAGCCAATGTACATGCCCTTGACCGGAATCGAACCCGGGACCCTTCAGTCTGCAGACCGATGCTCTGCCACTGAGCCAAACCGGCTTTGGCATCTGTGTCCACTTATGATTCTTCATATAACTTTCAGAATTGGGATTTTTTTTTTTTTTTGGTGGAGTCAAAGTTAGGTACATGTTACTAGTAGGTGTCTGTGATATAAATTTTCATATCCTTATCAGTGTTGACTCCTACCAGCAGAGATTAGGGTTTTGACTGTCTTTGAAAGCTTTCATATATACACATATCAACACATATCATGGGCTTATAGATATATTTACATTTAATATATAAAGTTATATAGATTATACTTGACATTCGTGTATGGGGGGAGGGAGGGTCCTTCACCCTTTTATTATATAGGATATGAAGTGGGATTATAGATATACAGTATATCTAAATTTAATGTATAAAATGTATTAACTTTTATATTAAATATTAAATACAAGTTACATTTATATTAAATGTATATCCTATATAATAAAAGGCTAATATGCAAATCAAGTGAATGGTGGGATGACTGGTCGCTATGATGTGCACTGACCACCAGGGGGCAGACACTCAACGCAGGAGCTGCCCCTTGGTAGTGTGCTCCCATAGGAGGAGTGCTGCCCAGCCAAAAGCTGGTGAGTGCAGTGGCCATGGTGGGAGACCCCAAGGGCTCCCGGACTGTGAGAGGCTGAGGGACACCCTTCTGAGTGCATGAATTTCATGCACCGGGCCTCTAGTTTATATATAAATTATATAAAAATATACCTTCTAAACTTGATTTTGCCAGAACAAATGTTGGAAATAAAAGGGAAGAGTTATGACATTAATATAATTTGCTTCATTCTAAACCAGGGGTGGGCAAACTTTTTGACTCGAGGGCCACAATAGGTTCTTTTAAAAAATATATTTTATTGATATTCCACAGAGAGGAAGGAAGAGGGATAGAGAGCTAGAAACATTGATGAGAGAGAAACATTGACCAGCTGCCTCTTGCACACCCCCTACCGGGAATGTGCTCGCAACCAATGTACATGCCCTTGACCGGAATCGAACCCGGGACCTTTCAGTCCACAGACCGACACTCTACCACTGAGCCAAACCGGTTTCAGCCACAATGGGTTCTTAAACTGGACCGGAGGGCCGGAACAAAAGCAACCTGACCATGCTGGCACTCTCATCTTGGGCTGCTGGTGAAGGAGCAAAGGGGAGAACAAGAGAACCCTCCGCTCTTTCGGCTCTACGGGCCGGATAGAACAGCCAAATGGGCCGGATCCGGCCCGCCGTAGTTTGCCCACGGCTGTTCTAAACTATCTGGGTATCTCATATGAAGTAATTCTTGCCATTTCATGTATGTATGTATGTATGTATGTATGTATGTATGTATTTACATGTTTACACTTTGTGATTAGAAAAGGAGTACTTGGTATGTGAAACAAAAATAGGAGTTTTACAATATATCATTTCATTTGTGTAAATAAAGGAGTGTGTTAATTAATCAAGAAGCTCAGGCCTGGCCAGTATGGTTCAGTTGTTGAGCCATCAGCCCATGAGCCAGGAGGTCATGGTTCAATTCCCATTTAGAGCATATGCCCAGGTTACAGGCTGGATCCCCAGTAGGGGCATGCAGGAGGCAGCCAATCAATGTCTCAATATTTCTCTCTCTATCTCTCTATCCCTCTCCCTTCCTCTCTCTAAACTCAATTATATATATATATATATATATATATATATATATATATATATATATATATATATATTTAAAGAAGAAAATCAGAATGATCTCCAAAAATATCACCTGGGCTCTTCCATCTCCCTCACCCCAGGTTTAAATGATGACTGGTATTCATTGTCTTGAGAAGCTAGTCTTGGTTTTCATGAGTCACAGATGGTACAACTAGAGAAGTTTGCATCATCATTTATTCTACATATGGTTTCCACATTTTGTTCTTAAACCAGGAATATGGAATGACCATAGAATTTCAACCATCCTTTGGAATATATCCAGTAGAATCCGAACTCACTTCGTCCTTAGTACTGGGTGAAATTAGCTGTGATATGCTCATGATTGAAAGGCACATAGTCAGCAACTCCTGAAAACAAGCAGAGAGTAACAGAGGTCATCATGGTTCATATAACCACTCCCACCTCCCAAAGGATCAGGCCCTTGTTAGAGAAGTAAAATCATTGTAGAGCAAAATGGGTAGCTTGGTGAGTATGGAGGGAGCATTGAATTAAAATTTAGGGAGTCCTTGTTTGCAGGCTCTAGGTGGCCATAGGGAACATGTCTTTGGTCAAGCCCTTAAATTGTGTGAGCCTCATATGTAAAATTGCACAAATAATATTTATCCTGGATTACAAATAATGAATATTAGGTACCTAATATTGTACCAGACACATGATAAGTGTTCAATAAATGGTGGTTATTATCAAAATGATGTAATTAAGCCAGATTTAGAGCATTCAGGGCAGAACTTATATTGACTTTTGATTTTGTTGAGAATTCTTGTCTTTTACAGCAAGAAAGCTAAGATGGTGACAATACTTATGATCCGTTTTCAAGAAGCCCATCATTAGAAAGAATGACAATCCAGACCCAAATATTTTTGGATTTCTGAGGCCTTTCTGTTTACTATCCCTTCCTTCAAAGTAGAATAATAACAATTGGCACACATGAGTGTAAACCTGTTTAAGTTCTTAGGCAATGCTTGACATGAAGGTGTCAGGGAACTAATAACAATTAATTAGCATTTTTTAAACACATGCTTTGCAAAAGACATTACACTTACTCATTTTAAACACATTATTGCTAATCCTCACAATAACCCAATAAATGTTTATTACTATTTCCATTTTGTGACTGTGGGAACTAGCTCAGAGAAGATTCATTACTTGCTTATCAAATAAGAGAAAGAACTTCTTCTAATCAAGGCTCATATAACTCTACGATCCTTATTAATATGATTTGCTGCAATCCCACAAATTTCTACTGGCCAGATTTTGTTAGTATATGATAGACTCTCAGAAAACATTTCTCCTATTGTCATCTTGGATATTGAAGCATCTTAACAGAGCCCAGTCTTGGCTCTGCTATGACTGTAGTTGGCTTCACATCTCTCTACATGGTGACAATATCAGATTAACTAGGTAACGCCATCCTTAGACAAAACCATATACCACTGCCCTTATAGGGTATTTTAGTTTTTATGCTAACATTTTAAAGAATGTTAAAGTTTTGGTGAACTTGTGATTTATTCGTCCTTCTATTCCCACACAAAATGTACATACAGATGTTCTTTGGAGATTTGAAAACAAATACGAACAGCAAAAAAAGGTGAAGAATGGATTTTGAGTGAAGCTGTGGTATACTAATAAAGCACACTCTTCCTGGGCTCGATTCTCTGCTCTGTAGCATGCTAGACATGTGCCTTTATACAAGTCCCTTTCATGTCTCTAAGGCTTAGTTTCTTTCTCTATAAAAAGAGATTCACTAATACCTACAAAATGGATGTATTAAAGAAGAAAATGTAACATCTCTACACAAATAGTGATTATTCTATCCTTCATATTGTTTATCACTGGCTATGAATTCACTGTTTTCAATCTTTACTTTTTGTCTCTCACATTATTTGCCTTTTCCTTCTTCAGCACTTATTGGTTTAAGTAGATTACTCCATTTTTCTTGTTCTCTGGATATTTTCCCTGAATGGAGTTAGGATTCTTGATTTTAAAAAAAAATCTTTAAAAATAGCCACTTATGGTATATTCTATCTATCTATCTATCTATCTATCTATCTATCTATCATCATTCTATCATTTATCAACTAGCTAGCATGTATATATTTATCTATTTTTCTATCCACCATCTATCTATCATATGTCTATCACTTACCAATCTTCTGTCATCTATCTACCATTTAGTATTTACTGATCAAATGAATGAATTGATTAAATAAGGAAATTAAATAATGTAGCCTTCAAACTATGGAAGAAATGTCCCCATTTCTTTTATTCTCTAACCTTCATTCAAAGGTGTCTTGCCACTAAGGAGCTGCCAATATGTCTTGTGATTCACATTTTCAGCAATATTGTTGATAGAAGAGACAATAGGGCCCCACGATGTCATTGTGGTTTCAAATCTGTAAGAATAAAATCATATATATGTTTATCTCTTTACTTTAGGTCAATCAGCAAGGAGGTAAGATGAAGGGACAAAGGTATTTTAAAAAAATGCACTTTATTGATTTTTTTACAGAGAGGAAGGGAGAGGGAGTGGAATAGAGTTAGAAACATCGATGAGAGAGAAGCATAGATCAGGATCAGCTGCCTCCTGCACACCCCCTACTGGGGATGTGCCTGAAACCAAGGTACATGCCCCTGACTGGAATTGAACCTGGGACCCTTTAGTCTGCAGGCCGATGCTCTATCCAACTGAGCCAAATCAGCTAGGGTGGGACAAAGGTATTTAAGTGCGTTAAAGATCAGATAAAATCACACTTAAAAGAGAAAATGTAAATGACAAATAAATATGAAATCACTTGGACTTAAATGAAAGGATTTAAAAGATAACCATTAATAAGCAAATTAAACATGTAAATGTGGAACGATGGGCAAATACTAGTAATTAGGTAAGTGATGGAATGAAAATCCAACATTATGTAATTTGCTGTTATGAAAACTGTATTTCTCAACAATTTCCAGTGACACGGGGAAAGGCATATGTAATAATGGTAAGTGAAAATGTGGGATACAAATTTTATATAAAATACTTACCCACGCCACATATATAGTGGATCACAACTATTTGTAATATGCATAGAAGAGAACACCTACAAAATTATAAAAAACGGCAACAGTGTTTATATTGTGGATGGACTAGAGAGGCTTTATTTCCTTTATGCTTTTTTCCCCTCAAAATTTCTACAATGTGTGTTTTTATTATATTCATAGACTGAAAAGGAAAAATTAGGCAAAATTAAAGGTAAGCTCAGAGAAGTAAAGTATATTCAGAGGGTTGTTTGAAAATTAAGTATTCTTGAGGTGAAAATTTCCCCCCTGACTTGTCTATAGAAGATAGAGAAATTTAAGGGTTCAGATCTCATTTCTATTAATTACACGTTATATAACTTTAGGAATATTACTTAACCTCTTTGGGCCCAAATGGTTCTGTCTATAAAATGGGAATAAGCATAGAGGAAACTAAACCTCATTAATTCATCCACAATATATTCACTGTTGCTGCTTTTTATAATTTTGTAGGTGTTTTTTCTATGCACATTACAAATGCATAAAAAAAACCCTACAAAATTATAAAAAACAACAGCAGTGAATATATTGTGGATGAACTAAAGAGGTTTTGCTTCCTCAATGCTTTTTCTTCCTCAAAATTTCTACTTTGTATATTTTTATTACATTCATAGTCAGCAAAAGAAAAATCAGTGGCCTGAAGGCCTATGCTCCATCCATTGAGTCTAACTGGCTAGACCTGTGCAGTTTTTTTTAACTTGGATCATCACCTCTACCCAACTTCTTTTGCCTGTACTGACCTCTTTTTCTAGGACTTCCTTCATACCTCCAAAAGCTTCCTGATGTTTCTCTTTCAAACACCCACAATTAAAAATATCTAGAGAAATTATGTTTCTCTCTCTTCCCGATACTCCTGTCAATAGTGCTGAAGCTTCTTTCTCTTGACCTCCACATCCTGTACTCAGAGCCCTGTGACTCTTCCTTGCTATGAGTCCATTTATACTAGAGGCAGTCTTCATCACTTTACAGCTTCATTTCTGTAGTCTCTCATGCCCCAGCATTTAACATTTTACAACATGGCTTTTCATATTCAAAAATCTTGCAGTACTTCTCTGCAATATGGTATTTCAAGCCTTTTACAAAACCACCCAATTTATCCTTTCAGATTTAATTAAATCTTAAATTCTCTGCTCTAATCAAGCTGGCTTACTCATTGACTTTGAATTCCTTTCCCATTTCAGTCTTGAATTCTTTGTTCTAATGATTCACTCTCTCTGAATACTACTCTCTCATGTTTTCCTGGATGGTACTTATTTTTTAAAAATAAATCTTTATTGTTTAGATTATCCCCTCCCCATAGCTCCCCTCCACCTGATTCCCCACCCCATACAATGTCCTTACCCCTGCCACTGTTTTCATTCATAGGTGTAAGATTTTTGTCCAATCTCTTCCAGGACACCTCACACCCACTTCACCCTGAGAATTGTCAGTCCACTCCCTTTCTATGTCCCTGATTCTATTTATATCCATCAGTCCATTCTGTTCATCAGATTTTTCATTCACTTGATTTTTAGTATGTGTTTGTTGTCATTTTGTTGTTCATAATTTTTATCTTTACCTTTTTCTTCTTCTTCCTCTTCTTAAAAATACCTTTCAGCATTTAATATAATCCTGGTTTGGTGATGAACTCCTTTAGCTTTTTCTTGTTTGTGAAGCTTTTTATCTGACCTTCAATTCTGAATGATAGCTTTGCTGAGTAGAATAATCTTGGTTATAGGTTCTTGCTGTTCATCACTTTGAATATTTCTTGCCACTTCCTTCTGGCCTGCATAGTTTCTGTTGAGAAATCAGCTGATAGCCATATGGGTACTCCCTTGTAAACTGTTTTTCTCTTGCTGCTTTCAAGATTCTCTTTTTGTCTTTTGCCCTTGGCATTTTAATTATGATGTATCTTTGTGTGGTCCTCTTTGGATTCCTTTTGTTTGGGGTTCTGTGCGCTTCTTGGACTTGTAAGTCTATTTTTTTCACCAGGTAGGGAGATTTTTCTGTCATTATCTCTTCTAGTAGGTTTTCAATATTTTGTTTTCTCTCTTCTTCTGGCACTCCAATAATTTGGATGTTGATACACTTAAAGTTGTCACAGAGATTCCTTACACTATCTTCATATTTTTGGATTATTATTATTATTTTTTGGTTGGGTGTTTTTTGTTTCTTCATATTTCAGATCTTTGGTTTGATTCTTGGTATCATTTGATCTACAGTTCAATTTCTGTATATTCTTTATTTCAGACAGTGTATGCTTAATTTATGACTGGTCCTTTTTCATTTTTTTTGGTTTTGTTGGCATTCTCATTAAGGTCCTTGAAGGTCTTACTAAGCTCCTTGTAGGTCTCATCAAGTTTCTTGGCGGTTTTTAGAAGATTAGTGAGTAACCTTATAAATGTGGTTTTGAGCTCTATGTCCAATAGTTTGCTTTCTTCCATTTCTTTCATTTGTGACATGTTTCTTTGTCTCCACATTTTGGCTGCTTCCTTGTGTTGATGGAGTGGCTTTGTGTGGTAGGTGACTTGTAGGGGCCAGTGGATCAGCCTCCCCAATCACCTGAGGTGGACGCTGTTGGTGCACCCCTTTGTGGGATGAGTGCAAAGTTTTGGTGTAGTAAAGCCTTTATTGATGTTGATACACTGTGAGGACCCGCTGTGTCTATAATGGAAGAACTGGAATGGAGGGGACCGAAACAAGATGGCGGCCTAGGAAGTCTCCTAAGCCGCCATCTCCTCAACAATTTGGAAAAAAAACCAAACAGATATAACGGAAGAACTGTTGCACTGGAGACACACTTATGGGGCAGGACTTGCTTCAGTGGGGCTTTGGTGCTCACTGAGCCTGCCTCTTCAATGTGTCACTTATGGATGTGAGGAGTTGAAATCTGGTGTCGTCTCACATTGACCACTAGGTACACTGGCTTTTGGATCTCCAATGGGGTGCAAGTCAGCTACTGTCTGAGGCCACCCAGCAAGAACTACAGTTTTCTCCTCTTTGCTTGGAGTTTGGAGGTTTTGGAGCTGTCTGACAGAGCTTCAGTTTGTTAGGTTAAGTTGCAATAGGGGAGACCATTCATATGCAAAAGCTGCTACTTGGAGCTTGGGTGGGTTTGTAGATTGTGCAGGGTGAAATCTCAGGGAGTCACTAGGCTAGGGTGTGGCAAATAGTGATGGCTGCCAGTCAGCCGTCTCTGCATCTTCAAGTTTCCCCATCCCCACATCCTGCGCTCCAGTGCAGTAAATAATGATTCCTGCATGCAGCCCTACAAGCAAGCCACCCTCACTTTCTGACCTGATGGAAGACAGTCCAGCTTCTCCCTGTAGGAGTTTGGGTCCCCAGCATCTCCCCAGAAACTGGATTTCAGAGTAATTGGGAGCTTGTCTCCCTTTGGGTTGAAAAAAGCAAGGCCTGCCACCAGCCCAGTTTGCGTATCTCATCTTTTCAGCACTTGTGCACGTCTCAATGCTCTTTTCTCTTTCCTTATAGTTGTAGAACTTCCACTCAGCCAGCTTTCCCATTGTTCTGGGTGATAGACGTTTTGTCTTTTAGTTGTAATTTGAAATTGTTGTGCCAGGCAGCAGTTTAGGCGTTTACCTATGCCACCATCTTGGTTTCTCCATTATTTAGTCTTTGAATGTGGTCCAAAGCCATGAGCTTCTTGACTGTTCTAATCCACAATGGACTCTCTCTCCTTTGAATTCCTTTTTTAAAAAATTCTATCATATATTGATTTGAATGATTTAATTTTTCACGAGAGACTGCAGGCTCTCAAGGGGCCATTTTAATAAAAATCTGTTATATTATGAGAAGGAAAAAGAGTAAGTAAATGAAAGAAATAGAGAGCAAAAATGGTAAGTCAGATTAGGCTCAGAAAGAATGGCAAATGCCACTTGTAGTGCTCACCTGAATGTTGAATTTTTGCGTTGTGCTTCTTCTAGGACCACAAGTAGCACAGACCCACTTTTCACACTAACATCTATGGTGTAATTGAAGAGCAGCTCCACTCCCCTCAGCTGGTTATTGATGGTGTATTTGACAGTGATGTTGGGTACCATGGTGGGGACAGGAGTAGGAAGGTTGGGTAGAGTTGGAGGTACCTCAGGATCTGTGAAGAGCAAAGAGGCCAAAATTGTTAACCACAATAGGGTTTGTATTAAAGGGGCAAAATCTCTGTTGTCAGAAACCTGTCCCAGTAAACATTTTATGAAATGGCAATGAGTTTGTAGAATGTTCACAATGAAGCTCTCATTTTCATTCTAGAGAACTGATTATAGTTGAAGAACTGACAGATAGTTGTACAATGGACATTTATTTTGTTAAAAGAATTTGTAACTTGAAGGGAGGATTGAGAGTCCTAAGTCATGTATTTTACATGGTACTCATTGTTAAGTTGTATGTTTGTTGTTATTAACCCTAAGAATGGAAGCAAAGGTAGTACATTTCAGACTATTTAACCAAGTATCTGGGCAGCTATTGTGGAATCCTGGGAGGGAACTCAATTGTCACCTGGTTAAAGCTGGAAAATCACTAGGAAGAAGCCTAAAGTTAGGAGAATGTGGCTATATCTGGTATGACTGGGATTAAGTTTTTTGATTATAGATTCTGCTCTGAGATAGACAAGGGGTTTATTAATCTCTGCTTATCTTAGGAAGCCCATACACCATAACATGAATAATAATTTATTTTAGTATTTGAGTAGAAAGGAGAGTTGGAGGAATCTAAATCCAAAGACTAGTTATGTCTGGAGTGATATATTTTTATGCAGGACTCCCAGATTCTAAATGCATATTTCTGCATTGTATCTATGTATTATATTTGTAACTGGGCAAAATAAGGATATCTCAAATAAAAAGGTTGTGTGCCAGGGTTCTACCCCATCCACTTGTGTGCTTTGAATGTCAAAGCTTGCCTGAAATGTTTTTAAAAAAAATATATTTTATTGATATTTTACAGAGAGGAAGAGAGAGAGATAGAGAGCTAGAAACGTCAATGAGAGATAAACATCGACCAGCTGCCTCTTGCACACCCCCTACTGGGGATGTGCCCGCAACCAATGTACATGCCCTTGACCAGAATTGAACCCGGGACCTTTCAGTCCTCAGACTGACGCTCTACCACTGAGCCAAACCGGTTTCGGCAAGGCTTGCCTGAAATGTTAACTCTGTTCTTTTCCTAAGCCTCCCAGATGAAGTCAGTGATTGGTTACACTTTCTTTGCTTTTGCACTATATATGTCTTCCATTTCTATTTAATAATTACTTCATTCCTGTAAATATTGTAGTTTTTGTCTACATATTTGTCAGCTGGATTTGTACAGAGAAGATATGATAAGATAGTGCATATTTAGTATATTTGTCAAATGAATGAAGTGATGTTATTTGATCGTTAGAACCATGGATCCTCCCTCTCTATTTCACAAAATGCTTTACTCACAGTAGGCTATCACTAAATGTGTGTTGAATGAAGTAGACATGATGACTTAATTCTGAGTGCAGGATGGTATATGGCTGTGTGTTATCACACAACTCTTGAGGATTGGGAGCTAGATGTGGTTCTGCCTACATAAAAGTAATAGATATAAAAAAGCCTATATGCCACTTAAAATTGGACCCACATAACATTCCTGATATAAGTTGCCAGTTTATGACATGAGGAAAGACAGATGTTAAGAGTTCTTACCAGGGCTGCAAGACGTGTGAGGCACATCTAGGTATGTCTTCCCTTTCAGGGAAGGGAGGATTTGGGCAATGGACATGGGGTTGTGAAATTTTCCCAGTTTAATCTCATTAAGTACTGCATCCATAGTCTTCTGGCAGTTCCATTCCTTGTTAGATTGCTTAGGTGTCACAGAGAGAGCCTGGAAAGCACACACATACACACAGATATTTAGATAGAGGAGATAGAGAGAGTCAAAGACAGAGAGAGAGAAAGAGAGAGAGAGAAGAGAAAGAGAGAGGAGAGAGAGAGAGAGAGAGAGAGAGAGAGAGAGAGAGAGAGAGAGAGAGAGAGATTAGACTTGTTTTATAAAGGATACACTTGATTGTTAATCTCTTTAATTACCCAGAATCCAAACTGAAGCTGCATAGAAACATCTCTCATGTTCACTGCTGCATCCTCACCATTTAGCTCAGTGTTTATCACATACTAGCTACACACTTAGATTCTGGGAACACTATTAGGACTGCTGTATTTACTAACAGTTCTTGCACAGAGAATGAGGGTGAGAGCTGGGCAAAGCAAGCTCCAGGAAAGCTTCAGTCTTGGGCATCCAAACATAGAAGACCTCTTTTGATTTGTGTTGTCTGCACACCCTGTGGTGTACTCTTCCCACACTTTTGATCCTGTTGGGACTGCCACCCAGAGGCTCCACCACCCTTGCCAGTGGTGGACTCATGCACTGTGCTGGAATAATTATGGAATTTCATCCTCTTGGTGACAGTGATTGGTGGACACATGTACTAATCAAAGTTCTTCCCTGATAAACAGACATTGAGAGAACCATTTTGTTTCTCTACTGGTGTTATTTAGCTCGTATCAACTAAGTAAGCATTGACTTGTTAGTTATCATCTTCTTTGGCCACTTGGAAGAAGCCAAGGAGCAGGAAATAATGGTAAAAACCAGGCTGAGACATGAAAAAAAGAGTGGTCCCTGATATCATGATTGGAGCCCTTTATTTTGATGAATTCTGAAATCACCTAATCCATCCTTGGATGCTGAGATTCTTGTCGCAGCCTTACAAAGGGATCAGCATTCTGGAGAAAAGGGCTGACGTGTAGATTAAGAAGGAGTCCAAAGACAAAAGATAATTTTGAAAGGTATTGGGGGGTCAGAGGATCTTCAGCAAAAGGAACTGAAGACTACTTTCTGGACTCAGAACTCTGCTTTTATAAACATAATTTGTCGTAAGGCAAGGTAGAGACATACACTTCAAAGGGTAGGGTATCAAAGGGTATTGTCAGGTTGGGGAATAGCCTACAGCTATTCAGGTGTTTGGCCAACAGGAGGCAATAAAAAGCCCTGAGCTATCTGGCAGCAAACAATAATCTATTCAGGTTTTGGGGAAATGCCATTTAGCCCTTCCAATAGGTAAACTACATATGTGGCTCACCCTTGTTGAGCCCACCAAGCTTCACTAACCTTTTGATGAAACTCTTGGAATAATTACATGCTGGAATTGGTTCCTGGCACTTGGATATCCCAGTTTATGTGAAATAGTAAGTTACCACTTTGTTACCACTTTGTTACCACTTCCCTCCCTTTAGGATTGTGCTGGCCATGGTCACCAGAGCCTGTTAATGGGCTGAAATCGTTGATTATCAATTTACCTCAAGCTTGAAATGGAAAATGAGAGAAGGGAGAAAGGTGTCAGAAATGGCTCTGTGAGGCATTAGTATGAGCAATTAAATAGTTTGGAAAGGCACAACCATCACTGTTAACCTTATCAACCATGAGCCCTGGTGCTTTATAGGGCATTTTGGTTTAGGCATCCTGTGGGTACTCCTCACCAACCTTATCTTGTTCACTTTCCATATTCAACTCCCAAATCCCACTAAGTGAGATGGAGCCCCTTGAGATAAACCACCAAAACCAACACTCTAGAGAGGAGTAACACTGTGAGAATTCATCAATAACTTTGCACGAGGAAGGTCAGATCCTTTTCAAGTTAAGTTTCTATCAGAGGAGCCTTGAAAGCCTAAGCATATTGATAGAAGAAAGAAGAAAAATTCTGGAACTGAGGAAATGTCTCATGAGTGCCTTTGGGAAGCAATGTGGGTGGCTCAGGCCATTGAAGGGTACTGATACCCTGGAAGAAGGTGAGTGAGGGCTGAATCAGAAGCTCAATGTCACCACTCTTCTGCTGGGAGAAACCACCAACAATTATTGCACACCACATTGTGCCTGTGATTTTTTTTATACCTTTGCAACCTTGTCATTATGAGGAAAAATAAAATTCAGATAAATTCAATATTTGCTAAAGTGGTGGCAGATATAAACCCAAGTTATTATAGCTCCCAAGGCCTTTGTTTTTTTTTATACTAGAATATTTTAGATTACAAAAAGGTTATATATTTTGATTCAATTCCAAAATTGGGCCATAAGTGAGGCAGGAGGAGGCTTTTTAAAAAAATAATAACTGACAAGAAATTCACATAACCTGTTATCTGCATATGGATCCCGTCTTGCCTTTTCATAGAAATAGCTTTAATAATTCTCAGGAGCAGTTTATCAGATTGTACCCTGCAGGTGATAACATTCCAAATAGAATTCATAAACCAAATTAGCCATTAACAAAACACTTCTCTGTCTTATGTTAGGTGAAGCAAGTTTATTTTAAGTGAGTCATAACTAAAACACATTTTCTATCCCTTTGCACTGCTTTGTTCTTCCACAGAGCTTTCTAAACCTGAGCCCTGGGATTGGTCTCATATGTTTCAGCCATGGTAACAAACAACATTTTGTTCCACAGCAAATCCCATTGACATAGAGACTGGGTATTTTGAGACTTTGAAGCACAAACTTTTTAGTTTGGAATAGAAGTTTTGGCCATAGATGACCCTTTAGTTTCTGATTCTAGTTGCTTATCTCTCCCCATTATCATTGGTGTGCTTTCCATGGGAGGATGATGCCTTAGTCAACCCTAATCAAGCAGCATGTGATATAATCCAAGTCCAGGAATCTATACAAGGGAAGTATACTATGGACTTGGTTACTTGACACGTGTGGCTCCACCATTGACTAGAGCTCTTTGTGAGTTGAAAATCAGTTAAAGATTGAAATAAAGCTCGACAAAGATTTGATGTGAGCCTTGAAAGAATTAGCATATTGATTAGATTATTTTCATTAATAATTTTGAATACAAGCCCTTTTTTCTTTTTTTCTTTTTTGGATTGAGATAAAGGGCTGAAAAAGAACACTTGATAGGCAAGGTATAATTAGAAAGCTCAATATTTTTTTGAGAACCAATTTTAATATTCTTATTTTTATACATCAAATTTTCCTTAGTCTATAATTATTATGAACAAACTATCCATTATTAATAATAAATCATTTTCTTAGATTTATTTGTTTTCATTTTATTTACCCAAGGAAGGGAAAAGAGTTCATGTAGATTTTTCACACTTTACCCTGGAAGAGGATAAGTGAGGGAGGAATGAACACTTACCAGCATTTTACCATTAGAGAAATGAGGCACAGGCACCACAAGGAATCTATCTTAGGTCATACTAGTTGGCCTTTCCCAGAGACTTTAGAAGAAGCCTGGTCTCTTGATCCTGCAATCCACTCTTATTGGCATGGGCCCAATGAAGAGCATCATTAATATGTTTACCTGCATGGCAAGGCCAGTACTGTAGATGCCCCCAATGATTCCATTGTCTTTGATCCTCATGCTGATATGCTCCACAGCATCCTTTAGTACCTGACCAAATAGGGTTCTGTAACCTTCCTCTGATCCTACAGGGATCTTGTTGTACATACAGGTCAGAGCCAAGGTCACAATTGCTCCAGTGTCTGTGAATCATAGGGGGATAAGGCAACCACCACAACAACAATATGAACAACTAACATCTGCATATGGGTAACTTACTGCATACTAGGTACATTATCTCCTTTACTCTTCAGAAATAGGACCTATATTTATATCCATTTAAGGAATGAGGAATGGAATCCGAGACAGGTTAAATAACTGCCCAAGCCCACACAACTAGAAGGTATAGACTGGAAGTCTATTCACTCCCACTACTCTAGTCCCAATATTTATCTTTCAAAAATGCCACTGGTTCTCAAAGGCCTAGCCATCACCATGTCTCCTTAAAGCAGTGGCTCTCAACCTTCCTAATACCATAACCCTTTAATACAGTTCCTCATGTTGTGGTGACCCCCAACCATAAAATTGTTTTTGTTGCTACTTCATAACTGTAATTTTGCTACTGTTAAAAATCATAATGTAAATACCTGTGTTTTCCGATGGTCTTAGGTGACCCGGCTAGCGGTTCTCAACCTGTGGGTCACAGGTTGAGAACCACTGCTGTAGAGCCTAAGACCATCGGAAAACACAGATATTTACATTATGATTCATTATTCCCATAGGAAAACATGAGTGGACTGAATTAGCCAGCTCTGGCCTGATAAGACCAGAATGACTAAAAGACTTGCCAGATGGCATCTTTTCTTTTATTGATTTCCCCTCCCTACCCCAATCTCTACCATAAAGTTGCATGACCTCATTAAAGGTGACAGGATTGTTGAAACTAATGTTGTAAAAAATGTCCAGATGCTCCAGATGGTAATCAGAGGCCAGTCTGTTCTTTTCCCATAGCGAGGAGACTAGAGTAAATATCTACCTGCATTCATTGGCCTGAATGATCCTAAAACAAGAGAAATTGCTGATGAGGCATGTATAAGGGGATAAAAACCTGAGTTAATGCCTTTGCTTAGAGAGTGGCAGAGGAGAAAAATGATAATGAATAAGGGGCATTAAACAGATAAGGTATCATTATGTGCAGAAGGGTGGGTCCAAGAGGGAAATAGTGTTATAGAGGAAAGGATTTCATTCACAAGCAGCCATGTTTCCAGAATGAAGGGACAAGATGGTTCCACTGTGTCCTTGAAGGGGAACACAGTGGGCTTAGGGTTCAGAAAGTAGCTGTTTAATGGACAGAGCATATTTGGATTTCTAAGGAGAAGCATTGAGAAGAATAGAATGTGGAAGCATCACTAGTGATAAAAGAGAAGGTTCAGGGTAGAGCTGAGTCTAGATGTAGATTTAACAATTTGTCTGGGAACAAGCCTGACCTGGGTGACATGTTTATTGCTCCCAATGGAGATTCTGTAACAGTCAGACATTTCAAGTATTGTCTAGGTTTTACCATCTACCTTTCATTTATCCCTTAGTTCACACATCCAACAAATATTTGTTAAATACTCCCCTCTACCGACATTTTCATGATCCCCAGCTCCATCCCTCCTACTTTCCCTTCTAGCCCCACCATTCAGTGCCCTCAATGTTACCAATTAAGGGCAATTTGAATGTAGCGACCAACTCACCTGTATTGAAGGGAGAGGAATTGGCCAGCAGGGTCTTAGCAAAACGGGCTGCTATAGGTAAGGTTGCCTCAGGGTTCTTCTGGCACAGTGCCAAGATCGCCAGACTGGGCCCATAGAAGCTTGAAGCCTCAGCGTTGGGGCCTTGAGAGAGGATAGAGGGCCCGCATAAGTCTAACATTCACCACAATGAGGACATTTGTGAGATAAGAAATGCCAAACCTTTTCAATAGACATTGCTAGAAAACCTGTCCGAAAAGAAAGATACCATATTGGCTAAAGATCCCATCTATATCTCTCTGGCATGAGAATGGAGTAAAAGGATTGGTGCTGTCTCTAGCCAGGTGATGGCATAGTAGGGCTGTGGCCCTGGCCACTGGTCTTTCTGGTTCATTTTTGAAATGGAAGTGAGTAACTCCTCTATGGAATTAGCAGAGGGAACCTGAGTGTATATACCTTATCTCTTTCCTAACTTTCCATTTTTCTGTCCTTTTATTTCCAGGTGTAAAATTCTCAGGAAGGACCATTTGCCTCACTCTACTCTCCCGTTGGATGAGGTCTTACTTGAAGGTGCCCAGGTCTCCATTTGTCTCTGTAGAGTGGACACTTTATTCCCAGGGTCTCGGCAGGAGGAGGTGAGGGCCATGATGGTGAGTGCGAGCTGACCAATGGTCATATCTGTACAGCAGAGAACAAAATAGTTAGAGGTATTTTCAGGCAAGAGAAAGCACCAGAGCTGAACTATCTGCTTCTTTCCAGATCATTTTGAATTTTTAAAATAGTGTGATTTTTAAAAATCTGTCTTAATTCTTTTTAAAAAAATATATTTTATTGATTTTTCACAGAGAGGAAGAGAGAGGGATAGAGAGTTAGAAGCATCAATGAGAGAGAAACATCAATTAGCTGCCTCCTGCATACCCCCCACTGGGAATGTGCCTGCAACCAACGTACATGCCCTTGACCGGAATCGAACCCGGGACCTTTCAGTCCGCAGACCGATGCTCTACCACTGATCCAAAATGGTTCCAGCAAAATCTGTCTTAATTCTTAAGGAAAGAATATGGAAAAAATACTCAAGGAACATTTAATCCAGTGGACTCTATGTGACTTGAGAACTCTATCAAGAATCCACAGTATTTGTTTAGAAAAGCAGTAAGAACTCCCATACAAATTCACATATTAAAATTTATAATTGCAAAATAATTTTTTAAAATATATTTTTCTTGACTTCAGAGAGGAAGGGAAAGGGATAGATAGATAGATAGAAATATCAATGATGAGAGAGAATCATTGATCAGCTGCCTCCTATAAGCCCCACACTGGGGATCGAGCACATAACCTGGGCATGTGCCCTGATTGGGAATCGAATTGTGACTTCCTGGTTCATAGGTCAATGCCCAACCACTGAGCCATACTGGCCAGGTGCAAAATAATTTTAACTTTTTTTTTTTTTAACTTGAGATTCAAGGCAATTCCTGTGAGGGAGCAGAACAGAGATTTGATTATTTTTATCTTTGTTGTGATTACTATTAGTGTTACTGTTATTAGAATCATCCGCATTTTGCAAATGAGGAAAATGAGTTTAAGCAGGACAGTGAGACTGTTTAAGGTCAGGGTTAATAAGTGGCAGAGCCAGAACTAGAAGCCCACTGTTTTTCCATCTAGTCTAGGGCTCCTTCTGCATTAGTGCGCTCCTCTATGAATGTCCGACTTCATACATAGATCTTTCCCTGTGTTTTCCAGATATGTTGGGAAAGGTGTTTGGGAGATTTAGATATATTCAGAGGCCACACTGGGGTTGGGGATTGGGAGTTGGGATCTGGGATGGTGAACAGAGTGCAGGATTCAGGGAGCATGTGGATGAAGAGGTTTGGACTTCTCACCAGCTGTGTCAGTGGCCATGAGCTGCTGAGTCAGGAGCTTCTGGGCCTCCAGGTTGTAGGGTCCAACCAAGTTCATGGCAATCAGGACGCTGGGGTTGGGGTAGAGTGAGTTGATCACAGAGTTCTCCATAAGCAGTTGCATGTTGTCAACCAAGGGCTGTTGTGCTGGGGGAACAGCTGAGAAGAGACAAACCATTTACAAAACCCCTCACCCTCATTCCCTCCTCCCAGAAGCATGTTCCCTGGGTCTTTTAGGAGAAGACAGAATTAGCATTTCAATCATCAGTGAGGCTTCTCAGGGCTAATTACTAAAGCAAAATGAAGAAAACATTGAGATTTTCTTCTGAGGTCAATTAGCCCCCTGTATCTTGTCAAATGCCTTTTATCTTTTAAGAAAGTGATTTCTCATTTAACAACTTCAAGCCATATGGCTCATGGACACATTATTTCTAGCACATTCCCCCCAAATCACTGTTTTTCTTGCATTCATTTAAAAAAAAATCTCATTTTGTAATGACAAATTAAAGATATGCAATATGACTCTATGAGTACCCAAAAGGGATCTAGTTGAGGTACCTGGTAAGAACAGTTACTCACTGGGTGTGTGCCATCATTCCTGAAACAGCATCTCAATCTCTCTTTATATGAAATGCATAGATTTTTCTCTTAAAGAACTCTCACTGTTAAGTCAGAAAAGATGAAGCGCCCACGCCCACCATGGCTCACCCATTTTGGAGCTCTTATAGTGATTGGTTTTTTTAACCACTTTCTTATCACAAATCGGTAACTGAGGTTACCTGCTTCCCTGATGACCTCGGAAAACACACAATACTTACAGCATGAGTTTCGGGTCTGGGTGCTGGTCCCAGCCAAAGCCCAAAGAAGGTTCAGGAGATAAAAGGTAGTAAACCAGGCCATCTTCTCTCTCCTGTCCTGTCCACGTCTTCAGTGAAAAAAATTCCAGTGTTATTAAGTGGAGCATTTCTCTACTTTCTCTTATATAGGCTTCTCTTTATGGAAAGTCTGCCCTCCACCCCCATCCCAGTCACTCCTAATGACCTCTGCTGATCTCTCTCTCTCTCTCCGTGATAGAACTAATTCCCATTTGCTTATCTGTGTTTACCTACTATGGACCTTCCAAGGTGTCTGAAGGCGACTTCTAGGTAGCACAGTCCTATGAGAAACTTGGGCTGGGTGTGCAGTGAAGGCAGTGACAAAGTGCCCTTTAGCCAAATCCTGGGTCTTTATACTGGGACTATGGCTAAAGACTGAGATGAATGAGATCTCCTCCCAGGGGCACTCCTCGTCAGACCACCTCTGTCTACCTGCAGCCACACTTCACCGAGTCCTGTGTGGTTCCTAAGGTGGCACTTCACTTCATGGTTTGAGGTATGTGGTTTACCATATGCCCTTTGAGGCTCTCAGGAGGGGAGCTGCCAGGTGAAGTCTGGCTTTATTTAATCACCGAAGTTGACATGACCTGGACTTCTGTCAAGGCTCTTTGAAGTTGTTTGACTTTAGGCGGGCAATGGACCTGCTTCCCAGAAATTTCGTTTGACTTCTCTTTCTTTATCTGGGGATGAAAGTATTTTTTCAAATGTTATCTTTCTAAGTAAGTAATTAGAAGACGTGAGCTCTGTGCACGTGTTAAATGTTAAATATATACAGGTGTGGACAAAAGTAAGTAAAGAACTTGGTGCCAAAGTGTGCTTGAGTATAGCAAATAGGCTACAGATATTCTCATGGCAGCTCCCTCACTTCTGCCATGTCTCTGCTCAGAGGTCAGCTTTTTAGAGAGGCTTTCCCGAACCACTGTGTATAAGACATGCTCACCCACCGACCCCCACTGTGCATCTTACCTGTATCACTTCTCACCTCCTGTCACACTATGTGTGCACTTTATTTATTGTCTGTCCCCTTCCAACTAGAGTGTCTGCTCCAAGGGGCTTTGTCTGTTTTGTTCACAGCTCTGTCTCCAGCATTTGAGATCCTACTTAGCTCACAGTAGGTACCACTTGAATACCTTTATTTATTTATTTTTTTTTTAAGAATTAGCATAAACAACAAATACAGTTAATGAGACCCTAGTACCACAGTTCCCATCATTATTGTCCTCAATGAAGTCCAGTTCCCCTCCTGCGGGCATCAATTGTCCTCCTGTCCTGCGTGGAGCCCAGGCTGGGGATCTCACAGGTGAGGCGGCTAGTTGCCAGGATCCAGGCCATGCAGAAGCTGGGAGTCATATAGTCAAGCCTGGGTGCCATCTACTTCAACAGCCGTGGGTAGTGTCCCTTTGAGTCCTTGGGCAGTGAATTTCTTTACCCACACTGAGTTCCTGGGGTACAGGGTCTGCGGTGAGCACTGGCAGTGCATCTGGAACAAGAAAACTGCAGAGCCTGTAAGGACTTGAGCAAGGGAATGGTTACATGATCTCAAAAAGGGGGGAAACCATCCCAATAGGGTTACACCTAGCCCACAAGAGGGCAAAGGACAGGGGGTTGGTCCAATTTTCACCGATTCTAGGACACATTTAGTCAAACTCCTTCTCAGAGTCCTGCTCATGCCTGTCCTAATGCTTGAGCTATACTTTGAGATACCTTGGCCACAAAGGTTGGGCTGTTATACTGGCAGCCCAAATCTCCTGGAGTAATCTCTTGACTACTATAGAGGCAGTTTCTGTCTAATCTGAAGTGTAATGCTCTCCTGGGGAAGTTTCCTGGAACCTGAATTTCCAGGGGGACCCCCTTACCTTGTTTCACATTTACCTTTGCTCAGACAGTACTTCTAGCAACTCTGCCTCACAGAAGCTCAAAAGTCTTGGTGATACCTAAGTGGGTAACCTGGTGCCACTGGGCAACTAACGTCTGACCTAGAGCCTCTGGGACCAACATTCTGTCATCTTGGGGGTCCACCAATCATCTGGTCCTTCAGTGGCTTGCTTCTGTTCATCCAATTCCTTCCAGCTGCAGTTGGTAACCCTCTTTCTCTGTGGATGGCACAATGTCCCTCGTCTGGTGATGATGGCAGCACTGCATCACCTCCATGCAGCTATGAATGGGATCCTCTGGACCATCATCAGGAAGCAGGCCAGCAGGGCTGACAGCCAGTGTAGCTCCTGGCCCAGAGTCTGCTTATCTGCCTCCTTCACCAGCAATGATGTGGTGGCCACTGCCCGGTGGCACTCTGGCCACCCTGCTGCGACAGGGTCCAGTCTCTTAGGCAACAAGTCTCTTCCAGGGACCTAGAGTCTCAGTAAAAATCCCTTTGGCAATGCCCCTTAACTTACTCACACAGACGTGGAAGGGCTTCGCGACATCTGGCAAGGCTAGTGCAGGTGCTGAGATGAGAGCCTTCTCAAAGGCCCATTGTTCCACTTTGGTCCAGTTCAGCAGCTGCATTCCCCCAGTTTGTGTTCCTTCCAAGGTCCACAGTCCTTCTTTCATGTCCAAGGAGGCTCCCTGGACTGATGTGTGGGTCCCATCGGCTCTGTCAAGACTGAATGGACTGCCCCAGTGTCCACCAGGAAACTAACAGGCTTGCCTCTCCCAGCTAACCTGTCAGGACATTCTCTTTTCAACCTTTACAAAAATCTTTATCAAATTAACTTTTAAACCTTCTTCCTATATCCTTCAAAAATATAAAACCATGCCTCAAATTTTATAGAAAAGGCAAGGGAGGAGGGAGCAGGTCCAGTACCCTGTTCCCAGGCCTCCAGCCTCTTGAAATTTAAAATGCCATTTTCCTACAGATACAGATCTAGCCACACCTCTAAGCCCCCTAACAGAACATCGGTGAAAAGTGTCCAAGCAGTTTCTAGGGGTTAAATCACACAAATAATTATTAACTATAACAGTCTCATGGGGGGGTAGAGGGTCACAATGGAATTTTTCTCCTTGTCCCTGCCACCGTTACTCAAAACAACCCCTGGAGGGGGATGGATGCCTGGTGGGCAGAGGCAGGGAGCATGGCACAGGTCCCAGATGGAGGAGGTACTCCCACCAAGGCGTTTTCATCTGGCAGTCCACTCTGTTTCCACTGGTAAAGGCACTTGCCTTCTGCTAGTAGGGGGAGCGGTGACCCCTACATTGCATTCAAACTCCCTGAATTTTCTGAAAATCCCCTCTGCTTGAGGGTATTTCTTCTAAAGATTTTACAATGTAGTCAACTTTAGAATTAGGTCCCTGCTTTTAACTCTTTTTTTGACCACAATTGTTACAACTTCATACTTTCAAATACAGATATTTTGTTAGGTGGGCCGATTACCCTCTGACAGCGAGCAAGCACCCCTGGAAAAAAAGAAATCCCAGTGGCCACTTGGGGGTTTGCTATGTGTCAGAGCACTCAGCCTTAAACTAATTAAAGGTTTCCTTCTTATTTTGCATGTCCTAGATTAACACATTTCTAAGAAAAATACAAGACATAACTTCAATTCTGTCCTCTAGATTTTTTCTTTTTTAACGAGGCAAATTTAAACGTGGATTGCCACGTGTTACTCCCTTCCCCCACATCCTGCTTACTTTGGGAGAAGTTTCAGCAACATATTTGGTCACACATTTTTTTTTTTCCATGCTTAATAAATTGAGTAATCTCATTGCAGGAGAGCAGATAGATTCGCCCTCTCCTGCCACCTTTGGATTCCAGAGTTTCAGCAGTGGTGTTTCACTTCTTATTACAATTTTTTAATTTGAACAAGAAACCACATTCTTTAAGCATATCCAAATCTCAAAACCTTCAGAGCTCGCAAGTCAAACATCCTGCAGCTCCCCATTAATAAACCTTTATATTTTTAAGAACAAATTCCAAAATCCAGCAATTAACTTTAACGTAAAGATAGCTGCTGGCTGGGATTACCTGTTCTGGGTGGGAAGGGCGGTTCACCCCTTCCTCCATTAAAAATAAGGTGTAGTTTAAAAACCTCTTCATGGCAAGAGAACTTAAACTTACAGAACTTTAAATTTTTCAGGTAGCAAATCAAATACTTAGCATTTCCCAAATCAATAATACTTTTACATTTTAAAAGCAATTTTCTAGACTTCATGTGCCAGAAACCAATTATTGTCTCACTAATAGAAATAGGCTGGTCAACCTTGAAGCTCTGAAAGGTCAGAGCCAACCACGCCCTATCTAATTGAGACAATGGCAACTGAGGCAAGTTCCCCATACTGATACGATAAACCTGTTATCTGCTTCCTGCTGGTTACTGCCTCAGGGCAGGACTTTCAAAAGCTGCTTAAAATGCCTTGGGAAACCAGCTTTAATTTAGCTTCCATATTGGATCTCCACATGTCTCCCCCCTCTACCTCCTGCCTGCTCTGGGGGAGTCAACAAATTACAAACAAGAGCAAACTGAAACCCTTACTTACACAAATATACAAAGAACACAGAAACATACAGAGGGATCCTGAGAACAGTCTTCCAACTCTATGGAAGCAAAACCAACCTCACGCCAACCAGTAGCCCTCCAACATTGAAAGCTGGCCACTCACTAGAACAACAAGTCTGCCATTGGCCCTTCCAAACCTCCACAACACAGAAAATCACAACAACCAACAAGAAGGCGCCCAACTCACTAGAACAAGTCTGCCATTGGCCCTTCTGAACTTCCACAGCACAGAAAATCACAACAACCAACAAGAAGGCGCCCAACATCAACGTTTCAACTTAAAATCAAACCTAGGAGAGATCCTCTTCTCTCCCACCTGTGAGACATCGGCTCACGCCGCTCGCCTCATCCTGAGAAAGGTTTCCATCCCTCTCCCGCATGTGAGGGCTCTACTAGAGAAATCCACATCTCTCCGGCCTGTGAGCGGCCCTCAAGGAGAGATCCACTTCTCTCCTGCCTGTGAGACGTCGGCTCACGCCGCTCGCCTCGTCCTGGGAAAGGTTTCCATCCCTCTCCCGCATGTGAGGGGCCCTCTAGGAGAGGCTTTCATGTCTCTCCTGCCTGTGAGGGGCCCTCCCAGGAGGTCGGAACGTCTTCCGAATCCTCTGGCCCGTAGTCTTCCAGCGATGCGTCCATCTAGACCTCTTCGGGCACTACCAACACAAGGGGTTTCCTCATCCCTTCAGAGCTCTAACACAAGCACACAGACACACACACACTTACCGCGGTCAGTGAGGCTCTCCGGATCGGAGTCCCTCAGGGTCTTGGGGATCCCGGGCGAGCCCCCAAATGTTATGCCCAGACTTCGTGATCCCCAAGGACCACCAGGGAGCCGAGTCCGATGCAATAAACAAAAGAGCCTCTTCCATGCTAGCATGGGCTCTGTCCCACTCACGCCGACAGCATGGTGGAAGAGAGCTTGAATACCTTTAGAATGCGTGAATTAATGAACACATATAAAGATGGGTTATAAGCCATATTTTTTGTTTTCAGGGAATGTTAGTGGTTTTGTGAGGTGAGAGCACCGGGGACATGTTGGGCGTGCTAGAAAGCTTCTAGCATGGTTCTATGTTCCCAGCTCCTGGTACATGCCCTCACATAACCCCCTTCTCTGGAGTGTGGGCTGGCCTCATTTCTAATGAATATAATACACAGCAATAAGAATTTAATACAGAAATAGGAACTCAGCATATTGTTGACCTTGGGTTCCAGAGCCTACGGATGACCGACCATCCTGAGAGAATCCACACACGCTGGGGTGCCCACTCTTTAAAATACACTTCCTTATAAATTACCTCATCTGGCTATGGTTACTGCAGATTGATTATGACACAGTTGCTTCACTTTAGCAAATAACTTGCAGACAGGAAACCATAGGCCATATATTACTTCACTACATGGTATGTTAACACAGTTCTTGGTTAGTTATCAACTGGGCTTATTTATTTATTTGCTTTTTCCCTGTACCTAATTTCCTGGTATCAAAGCACCCAAACTCTCTCATTGGACATTTTGAAGGTTTATTTGGATTGATTAGTCTTTGCTGTGGCAGCATATGGAAGTTTGTCCCCTCAGACAAAATGTAGGGTTTTTTAAAATTAATAAATTAATTAATTTTTATTTTTTTAAATATACTTTATTGATTTTACACAGAGAGGAATTGAGAGGCATAGAGAGCCAGAAACGTCAATGAGAGAGAAACATGGACCAGCCGCCTCTTGCACACCCCCTACCGGGGATGTGCCCGCAACCAATGTACATGCCCTTGACCAGAATCGAACCCGGGACCTTTCAGTCCGCAGACTGATGCTCTACCACTGAGCCAAACCGGTTTCGGCAAAATGTAGATTTTATAATAGTCCCAAGACTCAGGTGTTTCTGAAAATGCAAGTGAGACCAGAGCTAGAGCTAGGTTTCACCAGTCCATGTTAGTGGACTGATAAGGGAATGTGATTCCATTAACCTTTTGGCTATCTCTGAGATTAAAGGAATTTCTACCATATGGCAGTGTTACTACCTTCTATTTAGAGATCACTGGCTGGAGAAACTCAGCTCTCTTTGTTCAAAATAAATGCTAATAACATTAAGAAGCATAATGTGAGACTTGATGCTTGAACCAATCAGAATAATTAAATAAGAATTATTAAGGAGATGACTTTTTAAAAAGTATATATTTTATCGATTTTTCACAGAGAGGAAGAGAGAGGGATAGAGAGTTAGAAACGTCGATCAGCTGCCTCTTGCACACCCCCTACTGGGGATGTGCCCCAAACAAAGGTACATGCCCCTGATCGGAATCGAACCCGGGACCCTTCAGTCCACAGGCTGACGCTCTATCCACTGAGCCAAACCAGTCCCGGCAGGAAATGACTTTTTAATGCTGAGAGAGAGAGAGACAGAGAGAGAGAGAGAGAGAGAGAGAGAGAGAGAGAGAGAGAGAAAGAGAAAGAAAGAGAGAGAGAGAGAGAGAGAGAGAGAGAGAGAGAGAGAGTGTGTGTGTGTGTGTGTGTGTGTGTGTGTGTGTTAGGGATCTCAAAGGGACATCCAGTATTCCAACTTTGTTATATTGAGATTCATTTTCATTGGTCAGTTACAGGGTCAGTACTTTCTGTTATTTTGACATATTTGTGTCTATGTTTTTTGCTTAAGCTTCCCTGTTTTTCCTTATGGGCAAAATAGACCATATGTTTTGGCTTTCCCAGATTAGTTCTTAATCTGTTTTTCTTTCTTTCTTTCTTTTTAAAAAAATATATTTTATTGATTTTTTACAGAGAGGAAGAGAGAGGGATAGAGAGTTAGAAACATCAATGAGAGAGAATCATCATCTATCAGCTGCCTCTTGCACACCCCCCACCGGGGTTGTGCCCGCAACCAAGGTACGTGCCCTTGACTGGAATTGAAACCGGGACCTTTCAGGCTGCAGGCCAACACTCTGTCCACTGAGCCAAACCGGTTTTGGCTTAATCTGTTTTTTTCAAATGTAATTATTAATAGTGTTCACTGTCACTCTTTATAATGTCAAGGCTGGATGATAAACTGTATGGTCACACATTTTATTATGGACAGTAATGCCAGTCCTAACATTTTGCATATCTGCCGCCTTAAACCATTATACTTCAATTTCCCATAGACTGCACAAACAGATCTGAGAGCTGCTGCCCCAAGCTAACAACCCCAACTCTGAGTTCATGGTTCAGTGCTCAATCACTGAGCCACACTGGCTGGGCACTATGATTCAACTTTTTTTTAAAAAGTGAGTTCTGCTGAAATGAACATCAGAGGTGATTTTTTTTGAGGGGCAAGTCTCTTTTTAATAATAAAAATATATATATATATATATATAAATTGACTTCAGAGAGAAAGGGAAAGGGAGAGAGATATAAGAAACACCACTGAGAGAGAGAATCATTGATTGGCTGCCTCCTGCACGCACCACATTGGGGATCAAGCCTGCAACCCGGGCATGTGCCCTGAAAGGGAATCAAATAGTGACCTCTTGGTTGATTAGTACATGCTCAACCATTGAGCATTGCCAGCCAGGCTGCATGTTTCTTTTAATGATATGAATGTCACGTGGTTTTTGTGGGTAGAAAAGGAAAGTAAATGTGGAGGGGATGATATTTTTCCTTAAACTTTATGGATTGACTTTTTATGTATAAACCTTACATTTCCATTCTAAGCAGAGCAACATTTTCCTTTTTAACGCAGTGCCTGTGTGAGGTCCATTTATCCATTTGGTTCCTCCTTTGCATTTGGGCCTCCAAGACCTTGGTCTCCCTATAGGTGTCTACTTGATCTTATTGCTTGTGGCTGCAACAGTAGACCTAGAACCTTATTTCCATTTCCCCCAGTGGCCCAAGGACACCCAGATAGTTATCAGGAGGACTTTGAGTACAACTCAGTTTTTTTAGACATGGTTTAATCTCTTTCACTTTACTTCTTTCTGAAGTGGTCTTCTCTCTAATAATTATATCCCTTTAAAATAAAAGGATTAGACCATATTATTTTGTATGCTTGTTGATATTTATTGACCATGCAAAGGAAGAAAGGGAGGTATTTAAGCTCCTATTGTGATCGAGATCAAAGAAAGGCATGAGGCCAATATCCACATGGAATTCTACTGCCAAAGAATTAGATCCAGCTGAGGAAGGTTTGAGTTTTATTAGTATGTGCTCCAGCGAACCTCCAAATTTTCTCCATTATGGACAACATAACTTCCAACTCCTGGAAGGAAGAAGGAGGATAAGTGAGTCAAATGATTTGACCACCAAATCACTAAATAGTGGATGTCACTCTCCCAATTCTGTGCCACATTTCCCAGAGAAGCTCACACCCTCACATATGAACTGTCTGGGCCTTTTCACTCTATAGGGCTTTTGGCATACTCTCCCTTACCTTGGCTCACTGGTTCTCCTCCACTCAGAATTTGCCAGTAGGTTCTGTCATTACTGTTCTCCTTCAAGCCCTGAACAGAGGTGATGTAAGGGCCCCATGAGCTCTCCACATATGTGAAACTGTGGGGACAGTGAATAGGTTACAGGAACTTAGAATTTTTGAAAACATATATTTTTATTAATTTCTGAGAGGGAGAGATAAAAACATCACTGATAAGAGGGAATCATTGATTGGCTGCCTCATGCACACCCCCTACTGGGGATTGAGCTCACAACTTGGGCATGTGCCCTTTTCTGGAATTGAACCCAGGACCCTTCAGTCTGCAGGCTGACACTTTATCCACTGAGACAAGCCATTTAGGGTGGAGCTTAGAATTTTCAAAGGCAATTGTACATGGGCATTTTTCAAACTTTAATGTCCTAAGAATCACTTGAAGATGTTACCCTGAAAATGCATATTTTCTGGCCCTATCCCTAGATATTTTGATTTTGTAGGTCTGGGCTGAGACCAGGAATCTTCACATTTCATAAAGTAAGTGATTCTGATACAGGCAGTCCCAGTCCCTGCTAAATTAAGGAAATGATGCCCATGTTCCTGCCCTTCCCTCCCACCATAGAAGACACTTTGAAGACAACTTCTACCCCAAGATTATCACTGTCAAAGTTACTAAAACAGTAAATGAAAGTGTTAAACTGATGTGCAAGAGGCACTATAAGTCCTAAGTTAGTAGGTTTTCTCCTCAGAAAGAGAAACAGGGAAGAATAATTTAATATTTCATGTTTGTTTATTAGAACCTCTGCCATTTGCAACAGCATGGATGGACCTGGAGAGCATTATGCTAAGAGAAATAAGTCAGTCAGAGAAAGATAAATATCACACGATCTCACTCATTTGTGGAATATAATGAACAACATAAACTAATGAACAAAAATAGATCCAGAGACAGAGAAGCATTGATCAGACCATCAAACCTCAGAGGGAAGGCATGGGGGAAGGGGAAGAGATCAACCAAAAGACTTGTATACATGCATATAAGCATAATCAATGGACACAGGCATTGGGGGGGTGAGGGCACGAGTTGGGGTGGGGTGAGGGGGGCAATGGGGCGATAAGGACACACGTAATACCTTAATCAATAAAGAAAAATAAATAAATTAAAAAAGAATAAAATGTCCTAAAAAAAACAACAACCAAAAAAAAGTGATATGGTTTCCCTAGCTGACATGGTTCAGTTGGTTGGAGTGTCATCGATGCCCTGAAGGGTCTTGGGTTCAATCCCTAGTTGGGGCATGAGCAGGAGTTAAATAATCCATGTTTCTCTCTCCCTCTGCCTCTCCCTCTCCTTCTCCATTTCCCTCTCCCTCTCCCTCTCCCTCTCCCTTTCCCTCTCCCTCGTCCTCTCCCTTCCTTTCTCTCTAAAATAAATAGAAACATAACCTTGGGTGATGATTAAAAAAAATGACATGGTCAATGTATGTTTCAAATTTTTAGTCACATTTCTGGGAGCACTTGAAAGGAGCCTTTATCAATATATATGTTATCAATTATATAGTTTTCTGTGTAGCATCTTACATCATGTTATTAAACACAATAACAATTGTCAATTAGGCTTAAGAAACCAAGTAAACCACAGTTTTCAGAGACAAAGTCAATATCTAAATTTTAATATTTGACCTTTCTAGACCAGGGAACCTTTATCTAGGAGGTCCATGAGATCTGCTGAAAGAGGTGGGACCTGGAGAGGCTTCCAGGCATTTGTGTACCCTCTGATCTAATGATGTTTTATATGTATGTCCATTTTTCTGCAATGAGCATCCTACTCAAAGTGGTTAGTGACTCAAAAAAGGTCTCTGAGAACCACTGTTTTGGACATAAAATGCCTGTCTTAAGAAGTTATATTTATTGAAGGAGTTTTACTGACAGAAGTGAAGTTCCTGGGACTTATTCATCCACTAAGTGAACATTAATGTAATGCCTAATATGTGTTAGAAGATGAAAGGTCTCACCCCTTTCATCTGCCATGAGATGTAGATGGTCAGCAAAAACTGATTAAGATGTGTTGTGTTGTGTGTGTGTGTTTTAAAGATTTACTTAAAACATATTTTTATTGATTTTTTTTACAGAGAGGAAAGTAGAGGGATAGAGAGTTAGAAACATTGATGAGAGAGAGACATCGATCACCTGCCTCCTGCACACCCCCTACTGGGGATGTGCCCGCAACCAAGGTACATGCCCTTGTCCAGAATTGAACCTGGGACCTCTCAGTCTGCAGGCTGACGCTTTATCCACTGAACCAAACTGGTTACGTCAAGATGTGTTTTTAAAAATATATATATATTTTTATTGACATTAGAGAAGGGAGAGGGAGAGAGCGATAGAAACATCAATGATGAGAGAAAATCATTGATCAGCTGCCTTCTGCATATTCCCTACTGGGGATTGAGCCTGTAACCCAGGCAGGTGCCCTTGACTGTAATTGAAACTGGGACCCTTCAGTCTGCAGGTCACTGAGCCAAACCAGTCAGGGCTAAGATGTGTTTTAACTGTTTATTGTATTTATGTGAAGATGTATTTTTTACTCTTTCAAAATCACACTAAATCCCTTAACCTTAGGCCATATACAACATACCGAAATGCAGTCTGATTGATTGTCTGAGCTTCCTTCATCACATCCAAGAAGACAGAACCCTTTGGCACGGTTACTTTGGTGAAAAATGTTTCATTGATTTTCACAGTGTAGTTGACTGAAATCCGTGTTGGTGAAATGGTAGGTTCTACAGGTTTGAGCTCAGGAATAGAGATATTAAGGTGACCTTACAGAGAGAGGAAAGCAGAGAAGAATTATTATTTGGGACAATAAAAATAATGTTAGAGTTTGCACACCTATCCAACTTCTATCCACAAACTCCTTTCCTTTATGCAGAAGGGATTTGCTACAGGAACAAGTGACATCAATCAAGGGGCAGAGCTCTCATGTGATGAAAGCAGAAATGAAAACCAGCCGAAACCGGTTTGGCTCAGTGGATAGAGCGTTGGCCTGCGGACTGAAAGGTCCCGGGTTCGATTCCGGTCAAGGGCATGTACCTTGGTTGTGGGCGCATCCCCAGTGAGGAGTGTGCAAGAGGCAGCTGGTCGATGTTTCTCTCTCATCGGCGTTTCTAACTATCTATCCCTCTCAATTCCTCTCTGTGTAAAATCAATAAAAATATATTTAAAAAAAAAAAAAAGAAATGAAAACCAGATGCTCACCAGCTTGTGAATGCTTGTGCTCAGCTTGACTCCCAGCTGTTTAAACATTTCAGTTACCCTCTCCCCTATTTCTCATGGAGGCTCCTGAGTTTTTCCCTTTGGTACAGCTTACAATAATGCTTCGTTGTTGTTTTTTTTTTTTTTTGCCTTTTTATTTCTTAACATTTATTGAAAAAATAGTGCACCAGGAACTGTACTAGTCATTTTGTGTGAACTGTTTCATTCAGTCCTTACAAAAACCTACATTAGATACTATTATTTGCATTTCTTACGTTAGAATCTTGAAACTTAGAGTTTAGACATTTTGTCCAAGTTCCCTAAACCTGTCAGTGGCTGAACCAGGAATGAGTGAGATAGAAGAATAAGTTTATCGATGCATGCTGCAATTTCTTTCAATAATGCCATATTCCTTCCACACAGATGTCTTATTTCCCTGAGGGATCACTTACTGTGCACAATGGGAAGTCAGAGATACCATACTTTGTTTAAGATAGGAATGATATTCAGAACATCTCTCTGTTTCCAGCAATCAGAAAAATCCCTTTGGAGATAGACATCTTTTAATCAAGTCTACCTTGTTTATCAGTGTTTAAACCAAGAATGACACCTACTACCTTGTTAAGAACAAATCCTCAGATGGGAATAATCTATGATGACATATCAAGGACTGAGCTCTGTGTGGAAACTATGATGCTTTAGAGATTTATTTGGTCACCTTTGGTCCCCAAGAACATCTAAATCTCACATGCTTTGGGTATTATTCTAAAAGGCAAAAATAGTTTACTCTTTACTACTTTACCTGGACCACTGGCACAAGAAGAGACATTGTTAACATCCAAGTAGGTCTTTCCCATCAGGGCAGGTAAGATCTGGGCTGCACCAGTTGGCATTTGGAATGCTCCCTGAGAAATTTCCTTGAGCACTGTGTCCAGAGTTTGTTGACAATTCCATTTATTTTTGTTATAATAGTTTGGTGAGACAAAGAGAGCCTAATGAGAGATAGAGATTGAGAAAGAGAGAGAGAGAAGGAGAATGACTTTAAATAGGGGAAAGCTTACATCTTATACAGTAAATATTCATTTGACATTGACTACATAGGAGGTACTTTATGCACATTTCCTGCCTTTAAGAAGCTTATCAACTACTGCCGGTGGGGAGGTGGCAAATTGCTTAATAATCCAAACTGTAATAACATCAATGAGAATAGACTTTCTGTACCATATTCATTCTTGTGCCCCAAACACTGGAACAATACCTGTCATATAGGAGGTACTCAATACATATTGTTAACAAACTGTTGTTAAGGAGCTCTCTAGGAGAAGCATTTAGTGGCAGTCTCTCAAAAGAGGAAGAGCTCTAAACATTTAGTGGGGTTAAGGAAAGGCTTGATGGAGAAAGTAGTACTTGAGGTAGTCCTTAGTTTATGATAGCATTTTAGTAGGTGACATGAGGAGGGGAACCCTGTACCCAGAGAGAACAGAAAGAGAAGGTGCTAGAGTAGCAGTGGCTAGGGCATGGCCTGGCGGCGATAAGCTTGTCTGCATTTTAACAAAATCCTCAGAGAATTTCTTCTGGTCTGGGAAGCTGATATATGGAAAACCCCTCAGGGACATTGTGGAAGAACAGTCTAGACAAGGAGGTTGGGGCCAGATTGGTAGACCCTTGAGTTTTAGGATGAGGTGTCCAATATTATTTGCTCAACAGTGGGAAGCCTAATAGTTTCTCTCTCTCTTTTTTTTAAGCCTAATAGTTTCTTGAATAGAAACTTTCCAGGCAGCAGATGGAAACTGGATGGAAGGAGCAGAATTATGGATAGGAAAAGTTAGGAGAGTATTAGAATGAGAAAGACAAGAAGTAAATGTCTTGGACTTGAAGTTGTTTCCCTGTAGTTTCTGAGGGAAGAGCAGTCCCCCTTTTCCACCCTTTCTTAAGATTCTTAAAGTTAACAGGTAGTCAATAAACACTTATGGGATAATAAAAGAAACAAAACCGATCATATTATATCTCCTCTTAAGAGCTGTCTTGCAGGCAGGAAACTCTTGATCCTACTGTGAATTAATGTCACGTGTAGAGCTTTTAAACAAGACCAAGGCCATGACCCACCCTAAATTTCTGGTGGATTAACTGGCTGGTGTGGACCTGAAAGATAAAAGCTCCTGGTTCAAAATGTGCAGCTTGAATGAGAAACCACTGTTTTATATTAAATTTAAATGTAGCAAGGCAGACAACATGGATAATAACAACAATATAACCTTATGATTGACCCCTGCCTACAACCAGCCTTACAATGTAATTTTTTCTAAGGACCCTATGCTGACCATGCAAAACACCTGGATCTTCCTAAAATGTGTAATATTCTTGATGTTTTTGGTCTTTGTCTTGCTATCCTCTGTCGCTTTGAAGGTTCTCTCACCCTGAGTCAGCAGGGCAAACTCCTAAAGACTCAGTGAATTGTTTTTCTGTAAGTATTCCTTGATATCTTCTTGGAGTTGAATAAATCAGTGCAGGTATAAAGTCTCAGACTTCAAGGAACATATACAGGAGAGTGTAGGTGCTGAGAGTGAGTTTTGAAACCAACTGTTTAGGTTGCATCACTTTCTAGCTTTGTAATGTCAGGCAAGTTACTGTTACTCCATATCTCATGCTCCTATTCTAGGAAATTAAAGTAATGATTCTTTCCTCATTGGGTTGTTGTGTGCGTCAATAAGTTAATGTTAATAAATTACCAGCTGCTGTTCCCGCCACTGCCGCTTCTACAACAATATCTAATTTGGGCGTTAAGATGAAAACTCAAAACAATGGTATATGGTAAAGTGTGAAATTGCATGTGATAGTACAAGATAGGTTGTAGTTGTAGTAGACTCTAGAATTTCTTAAAGAAGTTGTAACCAAGGAAAGCTTTATAGAAGCATTGGCTATGGAAAGGTAAAGATTGAAGGTAAGGAGAAATACTTTTCAGTCAGGGAGGGGAATCATATGAACAGAATCAATGGTAATATAGGAAAGAGAATGGATAATTAAATCTTAGAAGGCTAAAAAGAAAGAATGAAGTTATTGCTTTTCTCCGTGACTCCCTTCCCTATTTCCTGTGTTAGCCTTTGACTTACCTGCATAGCTTCTCCTGTACTATATATATTCCCAACGAGACCATTTCCTTTTTTCTCAGACAGAATCTTTTTTACCAGTGACTCTATATAATTATTGATATGCTGTAAATCCTCTCCATTTGCTAGGATCTGCTGATTCATTATGCTCCTCTTCACACAGGTCAGGGCCAGGACAGCCATTGCACCAGTATCTGTCAGGAAACCAAATATTGATGAGAGAGTGACCAACCATGCCAGTTTGCCTAGGACTGATGGGTTTACTGGTATGTGAGACTTTCAGTGCTAAAAAAGGAACATATCTGGGTAAACTGGGATGGTTGTTCATGCTAGTTGGTGATGGGAGAGAAGGATTTCAAGGGATAGCAATCATCCCTTCAACACTAATCACTCCAATATTTTAAGATTTCTTCCTTATGTTGAGTAGCCATGTACCTTGTACTCAATAATTCACATCTTGGTCATAGAAACACATGAATTTGTAGGTGCATACTCATGAACAGTCTTCCACTTTTACATCTTGTTTTCCATTTTCATTTTTTTCATCTTTCAGCCATATTTTCAAAGGAATTGAGAAAACAAAGGATGACAAACCAAACAAAATATGTCTTTGTAATATTTCAAGGTTTCCATTAGACTAATTAATAAATAATGCTTAAGAGAATTGTTTTCCGATAAACCTCTTTTAGGTGGAGGATGAGGCAAAAGATTGAAAGAAGGGAAAATAAGGTGTGAAGTTTTTTTCGGGCTTGTTACTTAGTTCCCCCCTAGGTGTTGGCCTCCCTCTTTCAAAGGAAAAAAAGTATAAGAAATCTCATGTTTTCCTTACTATCCAGAGATATGGAATGCTTTTCTTTGAGAAGCTTTGAGGAAGATTAGCTTTTGTGTATCTGAATCCGTAGGGGCTGAGCACCAATACTAGCTGTCTAGAGGCAACTTTTTTTTGGATGGGTAAGCTAATCCAGTGGAAAGTTTCTGGTAATTCCCCATTGTGAATACACATTTTAATGAGCAAAATATTGTGCCTTATTATTTGGAGAGGTTGTGTGTTGTTGAAGTAAACTCATATATCCAAGTGATTGCAATAAACTGGAAAAAGAGGCAGGGGTTAAGATAAATAGATTCCACTGTATTCCCTTTCTCTATCACTTATGATTTCTAAAGTGCCTTATATGAAGATTCTCATGTTATATCTTAATTTTAAATATGGGAAAATTAAAGTGGTGTTAACATCCATTGGTTCTATAACTCAAAAGCTGGCATAGGATCCATGTTTTTCTACTATACTACACATCTAGAAAAAGACTTAACTTCAGTTTCCATTCTTCTAAAAAAAGAAAACTCCCCTCTGAGGACACTAGGATAGATGAAATAGAAAAAAAATCTAAGTACTTACTTGTAGAAAAACTCTAAGGGCAAGGCCTACTAATAACTGTGTCCACTCTATTAAGGGAATTGAGTTTAATGACTCACCTACTGAGAACTGACCACTAAGATAAAAGTTTTTATTTTCCGGATTGAAGTAATTTTTAACTTCGGTGATTGTGTAGCTCCCATTGAACAGGCACAAGGTCAGCAGGTCCAGGCTGAGTTGGTAATAGCTAGTCAGCGGATTGCCATCATGTACTCCTGGCAGAGAGAAAAGAAATACCTTATGCATGGAAATGGTACTGGGGTAATTCATTTGAAGTCTATTCCTATTCACTTTATTCCTATTTCTTTACACTGAATGAGAGATAAGTAATAAAAAAGGAGAATCCTTCACAGAATCAGAAAACTTGAGAAATTTAAAGGCTCTAAGAGCCACCAAATTAAAATCCTTAAATTTTTATTACTGAGAAGACCCAGCATTAAAAGTATTAAAATACTATCCTGATATTCAGATGGTTATAAAGCTAGGACATGGATTTCCCACCACCAAGCCTCCTGCATGTTCAATAGTAATGAGCTGAAGCTATAAGAAGTTGAGGCCATCTCAAAGAAGGATGGGATTGGAGGGACTTATTGAATAATAAGATATTGGATATGAGTTAAAATAAAAGCAATGCACCTTACTGGAAGCCATCATGGTCAACCTATTATTTCCAGTGATGATGTACTATTGGCCATCTTTAACTTCCATATTAGTATTGTATGCTTCAGTACTTATGATACAATGTCTTGTATTGCTCAGCTATTTCTGGTGTGATTCATTATTTGCCTAAAAGTCAATCTTGGATAGGACTAGAGAACTGTGAATGTGTGTGCATGCTTAATGTAGGGTCACTGTTCAGTTGAACATATTTGAAAAGACAATTCAAGATGCATATAGAAAGGGAAGAAGGGAAGGTTATCTACAAAGATAGAGTGAGATGAATGGAATGAAGAGGAGAAGGAAGAATGGAAGGACACTTCATACAGTTTCAAATCAGTAGAGAAGAAGACAAGGTTTTCCAACATCTGTAAACATTGATTCTCACCCATATTTTCAATTTCTTTTTGGAATTTCTCTTCTAGTTGGCTGACCAGATAAAAATATGTATCACTTTCATCAGAGTTCTGACATGTTCTCAAAGCCAGTATAATCAAGGCAAGCTGTCCCGAGGTTAAATCTGACCATGAAAAGAAAATTATTCAATTTTAACAAGACATATACTTCTGATATTTTTGGCCTCTCGTCTTCTTTGTGACTTAAGTTTCCTGTCACTTCTTTCCACTCTAAATTAATATTTTACTGTTCTCATCTTTATCTCCAAAGCATAGCTTTTGCTAGCTTCACTGTAAAAATGTAAGCTAGATGAAATCATGGAATCTTTTTGTAATCTTGAAATCCTTATAAAAATAAAAAAAGAAGCAAAATAGATAAATAATAACATCTTGGGATCTTCTCTCTTTGTGGTGTCATCTTGCCAGGATAGTAATAAGTAACTTTAATATTTCACCTTATAGAGTATAAAAACACTTAGAATTTTCATAATTTTTGCAATAAGAGATAGGTAGGGTTAGCTTCATTTCCCCCTTATGTTAAATAGAAAGTTGAGGCTCTGTATTGACATAATAGGTACAAGGTGGAGCTTGGACTGAAACTAAGGCCACATGTCTCTTGTTCTATGGTTGCCTCTGTATTGTCAGCTTTCTTAGTTGTGGTCCACATCCCCATCTGGTTGTTGTGAACTCAGCTAGTTTGTAGTGCCATATTAACGGTTAAGACTCCATGATTTCTTTTGATTTTCCTGTGACCTCTTAAACAAAGATGGTTTTCAAGAGCCAAAGAAGTAAGTGGCTCTTGAGTAAGTGGCAGGGAGATTGATATTTTGAGGCGCCTTTCTGTCATCTGAAGTTTTATATACGTAGCTGGATAGATGTTAGCAGGGATACTTTGGACACACCATTTTTAGGACTCACTGGAGATAATCTTTATGGATAGGGAATTGTTATCCTAAACCTTCCAGAGAATACAGTACTCACCCTTCTTTTCCTCACTGACTCTGACTTCTCTTAACAGCCGTTGTTCGAAGTTTTGGTCCTGGAACCCAACAAGTCTGAGGGACAACAGGACATTGGCAGCTTGGATTCCTCTGGTATATTTTGAATAGATCATTGTGCTTAGTAGAGGGTTTAAACGGGAGTAGTTTTCTTTGCTTATCTCTGTGGCAGGGGAGGGAGGAAATAAAAAACACATTGAAAATATTAAAGCTCAGAACAGTGATATTAAAATATTTAGGAACAGGTATGGCACAGACATAGAACAATTCAGTGGTCATTGGCTAAGTTGATAGAACAATAAAAGATGGGTTTAAAGCTCCTGCTATGCCAGGGGTTAGTACTTCTTTACCAACCAGCATGGAAGTATTTCAATATTTTAACCACCTTACCAGTGGGTGCTGACAGAAAATCAACCTTCCTCAAAGATCTAGTATCATTTCCTAATTTTGAATATGAGGCCTAGAGAGGGTGTCATTAAAGAAAACTTGGTAATCAGAGTCTTAATGGAGACTAGCATACACAACTTTTGACTTCAGTCTATAGGTTTTTCTAATTTCCGGATTCCATTATTTTTCACCTTCTTCTAACTCAATTCGGTTAATGCTGGGGTAGAGAAGAGAAGCATTCTATGTTATATTGGTGATTGACCCCAAAGTTGAATTGTCTGATTGCCTAACTGGCCAGGCATCAAGATCATTATTCAGTAGTATGTATATTCTGGAAACCCTCCAGTTTTAGGCAACAACCTGTCCACAGGTGAAAGGATGGAGGGAGTCACATTATACTGTGGAAGGAAAAAAGAGAATCCAGAATCCCCAAGAACTAGAGGAGAACAAGAAAAGTTAGTTACCACTTAGACCATTTCTAAATGTTCTTTGATAATAATCCCAAGAAAATCCTACCCATTTCAATTATCATGGGTTAGTGGGATAGTGAGAAGAATGTGAGCCCTGGATCCAGGCAGACTGTAGCTGCATTATATGCTCCTTAACTTATGACTGTGGGTAAGATATGTTACTTTCCTTACCTCCAGTTTCCTTGTTTTAACAACTACTCCATAAATATTGGACAATAAATCAATAAATTATAAAATACTGTACAAATTGTTACTTTTAGCTTAGTTGGAGTTTCTATCCCTATACTTAGAGAATCCAGGCTATGTGATTTCCCCTGCCCACCCTTCTTCATTTTAAAGAGAGATCAGGAAGATCTGAATTCAGTGATCATAGAAAGGTCATGGTTTGCCACATATACAATTGGATAATTGTGAGTCATCTCTGACATTTTGTGGAAGAACCTCATTCAGCAGATTTTCTGGCTCCAAAACAGACTTTTTAGTTCCTGGTCAATAACTCCAACCAGCTTCCTTGACCAACAACTCCAACCAGCTTCTTTGACCACTAAAGTACGGTAAATTATTTTGTACAGTGGATTGAATTTTAAGTCTCCATAGAAACTCCCTATTCTTAGGATACAATAAAGAAAACGACAGGCCAGAAAATAAAATTAGAGTTGGCCTAGTCTTTGCTTTAGCTTGTGTGATACAAGTCTTTCTGTTGTGGTATTGATCTCTTCTTGTGTGCTAGAAAGTACCAGGAAGATGTAGCCACAGTTGGCACCATATAGTCACCTTTGTACTGATTTAAAGTTCAATTCCAGGGTAAAGACTTATATGCAGAAATCATGCATCTGAGAGCTACAGCAGACTTTAATAAATCACCTGCTTCAACACCCTCCCCCAATTAACCTCCATTTATGACTTAAGCTAGAAAAATCAGAAATATTGGATTATTCAGCTACTAAGGGGTCAGACTAGACCTAAACCCAGTTTTTAGTTCTTACTATTTTTTAATAGAACCATATAGTCAACTGGAGTCTATTCCCAAAGGAGAGATGATGGGGGTTGTACCCATGTCCTGTAGGAAGAAAGTTGAAAGGAGGGGAACATGTAGCATAAAACAGCTAAATTCAATAATGACAAGAGAACAGTTTTCGTTATTTAAAAGAGATTATTAATATTACTTTTTTTTTCTGTGTAGTCACAAAAGGTTAACCCAAAGCACAATGGGTTGAACTTTAGAACTATGGATTATATCTCAAAATCAAAGGATAATTTCTCATGATCTTGAAAATTTTTTTGGGGGGGGTGTCATGAATTTTCTACCATTGAACATGAACCGAGATAGACAGCAGCTTGGTAGCATCACTGTTGTAGAGAGGATCTGAGCACAGAAAGAATAGTTAAGCAAGTGACCATTGAATCCCTGATCCCTCATAACAATAGTTGTGTAACTTTCCTTTCCATCTCTGGCCACCCTTTACCTTACACATAGAGCACAACCACATATAAAACTGAAATGGGATGCTTTTTTCAGGTAACTCTCGACAAAGTTTCCTGTCAGTAGCTGTTAGGAGACTATCACAGTAGCATAATTTTAGATCAAAGGATACTCACCACAGATGGTGCATTGTTGGCTTGGAATAAGAGAAAATAATAAGAGCCCCGCGAAGGGCAGCTGGAGTGATTGTCTCATCTTTCCAACAGTAAAATGGAATGGTGAGGGCTTGGCTGCTTATTTATTGAATAACAGACAGAAAATAACGAGAGCTCCTCCTTCAGCTTGCCCGCAGCCTCTTTTACTCAAGCAAATATTGAGCAATTCGGGTAGGTGTGGTGAAGTGTATTTTTCCAAGTAATATCACAAACCAGGAAGAAGACTTGAAAGATATGGTCAGTGAGAATGAGGTAATAATTTGTCATTGTTTTCTATCCCAAACCTTCAAGTTTCACATTTCCTATTTGCCTTCAGCCCAATGAGAATAAATTAGGTGAGTGACTATTTTCAGTAATATTTCCATTTTTTTTCCATTCTGCTTTTGTTATTTTTTTTAAAAATTTATTTATATTTTTTTTATTGTCTAAAGTTTTACATATGTCTCCTTTCCCCCCAATTGACCCCCTCCCCTATCCCTTCCAGTTCCAGGCAAGCCCCCACCGCCCCAGTGTCTGTGTCCATTGGTTATACTAATACGCATGCATGTATATCCTTTGGTTGCTCTCTACCACCCTCCCCCCTACCATTTGTCCCTAGATCGATCTATTCTTATTCATCAAATGTCGATCATTATATCCCACAGGTGAGTGAGATCGTGTGATATTTATCTTTTTCCAACTGGCTTATTTCGCTTAACATAATGCTCTCCTGTTCCAAATGGTAAAAGTTCCTTCTTTTTAATAGCCACATAGAATTTTATCATGTATATGTACAACAGTTTTTTAATCCACTTATCTGCTGATGGGCACTTAGGCTGTTTCCAAATCTTAGCTATTGTAAATTGTGCTAATATGAACATAGGGGTGCATATATTCTTTCTGACTGGTGTTTCTGTTTTCTTGGGATATAGTCCTAGAAGTGGGATTGCTGGGTCAAATGGGAGTTCCATTTTTAACTTTTTCAGATAACTCCATACTATTCTCCACCGTGGCTACACCGGTCTGCATTCCCACCAGCAGTGTAGGAGGGTTCCTTTTTCTCCACATCCTCACCAGCGCGTGTCCTTTGTTGATTTGTTGATGATAGCCATTCTGACAGGTACCTCACTGTTGTTTTAATTTGCTTCTCTCTGGTGATTAGTAACTTTGAGCATATTTTCATATGTTTCTTGGCTTTCTGTATGTCCTTTTTCAAAAAGTGTCTATTTAAATCCTTTGACCATTTTTTTTTGATTGGATCATTTATCTTCCTTTTGTTAAATTGTATGAGTTCTCCGTAAATTTTGGAGATTAAACCCTTATCAGAAATATCATTGGTAAATATGTTCTCCCATGCTGTGGGCTTTCTTGTTTTGTTGATGGCTTCTTTTGCTGTGCAGAAGTTTTTTATTTTGATGTAGTCCTATTTGTTTATTTTGTCCTAAGGGCTGTGTCTTTAAAGATATTGCTACTTTGACATATGTCTGCTACTTTGCTACCTATGGAGTCTTGTAGGATTTTTATGGTTTCCTGTCTTACATTAAAGTCCTTTAGCCATTTTGAGTTTGTTTTTGTGTATGGTGTAAGTTGGTGGTCTAGTTTCATTTTTTTTTTTTTGCATGTATCTGTCCAGATTTCCTAGCACCATTTATTAAAGAGACTGTTTTGACTCTTTGTATGTTCTTGCCTCCTTTGTTAAATATTAATTGAGCATAATGGCTTGGGCCAATTTATGGGTTCTCTGTTTTGTTCCATTGGTCTATATGTCTGTTCTTGTGCCAGTACCAGGCAGGTAAGTACGTGGCTTAGTAATATAGCTTGATATCTGGTAATGTGATCCCTCCAACTTTTGTTCTTCTTTCTCAGGATTACTGTTGCTGTTCAAGGTCTTTTTTTTTTTAAAATTCCAGATGAGTTTTTGGAGAGTTTGTTCTAGATCTTTGAAATATGCCATTGGTATTTTAATTGCAATTGCATTGAATCTGTATATTGCTTTGGATAGTATGGACATTTTAATGATGTTGATTCTACCAATCTATGAACATGTATGTTCTTCCACTTGTTTATGTCTTCCTCTATCTCTCTCTATTTTGAAAAATGTCCTGTAGTTTTCCAAGTACAGGTCTTTTACATCCTTGGTTAAGTTTATTCCTAGGTATCTTAATTTTTTTGGTGCTATAGTAAATGGAATTTTATTTTTCTTTTCTATTTCCATGTGTTCATTATTGGTGTATAAAAAGGCCATAGATTTCTGTGTGTTAATTTTGTATCCTGCTACATTGCCAAATTCATTTATTAGGTCCAGTAGTTTTTTGATGGAGTCTTTTGGGTTTCTATGTACAAATAGCATGTCACTTGTGAAAAAGGACACTTCTTCTTTTCCAATTTGGGTGCCTTTTATATCTTCTTCTTGTCTGATTGCTATGGCTAGCACTTCCAGTACTATCAAACAGGAGTGGTGAAAGTGGACATTTTTGTCTTGTTCCTGTTCTTAGGGGAAATGAGTTTAGTTTTTGGCTATTGAGTATAATGTTGGCTGTAGGTTTGTCATATGATGTTGAGATATGAGCCCTCTATTCCCACTTTGCTGAGAGTTTTTATCAAGAAAGGGTGTTGGATTTTGTCAAACGCTTTTTCTGCATTGATTGATATGATTATGTGATTTTTAAAAATATATATTTTATTGATTTTTTACAGAGAGGAAGAGAGAGGGATAGAGAGTTAGAAACATTGATGAGAGAGAATCATTGATTAGCTGCCTCTTGCACACACCCTACTAGGGTTGTGCCCGCAACCAAGGTACATGCCCTTGACCAGAATCGAACCTTGGACCTTTCAGTTTGCAGGCTGATGCTCTATCCACTGAGCCAAACCGGTTTCGGTGATTATGTGATTTTTGTCTCTCAGTTTATTTATGTGATGTATCACATTAATTGACTTGAAGATATTATACCTTATTTTTGATGGGGATAGGGCTTACAACACATAAAAATGGAAGCAGAAGTTCTAAGTTTGAAATTGGACAGGCAGAATAGGGGAGTGGTTTTTGACCTATGATTTTCTCCTAAGATAGATGCCCTATGAATTTCCAGGCCAGGAGGATAACCACAGAGATGCACATCAAATGTGGATTTTTGCTGTGCCATGTAAGATGCTATATGCTACATGTGAGAACTGTTGTTTATCAGTCTTCTAAGAACTAATAGTGAATACTATCAGTTTATCTTTAAAATGTTTGCTCTGGGTCAGCAAGATGGTGGAGTAGGAAGTTGTCTGCTCACATCACCCCACGGAAACAGCAACTGATGCAGCCATCCATGGACAAAAGTTCCTGTGTGGCAACTTCAGGTTCCAGGTAAGAGGTTGTGAAACCCCAGTGGAGCTGCTGAGGAGGGCTGCATCGAGAAGGCACACCAGTGGAAACAGACTTGTATTCATATAAGCTAACGCACAGAATCAAAAAACTATTATTTTTCTTCCTGGCTTATATCCTGTTATATCCTGAGAAGGCAGGTTCACTGACCATGGTCCTGGCTACAGACCCAGAAACAGCCTTATGTAAGTCCCTTAACCTCTGTGAGTCTATTTCCTTATCTGTAAAATGTAGGTAATAGCTCTTCTCTCCTAAGGTTTTGTGAGAACTCTATTACCACAAAGGTGCTTTGAATAGTACCTAGTAGTTATAGGCAGTACATAATTCTCAACTTTAAAAAAAAAAGATAGTAACATGTTTTTATTACATAAACATTAAAATATTCCTCGTGGGAGGTGGTCTTCAGTTTGCTTCCTGCTTTCACAGAATATCAATTATCTATGGAAATTGTCTAAGGATGATTTATGAAACACTCTCACACTCCCACCACAAAGACTCAATGCCTACATTTTTCAACCAGATTCCTGAGAAAAAGAATCAGTTTTGTTTATTTACACTGTAATACATAAATTTTCTTTCAAGATATGAAAAGGATGGACTTCTAAAATGAGTTTCCTTTTGTTTACAAATTCTATAAAAACACATTAAGTAGTGCTCATGCTTTTCCTCTGACTTGAAAATATTCCCGTTTACCAGAAAATAACAATGAACAATGATATGCAAACCACATTAATCTTGCAGCAATATAATGTCAACATCATTGTGAACACCTTGCAAAAGTAGCTCTCCTGGGTATGTAACACTTTTCCTTTGTTTTGCAGCTTTGAGCATTCCTACCAATGCTTCAAAGAGGTTGGCACATTTGTCATCTCAGAAGAGTACCCCAAATTTCACATTTAACTTCCCATCAGCATTTTTTTGAACCCAAATGGTGAATTTCCTCCACTAAGAGGTTAACCTCATGTTGCACATTCATTCCTGCCTCTCTGCCTCCTTTGCTAGTTGGTGGAAAACCCTGTTCAGCGGGGGGCGGGCTATCTGATTAAAGGCTCCTAGGAGGAAGAGGCTGAGGTAGGAAGTGACTGAGGCACAGAGAAAGGCTGGTATCCATTATTCTCAACTTTTATTGTCTCAATAACCATCAACTCAGTTGTATCTACCTGAAGTCTGATTGTCAAGCCTGACACCTGACTCCCTCAATCACTGGACTAATCAGTCTCCAGTGTCAAACATTCTACCTTCTGGGGCCAGTTGGCTTCTCTCTGCATTTCTCTGGTCTAAATTACCATAATCTCTGCACCTCCAATTTTTTGCCTTAGCCACTTGTACCCTCCTCCAATAATTAAAAAAATATTTTTATTGATTTCAGAGAGGATGGGAGAGGGAGAAAGAGAGAGAGAAACATTAATGATGAGAGAAAATCATTGATCATTTGCCTCTTGCACACACCACATGGGGATCGAGCCCGCAACCCAGGCATGTACCCTGACTGGGAATCGAACTGTGACCTCCTGGATTATAGGTGGACTCTCAACTACTGAGCCAGTCCAGTCCAGCCAAATCATTTTTAATTTAACTCCTAGAGTAGCATTTCCTAAACTTGATTAATATGTAGACCCCACCTAAAGAAAAGGAATTCTCAAGGAATACAGTTTGATTCAGAGTGCCTTAGACTTTGTATTTGGGAAAAAGTCACTTTTGAATATTTTAAAATCTTGCAGGAGAGATATTTGCTTATTCTGTTAATGCTTTAAGTTATTCAAATCCTCATAGAATTGAAAATATATCTGTGACTCTGTGGGCTCTGAGCGCTGTTTCACACCTCCAATGATCGATCTTCCAAAGCATAATTCTGATTCTTTGCTTCCCGGTTAAAGATTTGAAGACTTCCATTGCACTTTGAATAAAACTCCATATTTTAAATGTGATCTCTAAAAACCTGCTATCTTCTGACCCTTTTATGTCTCTCCAGCATTTATTTCACTATTTTTTTTTGTTATGTTCCAATTCACTTTTCCCCCCACTTCCATTATGCCAAGTTTCTTCCTGCCTCAAGACTTATTTGCATGTGTGGTTTTCCTCTCTTGAATGCTGGCTTTTGGGTAGTGCTGCTTCCTGTCCCCTCCAATGGCTCATACTTCAGTGTAAATACCACTTATTAAGGATGCTCTCTCTGCACTCCCCAGACCTGGTTATGTCCCTCTGTTATCTTCTCTCTTGGTGTTCTGTACTTTATTTTGTAGCAAAGGACCTAAATAGACACTTCTCTGAAGTGGACATACAGTTCGCCAAGAGACATGCTCAGTGACTAATCATCAGAGAGATGAAAATTAAAAAGGCAATGAGGTGTCACCACATACCTGTCAGAAAGGCTACCATCAACATATCAACAAATGGCAAGTGTTGGTGAGGATGGGAGAAAAAGGAACCCTAGTACATTGCTGGTGGGAATGCAGACTGGTAAAAAATTAAATATAGAACTGCCATTTGACCCAGTGACCCCACTTCTAGGAATATATCCTAAAAAACCTGAAACACCAATCAGAAAGAATATATGCATCCCTATGTTCAAAGTAGCACAATTTACAATAGATCTGGAAACAGTCCAAGTGCCTATCAGTAGATGAATGGATAAAAAAAGCTGTGGTACATTTATACCATAGAATACTATGCAGTAATAAAAAGAAGAATCTCTTACCCTTTGAGATAGCATGGAAGGACCTGGAGAGTATTATGCTTAGCAAAATAAGCCAGTCAGATAAAGACAAGTATCACATGATCTCAGTCATATGTGGAATCTAATAAATAAAATAAACTGATGAAAAAATAGATCCAGAGACATAGAAGCATGAACAGACTGATGAATCTCAGAGGGAAAGTGCTGGTGGGTAGGTGGATGGGGAAAGATTAACCAAAGAACTTGTATGCATACTAGAAGCCAAGTGCATGAAAATTCATGCCCTGGAGGGGGGTGGTTCCTCAGCCTGGCCTGCCCCCACTCACAGTCTGGGAGCCCTCAGGGGCAGGAGACAACCCGGAGATCAGGGGAAGGTGATGCCCCCTTCACACTTCTGCCACTGCTGGTAGCGAAAGCCTCAGCTGGCCCTGGTTACTTGAGCCTCAGGCAGCCCTGGGCGCCTGGGCAGCCATCATCTGAGGCTTGCCTGTGCCTCAGGCCAGCCTTGGGTGGTTTGGGGCTGAAGGGACTGGGGAACTCTGGAGGCAGGCGCACAAAGTGGCCAGACCTGGTTGGGGACAGGCCCGGCCATGCCATGCGCCTGCCACCCAGGTGGGGCTGTGGAGACTGGGTGCCACCATCTTGTGGCTGTGGGTGCTGCCATCTTTGAGGGTGTGGCAGTCAATTAGCATATTCCCTCTTTATTAGATAGGATATGTATAACTCATGGATACAGACAATAGTGTGGTTAAGTCCTGGAGGGTGGGGACAGGGGCAGGGTAGAAGAGGGTCAGTGGAGAAGAAAAAAAAAGAGACATCTGTAATACTTTCAATAATAAAAATAAATGTAAAAACAATGGTCAAGGTAAAGGTAAGTCTTTCTTGTTCACTGCTGTATCTCCTACTATTCCATGAAAATTACTCCCAACATTAGAGGTTGTCAAATGTTTGCTGAAAGGAGCCACCTCAGATTCAGAGCCAAATTACAAATTGATAACATTTTTTTTAAACAACATGCACATATTAGTAGATAATATCATTGGAATAAATATAAGAAATTTATACAGGAGCAAACTAGAAAAGTAAGCAGTTGAGTTGGCTTCCATCAGGATTGAGAGAGAATTCAAGATTTGAGCAACTGGGGTTTGGAGTCAAGGTCATTCAAGTATTAAGTGTGTTAGAGTTCTCTATTCCACATTTCCTTATCTAATCATGCAGATCTACTTGGAAATAATCTACACTCCTTTTCTTTCATCTCTCCTTGATGATAAGCAAGATTTATGTAATTTTGGTTATTTGCTTGACTTACTGAAGGTGAATATTGAGGAATAAGCCAAGCACCAAAATATCTAGTAAAACTCAAGTCTTTCTAGGCTTATCAGCAGAGCAAGACTAGGTCCTAAGGGCTCCCAATGGTAGTTGAGGGGCGGGACCAACTCCCAACCTCACCCAATTGTTATTGAGGGGTGGGCATTGATATTATGTGCATATCTAGTCTCAGGCCTACAAAGTCATACAGCTAAGTTTATCTTCATCATTATTCAAAGAGGCTAAAGCAGACATTTTTAGAAACAGCAGAGAATTCGAACCAGCACTTTGTTACAAATTAGGGGTTTTCCTTCTCATTCACCCCACCCTTGTCCCACAAGCTTTTCAGCCTTGTGGTACAATGATCACAGGATGTTTTGGTGAACAGAGTTGTCTAAATTCTTTTACTACTTCCTGCTGGAAAGGGTCGCTGTCCAAAGGGTTAACGTCCTGTTTCTTCCTCTTGGAGAGGTCTGTAAGGAATTCTTCTGGCTTGTAGGACCATTTGAAGTTTAAAGGCATCTAGACGGGATGAGATAACAGATTTAGAAGACATGGTTCTAGGATTAAGGCTATCAGTAGCATAAACAGTGGTCCTCTAAATGGAAGGAGCCATTTCCAGACTCCTTCCCTCCCCACCTGCAGCCTAGGTCTCAGATAACTCCTGTCTTATTTTTGAAGCTCGATCAGCTAGTTTCTTGGCCCCATCCCTTACAATACCAGACTGGTTAGCATAAAATAGCATTCTTCCTCAAGGAACAGGCACAGTCCCCCTTTCTCCGCTGTGAGAAGGTCTAGTCCTCTTCGATTCTGGAGAGTAACAGCTGCCAGTGAGTGGTTAAGATTAAGAAAGTTCAGTAACAGTGGAAGAATTAGCCTTAGCTTCATTGTGTTCCTTTGCTGTGTAGGAAGCAGTAATTTTATGGTGCCTCTGTGTTCCAGCAAGGGCAGAAGAGCTCTCCTCCTGGGACTAGCCTGGGGTTCTGGTGGCACTCATAAAAAGACAAAATGAGAATTATTAGAAAGAAAAAAAAACCAATAATTATCCAGAGATACCAGAGCATTTTCAACTTAAGAGAAGATAAGAAAGATTAGTGTAAGGGAGAATTCAGCAGGGTATTTCTGAATCCCTTGGAGCAGGTTGATCAGCCAGGTCTGTTTTCTTAAAGGTGATCCACAGGGGGTGTTTCTGGTCAGAGATCACCTTCCACTCAGGCTGGATGTCACTTGGCTGGTGAGCTTCTTTCACCCGAGAGTAGTGAATCCAGTTGTTTAGTCCTGCAACCTTGAGAGCTGTGGGAGTGGTTAGTATGACTGGATAGGGTCCCTTCCAAATTGGCTTAAGGGGCTCTTTTTTCCAGTCTTTTACCAAACTTAGTCTGACTGTGTAGGGCAGAGTCTAGATATGCCCATAATTTCAGTGCCATGCCAGGTGCATTTTTTCATTGGATAGAACTGTATTATTTTCAAGGCCAGCAGGGAGATAATCACTAAGTGCATGTAGATCTGGCTCTCTAATAAAAAGGGAAGTTCTGCTTGTAGCCTTGCTTAGAATTTGAATTCATTTTCTCTAAGCCCACTGCAGTGGATAAAGTGTGACTCCAAACTCTCTGGCATTGTTTGATTATTCCGGTTCTCTGTAACAAGTCCAGTCCTCAAAAGACCACGACTACTAGCACAAATGTTTTACAGTGTCTATATCATTTAGATGTTGTAAATACCAAGAGAATCCATGAAGCGAAGTAAGATTTGGATTCACTTTTTTATTCCTCATTGATCCATCCAAGGTGACATTTATTGAGTAGTCTCTAGGTGAAGTATCCATCTTGTATAAAAACTGCTGTTTGGAATTTTAACCCTGCTATTTGGCTTCTGTGGATTTAACCTTCCCCAGACAAGGTCATCAGTGCTGGCGCCAGGCCAGGCCTCTGGTTGAGGTCTCAAGGCCCTAGTACTCACTGGCTCTTTAAGAACTTGCAAAAGGGGGCCGGAAACACTCCATATTTGGGAGACAAAGAAGATAAAATCATATAAATAGGGAGAATTCCTGCACGTTTGGGTCCAGAATTTGAGATACATTTTCCTCTGGACCTGTGCGTAATAAATGTAACTCCATCTCTCTATGTATTGCTTTGTTCTTCTTTGGTTTTCTGTAACATAGGCACATCTGATTTAAAATTATGATTGTACACTTCAAATAAAAGGACACAGAGGATTTCTAATGTGGGTGGTTTTTTTAAAAGGCTCTACTATAAAACAGATGAAAGTGAAGTGAAAATAATTGGAGGAGAATTGGAGGCCTGCCTTGCTTTCTCCATTATCAGTAGCCCTGAGGACTTCTGCTCAAGGTTTCTCAAAATCACCTGCTGCAATTGTTAAAATGCATACACCTAGACCCTGTTTCTCTAGGTTAGACTGGAAATTGACAAGAAGTTTGACAACATATTGCAGTGATTCTTATGTACTCTGAAACTTCCAGCTACAACAAATCCCACTGGACTGGAGTGGGGCTAAAACATCCTTACTTTTAAATAGCACTCCAGATAATGTTGATAATCATTCTGAAGTTTGGAAGCCGTTGAATGGGGTGCTCTCTAAGGGATTGTATCTGAGTCTGAGGTTCTCAGAGTATGGTTCTGGCACCAGTAGAGAAACAGAAATTTTAGGACATTTTAGGAAATTTTAGATATTTTGGAAATTAAGGGGATCATGGAGGAAGTACAGGGCTGCAGAGCAGCAGAAGGTATATTTCCATAGAATGGGGGAGCTGAAAAGCTGCAACAGGTGTATTTCCATAGAATGAGGGAGCTGGGAACAGCCAAAGGTCTATATTTACAAAATAAAGGGAGGGAAGTCCTTCATCCAGAAGGAGATATAAGAAAGCCCAAAGGGAATAGAAAAACTATAAAGAAGGAGGGAAGGGGAGGGTTAAACCTTTGAGCCCAAGAGTTGCTATGGTAACCAGTTCAAGGGAGTAGTGGCTGGTCAGAGGGGATATCAAGGCACAAAGATCTGCATCCTTTATAAACTGGAGGGGGAAAAAACTCAGTGGGACTTTTACCCCTCCCCACGTGGGAGTCCATTCTGTGGGACTCTTTCCCTCTCCCCACATGAAAGTCTGTACTTCAATAAATCTTCATCTTTGCGATACCACTTTCTGTCTGTGGATTCATTCTTCGATTCTGGCGGACAAAGAATCCGGTTCCAGTCCCAAAATTCCTTTTCAGTAGCATCAGCTTCACTTGGAAACTTTCAGAAATGCAACATTTCAGACTCCACGCAAGCCCCGAATAAGCATCTCCAGGACACAGCCCAGCAACCCACGGTGTTTCAACAAGCTCGGCAGGTGATTCTGGTGATTCTCAAGTTCAAAAACCACAGGCTGAAATATCTCCCTGAATGTCATTCCCCAACAATTTATAAATAGGCATTGACACTCCTGAACATTTTGTTTCTTCAAGGACTTCAGAGGTCCTAGAGGAGTCAAAGGTCTGAAAGATTTGCCGGTCCATTTTATTTGCACCTCTGATTTCAGTGCTGGAGTGATCATGACAATGTCCAGATTCAGGAGGGAGAAAGAAGTCTTTCTAGAAATATTAAAATATGGCCACTTTTAGTAAAAGATTTTTTTATTTTGTCCTTCGTACTTTCCCTATTTTCAGATAGTAAGCAACCGGGAAAAACCCAATGTGTATTCCTAGAAAATAAAAGCAATCACAGCACAAAGTAATCTGTAAATGCAGTCAGCTGGGCTTGGCATTGGCTATAAAATTACCCAAAGCAGGTTGGGTGCTTCCAATTTCCTGTGCTTTTCCAGGGTCATTGGTTGGGAGCTGACGATCAAAATTATGAAGGATTTTGCGGCGTTACAATCATCTTTTTGTGTGTGCTTGATTTTGGCCTCTCAGCAAATGTCAGGTACATGTTTTGTTGTCTGCAGGTATAGTTTCTCTGGCTGTGACTGTTGGCTGCTTTCAGTAGAAGTGACTTGATATTCTATTTTTCTAACTTCTGTAGTAGTGATGCTTTCTTTCCTATTTGCCATCCCTAACCCCAAAGCAAATGATTTATCTAGTTTATCTCATGTTTGGGAAAGAGCTAATTTTATTCTTCCTTCCAGATGCAGGTATTTCCCATTATGTGGCTTTCTATTCCACCATCCCACCTGGGGTAAAAGATTTCCCTATTTAAAGTTACTGCTCTTCCAAATGCCACCATGATCTGCTTATAATCCAGCTACCTGCCTCTGAGTGTGTTTTAATTCTAAATCAGGTTGTGGAAACAAAGCTCTCCATTCTTTCTCTTCTCACTTTCTATTTTTCCTGAATCATAAAGTTATCTGTTAATATCTGTTGTTTCATTTGCAACCCACCCATTTTGTCTGTGTTCTGTCTGTGCCTTTGAGAAGGAAAACCCCTATTTTGTAAAAAAAAAACCACACCTGCTGTTTGGAATTTTCTGCTGTTTTCTTAGATAGCCTCTTTTTCTAAAATGTTGCTTTTAGTCTGCTTTAGCCTGTTTGAATAATGATGAAGATAAACTTAGCTGTATGACCTTATAGGCCGGAGACTAGATATGCCCATAATCTCAATGCCATGCCAGGTGCATTTTTTAATTGGATAGAACGGTATTGTTTTCAAGGCCAGCATCGAGTTAACCACTAAGTGCACACAGGGCTGGCTCTTTAATAAAAAGGGAAGTTCTGCTCATAGCCTTGCTTAGAATTTGAATTCATTTTCTCTAAGCCCATCGCGCGATGAATAAAGTAAGTCTCTCCAAACTCTCCTCCTGCATTGTTTGATTGTTTGGGAACTCTGTAACACCTTATTTACAGTAATTTTTACTTATGAAAACTTTTATTTTTTTCTTTATTAAAAAAGTCACTGGATAGAAAGTAAGCTTAATTTTTACATAGAAAATAAACCTAATTTTATTACTTCTAGTATTTCCTTATCATGAAAATATAATGATGGGTAGCTTTATCTTTAAGACATTTTTTGCATATCTATATGAAAACTTAGATTTTTTTCCTCTGGAGTAGAGTTATGGGGCAGCACAATTGTGGATAATGATTCAACTTACCAGACTCACCAGACATGAGTAGGCTTTAATCTATGACGATCTCCATTTTGCTTTTGTGGGCAAAAGGAGCCACATGCCAACCAGACAAACTCAGGGGAGGCCTGGTGGCAGTCTTTCAAACTCAGAGATCTAAAATAACCACAAAAGATGGTTTGAAAATTAAATATTTAACTACAAACTGGTTATAGTGGGTAGTCATGTCCTAGGCTGACATTTTCCCTGACAAAGACCAACTTAGATATTCTTTACTGAGCCCATTTGCCTTTTTGCCTCTAAGATAGCATTATCTGTGAGATGTCTGGTTAACTTGTAACTTCCCTTTTTCTGGAGCCCTTGGGGCACAACTAAATGTGGTGGGCGCCAGGACAGATGCCTCAGATTCCTTCAGTATCATGTTAATTGTTCCTGTACCCACCTAACTATGTGTCCATCATTTTACTTTTTATCCAATCCCAGGTGTTTCCCACAGCTTGCTTTCTCCCGCCTCCTTAATCCCTCACCAATGAGTTTCATGTAACCTACCTATGTCCCTCCTTTGATTGCAATGTATAAATAAAAATGTAACCTGCCATTCTTTGGAGCATTACCTCAATTTATTGAGGTTTTTCTTCCCAGCATGTATCGACAGTTTGGCTCAAATAAACTCACAAAATTCTTTACAGGTTTCAATGGTTTTTGTTAACATTTCATAGAAGGGACACAGGGCAGGAGACGCAGCACGTACAGATCTTCATTTCATGGGCAGATCCAGCACTTGCTCAAATATATGATATCCTTTGTCCCTTCACCCACAAAAGGTGTGTTTGGCTGATAGGAATAAGGGCCAGAAACTACAGAGAAGTATCCCATTGATCATTTACACTGGCCTCATCCTGCAGATCCAAGGCCTAACACTAGCTTGAGGCTCCCCAAGTCCAGGGGCAGTCCCACAGCAAGTGAAGCAGAGACAGCATCCCACATTAAGCTTAACTCTAGTTTTTAAGGAAATGATGCTGGGAGGAGGAGATGAAGATTGTCCCCTGATAGGTAGGCCTCCATGAGCCTGACCTGATGTTAATTTTTCACTCACAATTGTTAGGACTTCACCTGAACATTCACATTGCATCTTTCAAGGGTGTTCCAAGGGGTATTTATTTATTTACTTAGTTACTTAGTAAGAGGCTATGCTCCAATTTTCTCTGAGTGTCCTCTAGGACTAAAACTTTTATCTGAATCTTTTTTCTTGGGGGGGGGGGGGTGTTCTTTCAACAGTGTCTGTAGGATGTATTTCTTCTTTATTCTGGGTTTTATTCTTTATTCGACTCTACTTGGTCAAGATCACTTTTTGCATTCTGATTCAGTGTCTCTGGGAATTGGCTGTCCTGTAACACACATAACTGGGAAGGGATATGAGTTAAATTAACATGCCACTGAGTGTGGGATTCAGAAAGAGGTAAGAGCTGTGATGATTTCAAATAATAAACTAACTCCCTGATCTTACTTTGCCATGGCACTGTGCTTAGAGTCAGTGCAAGATAGGTACGGCCAAGGTCAAAGACTGATGGGGAAAATAGGACATTTTGGGGGGCTAGCAATCTGAATCTGTGTCAGTAACCTAATGCACATTCCTGTTAGCCCATAGTCTAGTCACTGCCCCTTCCTTAAATATCTGGTCTTTCAAGACCTGTTTACCTAAGTACTACTCCCATTTTACAGAGGCCATAAACCATGAAAAATACACAACCCCCAGATGGGGTTATCAGCTAGGCCTTTAGGTGTGGCTTCACACCCCCCATCTCAACACACGGGGCTCCTTATTTGGGGGACAAAGAAACGAAAGGGATATAAAGGGAGAGCTTCCTCCATATTGGATTGCTCAGGATTTGGAGAGAAACAGTCTCCCCTGAAATATAAGGCAACCGCCTCCCAAATAAGGCCCCCAGGCTCTGCCTCAGAATGAAAATTAATTTACCATAAGCTGGTCGCTAGGGCCACCCCGACTGGCATCTAGCAACCAGTGACGTTATGCCAAGTCCTGACGTCACTGCTGTGTGAATGGAGAGAAATCAGCGTGGAAACTTTGTGAAACCTAAACTGCAAGAAGTTGTGACTTGGGCAAAGAATTCATGGGAGAAAATCACTGACAGTTGCATTGCAAATGCACTGCAAGCAGGCTACCTTGACAAGAAGTACTCATTTAAAGACAGTGCTATTGCTAAACATGAGAGATTTGGTCCACTGATTCTGAAAGAAATGGAGTCACAAGAAATGCACCAGGAAATTCAGGAATTGGATTGTTATGATGATGTTCCAGAAGATGATGACATGATTGTCATTGAATAAATGAGTAAATTCTTGATACTGTAGGATTCACAGTTTGTCTGGTTTGTGTTGACAACTACCGTAACTACTATACCATATACAGGTAATAAATTTCCTTTATTTTCATTTAACAATAAATGTGTACTGTATTCTTCTTCATGGAAAAATAAGACATCCCCTGAAAATAAGACCTAGCGCATCTTTGGGAGCAAAAATTAATATAAGACACTGTCTTATTTTTGGGGAAACAGGGTAGTACATACAAAACATATGAAAATAAATGGATTTTTCTGTCTCTGGTACTCCTGTGTATTTTTTTGTCACCTGGTAAATTCTGTAACAAGATGAAGAACCTGATTATTTTTATGAGACTTGGGTTTAGTACTTTTAAGATAAAGACCAATGGGACCCAGGATTTGGTCTTGAATAGCTCCTGGCCCTTTAGGGGGGAATACATTGATGTATATATTATTATGACTTTTAAGCACTCATAAATCATCTTTAGTCCTTGTATATTTTGAAATCTAGAAACACTGGAAAGAAGTTTTTATTTCTAATTTTCATAGTAAGCAACTGAAGCTAAAAGGGCTAAAAGTTTACCACAGGTCATGCTGCTGTCTAACAGAGAAAGGACTATCCCTGTCTTAGGATTATGGAGATTTTTGTTTTGCCATTTCACAGTCTATTTGAAAGTCTCCATAATAAGCATGTATTCGGAAAATACAATCCTCCAATTATGGTTTTAAACAAAAGTGCCTCTCTGTCTACTTTTTCCAGAGACCTGGGACCCAGCACTGTGGTAACATTTGAAGGCCAAATCCCAGAGTAAATTTAATAAGAAGTTGTAGCCCTTGTATCTAGCCTAGCAATTCATGATTTCAGTTTCCAAAAATGCTAACTGGTTGCACTGATGGTCTAGAGCAGGGGTGGGCAAACTTTTTGACTCGAGGGCCAAAATGGGTTCTTAAACTGGACCGGAGGGCCGGAACAAGAGCATGGATGGAGTGTTTGTGTGAACTAATATAAATTCAAAGTAAACATCATTACATAAAAGGGTACATCTTTTTGTATTTTTTTTTTTTTATTCAATAGTTTTACTCACCGGATCTGGCCCGTGGGTTGTAGTTTGCCCAGCCCTGGTCTAGAGCCAGATTTGGTGTTTTCTTGGTGGTCTCTATAGTCTCTTTAGAAACTTTAATCTAAAGATCACACATCTTGATGTGATCTGTTTCTTGTTCAAATTTCATTTGAACTCCTGTGTGAGATGATATTAAACAGGCCTTTTTGTTCCACTAGGTTTTCTCCTATCGAGTGGTTTTTTATGCAGTTCTCCACTGTACCATCATGCACAAAGGAGTCACAAGAAAAATCCCTTTAATGTGTCTTGTTCCCAGGTGAGTTTAATAGACTAGCTGGTTCACAGTTTGCTTTCTGAGAACTGCTTGTAAAAAATAAAACATTTGCGAAGTGAAGTTCAGCGAGGTTTGAGTCCTGGAATGACTTGGTTTGCATGGTTCCTTTATCCAATGAAATACTCAACTGTGTCATTTGACCATGGCAGATGCTGTGCCCAGATCCCCTTGGGTTGCCCTCACCGTTTCTGTGTGCCCCTCACCTTGCTTTTGTGCATTTTAGCCTTTAATGATACCAAGTGGGCAGAGGAATTTGCAAAATTCCCCTACATCCATGATGGAGTGGAGTATGAAAGAAAGCCTGGCTCTGTTGCCTGACTCAAGGACAAACTGTGATGCAGGACTTGACTTTGGAGCTCTCTATCTGCTGAGGTGAGGACTTTGCCTGAAAAAGCACCCTTTTGTTATCTTCTACTTCCCCATTGCCTTACTTGGGAGCATTTCTAGAATAAGTCATCCGCCGAAACCGGTCTGGCTCAGTGGTAGAGCATCAGTCTGCGGACTGAAAGGTCCCAGGTTCAATTCCGGTCAAGGGCATGTACATTGGTTGCGGGCACATCCCCGGTGGGGGCGGGATGTGTGTGTGTGTGTGTGTGTGTGTGTGCAAGAGGCAGCTGGTCGATGTTTCTCTCCCATCTACGTTTCTAGCTCTATCTCTCTCCCTTCCTCTCTGTAAAATATCAATAAAATATATTTAAAAAAAGAATAAGTCATCCATATAAAAATCTCCTTGTCAGATTCTGCTTTTGGGGAATCCTACTATTGTTACAGAGAACCGGAATAATCAAACAATGCCAGAGAGTTTGGAGTCACACTGTATTCACTGCAGTGGGCTTAGAGAAGATGAATTCAAATTCTAAGCAAGGCTACAAGCAGAACTTCCCTTTTTATTAGAGAGCCAGCTCTACATGCACTTAGTGATTATCTCCCTGCTGGCCTTGAAAACAACACAGTTCTATCCAATGAAAAAATGCACCTGGCATGACATTGAAACTATGGGCATAGCTAGTGTCTGCCCTACACGGTCAGACAGCTAAGTTTATTTTCCTCATTATTCAAGTAGGCTAAAGCAGGCTAGAAAGCAAAGTTGTTATTATTATTATTATTATTTAGAATAAGTGGCTGTCTAAGAAAAACAGCAGAGAATTCCAAACAGTAGTTTTACAAAATAGGGGTTAGCCTTCTCACTATGACATTAAAGTGGATTAATAGAGCTCAGAAGAAATTGAAATGCTTAAGATCGTGTACTTAGGATGACGAGTCAGGGCCTACCCACATACCTCGTCACATAGCTGCCCCTCTGAGGATCAAGAGATGCTTGGAAAGATAGGAATGGTAGCAAAATCATTCAGTGTCTATTTTTTAAGGTCAAGCCTTTATAAAAATTAACCCTGACCTAAGTTGTATAATTCTTTCTTTTATATAAGAACCAATGTTTTCTAATTTTGGTAACTTACAAAAAACTGTGCACTTGAAGGGCTTTATTAGATTGGGAAAAAGTGTTTAATTTAAAAAAAATTAGGATGGCTTTCAGGAAAACTTACTAAACTTTTTTATACCTTAAGGATCAATGAAATGACACTATTAGTATTCTGGTATGTATTTTATGAATGGGAAATTGAAAAGATCTAGGACTTCCACTGTATGAGAGTTCCCTTTGGGAACTTCTGCATAATCAGAATTAACATTCTCAATTGTGGAATAGATTCCTCAAAGGTAGAGTGTTGGGAGGGGAAGAGAGGAACTTTTATTTCTAAAAAAAAAAAAAAAAAATCAGTGCTCGCTTAGGCAGCACATATACTAAAATTGGAAGGATACAGAGAAGATTAGCATGGCCCCTAAAAAAAAAAATCAGATAGGGGGAAGGGAAGTAGTGCTGGTGGTAAAGCTACTACTGTTGAAGTAGCATAGATAGCAATCAGTTAAGTAAAAATGAAATGTAATGGTTTATTTTGAAATTTAACCTGACATGCAAATTTTCTCTTCTTTAAAAATTTTAGATTATCCTTCTTAGATACCACTCCAAGCACTGTTGACAAAGGTCTTACAAAGTCTGAAAATGATCTTCCCTCTGCGAATTCTGGCTTTTCCTGGAACATAACCAACACTTGCCTGTTTGGATTGCCTTGGGTTCCATACTTCCAAGACCCCTCGGTAAGGATCCTTAGAGCAGGCAATATATGACAGCAATGATATAAGGAAGGACAAAGCTTAAATCTCTGCTAATTAGTTTTTTCTTTGATTTAAATAGTGTCTAGTTATGTGATGAATCTCACATTAATTACAATCATGTTTGGAGAACATGTGTCTAGAAAGGTTGTGGTGTTCTTGATAAGTTTTCCCTCACTGCAGTTATCATGCCAAATTAACTAAATCTCCAGTCTGGTTTAAACATAATCTGGGTTGGTGCTCAAATTATCCACTTTCAATAGTGCTTGGTTACTTGAGTAAAAGTTGCCAAGTGTCTCAATCTCCTCAACCTTTTCCTTCAACCCCCAGCACATAGTAGGTGTTCAAAATCCACTGGTCAAAGTGTTAATCAGTGTGTTTATAAATTTGTTGGAAGCTACTTTGCAGCTGTTCACTAACTACCTGTCTTTTTCTTCTGCAGGTGAAACTATCCTATCAGTCACTTCTACTTAAAATGCCTCATTCTTTAGTCTATGAGAGTGCAAACGTGGCTGTGTTCTAATGTATGCTGTGGTAATCTCAATTAGTCTGTTGCTATAGCACTCTTACATTTAGTTTTTAAATCAATCACTATAGATTTTGAAACTTTTCTATGACACCTCCTGAGAAGTCATCTGGAATAACTTCTAGATGGATTGGAGCAGTGCCTAATGCTTTATTTGTTTTTAAAAAGTGTTTTTTTTTTCAGCAAAGTGATAATTTAGCCCTTGCATATTCTTTTATGATAAGAATGTATCTGTATATGATTTTTATGTGGAGTCTATGTTACAAATAAAACATACGTGTCTTTGTAGGTAGACTTTTGATGTCTGAGTGATAAACTCAAAATATAGTGAAAGTTGTGAGGTTGGTGTGGAAGGTCATTGTCACTCACTGTGTTGAAAGTAGCTGTTCAATAAATCACGATCACTAGTTTATGCATTAGAATTATTTTAGTTTAAACTTTTGTGAGGGGAGCTGAGGATGGAAAAAATTGTTGATCAAGAACTTTCAGAAAGGCAAATGAGTGTTGTTCCTATCTCCACTTCATTAAGCACATCTTCACACCAGGAACCCTCCTCAGTATTAGTTATTATATTAATCTCCTCCTCTTAAACCAATATTGAGCTCTGAACCCTTATCTCAGAGTCTGACTCTATTCAGATTGCATGCCATTTATTAGCTATGTGGCTCCTCCATGTATCACTTGATTATAAAATGGGAATAAAATAATATCTACATCCTAGGACTCTTTTTAAAAAAATATATTTTATTGATATTTTACAGAGAGGAAGGGAGAGAGATAGAGAGCTAGAAACGTCGATGAGAGAGAAACATCGGCCAGCTGCCTCCTGCACACCCCCTTCCGGGGTTGTGCCCGCAACCAATGTATATGCCCTTCACCGGAATCGAACCCGGGACCTTTCAGTCCCCAGACCGACGCTCTACCACTGAGCCAAACCGGTTTCAGCCCTAGGGCTCTTATAATGTCTGAGTGAAGTTGTAGAAAAATTTTAGAACCACATGTATTTTTTGTTTTTAATTTATTTATAAAATTAAATTTATTAAGGTTGTTCAATTAAAGTATATGTTTCAAGTGTACAGTTCTGTAATACATCATCTGTATATTGCACTGCATATTTACCACCAAAGTCAAATCTCCTTCCATCACCTTATATTTAACTCCTCTCTTATTTCTTCCCCCTCCCCTTTCCCTCTGGTAACCACCACACTGTTGTCTATGTCTGTGAGACTTTGTTTTAGAACAAAATGTGTTTAAATATCAACTCATGTTACAGATACAATAAGGTATAAGTCTTCCTAATGCTATACCTATCCAGTCTGACTGTTACAGAAAATTGGAGAAGAACCAAGCAATACTTAGAGAGATAGTTACATTTATTACGCATGGGTCCAGAGGAAAATGTCTTTCAAATTCTGGGACCTAATATGGAGGAACTTTCCCTATTTATAGGTTTTTACCTTCTTTGTCTCCCATATATGAGATGTTTCTGGACCCCTTTTCAAGTTCTTAAAGAGCCCCTATATGCTGGGGTCTTGAGACCTCAACCAAAGGCTTGGCCTGGTGCCAGTTTTGATAACTTCATCCGGGGAAGGTTTAATGGCCTCTCTGAAGTGGGAATAGTTTTATTTTTCTTATTAAGCAAGCAAGCATTTACAGAAGCCAAATAGCAAGCTTAAAATTTCAAATGGCAGTTTTATATAAGATGGATGCTTCATGACCTCATTTGTAAAATCTAAAAAATATACATATGTGCTACATTTTTAAAACTAATGCTCTCTACACATATGTAGTTAGTAAAAGTGTAAAATCATTCATGGGAATGATGGTTAACTATCTTAGGAGGGAGAAGAGTTATATTAAGTAGGGGGACATGTGAGGTTCCCCCATATAATATTTTGTTTAAAAAATATACCTGAAACAAACAAAAATGTTAAGAACTGTTACAATAAAGCCGAGTGGTAGGTTTATAAATGTTTCCTTTAATTTTCCGGTTGTTTGAAATATTCTTTTCTTTTCCTTATAAAGTACAGATTGGATATAGAACTTGAATAGCATTGACTTGTATATTAGTAAGTCTATATTTTTACAAAGTGTTCTTTACTACATTCGTTTTCCAAATAAGAGAATAAAGCCAAAGTGGTTGAATTACTACGTAAATTTTTCCAGTAAGAAGCAAAGAACTGAATAATGTCTTTTGTACTCTAAACTCGCTTGGACATTGTTAATATTGGCAGATGCAAGAAGTTCTGTTGTTTAGCAGTTTTCTGAATCGTGTACAAGTCATATTTAAAAGTCAGTATAATATCCCTTACTGTTGATTGATTATTTTCTTTGAAGATTTAGTGGCCATGGTAGATATGAACACCATTAAGTCAACAAGAGAGAGAATAGAAAGTATGATTACACCATAGGCCTGTGATTTTAGGAAAAGCTGTAGAAGAACATTTATATACTTTCCTCAAGGTCAATAGGATGGGATTAATCTTCATTCTTGCATTCTAGGAACTAATTCTTTAAAGAGCCTTTAGGACCATCCTTCCTTATCTAAATGATCAGTGTCCAGTTAGTAATAGCATAATTCTGCAACATGGAATGGTATCTTTTTTCTTTTTTGTTAATCATCACCTGAGAATATTTTTTCTAATTGATTTTTACAGAGAGTGGAAGGGAGTGAGAGGGACAGAAACATTGTTATGAGACACACTAACTGGTTGCCTCCCAAACACACCCCAACCAAAGCTTGGGATCAAGCCTGCAATCGAGGCATATGCTCTTGACGAGAATTAGACTTAAGACCCTTCTGTCTAAGATCTGAGGCTTTAACCATCTTGCCAAATCAGCTAGGGCTGGAACAGGGTCTTCTTGACAGCTTTTTAATAAAACTTTTTAGGGTTTCTGTCCTTATGTGGAATTCTGTCCCCCGTATGAACTTAGCGAAGCTTAGCGAGTAGGTAGAGGCTGGATGTGTATCAATAAGAGGGTAATATGCTAATTAGACCGAGCATCTCACGGACAATCTTCCAGATGAAGTCATGGTGGTGGGGCCAAGGCACAGGTGGTTAGAGGTGATCAGGCCAGCAAGGGAGAGCAGTTGGGGGATCAAGACGGCAGGCAGGTGAGCGGTTAAGAGCCAGTGGTCCTGGATTGCTAGAGGGATCCTGGATTGGAGAGGGTCGCAGGCTGGGCTGAGGACTGCCCTACCCCTCCCGTGCACAAATTTCATGTACTGTGCTTCTAGTTTGAAAATAATTTGCAGTGCTTCCTGCTGTCAGGATCTGAAAGGGAGGCTGGAAAAATCTAATGTGTGAACTCTCAGCTACAGCAATGCAATGTGGAGAAAGGCAGGTGTGGAACTGAGGCAACAGGTAAGCAACACATTTGAGCTTTCTGTGCCAACAGAGCTGCTACTGTCTATTCTCATAATGGGGATTGGCAAGGGTTTCTTAATTAGGAATAAAGTGGTTACAGTTTACTTATTCTTTCTTTCTCCCTCCCTCTCTTTCTCCTTCTTCCCCCCTCCTCCTCTTTTCAGCATTCATTTGAAATGAATTTCTGTAAACTTTGTAGAAAATATTTTTTTTCTTGCTTTTTTCATCACCCTTTAATATCAAGTGTATTCAAACTCTTCCCACCCCTTTCCCCAAAAGACTCACACTAACTTCAGACTGGAAACCAGGGGCTAACAAATTTCAGAAAACGTGACACTAGGTCTGTTTGTAGCTGCTCCTTCCAATAACCTAGAGGGAAGTAGACTCATGTTAACCACGCCTTTCTGGAGGACTCACCTTCAATCTGAAATAGCAACTTCAAGTTAATAATCAGAGAATCCCATCAGTTGAGCAAAGCTTTATGGTGTCCCTAAACTGATCCCATAAGGGCCCCTATAAAGCAGTTGAACTGACATCCACTAAGAAACTTCAAAAGTTCCCAACCAAGAAGAATCAGATCCATAAATACACAATGACAATGATAATGGTTGTTTAATTATATGAGATGCACATATGCTGTTTGATACCAGAATTGTCATAAAAATGTTCCCTTTAGGAATTTAATTGTCCTTTGCACCTGAGAAGGCAAACATAAGAGAATTTGAAGTTTGGAAGACTGGTTTTTATCTACTTTCACATCTTTGCCCCAAACAATCTCCATAACAGCGATTCTCAAAGTGCAGTCACTGGGCCAGTAATTTTAGCTCCATTTGGGGATCTGATACAAGTGCACATTCTCAGCTCCTATCCCACCCTGGGGCTGAATCAGAAACTTGGGGGTGGGTTCCTGCAGTCTGCATTTGCTGATCTCACAAGCCTATAAAACTGGAGGCAGAGGAAGGAAGAAAAATAGTATGTTAAGTTGCTTCACCTGTCCTAGTTGCCAGCTGCATTTAACTGTTTCAAACTCTTGGATGTACCATATCTTAATCTATATGCACTATAATTTGATTGACTCAGAGCTGTGATGATAGGAATTATAATTGAAAATGATTGTGCAATCTATCCTATATAAAAAGATATAATATGCAAATTGACCATCACTCTAACACACAAGATGGTCATCCCCATATGGACACAAGATGACTGCCACAAGATGGCCAGCAGGGAAGGACAGTTGGGAGGGACCAGGACTGCAAGGGAGGGCAGTTGGGGGCAACCAGGCCAACAGGGGAGGGCAGTTAGGGGCCACCAGGCTGTCAAGGGAGGGCAGGTAGGGGCAAACAGGCTGGTAGGAGGGCAGTTAGGAGTGACAAGGCTGGCAGGGGAGGGCAGTTAGAGGAAATCAGGTCATCAGGGGAGCAGTTAGGCATTGATGAGGTTGGCAGGGGAGTTGTTAGGGAGTGATCAGAGGAATGTCCGAGATTGGAGAGGGTGCAGGCTGGGCTGAGGGACACACCCCCTCCCCAGTACACGAATTTTGTGCACCAGGCCTCTAGTGTGTGTGTGTGTGTGTGTGTGTGTGTGTGTGTGTGTGTGTTTGTGTATATGGCTAAGTGACTGGTCTACAAGTAGCTATGATGTGCACTGACCACCAGAGGGCAGATGCTCAACGCAGGAGCTGCCCAGCGACAGCAACTTTGCAGAGTGCCCTCTTGCATTCCAGGACCCCTCGGGGGATGTTGGATTGCCAGAGGGACCCTGCTCACTCTGCAGATGACCTTTGAGCCCCAGTACTGTCCCAGGTGTGGCCAGCTGAGGAGGGACTATAGGAGGTTGGCTCCAGGGCATGTCTGGCCCATCTCGCGCAGTCCCACCCCACTAACCACCTTCTAATTAATTTACTTTAATCCGTGCACCGGGCCTCTAGTACTATTTATATTAGTCTAACTAACCACAGAATAGAACTTAAATAAGAATGTATTAACAAAGCAAATTTATAAAAGTATCTATATAAAGCCACCCATATTCATCTTAGATGCTAAACTCAGCTTGTTACTCTAACCTGATTTTTTCTCTCTCAAAACTAGAGCTTACATGTTAAAAGTTTTTTCCCCCCTAAATATACTAGAATCAGAAGTTCCATTTCCTGTGTGGACCTAAGAAGCAGTCTAATCTCAAGATCCTGGCTAACACTGATCACCCAGTCACAGAAATTCTGACAAAAACTAGATGGCCAACTCAAGTATGTTGACCATACTATCCCATAGAAAGACCTATGGGAAGACATCCCGATCCTGCATATTCTACATATCCTGCACGTCCACAGTTCTCTCCTCCTCTCTCAGCCCTATAAAATTTGCTGGCCTGGTCAGATTTGTTAAGATGATCTTAAGGATAGGAATTTGCCATCTTTTTGGGTTGACAACACTTGAATAAACTTTCCATTTTCCACCAGCACTGGACTCATGAGCTTGGCCTTTGTTGTGGCAGGCAGCAAAACCTGCATTCAGTTTCAGATTGACCAAGTGGAAGTTCTACTCCCAGCCTATAGTCCTTAACAGTCAGAGTGAGGAACCCATTCATAGTACTTCCCATCAAAATTTATTTATTTATATATATATTTTTAAAAAACTATATTTTATTGATATTTTAGAGAGAGGAAGGGAGAGAGATAGAGAGATAGAAACATCGATGAGAGAGGAACATCGACCAGCCGCCTCCTGCACACCCCCTACCGGGGATGTGCCCGCAACCAGTGTACATGCCCTTGACCGGAATCGAACCCGGGACCTTTCAGTCCGCAGACCGATGCTCTACCACTGAGCCAAACCGGTTTCGGCCCCATCAAAATTTATAAAATAATCCTAAGAGTGTAGACAGGTTCCTGGTCAAAGATCTTAAACTTAATTTTTGGAACCTCGGAATTTAAATAAACTGTGAAAGTTTTGGTTGATAAAGAGAGTAATTTTTATTATTTTTGTTCTACCCAATAGATTTTGGGCATCTCCTGTGTGTAAAGCAACAGTATAATTGGGGCTTAGTGGTAAAGAAGTAGTGTTACCTCCCTCGTGGACCTTACATTTTACTGTGGGATAAAAACACTAAAGAATTACACAAGCATGGCATATAATAAAAGCCAATAAAAATAGCTAGTGGGACTGAGAATTGATGAGGGGTATTTTTAGAGAACATTATTCTAGGATTATTCTAAGGTGGTGATAAGTTGATATCTGAATGAAGAGAGGGGGAGCCATCTCTCTTTCTCCTTGGAACCGAATAGTATGGGCTGAAATAGGAAACTTTTCACTCATTAACTCTATTTTTATTTTTATTTTTTTATTAAGGTATTATATGTGTACATAGCTTACCATTGCCCCCCACCCCCCACCTCCCATTCATGCCCTCCCTCCCCAGAGTTCTGTGTTCGTTGGTTGTACTTATATGCATGCATACCAGTCCTTCGGTTGTTCTCTTATCTCCCCCTAGGTCTCCTTCCCCTCCCCACTGTCATTTGACAATCTGCTTGTTTTATGGTGACTATCTCAGAATCACATGAATAGAATCCGCTCCTCATTTGGCAGTCTGCTTGTTTTATGGTGTCTATCTCAGGACCACATGGATAGAATCTGCTACTCCTCTGGTTCTCACCACCCCTCCCCCCGGGTCTCACTGCTTCCCCTGGGACACACGGCTCACCTGGGGCACACGGCCCCCTGAGACACATGGCTCACCCAGGGCACATGGCCCCCTGGGACACATGGCTCACCCGGGGCACACGGCCTCCTGGGACCCACAGGAAAGCTGGTGGAATGGGAAGGCTACAACTAGACACAAAGCAAGGCGCCACTGCCGCCATGTGGAGTTTAAAACTACGGTGGAACCAGACCGCTCCGCTCCCGCCCCAATCAAGACACCTTTGAGCGAGGTCTCCCCGCCCGCAGACATCTCAGCCTGGCCTCCGCGCCCGCCGTGCTGGTGAGGAGCTGGCGCAGCACCTTCCGTTCGCGGCCCTAGCGAGTCCTTTGTCCGCTGCCTCATGGCCAGGCCGGAGCTTCTGCCACTGCTGCCTGGTGGATTTAGAAACTACAATGGAGATTGAGCTGCCAAACCAGCCGCCGCACCCACCACCGCCGTGAGTGGGGGTAGCCCACAGAGACCAGAGCTCACTCTGCCCCGGGCCCAGGGAGCGAGCGGCTTCGGAGCTTGGGCCTCCTCGTCCGCAGCTGCTCCATTCCCACCCCAAATGAGACACCTTTAAGTGCGGTCTCCCGCCCGCAGCCATCTCAGTCTGGCCTCCGAGCCCGCCGTGCTGGTGAGGAGCTGGTGCAGCGCATTCCGTTCTCAGCCCCACATGGCCGGGCCGGAGCTTCTGCCGCTGCTGCCTTGTGGATGTTAAAACTACAATGGAAATTGAGCCACCATCACTGCTGCCCCCGCCGCCGCCTTGAGTGAGGGAAGCCCACAGAGAACAGAGTTCGCTCCGCCCTGGGCCCAGGGAGTGGGCGGCTTCGGAGTATGGCCTCTGAGTCCACAGCCACTCCACTCCTGCCCAGAACGAGACTCCTTGGAGTGTGGTCTCCCTGCCTGCAGCCGTCCCAGCCTGCACACCATGCTAGTGAGGAGCTGGCTCAGCGACTCCAGTTCACAACCCTAGCGTCCCAGGGGAGCCATGTTCTGGGGTGAGCTGTGTGTACCAGGGGGCCCTGTGTCCCGGGTGAGCCGTGTGTCCCAGGGGGCCAGGTGTCCTGGGTGAGCCGTGTGCCCCAGGGGGGCTGGGTATCCGGGGAGAGCTGTGTGCCCCAGGGGGCCGTGTGCCCCGGGTGAGCCGTGTACCCCAGGGTGCCAGGTGTCCCGGTGAGCCTTGTGCTCCAGGGGGCCGTGTGCCCCAGGGAAGCAGTGTGCCCCAGGGGGGCTGGGTATCCGGGGAGAGCTGTGTGCCCCAGGGGGCCGTGTGCCCCGGGTGAGCCGTGTACCCCAGGGTGCCAGGTGTCCCGGTGAGCCTTGTGCTCCAGGGGGCCGTGTGCCCCAGGGAAGCAGTGGGACCCATGGGGAGGGGCGGTGTGAACCAGAGGAGTAGCGGATTCTATCCGTGTGGTCCTGAGATAGTCACCATAAAACAAGCAGACTGTCAAATGACAGCGGGGAGGGGAAGGAGGCCTGGGGGGAGATAAGAGAACAACCGAAGGACTGGTATGCATGCATATAAGTACAACCAATGAACACAGAACTCTGGGAAGGGAGGGCATGAATGGGAAGTGGGGGGTGGGGGGCAATGGTAAGCTATGTACACATATAATACCTTAATAAATTAAAAATAATAAAATAAAATAAAATAAAATAAACTATCCTATATAATAAAGAGGTAATATGCAAATTAATTCTTATGCCCTCACATGATGACTGTGTATGGCCAGGCCAGCAGGGGGGTTTGTGAGTAGTGACCAAACAACTGAACAGCGGGCTGTATGGGGCAACCAGGCCGGTGGGGGGAGGGCATGAGGGGTGACTTGGCTGGCATGGGGGGCAATTGTAAGTGACCAGGCCAGCAGTGGGCAGTTGGAGGTGATCAGGCCTGAAAGGGGGGGGTGGGCAGTAAAGGGTGACCAGGTCGACAGGGAGGGGGCAGTTTGGGCCAACCAGGCAGGCAGGCAGCTGAGTGATTAGGACCCAGCGGTCCAGGACTGTGAGAGGGATATCTCAGATTGGAGAGGGTGCAGGCTGGGCTGAGGAACAACCCCCCCCCCCCACTGTGCACAAATTTTGTGCACTGGGCCTCTAGTCCTAATATATAAAAACCCTGAGTCCATCATATCCACAATGACTGGAGGCTTGACCTAATGCCCCGCAGGCTCTGGTGGGTGGGGACTTATGGCAGTGGAGACAGGGATGGGGGAGACGGGGTTGGCACTCACACTTATTCACAACTGCATATACACACAGACACATACAGCGCCCACCAGCTCACAGCCTATTGTCCTTTTCTTTTCGGCCCTCGGAGCCGCTCAGAAAGAGGATACAAAAGAGACTGGGCGTGCAGAGGCCTGGATGGAAGGGAGGGCAGGCAGAGGGTGGAGTGGCCTCCACTGGCCCCACCCCCTCCCAGCTGGGAAAGAGGAAGAGGGAGACAGGGAAGCAGGGAGGTCTGAAGGTGAGATTGGGTGAGATCAGGTTGGGAGGGGAGAGCAGTTAGGGGCAATCAGGAAGGCAGAGGCAGTTAGGGGTGGTCAGGCAAGCAGGCAGGTGAGTGGTTAGGAACCAGGGATCCCTGATTGGAGCGGGTGCAGGCTGGACTGAGGGAACACACACCCTTCTCCCCCCTCCCACCCCCGTACATGAATTTTGTGCAACAGGCCACTAGTATTTTATTATAATTCCTTATAAAGTTAAAAAGAGAGGCAGATCCTTCTAAGTAAAAGATTGTAAATCAACAAAGGTCCATTCCATTAAAAATAAAATCATAAAAACATTAAAAATTTTAAGATGACAAAGAGGATCCTCAAACAGTATTCTGGTTTCTAGCATGCAATCCTTCTACAATCACAACTTTAGGGATTATATCAGCTTCTGAATTCTCAGGTGGAGCTAGACGAACCATGTGATTTTTTAAGGTAGAAAAATTGACCATCGCTCTGCAAAGAGAAAAAAGATCAGAATTCGCACAGTGTATTGTTTATTTTGTCTTAGAGCACCTAGTTCCTAAACCTTAGGGAGAGGTAATATTTTGGATCATGTTCTAAAATCGTGAATTTTATATATATACAAGTATCTTTGTTTTTCTTAACCATGAAATATATCAGAGATGTGTAATTTATATCTAATATAATATAGTATCTGTTAACACACCTCAAAAATTTTAAAGTGTTTAATCTCTCTAGTGTACAGACACTTCTCTCCAGAGAGAGCTGCATCCAAGTTTATAATATACATATCTGCATATATTTGGAATTTCCCTTCTCAGCCCGTCCAGAAAGGGAAATTCATACAATTTAGGTAATGTACTCCCTGACAGGCAGGCATTTAATCCTTTAAGGATAGAGTCTGAATTTAAAATGTTTCTTAGTGGACATTGTCATGGATTCTCTCTCTCTTATCAAAGTCCACATTCTATGTTTGGTATCAAATTTATAACATTTATATTCAATATTATATTGATGCTGATTTTGGTAAAAATGTTTTGCCTATTGCCTCATCCTTCATGGCTCCTGAGGGACAATCTGAGTTGATTTGGTTAATGCCGATTAATATGCCAATTAATGCCAGATACAAGGGGCTGCCAAAAAGATCAACATTCCTAGTGAGCCTTTCCTGAATTGGAAGTGCAGGCATTTATATGATTTCCTTGTAAAAATCTTGTTTGCTGTTATAAAATATCCTTGAACCTCATTAGTCTATGTACTTTAAGTAATTTCACCTTAAGTTTCTAGTTGTCTCTCCAGTGCATAAAGTTGCTGTTCCTGATCTTTGTTGGGGTCCAAATCGTCTCTTTGCTTCATTTCTTGAGCTTATTTTTACAGGATATAGATTGCTACAGAAAGGGAAAAGATAGTAGTAAGGAATGAGATTAATATCTATGCAAGTCCTGATGATTGAAGTTCAGAACCTCAACCTGTGTTGTTATCCTGTCTTCATTTTAGAAAACAAATTATTAGTTTAACAACTTAACCTAGAAAGCTTTATGTAAGGAAGGTTCTCCCCCCAAAACCACCAGATTTTCTATGAGCTGATCAGACGTCATTACTTAAAATGGAATGATTTTAGATAATCTATAAAAGGCAGTCTCAATGAGTCAATAAGAGTCCTATCCAGGGGGTGGGGTGGGATAATGGGGAATTAAGGACACATATGCAATAATTTAATCAAAGAAAAAAAACAGTCATCCATGGATCATAAAGTTAAAATATTTAACATCTAACTATTTAAAACTAGTATTCTAGTAAACTTTTCTCCTTAGCCTATAATTCATAGTCATCAGTCTACTCTCGTTAATTTAATCAGGACCTCTAATATTCCCAGTTGGTCTTGATAAAAAATAATTCGTGACATGAACACTATAATTACAACAAGATGCTTTCTCAGTCTAAGAGTTACTAAATAAATTATGAAGTTATACCCAATAGTGTATACACAGCTTTATGCCACAATGAAGAGAATTAACTGATGCAATGATGGTACCAGTCAGCAGGTACTACATGTGTTTTATAAATGAAGGACTGTTTTAATATCGTTACATGCATTATCCCATTTGCTACTCACCATAAATCTGTGAAATAGGCACTATCATCTCCACTCTAAAGATGAGGACTCTGAAGCACAGAATTATTAAATAATTTCTCCAAAGTCACATTGGTAATAGTAGCAGAGCGGAAAGATCAAGAACATAGAATAATATTGCGTCAAGACAGTAAGATTCTCATGGTCAGTCATCTCTCAGCTTTTGCGCTCTCTCCTCCCCTAACCAGTTAAAAAGGGTTGAGAAGATACCAAATCCAAAAGACTCACCAGGTCACTATACAGGACACAGGTATGAAAGCTTGAGGCGGGAAGAACAATGGCTTAAAGGTGATTACAGATGTAAAAAGGAGATGATTCCATGAGAGGACCTGAGGAAACAAAGGAAATGTATACGTTGACACAAAGATTTCGTTAGGAATTAGTGGACCAGCCAATATCTCTAAGAAATGGGCTTCCCAGTGGGAAAGAGAGAATCATTTTCTAAGTGGCCAGAAGAATTAACATCTGTTATAGGGTATGGTTCACAGGAGGTAAGAGAACCTGCCGCTGAGTTTAAATAATATTGCCTCAAGGCTCTCATAATTATCAAGAAAGCGTTTATAATTTCTTCTTTTGAGAAACTTTTCTCTAGGTTCTAGGCCTTCAGATACTGAGCATTACCTTAGAATGGCAGATGAGTAAGAGATACATCTAGTTATAAAGAATACTTTAAAAAGATCTATATGTTCTTCAGAAACAACTTTTTTGTTTGTTTGTTAATGCTCACCCAAGGATATTTTTTTTTCTTATTGATTTTTAGACAGTGAAAGAGAATGGGAGAGAGAGAGAAACATCAATGTGAGAGAGACACACCAATTGGTTGCCTCTTGCATGCATGCACCTGACTGAGGCTTGGGATCAAGTTTGCAACTGAGATACTTGCCCTTGACCGGAATCAAACCTGGGACACTTCAGTCTGCGGGCTGATGCTCTAACTACTGAAAAAATCAGGTATGGCAGAAATAACATTGTTTAAGGAAATGTGAACAGAGTGGTACAGATAATATGAAGATTTATTTCTCATCATTTCATGTAATCTCTTGCCATAGTGAATACCAGTGCATGCTTTCTTTGTTTATCCTCAATATTCATTTAATGTAATTGAAACTCTCCTATTAGCTTATCTGCCCAGCCACTAGCTCTCATCAATTTTCTAATATTTTCATAGGAACATGAAAGTAATATTAAAATTTTACTTTCATGTTTGAGAACTGCTAGCAGGGTCACCTAAGACCATTGGAAAACACAGATATTTACATTATGATTCATAAGAGTAGCAAAATTACAGTTATGGTCGAAACCGTTTTGCCTGAGTGGATAGAGCATCTGCCTGCAGACTGAAGGGTCCCAGGTTCGATTCCAGTCAAGGGCATGTACCTTGGTTGTGGGCACATCCCCAGTAGGGGGTGTGCAAGAGGCAGCTGATCGATGATTCTCTCTCATTGATGTTTCTAACTCTTTATCCCTCTCCCTTCCTCTCTGGGAAAAATCAATAAAATATATATTTTTAAAATTACAGTTATGAAGTAGCAACAAAAATAATTTTATGGTTGGGGGTCACCACAACATGAGAAACTGTATTAAAGGATCATGACATTAGAAAGGTTGAGAACCACTGTTCTAAAGGAAGGTACAACTGACTGACAAGTGGAAACTGCATTCTTTTCTGCTCATTGTCTGGATATGACATTTGGCAAAAAAAAAATTATCTTATTACTAAAAAAAAAAAAAAAAAGAAAAAAAAGAAAAAAAAGAAAAGAAAGAGAGGAAAAAATAAATGAAAACAATAACAACAAAAATCCCTAAACCAAAAAAACTATGGCATACAGTTTGTGAGCCTGAAAGTCTCTGAAGATTTAGTTAATTAGGCAGGTATATAATTACCTCAGTCCGAATGTTACAAGCACTTGGATGGTATAGAAACTCATAAAATTCTTGATATTCTGTAGTTACAGGACACTGATATCCTAGAAACACTTCTTGACTGGTCACATATAGATTGTTACCAAATGCAGTTGGCTTGACTCTGGCCAGGAACTGAGAGGTGGTGCACCATATATGCACTATTGAGAGGTAGAAAAGGAAAAGTGTCAGAAAATTCAGAGGTACCAGGGGAAGTCAGGGAGGCTCAAACTCAGTTGCCAATAAAAGGCATCCCCTTGCAGTTTGGCTCAGTGGATAGAGCGTCGGTCTGTGGACTGAAAGGTCCCAGGTTTGATTCCGGTCAAGGGCATGTACGTTGGTTGCAGGCACATCCCCAGTAGGGGGTGTGCAAGAGGCAGCTAATTGATGATTCTCTCTCATTGATGTTTCTAGCTCTCTCTCTTCCTCTCTGTAAAAAATCAATAAAATATATACTTTTTAAATGTAAAAAAAATAAGGCATTCCCTCCCATTTGCTGGTCGAGGAAAATGGATTTTAGAGGTGGTCTTCAGTTTTAACTTTCCTTTTGAAACACTCACATGCCCTCCCACCTCCAAGAAGCATCCAGGTGATCTTATACATGGATTAAAATGAACCCAAATAAGATGTTAGCTGCCCCCTTTACCTACATTTATAATAATAATTATGGACATTTATAATAATAATTATGTGGCATTTATAATAATAATTATGGACAATAGTCAGTCTATCCTCATTCCCAGCTTTAACTCTGGGAAAGCACAACCTCTGTTTTAATCCTGGTGTCTCTGTTTAATCTTGGTATTTTCTGAAGTAAGTCAGAGAATTGACTAAACTAAAACTAACAAAATTGGGATAGAAAACTAGTGATCGTAGGTTAACACAGCATAATTTTCCCATACTGTTTTTCTTTTACTACTAATTGTGACGCTGTACGAATATGCTTTAAAATGCTGTTCTCTTTGTATAAGAATGTAGGGGCCAAGAAAATGAACGTTTTGTTTTTAATTTTTAATTGCTGCATTATTTAAAACCAAGAATAAGCCACAGTAAATGCTCAGTAAATATTCATTGAATGAATATATGTACAAAACGACCCATTTCTTCAAAAGAAGGAAGCACATACAGACCTTCTCTGATCACTGGGCTATGTTTTAGAAGAGCTAAAACAGAAGGAAAACTTGGACTTGTGATGAAATCCAAGGGTGAAATATCCTAGAAATTTCAGATAAAGGACTGGAAAGAGTTGGTGGTTTTGAGTAATAATGTAACCTGTCAACCAAAAAGACAGTTTATACTTATTTTTAATGGAAGCATTAAAGTTTGCTAATGGCCAGGAAGCAGGTGGTGAAATATAGGTTTCTGTAGTTAATCCCAAAGTAATTTGGAACTGCTGGTACTTTAGGGAATAAATAGAAAAGTCTGAGAAGGAGTTATTTGCTCTTTTAAAGAGGCAGGCATAGAATCACTGAAACATTAACCAGTCGTGAGTTTTTATGGGTAAACTGTTCATAGTCCTAAAGCCATCTTTAGCTGCTGGCAATTTCCAACCACTGGAGAATTTTGGTACTACAGCCATGAAAGTGACAAATGAAATCATTGGCCTGTCCTTCCTTTTTAGCACAGGTATTCTTCCTTTATACAAAGAGGAAGAGGGCATCTCAGCGTTAAGTGTCATGTGTCATCCTAGACAGTGGGACGAAGAGGGCAAAGACCCTGGCTGGTGACTTCCCCAAACAGAAAGTGGTCAGTCTGGTCAGAATGTAATGAATTATAGCAAGTATTGTGTGGAGTGAATAGGATCTAAGTTATGAATTGAGAAGCTCGTTCTGGAGGTTAGGAGAGCGGGACTAGAATCTAAGAGATCAGTTTCAAGGGCATTAAATTAGACCAGGATTGGCTATTGGAGGCTTGGACTTGAGTTGTAGAAGAGATGGCAAGAACCAGTGGAATTCTAGAAACATTGTGGAGTCATATGGATGTGGAGCTGGGGAAGGAAAGTAATCATTCTAAAGGAACCTGAATAGATGGTGCTGTTCTCAGATGAGATAAACAAAACTGGGGAGAGCAGGTTTGAGATTTTTTTTTAAAAAAATGCATGAATTTTATTTTAGACATAATAATTTATAGGTACATATTGGGCTTCCAAGTTAATATGCTGAATAGGGTTAGAAGAGTTCAAATAAGACAATGTATTCATATAAGATCTCAAGAGATTTGCATATAAAAGTTATTCAAGCCGAAGCCGGTTTGGCTCTGTGGATAGAGCGTCCGTCTGCGGACTGAAAGGTCCCAGGTTCGATTTCGGTCAAGGACATGTACCTTGGTTGTGGGCACATCCCCGGTGGGGTGTGTGCAAGAGGCAGCTGGTCGATGTTTCTCTCTCATCGACGTATCTAGCTCTCTATCTCTCTCCCTTCCTCTCTGTAAAATATCAATAAAATATATATTAAAAAAAGTTATTCAAGTGAACCCATGTGTGATAGGGAAAAATTGAAGGATATTGCCAAATCTTCTGAGAGTTTATTTTGTCTATTATGAACATCTACATAAAGTAACTTCAAATTGAATCCCAATTTTGTTTAGAAACATGAAGTCATTAAGTCTTTGGATTTTTAGCAAAAATTCTGTTGTGAAGTCACTTTTTAAAATATATTTTTTATTGTTGCTAGTATTACAGACATGTGAAGTCATTTTTAGTAATTGTTAAAAATGCAAATTATTTGGCCAAATTCTCAAAACCCAATTCATTAGGTGTGGAGTGGGACCCAGCTGTCTATATATTTTAATATATACCTCAGGTCTTCTCTATAGATGAAATCTTCAAAAGCCAGTGAGGGATATGTCACTTGCATTTTTCAGAATTCTGAAATAGTCTCTCCAGCTGTGAGAGCTCATTTACTTTTTCTCTAGAAATAGCACTAAGAATGTATGTTCAGAGGTCCTTAAGCATATACTTCAAATAACACATTCTGGAGGTGGACCAGACTCTATATCTTGAAAATGTACGGGGACATAACTCTCTTGGCCCTTTTGTCAGGATTTTTGTTACAAATAATCCCAATCACTTGGCATCTTATTTTATTAAGCTGAAAATATAAAGGTTCCTGCAAAATACCATAGATTCGACAGTCAAGCTTTGACACACATACATATAGTGTGAATAAGTTTCTCTCTTTAAAGTTTATTCCTAAGCATCATTCTTCATAGCTGAAGCCAAGATAGCTTTTCCACCTCAAGTACGTGGAAACCTATTATAAACCAACCAACCCCTCTTTCCTTACAGGATAAGCCAGCCTTAAAGGGAGAAGGGATATTGTAGGGTAAAAGAAGTGATCAGGGATAAAGCCAAGTGTGAAACAAGGCATTCCAACCCCAACCTGAAGCATACCATTTAGTGTAGACCAGCCATGGGCAAACTACGGCCTGCAGGCTGGATCTGGCCCGTTTGACTATTCTAGCCGGCCCGCAGAGCCGAAAGAGCGGAGGGTTCTCTTGCTCTCCCCTCCGCTCCTTCACCAGCAGCCCAAGATGAGAGTGCCAGCATGGTCAGGTTGCTTTTGTTCCGGCCCTCCGGTCCAGTTTAAGAACCCATTGTGGCCCTTGAGTCAAAAAGTTTGCACACCCCTGGTGTAGACCTTCATTATTAGCAAGGCGGCAGTAGACTGAAATGTTCAGATTTGAAAAGTCAAAGAAGCAGCCTCATTATTGATTACCAATTCCCCACCATCTCTCCTAGTATTCTGTAAATACCTGGTTGATCTCCAGAGCATGTCCAAATCAGAGAAGAAAAGAGGTGTAGCCCTCCTAACACCAGAAAAACCTTCATTTGGCCAGAGACCAAGGCAACATCCATTCGGGGAACAGGAAGTTGTGATAGGACCACCTGCCATGTATTATAACTGGAGCCTCTCAGGTGTCCATAATGATCCATCACTTTGGGCAGCTTGAGGAGAGTCTTTACTCATTGTAAGCAAACCTCCTTAAATTCAGCATTTTGTTATTTACAAGTTCTAAAGAATAAGGTGTGTAGAATGAAATGCATCATTTGAATATTTCCATAGACACAGTCTTCCTTAGGGTCAGGTTATATTTGTGAATCCATCACTTTCAAGTGCGTGTCCAAATGAATTTCAGGGGCTGATCATTGGGAGGTAAATCAGAAAAGCTCAGAGAATCAACTTTATTGCTGATGTCTTGGAACCTATCCAGGAGTTCTTGCAGGCTTTTGTTTTTCTTTAACATTTCTGAGTACATATATTTCTAGGTGAGATTGGTGGGGTGGTATTGAAGTGAGCAGCTTCAAGAAACATTACATTTCCTGTACATGCCCAAAGCAAAGCTCCAAGAACAGATGGTACCTACAGACAAGTTTTATCTGCTCTCAATTATGCTATTAGACAATCTTGTCGAAAGTTCAGTCTTTGTTAATGCATGTTAGTAAATACTCAGTGCTGAAGTGGAACTCCTTTGTCACTCAGGCATCCTAAGTAATAAGTTTGTTTTTCAATTCAGAATTTACCCAGATCATCATTTGATTCACGTGCAGCATGAATTTTTAAATTCCAAATTGTTTGCTAGAGACAAAGGACTCTACAGTGATTTTCAAACCTTCGCATGAATCAGAATCACTGTAAGGATTTATCAGAGTTTTTGATTCGGTGTCTGAAATGAGGTCCAAGAATCTGTAATACAAATACATTCCCAGAAAAAGGTGATAGTGTTGGCCATATTTTGAGAGCCATGATTAACTGTTTGTCTAGAAGTAGGACATAGATTTAGCTTCCTATATAGGCGAAGAATCACCTTTACCATCATTTTTACAAGGTTGGTATAATTACTAATTTTCCAGTCTGTTCTGAAAAATGAAGGGACACATAAATCCCATGTGTACTTGGGGACTTGTCCCCTTTTTTTCATAGCCCAACTCATTGCCTGTACTACTGTACATCCTCAAGGCTGGGGCCTGGTCTATTTACCTTTGTATTTGTGCTGTGCAAAAAACAGATAAGTTCAAGAAACAAATGAAAAAAGAAAAAGCACACATTGACACTTGTTTTTCTCTTAGACTTTTCTGCCCTTTGCAGGCATATTTTGTAGTCTGTGAGATGATTATGGATTGTACCCATGTAAAAATGTAAAGCTTTACTAATTTTTATTTTAATATGCATAGGAAACATTAATATCATGATAAACCCTTATTTGTGGGGGTAATATTGCCCAGAGCAAAGTTAAAAAAGGAAGTGTGGTATGATGCACCATATTAGAACTATGAAAACAGGTCCTAAACTCAGACATGCATGTATCACATTTAACCATTTATAACTACAAATTAAGTTATGAAAGTGATTGGTGATTTATATCTTCCATTTACCTGGTCAAATCTCTTGGATGGGTAGTCCTTTTGTGTTAAATATATATATTTCACCCATGCACCTTACTTCAAACAAACACTAAATCAGCATTTACAAAAATACTTTAATGAATACTCCCGTATTTTTTATTTTCAAAATGTAATATTCATTTCAGAATCAAAATATACACAATTTAGCGTAGCTAGGTTATTTTATAGTAACTGAACTATAAGGCAGAGTCATTAAATATACAAAGTCACAGGTTTGATTCCTGGTCAAGGGTAAAGACCTCGGTTGCAGGCTCTATCTGCATTATACTCTTTCTGCATTTCATGGCTCAATTCCATGTCGGGAGAATAAATGGCTAACAAAACAAAGAGAAAGCAATTTTCAATTTAATACTAAGTCATAGAGATCAGTGGAAGGAAGAATTTATCAGCCTAATATTTAAATGTACTTTGCTTGTAATTTTATGATACTGAGACATTGAACTCAAAAAAGACCCCACATTTACCTTTGAGACCAGTGGAATGGAATTCTGAGACACTTTGACCATCTCACTGAAATATTCACATTGAGTGTTATAAATCTGAATGACCCCCTGAAAACCATAGGAAAATTCTATTCTTGTTTAATAATAAAATTAGTGGAGCCCTGGCTGATTTGGCTCTGTGATTAGTGTGTCAGCTCGAGAACTGAAGGGTCATGGTTTTGATTCCTGGCCAAGGGTACATACCTCAGTTGCGGGCTCTATTCCTGGCCCCGGTTGGGGCATATGTGGGAGTCAACCAGTTGAGGAATCTCTCTGACATTGATGCCTCTTTCTCTCCTGGCTCCTCACTTCCCTCAATCAATGGCAAAAAATATCTTCTTAAAAAAAACACACACACACAAAAAAAATAATTCAGAGTTCAGAGCTAGTGTGCAGTATCTTTTAGCTTGATCAGAGTACTACTGGGATGGGACAGGAAAGGGGAGAATTGATGTTTTATTTTTTATTGTGGTAAAATATACATAAGAATGGCTAAAATGATAAATTTTATCTTAAGTGTATAGTTTAGTGGCATTAAGCACATTCTCATTATTGTATACCCTTGATCTTTCCTTTAACTTTCATAGGGAACAAAAAAAAAGGCTGAGGGATTTAGTGATACACAGCCACACACATACACATTTTCATCATTTTCATCTATAAAAAAGCCAGTGACCAAATGGCAGAATGACTAGAACAACAGGTTGACCAGTCACTATGATGTGCATGTCTGACCACCAGGGGGCAGACGCTCAACGCAGGAGCTGCCCCCTGGTGTTCAGTGTGTTCCCACAGTGGGAGTGCTGCTCTGCTGACCAGGATAAACAGCTGCACCTAGCTGGCCCAGGGTGAGGCCAAGTCTTTGCACCTATCAAATACCTGAGATAATCCAGACTCCTGACCCCACCACCTGAAGCAGGCCCTCTAAGGTGTGTTCCAGAAAGAGCGTGGGGAGCTGGCATAGGCAGATGGCAAGAGGGGCGTGACTGTGGACCCTAGGGGAGGCTGTCCTGGTAGCCGAGGATCCTGGAGCACGGCTTTCCTGAACATCCCTGATGGGGTGTCACTGACCTGGCATCACATATCAAGGACATTTACCCAGTGGCTTTGGAGTGCAAAGCTCTCCGCCAGGTTCCTCCAGGACCCAGAACATACCTTTACCCAAAACATTACCCCAAAATATCAGCTCAGACTAATTTCCTCATTCAGCAGCCACTCAGAGGACAGGTCCATAGCTGCTCAGCTGGCCAGGATGAGTGGCTCTCCCACAGTGGCCGATCCCTGCAGGCCATGCCCCCACTAGAGCACGAATCCATGCACTGAGCCTTCAGTTCTTATATATTAGCCAATGGCCTGGAGCTGTTGCCTGTGTATAGACCACCAGAGTGATGACTAAGGCATTCCCATTTTGATAGTAATTATTATGTTGGTTGTGACTTATCTTCCTTAGAAAAAAATGAACACATGAAGACTAGACCAACAAAGGAATATGATCAGGTTTTCAGTGCATGAATTTTACTGCTGTATGTAAACAGAAACATGCACTCTCACCTCTCCCCTCAACACATACACTATATACCTCTCTTGCCACCCAACACTAGGTCATATTAAGCTTTTGACAGCTTTTAGTTGCCATTTGTCTAAGTCTGGGCACTGTAGTACTCTGCTAACTCAAGCATTATAAATCATCTTTATCCAGAAGGTCCAGGTACTGCTCTGCACTCCTACAACACCAAACTGAAAATGAACATAGTGTTCAAAAGTGCTAAAAAGAACTTGGCTCCAAGTTTAGACTTAAGAAAGACCTGGTACGAAGTATGTCAACTTTATCTGATTTCTGCTTTTCTCTTGTTAACGATAAAAACCATTGAAACCTGTAAAGAATTTTTGTGAGTTTATTTGAGCCAAACATATGCCAGGAAGCAGAACCTCAAAGGATTGAGATAATGCTCTGGAGAATGGCCAGTTACACTTCTGTATTTATACATTGCAATCAAAGGAGGGACATAGGTGGATTACATGAAATGCATTGGTGATGGAGTAAGGAGGCGGGAGAAAGCAAGCCGGCGGGAAACCTCTGGGATAGGGTAAAAGGTGAAATGATGGACATGAGCTTCTTTTACAGAGATGGATTCATGACACTCCAAGGCAATTAACAGTTGACAATTAACTTGATAACAATAACAATGAGGGAATGTCTCAGGGCCATTTGTTGTGCCCTCAGGGGTCAGGGTAAAGAGGAGGCTAAAAGTTACTCAGACATCTCACAGATAGGTAATCTTAGAGGCAGGAAGGCAGATGGGCCCAGTAAAAATCAAAGTTGATCTTTGTCTGGGAAAACATTGGCCTAGAAAATGACTGCTCACTATAACCTGTTGGTAGTAAGATATTTGATTTTTAAACCATCTTTTGTGGTTACTTTAGGTCTCTGAGTTTGCAAGACTGCCATGCAGGCTTTTCCTGAGTTTATCAGGTCAGCATGTGGCTCTTTTAGTTCACACTCTTCTTTAGGAAATCATTGCGGTTTATACCAGTTTCTACAGATGAAATAAAGTTGAATCCCTGTTCCTTCAGGGCTGACTTTAAGACAATGCCAGAAGAGTTAGGATTATTAAGTTCTAATTAAACTGACTTCCTCCTAAAGGAAAAATAAAAACTTGAAATTGGCATAATGATTTTGTTGAAAAATTGTTTTTCTTTCTGTATAAATAAATAATTGGTATGCATTTTTACTTAGGTACCTGATCCCTAAAAAACCTTAATTCAGTGAAGGTCCTGATTTAGTGAAAGTGTATTTTTAGATACTATTATTCATTAAGGGTATGGGTTATTAATTTAATGTTAACTCTTAGGCATTTCATATTACCCACTTAAGTTTTATTTATTTACTGTTCTATGTAGTAAATTCAGCAATATATCCTCAATGACAATAGTTTGATCTATTTGATCTGAACCTTTGAAAACTATTCTAAATATATATTTTTTAGTAAATGTGCCATAGATTAAAATTTGTGCAGAATTTAAATGTAATATACTAACTCCCCAGAGAGACCAAGTCCTTTTCTGTGAAGATGCTTTAACTTCTGTGTGCACTTCTAATTAATCTGTAGAGTCCTAAAAATAATGTCCATCATATTTGAGTAATTATTGCAGAAGAAATTTAATTTCTATTCTAGAATTTAAAGACCACTCCCTTAATTGAAATTTGATGCCATGTTTTCCTTTCTCCCCCATATGTTTCTTCCACTCTTGAAATAATTGATGATTAAGGCCTTTAAGTATGGCATTGTCCTGCCAATTAAGAGCAATTCATTACCTGATTACCCATCATCAGCTGTTTATGCTGTCTTCTTTTCACTAAAGAGGAAGTCTACCTAGCAATACACCAAAAAAATCACTTTGACTTTAAGGAGACTGTTTATATTCAATTGCTTAATGAAATGTACATTTTGGGTGCTATATCCTTCTGGAAACAGATTTTGCTAAAATATTTTTCATTAAGTTTTTAAAATTTTAAAGTGCTTCTATCTTATCATTTTCAATAAAATGTTGTATTTGATTGTTTACTTGTTAAACAAAGAATTTAATCATTGTCACAACAGGACTATCCTTTGGCAGTTAAGCCACAAATAATAGAAAGGCTTAAAATGTATGTCAGGTGCTAGTACCAGCGCACTGTGACAACTTATTTAATCCTAATAACCCAAAGAGTTATGCATTCTATTCATGTAAAGATCTTAGTTGCTATGGCCTTGACATCCATTCTGTCCTTGAGTAACTATTCTCTAAGGTGGATACTATGAGCTTAAGTTTACAGAGGAGATAACTGAAGTCTTAGAGGTTAACTGAAGTCTTAGAGTTTAAGTAACTTCCTCACACATCTCTTGCTGCAGTTCTAAATTTAAAACAACTGTGCTCAAAGGAGTACTTTTTTTCACTTCCTCATTTCTTTCTTTCTCTTAAGACACATTCTCTTCCCTTTCTTCTTTTTAGTATTCCATGCAATGGCTCTAACTGTTCTTCCTCCAGTCCCTGCCCCTTTCTACTCATCTACCCGTATTTCTGCTTGTATTTTGTTTTTCCTGCTTGTATTTCTTGTTCCAACAATAATCTCAAAGTCAGAGATAGTTATTCCTGGCGCCATTTTCCTAACCAACACTGTGCCTCCAGGAAGCACAGTGAAATCCAAGGGGCCCCCCTCCCCCTCCCCCCCCCCCCCCACAGGTGTGGTTAGCACATTCTTCAGTTTCCCAACAAAACATTTTCACTGCCTCCTCTAAAGTGTTGCCTAAGGCAAAGATCTATTAGGCCACTGCTTTCTGGAAAAATACATTGTAATGGTCCTTACTCAGTGTCTCCAGCGTCTCCTACTCATGGCAAGATGATCTTGAGAGGAAAGAAGTCTGTCAAGACCTGAAACCTCCAAGGTAAACCCTGTAGAGTTTCCCTCTCTCCACTGTCTTTCTTGTCTGTTGAAGGTGTCACCCCGTGGGCCACTGAGGATGTCTGCAAAGTTTTGTGCTTGATTGCTATGTAGACATTTGGAAAGTTGAGCTCTAAGGATGGCTTCCCCTGTTATGCCATGGTAAAAAATGTTAGATATATTTATATAGTTATTTATTTGGAAAATGTGGGCATGGACGCCATACCTGCAGGCATGTACCCCTTAGATGATATATTAAACCCAAGTGGTTGCACCCAAATTTGGCTGCTAGCTCTGGCAATAAAGGCAGTCTGGACACACTTGAGGTAAGCAATTTGGTCCATGAGTTTCTGCATAAATCCAGGGAGCAGTATAAGGTAATAATACTCTAGAGGCAGCTAGGATCTGCTCTCTACCTCCTCGAACTGTTGGCTTCATGGCCTTGGGCAAATTACTTAACAATTTTGATGCTCAGCTTCCTCACTTGTAAGATGGCAAAGATCATAACAGTATCACTTTTTCATATAGATGTTGTAAGAATGAAACCAGTTAACATATGAACATTTAGAATACACTGAAAGTTAGATGAGTGAACTTAACTGGTTGGTTCTTAGGAAAAAATAAATAAGTACTTCGTCCATTAAGAAAAAGCCAAATTGACCATATTAGAGAGCATAGTTAATTTTACTTGAAGGCTGAAAATTCTCCCTGATATTCATAGTTATTTTTAAAAGTCGTGGATGAAAAGGAGCCACATACTAAACCTGACAAGCTCAGGGGAGGCCTGTGTGGTGGCCTTGCAAACGCAGAGACTGAAAGTAACCACAAAGGCCCTCACTGGTTTGGCTCAGTAGATAGAGTGTCGTCCTGCAGACCAAAGGGTCCTGGGTTTTATTCCAATCAAGGGGATGTACCTTGGTTGTAGGCTCCTCTCTGGGTCAGGCCCTGATCAGGGCTCATGCAGGAGGCAACCAATCAATGTGTTTTTCTCACATTGATGTTTCTCTCTATTTTTCCCTCTCTTTCAACTCTTCCTAAAAATCAATGAAAAAAATGTCAACAAGCCGAAACCGATTTGACTCAGTGGATAGAGCGTCAGCCTGCGGATTCAAGGGTTCTGGGTTCGATTCCGGTTAAGGGCATGTACCTTGGTTGCGGGCACATGCCTGGTGGGGGGTGTGCAGGAGGCAGCTGGTGGATGATTCTCTCTCATCGATGTTTCTAGCTCTCTATATCTCTCCCTTCCTCTCTGTAATAAATCAATAAAATATATTAAAAAATATCAACAATAACCACAAAGGATGGTTTGAAATTAAAACTTTTTAAATAAAAGCAGTTATGATGGGTAGTCATGTCCTAGGCCAACATCTTTCCTGACAAAGGTCAATCTTTATCTTAACTGAGCCTTTCTATTTTCTTTTTGCATCTCTGATAATATATCATTGTAATGTCAAAGTAATTTCCCTTTTTCTTGGCCTCTTGAAGCACAGGCACTGCTCTGCAGAGATCACAAATCCCCTCATTGTTAGTGAGTTAATCATTGACTGTTAACTATGCTGAGCCCATTTATGTAAAAATACGGTTCTAATATCTTATTTTTTAATCCAATCCCAGAGGTTTCTCCACTTTGCTTTCTCCCACCTCCCTAATCTATCACCAGTGGATTTCATTGTAAACCACTTGTGTCTGCTCTTTTGACTGTAATGTATAAAAGAAGGTGCAAAGCTGCCTTTCTCTGGAGCATTATCTCAACCCATTGAGATTTTGCTTCCTGGCAACTGTCAACAGCTTGGCTCAAGTAAACTCACAGAAAGTCTTCCCAGGTTTGAATATTTCTTATGTCGACAAGATCAAGTTATGTGGTTAGGATAATTTTCCTCCCTCTAGAACTGCTCTGGAGTTTCTCTGTTATAAGACACTCCAAACCCTGCAAATGTGTCTGTCATCATAAGTCATGGAGACCAAATGTTCATTTATTACCTTGTTAAGACCAGGCTTAAACTTTAGTATCTGTTGGGGAATAGGTGTTCATTTTAGATAAAATATCTAATATGCAATAATGTATGCAATGTACAGAGCATTGGTTTTTCTTGACCTGATAGTTGATTATTTTTTCAGCTTCATTCCTCACGCCTCCTGATCTCAAAGCTCAGACAAGCCTTTTTTCTTTTCTTCAGCCCTTCCAAATGTCAATGATCCCGGTGGTATTGGGCCTAAATGAGCAGTTGGACATCCCTCTCACAATCCAGGACTGCTTGCCTGCCTGCCTTCCTGATTACCTCTTACTGCTTCTGCCTGCCTGCCTGATCACCCCCTAACCACTCCCCTGCCAGCCTGAATGATGCCTAACTGCTCCCCTGCCAGCCTGTTTTCCCCTACTGCCCTCTCCTGTAGGCCTGGTCACCCCTAACTTCCTTCCCTGCAGGCCTGGGTCCCCCCAACTGCCCTTCCATGCAGGCCAGGTTACCCATAACTTTTCTCCTCTGCCGGCCTGGTCCCTCCAGACTGCCCTTCCCTGCTGGCCTGATCACCCACAACTGCTATCCCTTGCAGGCCTGGTCCCTTCCAACTGCCCTCTCCTGCTGGCCATCTTGCGCTGGCTATCTTGTGTCCACATGGGGGAAGGCTCTTTGACCACATGGGGTCAGCCATCTTGTATGTTGGAGTGATGGTCAAACTGCATATTACTCTTTTATTAGCTAGGATAAAGGCCTGCTGCATGGGTGGGGGCCAGCTGGTTTGCCCTGAAGGGTGTCCCGGATCTTTGATGGATGTTACTCTGGGAGTTCTCTTGGGGCATGGGGTGGTCTGGGTGAGGGGCCTGTGATGGCTTTCAGGCCGGCCAACTCCCCCCAGCAACCCAAGTGGAGGCCCTGGTAGCTGGGATTTATTTATCTTCTTTGTAGCCTGGAGCAGAGCCAAGCCTCTTGCTTGCTCTGTGGCAGCAGCCATTTCTGTTGGGATTTATTTATCTTCTATAATTGAAACTTTATAGCCTTAAGTGGAGGCCAAGGCAGGCCAGAGCAGGTGTAAAGCTTGGCTTTCTCTATTACCAGGGGCAACCCTAGCCTCCTGCTCTCTCCAGCTCTGTGGCTGTTGCCATTTATGTTGGGATTTACTTATTTTCTATAATTGAAACTTTGTAGCCTTAAGTGGAGTCCTGGGACTGCAAGGGTGTGTGGAAAGCTTGCCTTCCTCCATTGCCAGGGAAACCCAAGCCTCCCTCCTGTTCCCTCTGTGGCCACAGCCATCTTGGTTGGAATTAATTTTCATACTCACTCCTGATTGACTGGTGAGTGTGGCTGGTGGGTGTGGCTTGGGGGTGTAGCAGAGTGATGTTTAATTTGCATATCACTCTTTTATTAGATTGTGCAGAATACATTAAACTTTTATTGAAATAGAATTTGTTATAAACTTTTTTGATCTTCCCTTTTTCTTGAGCCCCAGGGACAGCATTGAGCATGGGCAGTTAAGGCTTCTTGTTATTTTGCATTTATCAATGCTTAAATAGAGCATGCACCTCAAGTCTAACATAAAAAAAAAGTATAGATAGTGAGAATTGGTAAAATAGCAATTACCAATATGCTAAAGTTGAAATGTGTCTGACCTTCACCTTCTTAGTTCCTTAATTATTGAATAAGCATGACATGTACCCCTTAGAATAATGAACTAGAAAGATAAGCATTATCCTGAAAGGAAGTGTCATGGATTTATTTTGACAAAATGAGTAAAGTTATTAGAAAACTGGACCTGCCATATACATTTCCATTTTTTTGTAAAAAAGAGAAAGTTAAGATATTTTTATAAACTCAAAGTCAATAGTTTTGCCAGAATTCATCAATGCTTAATGGATCTATGGTTAATCTCATACAATCCACCTCATAAGTGGTAAAAGTACTTTATAATTATTTTGTCTTAGAGAACATATTGGGAAGTTATATTGGGAAGTTATATTCTTTAATATTAAATGAGCATACTGTGTATATATACACATTTTTTAGCTGCAGTGATTAAGGTGGTTGTTTGGTGTTCCTTATATATAATCCTTATATATAATACATTGAGTCCTTTCTGACACAAGACATAGTATTAGTTAAAAGTCAACATTTACCAACTCTATTAGGTTGAGGACTTTATACAAAAGCAATGTTGCCCTTTGCAATGTTAATATGAAATAAAATTATTTTCATTGTATGGACATGAAAACCAAGTTCCCATTACTGAATCATACAACTAGTAAGTGGCCAAATTTGTATTTGAACTTGGCTCTTCCATAATTTTCAAACTCATTGCTAACCAGAAGGGTATCTTTTGAACAGTACTATTTAATATTATGATTTAAAAAAATTAAAATGTTACATCTTTAAAGTAAACTCTTTCTGTTAGGATTTGTGCTCATGTATGAGCCAGTAAGTTTAGGTGATTTGCTCAACTTCTCTATGCCTCAATTTTCTCATTTTTAAAATGGGAATGATAATATTCAACAAAGAATTTTTGGAAGTATTAAATACAGGATAGAGCAAAACTATGTTTCCTGTTGTGAATACTCAAAATACAGATATTAGTCTTGCATTATTAATTATTAATGATTTAAAAATATTTTTAGTATTATTTTTCTAATTGAACTACCATAAACTTACTTTTTACCCCACCCTGTACATTAACACATTCACAGCAACTAGACAGTACTTGGCACATAGAAGTAACTACTCAATAAATTATACCTATTATTATTATTAGAATATTACAAAATATACCTTTCTCATATAAGAGATCACTGATCAATAAAACCATATGTGTAGTTGTCCAGGATCGATTTGAAGGGAGGCAGGGACTAAATAATATATAAATGCATGTAAAAATTAGGAAAGAATTGCTTTTTACTGTTCCAAAATTAAGCTAAGTACCCAGGCCTACCACAATGATTTAATGATATCTACTACTCTAAGACAAAATGGAGTGAATGTAAAAACTATTATTCTGCCTCCCTTGCCCCATTTGTGGAGAGTAGTTTTGATGTATGGACAGAATTGAACTCTGCCATTCATTCAAAAGTATGATTAGCTAGTGGTAAAAGGGAAAATAGATCAAGCTTTTGGATTTTCTTCCTGTTAACAGCCGTCAAAAACCCCATGGCCTCTCAAGAAGTTTGTCAGGCAGAGCTGGGGACAGCTTCAGCAAGAAGCCCGGTGAAACCAGAGTTGCAGAATAATTCTGTCTACCAGCCCACGGAGATATCACAAAATTACCAGAAAGGTCAACTACAAGCCCTTGGGGTAAGTCAGCCTTATTTTTTTTTTAAATGGCTTATGATGGAAAAGAGAACTTGCATGTGGAAAACTTTATCCCTTGAGGAATTGCTGAGTTACCGCACATTTTAGACCTGGGAGTAGAAATGCAGAGGCATATTCTTGTGGTAGGAAATATCCTATCAACATTGGACAGTGGACTCCAATCAGGAGGCCCAGCTCTATGAACTCATATTCTGTACCTTAAAATTTAAAGGTTAGTTGAGGAAAAGATTGAGTAGAATGTTGCCCAATATCTGTCTGTTTCCATCATATTATGGCTCCAATGCATGCTGGGAGGGTAGTTTGAGTAATTTATGTTATTGACCACATCTCCTATACTTTTGTGCTACTTTTCTAAAGGAGTTTGTGAGAGTGAACAGAAGTAGGGGGAGAGGTGAAGATGAAGGGTATCTACCAGAATTGGTAGGAACAGGAAGGAGCAAAAACCTCCCAGGGTAAGCTCTTGCCCAATTAATTTAGGCTTGACTCTAATCATTTCAAGCACTGATGTCTTCTTTCTGAGGAAAATGTAAATGTTCTCTTCTCAGTGTACACTAATATATGACCATTATGATTCTTCTTCTTACAGGCCATCCAGATCCTGAATGGAGTGATAATTCTGGCTGTGGGTGTTTTTCTGGGTTCTATACAAAACTTACCCACTCTCTCAAGGCAATTCTCTTTTTTTTACCTTTTACACAGGCTACCCGCTATGGGGCGCTGTATTTGTGAGTATTCAAATACCTTAACCTTAAGTCATTTCTTAGATACCACTGCTAGAAATGTGTTTGATTATTAAAGTATAATTCTTAGGCAATTTAAAGGTTACATTATGTGGGGTTGATTTTTAATTCTTGACAAACACTTGTTTTTAAAAACAAAGCACCCTATTTTCTGATGAAAAGAATTCACATTGACTGGTATGAAATTAAATGAGAAAATGAGTTTTGGTGAATTGCCTTGTGGTACAGACAAGAGAGTCCAAGTTTGGGAGAGAAGAAAATTGCCTGCTTATTACTGTCTGAAAATCAGAAGAGTAGTCCCTATTTAGGTGAAAATGTTATCATAAAAATAGGTTAGGTGATTTTTTAAAAATCTAGGTGATTTAAAAAGTTTACTTATTCAACTTTATAATTTAATCATCTACCTGATGGAATTTTTGGGCTTTTTTGGGGGTAAGTTTTTATTTGTTTTGCTTATTTATTCTGCTGCTAAAACTTTGAGAATTTCTATATTTGGTCTGGGATTAAACATGAAAAGAAAGATGCTACCATGAAGATGGGAATGTTTAGTAGAAAGTAGTGAACAGAACATGTAATTGGCAAATGAAGAGAAAAGAAATTTACAACAAGTCTTGGGCTCTAATTTATTCATGTTTTTATTTTTCAAAACCACTTAACTTCAGATCTCCTTTAAAAATAAATTGCTCACTGCCAAAACCTGTTTGGCTCAGTGGATAGAGCATCGGCCTGGGGACTGAAAGGTCCCAGGTTCGATTCCGGTCAAGGGCATGTACCTTGGTTGCGGGCACATCCTCAGTGGGGGTGTGCAAGAGGCAGCTGATTGATGATTCTTTCTGATTGATGTTCCTAACTCTTTATCCCTCTCTCTTCCTCTCTGTAAAAAAATCAATGAAATATATTTAAAAAATTAAAAAATAAAATAAAACTATATTAGTTTAAAAAAAATAAATTGCTCACAATTTAGCCAAAATGTCTTGAATAAAATCAGATCTCATATTCTGATAAAAGATTATATGCTGTTTCTGTAGATAGTCCAAAACATGTAATTTTTATTTAATATTTCTGAAAAATTTTAGAAAGTTAATATTATCATTTTGATGGAAAAGTTAGAATCTGAATTTTTCTAGAAAACTCAGGGTACATATTTGCTCTGCATAATGATTCCTGACTACCTAAATGGAAAATGTCCGTATTGTAGAATAGAGAATAATAAAATCTTTAATTATTTATAGTCAGGGAGCCGGAGTTTCACTCTTTTAGCATCCTCAACACTAAGGTTCAAATTTGACCATTGGTTTCCCATTGCTGGAAGCTTCTCTGGCTCTATACCATCCACAGAGCAAACTCTCAGGTCCAGGACCCTTCATATCTAGCTTTACCTTTAACTAAATCCTTGTCTCCCTCCACACCCCTCTGTATACATGACCTGCTGTATATGGACTGGGTGATTCCTATTTGCTCATCTTTTTCTTAAAAGATTGACTCGGTAACTTTGGAAAAGATATTTGAACTCTCACCCATCAGTTTCTTCACTAGATTGGTAGAAATAATATGAGGCCCTTCTCTTTGGTCACTGTGGAATGTAAAAATGTATATAAAAGACTTAGCTATTGCTAATAATTTGAATACTTTTTAAAAATATTTTTTTATTGAGTTTTTATAGAGAGGAAGAGAGAGGAATAGACAGTCAGAAACATCAATGAGAGAGAATCATCGATCAGCTGCCTTGCACCCCCCCTCTGGGAATGTGCCCACAACCAATGTACATGCCCTTGACGGGAATCGAACCCGGGACCTTTCAGTCTACAGGCCGACGCTCTATCCACTGAGCCAAACCGGTTTCGACTTGAATACTTTTTGCATGCTTGACACTTATCTAAGCCCTGACTCTGTATAATTTCACTTTATTTTCCTGCAGCTAAAAGATAAGTAATATTAACATGGGGATATGCACTTCTCTATTTTACTGAAAAAGAAACTGAGGCAAAGAAAGGTTTGATAATTTGTCTAAGGTTACAGAATGAAAATGAGCTGAAGATGAGATCAGAAGACAGAGCCTTGCTCTTAACCATAAAGCTAGAGAGACTCAGGAGGTTCCTGTGATAACCTTTTTGTTATTTAAAATAAAGTTCAAAGCCTGCTCCTTCATGTTCAGCCAGAATTTGATGGTTGAATTTTTATGTAGCAAGCCTTTGCTCTTCAAGTTACCCTCAAATCATCGGAGTGGTAAACCATTGGTAAATGGTTGTGAAAATTGATGAGGTAAAAAGACAGACTGAGGTTTTGAGAAAACCATGAATAGGTACAGAATTCACTTGATCAAAATTAGAGTAATGGAAACAATAGTATATCAAAATAATCTTTAAAAATAGTGGATATATTGATGTAGACACTAGTCCAATAGATTTAAGAACATCTTTAAGAACATATAGTCCAATATTTTCTGAAGCTTAGATATAAATGTCAGGCTAATATTATATACTTAGAGGCCCACCACATGAATTCGTGCATCAGTGGGGTCCATCTGCCTGGCCTGCAGGATTGGGTCGAAACTGGCTCTCCGACATCTCCCTAGGAGTCCCAGATTGTGATAGGTCACAGGCCTGGCTAAGGGATCCCACTGGTGAATGATTGGGGCCAGGGAGGGATGCCAGAAATTGGCCAGCTAGGGAAGGGACTGCAGGAGGGCTTCAGGGCATATCTGGCCCATCTTGCTCAGTCCAGATTGGCCAGACCCCAGCAGCAAGCTAACCTACTGTCGGAATTTCTGACCCTTGGTGGTCAGTGCACTCGATAGCAATTGGTCGACCAGTTGACAGTCTGCCCTCTGGTGGTCAGTGCACGTCATAGTGAGCAGTTGAGTTGCCTTAGCATATCATTCGCATATTATGCTTTGATTGGTTGAATGACCTACCAGTCAACCCGACACTTAGCATATTGGGCTTTTATTATATAGGATACATGTGTATATAAATAAATATGATTTACATTTAATATACATATAAGCATAAAGATAATTATATTACATTAAATATATGTTAATTATGTTTTTAAAGTATGTACACCCACATAAACCTATACAAAGTCAGATATAAAATTAAATGAAAATATAACTTTACTCAAAATTTAAATTAATTTAAAATTGTATTTATGGTAACATCAAGTATAATGTTCTAGGATGTTAATTTAAAAAAAGAAGTTTTATGTGACTATTGCCAGATATACTATGGGAGGACAAAGAAAAAAATCGTGGCAACTTATATTTTCTTATCTGCTTCATTTCCTCTTTTCAAACAGTTTATTATTTCAGGATCTATGTCTGTTGCAGCTGGGAGAAAACCCACAAGAAAGTTGGTAAGTCTCTCTTGCTATGATCATAAGAGTAGAAATGTTATCCATTAATAATAATAGAGTCTGAAACTCCAAATGAGATGCCAAGTCTCTTTAATGCATAAGAAAATTCATTTTCTTAAGACACCCAGATGGTAGAGCATCAGAAAATCATATAGATTGTGAATACAATCACTGAGAAGGTTATGATGAATATCTGATAAATCCAAAGCATAGAAAAAAGCTTCTTGATTTTTGTGTTCTTAAATTTAATCAATATAATTATTTTGAGTACACACTCTCCCATAACTAATTCCACAAGTGGAAGCCAAATTTTTGATCCTTATTAGACAATGACTCTGTCCATTTATGTTTTCTCACTTTATTATCTATCCATTTACACTACTTTCCTGATCCGTTCACTCTCCCTCTTTTGTAGATGGCTATTTCTCCTTAATGTTCTAAAGCATCCAGTTACTTTTCTCAAAAGAAAAAAAAATATCTTGACCTTCTTTTCTCCTGTTAGCTATAGGCACATTTTGTTTTCCATTTTGTAGCTAAACCCCATAAAGGAATTATCTGTACTCTGTCTCTGATTTCTATCTACCTAGTTTCAACTAAACCTACTTCAATAGGTTTTATTTTCTTCCCTACCTCACCTCTGTAACTGCTCTCTAGATTACTAAAGACTTCTACACTGGTAGCAGCGAGGCCAATTCTCAATTATCTTCTAACTTCCTCCATGAGCCACACTGAGCTTGAAGTTGGTTGCTCACTCCTTCCATTAATATCTTCACTTGGTTTCCAGGACACCTTGGTTGGCTAGTTTTCCTCCTATCTTTTTAGTCTCTTCCTTTCAATTTCCTTTCCTAGTGCCTTTTCTTCTCTCTGACCTTTTAAGGTTGGGGTACTCCTTTTTTCCTTCTCTACTCACTCCTTTGACGATCTTATTCATTCCCATGGCTTGGAATGACATCTATATGCCTAGAATCCTGAAATGAACACTTCCAGCCTAAATCCCTCTCCTGAGCATCAGACAACTATATCTAATTGCTTTCACTTAGAATTCTAAAGCCAACTCCTATCTTTCTTCAAAAACCTTATCCACTGTCTCCCTCATGTCAGCACACGGGAACTTCATTCTTCCAGATTTCTAGAATTATCCCTAGTTCTTTTCCCTTTAATAACTTTGAATCTAGTGTTCAGAAAATCCTGTTGGCTCTGCATTCAAGCTATATCAAGCTGTATTTGACCTTTGCTCATCTTTCTACTGATAACACTTCATCCATTCTACCACTGTCTCTTCTAATCAGGCTCCGTTCTTCTTTCCTTGGCTCTATCTAAACTAGTCTCACTAGAGACATTGATGTTCCATTTAAAATATAAATCTAATTGTTTCTCCTTTACTCAAAATTCCTTAAAGGCTTTATATTTTTCTCAGAGTAAGAACCAAAGTCCATGATCGAAAGGATCCTATATGATCTGCTGTCTGTTCACTCTCCGTCTTCATTTCCTGATGTTGTTTATGTTGTTCAATCTCTTCCACCCCCTTTGCTCACCTTGCTTTCCTGGAACACACCTGGAACACAGTGGCCTCAGGGCTTTAAACCAAATATTTCTTTGACTGCAAGAACATTCTCCAAATATGCTCAAGGCTGACTCCCTCAGTTCTTTAATGCCTCTCCCCATGTGGCATTCCTCTTTAATACCACAAACCTCCACTCCTCTCTCAGGGTTCCACATCCTCCTTACTCCACTTCGTTATCCCACAGCACTAAATTACTTTGAAAAATACTATATAATTTACCTGTTAATTTCTTTTGTTGTTATTATTGTTACTGCTGCTAGAATGTAAGCCCCATGGGGGTGGGGATCTTTGTTCACTCATGTTTGTCCGGCATCTGGGATATTGTTGGTTGTGTAAACAATGTTCAATTGATATTTATTTATATGAATTGTAGACAAAAGAATGAGCTATGTGCTACTTATATTAACTTATGAAAATTCTTACTGCTTTTTAGATGCAAAACAGTTTTGGGATGAACATCGCCAGTGCTACAATGGCACTATTAGGGTTTACTTTTCTCTCGCTAAATTTAGCAATTAACAGCCTGTTGTTCAAGAATTGTCAGTCTACACTGTCACCGGATGTATGCATTTATATGGGAGCCTCATCAAACGTACGTTTTAAAAATTTACCTTTAATTATAAAATATTTCAAGCAATCTAAAATGTATGCTAATACCCTGCCTTGATTTGAATCTTTGCTCTGCCATGTATTGGCTCTGTGATGAAGGGCAAATTTGATAACCTCTCTGTGTTTCAGTTTTCTCATCTTTATTTTTTTCATTTTAATTAATTAATTAATTGGGGTGACATTAAGCAACATGAATGTATAGGTTTTATGTGTGGATTTCTGTTACAAGATCTGTATATTGCACCATATACCCACCACCCTAAGTCAAATCTTCTCCTGTCACCTCATATTAGGACTCCCTTCTCCCTCCTCTCCCTTCCTTCTGGGCAACCACCATTCTGCACAGTTTTCTCATTTTAGAAATAAAGATAGTAACAGTACCAATCTCACAGGGTTGGTGCAAGGATCAAGTAAGTTAATATGTGATAAGCAATTAAAGTAGTGTTATCACATTGAATTGTATTTTTATTAACAGTACTATTACTACTATTAAAATCCCCAGAGAGATTAAATTTTTAAAAAAATGTTATTTCACATCTTGCTTCCTAAAACTAACTTAGAAGATCTACAAGTTCCTCTGTGGTCTGAGATGTTCAAATAATGATTTATTGAAGTGTTGGGGGACTTCACCTTTGAATTTATTTGAGTGTGATATTTTCAAAGGAAAAGGACTTTAATAACTTTTCCAAATTATAATTTGTTGTTTATGTTTCTAAGTTGATCTCTTCTGAGGCCAACTTAGAAATTAATATATTCCTTTAATTTGTCCATTTTTCCCATGATGATTTATGAACTATTATTTGCAGACTTATTTCTAATCCTCTGGTTTGCTGTTGCTATCTACGGAAGTTTGTGCCCTCATTTTCTTCATTATATTGTTCATTATATCAATTTGTATTTATATGTATCTGATTTTTCTATGAATTTTATGGTATTTTTCCTCCAGAGGAACTTTGTATTTGCTTCTTTCAGGTGTCTCAGTAAAAGAAAAGGATCGCTGAGCTAGTTAATTTTTTGTTTAATGTTTTTCCTGGTGTTTTAGTTTTTAGAAATAGTGTAAATGCCTAAACCTCCATGAAGTTCTACTGATGAAATAGTGGAGAGACTACTTTAGTCCATTTTTTTAAAAAATTGCCTACTGGCCTCCTATACTGCTATTCCAATGGGGAGATGTTAGTCATGGGGTCAGAATTTTGCCTCTATAGCCTCTTCTCCCCATGACTACCTCACATGCCCTGATGCAGAAATAGTGTCTTTCTCCTTTCAAGAAAAATATTTCCACGGTTTCAGATTGATATTGTGTTTCATAGAGAGTGCTGATGTGTGCTTATGTGTTAAACGTAATTTATGGTGTGCTTTGTTCTATTTTATGGGCGGGGAGATGTTATAGTTTGGGTTCCTGTTGACATTTTTTCCCTCTGAATGTTTCTACTGCATTTGATATGATGCATCAAATCCCCTAGGGCCTTGTGTCTCTAATGCTGATCCTCACCTTGCTGGAATTATGCATAACCATCTCTGTCTCAGCCATGTGGTGCAAAGCAAACTGTTGTAGTTCAAGAGAGGTAGGTTTGTTTAAATGATTAATGATTCCCATAGTCTGCCACCCTCCCTCTAGGGCTTGAGGTCATTTCTGACTCTTGAAGGTGAAAAGAAACTTCTATGCATTAGTGATTTGTGAGGTTCCTGGAGTTACTGATGGCATGAATATTAGAGATGGAATAAAGATTAGAAAAGAATTCCAATGTAAAAAATGCAAGAGGAAACAGTGTATTTCATATCTAAGCACACATTTTTAATTCAGATAGAATTAAATTATTATTTTTATAGCATCACTTTTTAGCTATAAACCAAGGAAAAAATCACCAATTCCTTTTAGATTTTTGGTATTTTAACTGAAAAATTAAAATATTTTCATTCATTTCTGATGTTTGTTGAAAGGAGTGTGCATATAATGCTTTAGCAGAGTAATAATCAGTGGACGGGTTTTATCAGTGATGATCATGATGATAATTGGAAGGAAAGGGAGGCAGATGACGATCCTATTCCCGGAGACTGATGATGTTTTATTTTTCAGGCAATTTCCTTACCTTCCAATTCTGTGAAATCATGAGCGCATCCTTATTAAAGTGAATCCGAGCACAAGGAAATTCAACCTCACATCTCCATGAATTAGAGCTCCATCCAAGAGACAAGAGAACATGAGCCTATGAAACCCAACCATGAGAAAATTGGACATTTGATTCAATCTTTTCTGTCTTAACTATAAATGCCATTCATATGTCTTGATACAAAGTGACAAATATGCCTCTTTAGGCAAACTTGGCTTTGTAACTTCTATAATAACCAATTCAAAGTTGTCCCCACCTATGACATTGCTTTATAAAGTTTAAAGAGAGCAGGGAGAATAATCTCTATCTCATGTATTCTCTCTCGAATCCAACTTCCTTCTACCCATTGAGAAGAAAAATAAGTCAGATGTGTGTTTTTTTATTCCAGAAAAATGCTTCTAGACTTTAGCTGACATCAACCTTGAAAAAACTGTCAATTGAAAAAAAAAATCACATCATCATCTTAAAGCCAATTTTGAACTGAATTTAAGGTGGGAGGGTTAAGCCTCAAGATTTTATTTATACCAGCAGCTGAGATGCATTCCCACATGCCCTGACACAGAAATCATGATTTAGATTGGGGACTTTGAGAGCAAGGTCAATATTTATTGTTCAAAGCATGGTGAGAAACTGCAAAGCAGAGAAATAAAGGATAAGGGCTTTAAAGTCACATGGATCTGGGTTCAAATTCTGATGCTGTGTTAATTTGAGCACAGTACTTACCCTCTCTGACCTCCTCATCTGTAAAATAAGTATAATAGTAGCAAATACTATTTCAATGGTTTTTATGAGGGTGAAATAAAAGTAAAGCGAACAGGAAATAGCACCACATCTCCTTGACAATGGTCTTGCTGTTGTTCATCTTGTTGTTCTGGGGCCCTGGTCAGGTAGGCAGGGAAGATGGCACAAAGGCTCACACTTCCACTGTGGCTCCCCAATACTCTCTGATGACTCCAATGGTGGAAATTTGATGTTAAAGCTCCTGACATATCTGGCTCCTGGTTTATAAATATGCTGCTGAAGTATTTATATATCTGACCTATAAATTAATTGTCCTCTCTTGATACTGAACTGAATTATCCACAATATCTATATAACTTCATACCCATAAGTTACTTTTATCTCCTTGTTTATAATATGTACAAAGATCTTTCTACACTCTTTACTAATTCTTACATTTCTTCTTCAGAATATATGTACAAAGATCTTTTTATGCTCTTTACTAATTCTTACATCTCTTCTTCATCATATATATATATATATATATATATATATATATATATATAGTGGCCAGATTATTATGACCACCTGGCGTTTGTAGGCAAATTAGCTGTACACTGCATCGTATGGGATTCGAACACCTTTGCTGTCCGCAGTTACCAAGATAAAACGTCTCCAATTCACACAGGAACACAAGGATTGGATAGTCGAGCATTGGAAAAAAGTCATGTGGTCCGATGAATTACATTTTCAGTTGCATCATGCAGATGGCAGAGTGAGGATTTCATGGAAACAACATGAAAGCATGCACCCCACATGCATGAGTACAACCCTTCAAGCTGGTGGGGACAGTGTTATGGTTTGGGGCATGTTTTCCTGGTATGATTTGAACCTTTTAATTCATGTGGAACAATGTCTGAATAGCACAACATACCTAAGTATCATTGCTAGTCAAACTCATCCTATCATGTGGATGGTGTATCCCAATGGAGATGGCTTCTTCCAACAAGACAATGCACCATGCCACGCTGCTCTTATTGTGCAGGGGTGATTTCAAGAATATGAGTGAGACTTTACCTTGCTTAGGTGGCCCCTACAATCACCAGAACTCAATCCAATTGAGCATTTGTGGGATGAAGTTAAAAGACTCATCAGGCAGCTGGTTCCACAACCATCAATTCTCACAGAACTGGACAGTGCTATTCATCAAGCATGGTGTCAGATTCCTCACATTACTTTTCAGCATCTTGTGGAGTCAATGCCAAGAAGAATCACTGCAGTTTTGAAGGCAAAAGGTGGCCCAATGAAGTACTGATCGGGTAAGTAGTCATAATAATCTGGACACTCAATAAAAAATTTGTTTTTTATACATTCAACAAGCATTTAGGGCAGTGGTTCTCAACCTTCCTAATGCCATGACCCTTTAATACAGTTCCTCATGTTATGGTGACCCCCAACCTAAAACTATTTTCATTGCTACTTCATAAGTGTAATTTTGCTACTGTTATGAATCATAATATAAATATCTGTGTTTTCTGATGCTCTTAGGCAACCCCTGACAGCGGTTCTCAACCTGTGGGTCATGACCCCTTTTACAGGGGTTGCCTAAGACCATCAGAAAACACAGATATTTACATTACAATTCATATCAGTTATGAAAATAGTTTTATGGTTGGGGGTCACCACAACATGAGGAACTGTATTAAAGGGTCATGGCATTAGGAAGGTTGAGAACCACTGATTTAGGGAAACCCTACTATTTGCCATGTGTTGTGTTAGGAGTTTGGCACATAACAGAGTGATATGAAACACCTGGGTAGTTTGCATAAATCTTTCTCTTTGCATTTCTTAGGTCATATAAATGAAGAGACAAAGGTATTCTCTTCAAGTTTGGACTCAGCGCTAGGCCTTTTAAGACAACTTCACTTGTTCTGTGAACAATATTTTGTCAATTCTGTGGAACATTAGGAGGTTGATATCAGTCTCAGCCTCTCTCTTAACCTTGGCATCTTAAAAATATTTATGGAACCCATGGTTGAGAGAGAGAGAGAGAGAGAGAGAGAGAGAGAGAGAGAGAGAGAGAGAGAGAGAATCCCTTGAGAGTATCTGAAGAGGTAGCACACTTTCAATGTATAACATGCAAATTCATGCATATTTATTTTAAATAATTTCAACATTCAGTTTGAGAAAACAATTCTTCAGATGTGATTTGAAAGCAAATTTCTTTTGAGTTTGGAGAAATAAATCTAGTGTGTGAGAAAAGAACCGTTGCTTGTCAAAGAGGAAGCCAGATGGAGAGTGGATAAAAAACATGTGTTAATGCATTGTCAGAAGGAGGAAATTATGTGGTAGGGAAGAAATGTTAGCTCAATTATCTCTTCCTTTCAGGCAGCCATGTGATCAAAACTCATCTTGATAAATTTGTCCCCACCAAAGAACAAAAATGATTTTATCTTATGTTTCAATGTTCACTATTGGGAAAGATGGCGGAGCATGGGCATAAGGACCCATAGTGTGGGTGCAGAAGGTTATATAAATCTCAGAAAGTGTAAGAAGAAGATGCTGGTGGGAATTGGTATATGAAGTAATTTGGAGGTTTGCAAATTTTTCAAGGTTCTATTGAAATTTCTTACAAAATAGCATCACGTCCAGACACTGAAGACCATCCTCTGTCTGTTTCCTGTCTAGATATCGAGTCTAATTTCTGATTATTTGCTGCACACATAATGAACTATTATATACTCCCAGAAAATACCAATGACAGGCATTTCTTCAGGTCTTTTCCAGCAGAGGTGGTGTAGTTTCACTGAGGGAGAGGAAAGGAATCTCCTGAGGCTATGATTAGCAGCCTCTGATGTATTATATCATTAATATCTCATTTGTCCGTTCTACTCTGCTGTGAGCTGGACAAGGAACGGGGACCACAGTACTCATCTCTGCATGCTCAGTGATACCAGCAGTAGTTGACATGCTTCAATAAGTCCTTTTTGGATGAATGTATAATTGAATGATGTTTATTTCTTTTTTTAAAAAATATATATATTTTACAGAGAGAAAGGGAGAGAGATAGAGAGCTAGAAACATCGATGAGAGAGGAACATCGACCAGCTGCCTCCTGCACACCCCCTACCGGGGATGTGCCCGCAACCAATGTACATGCCCTCGACCGTAATCGAACCTGGGACCTTTCAGTCCGCAGACCGACGCTCTACCACTGAGCCAAACCAGTTTCGGCTGATGTTTATTTCTTAACTAGAGGCCTGGTGCATGAAAATTCATGCACTGGAGTGGGGGTGGGGTGGAGGATTCCTCAGCCCAGCCTGCCCCTTCTTACAGTCTGGGAGCCCTCAGGGGCAGGAGGTGACTCAGCAATCAGGGGAAGGCAATGCTCTCATCACACCTCTGCTGGCAGCACAAGTTTCGGCCAGCCCTGGTTACCTGTGCCTTGGGCTGGCCCTGGGTGCGTAGGCAGCGGCCATCTGAGGCTTTCCTGCACCTCGGTTGGCCCTGCTTGCCTAAGCCTCAGTCAGTAGTGGGTGCAGGAGGACCCAAGGCTCCTGGAAGGGCTGAGGGGACTCCAGTGACAGGTGTGTGGAGTTGCCGGCTCTGCCCCCACCCCCCACCCCCATGGGTGCTGGTATTTTGTAATGGTCAATTTGCATATTGCCTATTTATTTTTAAAATTTCTTTATTGATTAAGTTATTACATACGTGTCCTCATCACCCCCTTCATAATATAGGATTATAATAACACATGGCTCAGGTCCACCAATTCCTGAAGACATAGTGGGAAGATGGCACATGAGTTAATAAATTTCATTATGAAAGGCATTCTAATACATATATCTTCTAGTGTCCTCTGTTCATATAATTATCTTAGTTTCCTGGAGAATGTGGATTTTATCATACCTCAGAGAAACAATCCAGATGATTAGAGGTACAATTTGTAGTGTCTTACAGTTTAATGATGAGGCACTCAAAGTTATGTCTATAATTAAACTGAAATGAAAGTGTCCTAAGTCTGTGAATCTCACCTGTATATTTGGTTTGTTATGGGTCTAACTCAACTGTGGACAAACTACAGCCCACGGGCCGAATCCAGCTCGTTCGGCTGTTCTATCCGGCCCGCGGAGCCTAAAGAACAGAGGGTTCTCTTGCTCTCCCCTCCACTTCTTCACCAGCAGCCCAAGATGAGAGTGCCAGCATGGTCAGGTTGCTTTTGTTCCGGCCCTCTGGTCCAGTTTAAGAACCCATTGTGGCCTTTGAGTCAAAAAGTTTGCCCACCCCTGGTCTAGCTAGTTATGTAATTAGAACAAATACATTGGTTTGCTGGTAGCTCTAATCCTAATTGTGACATACTGCTTAGTCCAATGCTACTGAGACCTTCTCATAGGATTTGCCATCAAGTCCATGCCCTTCAGTGTCTCTGCTATCCCATCCTGGTCATCACAAAAATCAAAGCAGCAGACCATTAATCTAATAATTTAGTGGACAATGGAGTCTTTAGTGTGAAATTGTCTTAGCTTTCACAGTCTGTCAGGAATGGTGCACAGCAGTTCCAATTCTGCCTGTTTAGTTTCTGAGACCATCTGTGGTAGAGCCAGATACATTGTGTCCAAAAGAGAGAAATACAATAAATATTGAAGTCAGAGATGAATCCAGAGATTCAGAGTCTAAGACATACTCCTATTTGTGAATCTAAGTATGATTTAGACAGGGATGATAGGCTTTTCAAAGGTACCATGGGCAAGCTTCCGCCATAGAAATGGCTGAACTGGGACACAAGTAGAGAAGGACAGCTCTCTCTGTTCTGTAGTTTGTTTGTTTTTTTTCTCACCTTCTCAATCATTAAACTGTTTCATTTTTAGGATCTATGAATCCTGCTGGTCTCAGGCAGAGTTATTTTACAGCAGTCTCAACAGACTACTCAATTTTTCTTTTCAAAATAGCAAGAGAAACCCTGTTAACCTTAATCAGCCAGTAAATTTATCTGCCTGACAAATGTCTTAACTAGAAAGATAATCATCAATGTCATGGGCCAATCCGTTTTAACTGTCCACCCAGAGCACACCCTGAGAGGAAGCCCACCAAGGCTTGTTGGTCATTAACAGTATTCTTCATCACTGGATAGCTCAATTAATAATAATTTTAAAAAATGGACACGGAAAATAGAAGCAGAGCAGATCTTGCTCTCCCCAATCCACAAGAGTCCTCCAGGTAGGCACAGGTTATTATTATTATTATTATTTTTTACTTTCTGTTAAGTAAATCTAGCTTACCTACCTTCTGACCTATTTCTGTTTTTTTTCTTTTAATCTTTATTGTTGAAAGTAGTTCCTCCTTCCCTTCTTCCCCTCCCCCATTAATCTCTTCTATCCCGCTCCCGTCCTCCCACCCTCCTCCCTAGGCCCTCACCACCCCATTGTCTGTGTCCAAGGGTTATGCATAGATGTATACAAGTTCATTGTTAGTTTTTTTTCTATGCTCAATTATTTAATGATCCAGACAGAAATAGTCACAGTAGTGGGGAGATGTCAACTGATGGTCTCAGTCACGGACCTATCTGGCTTAATTAATATATTGCTATACCTTACCAGTAGTTCTCTCTGGTTGATGGAAGGAAGGTTTTTTACTCAGCTTGTGAACTGGGAATAAAAGTTTTCTAACAATAGAGGTTCACATTCTAGGTATGAGGTAGCGGAGTTTGTTCTAGCAGTATAGATTTCTAGCCTCTGTGTCTGATGTGTGCTACAGGACAGATGTTTTTTTAAAAACGAAACGACCCTGGGCTCCTTTCTGGGTAATCTTTGTTAACGGTAAGCTGTGGGATTCTGTCTCACTGTTTGGAGGGGAAATGTTCTTGGAGTGAAGGCCAATAGAGGTGGATAATTTAGGTTTCCTTGGAATACCAAACATGAACACATGTTAAAACTTTCCTTTGAACAGTTTCAGGAGAGGCTGAAAACAGAACTTTGAGAATTAATGTTTGATTGTGAAATGTGAGGCATATTCCAAATCTTTAGAAGGAAGAGTATTTCCAGTTAACCTCCTCTTAGGATGAAAATAGGATTAGAAATTCAATTAACCCTTCAAAGACATTTCTTTGCACACATGAAATTGGATGTGCTAGTGACAAAATATAGTCACACACACATTTCCACATCAAAAGGACTGAGATGTGCATAAGTAAACATGTTTGATCGCTTTTATTTTCACGCAGCAGCACACATTAATGGGGGAAGAACTTGGTTTAATTCTTGGATTAATAAAAAAGACTTGGCACAGTTTTCATTCCACTTTGTCTTCTCTAATCACTGATTAGGTATCGATCTTGATCAGTTACTTGGACCCTTTGAAAGTCAGTTTTTTTAATTTATTGCAATAAAAATTTTAATTGCAAGACTGTTTTGAAAAAGTAAGCAATGGAAACTCTCCTTTTTGTGAGTTCAAAACTGAACATAGAAAGATAGAAAATTTTCTCATGACTAAATTTCTGTTTAAACTTCACAGTGTGCCTGAAATTGAACTTTCAGAAGCACCTTTCCGTGATAGCACCCTACTGGAGAAGGCTGCCCCACCACCACGCCAGACATGGCTGACATTTTTGAAGAGGGAGCTGGAATTCCTAGGCGTAAGTGAGCTTTTTTCAACCTTAATTAAAATAAGGACTGGTTCTAGGAAAGAGCACTAGGTTGCATCAACAGTTTTCCCAGTAGGATTCATGAGAAGTAAAGAATCCAGGAGATGAGTTGACACCAACTGGGCCCTATTGGGTAGAAAGAAACATTTCCTCATAAATATTAGAATGAGAATGGCAAATAGGATTTGCCAGCTCTGGACAATTGCTGGTGGCTAATGTAATATCTTGCTCTGAAGGATTTATAATCTTTATCTTCTCTTAGATGGAAAGGACAGTTATTGATGTCCGTCATGTCTAGCTAAGTAAAGGTGATGAGAATCATATTGGCCATTCCTGCAGTGGGTCATGCTTGTATCAATTCTTAGGGTGGTCGGGGGATCCTGGAAGATAGCACATGTGGATCCTTTCTCAGGACTGCCTAACACACCAAAGCAATTTCCCACACGTGGCCTTAATTGTAAGGAAATTGATACACTCGTTGGGAAATATCTTCTTATTCCACAAGAGTTGTGCGTTTTTCTACAGGTGACACAAATTCTGATTGGTTTCATATGTCTTTATTTTGGAACAATTGTCTACTTCGTGCTCAAGATTTCAGAATTTGAGAAAGACTTTTTTTCATCATTTAAAATGGGCTACCCATTATGGGGAGCAGCGATTGTGAGTATATTCTTATAATTTTCTTTGAAATAACACTGCACATAGCTTTTCTCTTACCCAGATTAGATCTGCGTACTTGTTTATCTCTAGTATTCAGATTATATATAATAATACATTTAAAGTATGTATTTATATATATATATATATTTTATAAAATATATTTGCAGTTTATAACACTCCGTGGGCTAAACATTTCAGGTTTAAACACTTTTATTACATGAGAAACCTGAGATTAATAAAATTTAAACAAATTGTTCAAGGGAAATGTAGACAATAAAAATAGAACCTAAATGTTTGGAATCCAATTCCAGAGAAATGTCCCTACCACTCTCATCAGTAAAGTCATTTTAATAAAGGAAATGAAAAGAGACTGCTTAGGTGAGGAGAACAAGGTAAAAGGCATTTGGTGAATTTCTCCCTAGCCCTAGAAAAATGTTCAGGTGCTTTCTCATTGAGTCTCTTTTTAATCATTTTACTATTTAGAAACTAGATGACTGAATGAGATTACAAACATACCTAGCTTTATTGAGTTATAATTGACACACAATAAACTGCACATATATAAAGGGTATAACTTGATAATTTTCACACATGCACACATATATATAAAAACATTATCACATCAATGTAATGAACATATCCGTTACCTCCAAAAGTTTCCTTGTGTCTCTTAGTAGTCCCTCCTTTCTTTTTTTTTTTTTTTAAATATTTTATTGAATTTTTTACAGAGAGGAAGAGAAAAGGATAGAAAGTCAGAAACATCAATGAGAGAGAATCATCGATCAGCCGCCTTTTGCATACCCCCTACTGGGGATGTGCCCGTAACCAAGGTACATGCCCTTGACCGGAATCAAACCCGGGACCTTTCAGTCTGCAGGTCGACGCTCTATCCACTGAGCCAAACCGGTTTCGACGGTCCCTCCTTTTTTATATTTTCTGTCTTCCCCTCCTCAAGGACTCATTCGCTCACTCACCTGTTTTCAGTCACTATAGATTAGTTGGCATTTTCTAGAGTTTTTTTTATAAATGGAATGTCATACAGGATGTTCTCTCTACTGTTTGGCTTCCTTCACTCAGCACTCATTATTTTCAATTAATTCATGTCATTTTTTTTTTAATCTACACCTCATCCACAGGGTATATATATTAAGTCTATAAAACATCACATTGGGGGTGGAGCAGGGGAAGCGGAGAGATCAACCAAGGACTTGTTTGTATGCATACATATAAGCATAACCAATGAACACAGGCACAAGAGGGGTGAGGGCACAAGCAGGGGGGTGGGGGAGATAGAGGGGATCAGGACAGATATGTAATTCCCTAATCAATAAAGAAAAAAAAATCACATTGGTTTGGCACTCAGTTAAAGACTTAGGACTAGATCAGAACTCTCTCCTTGAACTTTGGCCATATTTTATTTGAAACTTCTCTCTACTATCTTTTCATTCCATTTAGCTTATTAGTGTCTCTCAATGCATCAAATAATATGAATATTTGAGATTGTTTTGAACTTATGCTATTCATTAATATTTTCACCATGTACATTCTCATAATTACTAAATGTCTAGATGGTATATCCAGTCTCTAGAGATATGCCACAGATACATTTCTTGCTCAAATGCGCTGACAGTCTAACATAAAAGGTTCTCAAACAGTTATAAAGTTATAGCATAATCATGGAGCAGGTGCTGCTGGACCTTGCTACTCCAAAGGAGACCCATAGCCTGTCAATCTTAGCATCAGTCAGGCAGCCTGCTGGAACAAAGGAAGAATCTCAAGCCCCTTCCAGGACCTACTAAATGACAATCTGCATTTTAACAAGACCCTCACTTGATTCATGAGTCCATTAGCTTTGTGAAGCACTCCTTAGGAAGTAAGAATAAGAAAAGGGTGAGCACATGGAAAACCTGAAAGGTTAGCTTTGTAGAATATCCACAACTTGAGCCTATATTTGGAGGAGGGGAGTGAAAGGGACACAGAGAAGGGCATGGACTCACTGTGCTTCTTCTCTTCCTTTGGACAGTTTGCTCTTTCAGGATTTCTGTCAATTATGTCTGAAAAGAAAAATGCAGCATATCTGGTGAGTTGCAATTCCTTGAGAAGGTAAGAAAAGTTGAATTTTACGAGTTTTGAGGGAGACATGCCATCATCTCTTATGGTATGAGATAATATGGATATGTGACTCTCCCGCCCCCAAAACAAAACTCTATTTTGTTTTGGTTATAATCATTAAAATATCGGTTGTGCCATTTTAAACTACTTTGCCACTTGTTTAGAAAATATCCTCATACCACCCTCATCCTTGTAAGTATAGACATATAGTCATAGAAATGATTTATTTCCAGTTAAGGAGACTATTTGAGGAGATACTCTGTGTGCCCATGTGGGTCTTCCTGAATGCGGTCCTAGCAAGAAAGTTATAAATCCTTATTAATTACATTTTCAAGAGCTCCTCTTTTAATCTCTAGTTTGTATACATGCAGGATTTACTGTATAAATCCAACCCCGAAATGTTGATGTGTTAATTGAATGCACTTGGCAGGTGCCAGAACGGGTCTAAGTGTTTTTTTATCATCAGGTGCAAGGAAGCCTGGGAGCAAATTTGGTCAGCGGCATAGTTGCAGGAACAGGAATCTTTATCCTGGTCACCAACCTAAAGGGCAGTTTGGCTTATGTCAATGTTTGTCAGGAAGCTTATGAGGATGACTTCTGTAGAGCGGCCTTTTTTTCCACAGTATGTATTTCTTGATCCTAATCTAAGTAAAGAAGCCCCCGTTGCTTTTTCTTCATGAACACAAACCTTTTTTTGCAACCTCTGTCACATAATGTGGTATTCTGTAGGTTCATGTACAGAGATGCTGATGACCTCTTCCCCTCATTCCCAGCTCAATTCTGCAAGGTTGGAGTCATCTGCCTCGAGTAACCATGTCCTGGTTTTCGTGTGTATGTGTGTGTGTGTGTGTGTGTGTGTGTGTGTGTGTGTGTGGGTTTATACAATTCTGTAGGGACTGATCACGTGGGTGTGATGAAAATAAGAGCTGCTATAAGGGAATGTACCTTGGGGACGCCTAACTTGTGACCCACTCTGTCTTTTTTTGGTTATTGTTCAATAGGAACTTGTGGTGATGATCCTGTTTCTTACCATTCTGGGGTTTGGGGCTGCTGTGTTACTCATAGTCTACAGAATTGGAGAACTATGCAAAGAAAATCAGGTAGGCAGAGGCCTGGTACTAAATCCTGAATGACAGGCTAAAGAATTTGAGCTTATTCCCTGAAACATATGGCCTAAATTTCCTGGAACATTTCTTCCAAGAAAATATTTCTTGGTCTAGCTGACATGGCTCAGTGGTTGAGTGTTGACCTATAAACCAGGAGGTCATGATTCGATTCCCAGTTAGGGTATATGCCCTGGTTGCAGGCTTGATCCTCAGTGTGGGGCCTGCAGTATGCAGGAAGCAGCCAATTAATGATTCTCTCTCATCATTGCTCTCTCTCTCTCTCTCTCTCTCTCTCCCTCCCTCCCTTCTTCTCTGAAATTATATATATATATATATATATATATATATATATATATATATATATATGTATATATATATATATACACACACACACACACACACACACACACACACATATATATATATATATATATATATATATATGAAAAAAGAAAGTATTTCTCCAAGTTTCAATGTTTTTGTTTCCAAATCTCAAGTTTCAAATCACATTTCCCACTCCTAAGTAGCATAAATATCAATATAAGCTCTGTGACTGAGGTTTAGGAAAATTGAACTTTCATTGTTTTAGAAAATTTGGATGCTTTGAAATGTATTAGGCATGGAATGAATGAGCAGGTAGCATGTGATGGACCACTCACGTCCCTGGGCTTATTTTCTGTCCCAGAAGAGCTCCCTTATCTTTGTTCCCCTTCTGTCTTTTTTCCTTGGCTTTTCCCTTGCCACTTGCTCTGAAGCCTCAGTGTTTTTTCCTCCTTAATTTACAACTATCACCTGCATTTCCTCTTGTTTTACTCACCCGTTGCACCTTGGATGTAAGAAAAAGAATTGCTAATACTTGTTGCATATACACTTAGATCTTCCAGATGAAACATACTCTCTCCACTTGCCTATCTGTCCACTTGCCTGAAGCATTCAAGAGTGGCTGCCTTGTTTTGATCACTTTCCTCCAAAGACAATTAAGTCAGTAGATTTACCAAAGTTTAGACACACTCACCAACTTGTCATTGACCGACATAATTTATTTTGGGCCCACCAATCTGGCTTAGTTTGTTGGAGATGGAGGGAATAATTGTAATGGGAGAGTATAATGGGAGAGTGTAATGAGAAAGAATATAAGATCTAGAAAGAAAAAAAAAAGAAGATGATAAACATCTCTTGAATAAGTCTTTTTGGTGATTGATACTGAATACCTTTTTCCTCACCAGATTCCAGAAGATCGTCTCTATGAAGAATTAAACATATATTCACCAATTTACAGTGAATTGGAAGACAGAGAGAAGACATCTCCCACTGATTCATAAGAAGCACATTCAGAACATTCTCATCCATAGCAAAGAATATAGAAAACCAAGATCTTTGTTTAAGGGGATACTGGCAAAATGTCAGATCTCTCTATGATCCACCAATTTTACATTGTGATTTATTTTCCACATGGTAATATTTTGTTTCTGTACATCTAAGTATTCCTATTGCCCAATTTGTCAATATGATTGATTCATATTTTTCTTGTTTTCTTCACATCCATCTTTTCTGAGAAATCAACATGCAATAAGCATTTACTGCATGTCTTTAACTGTGCAAATAGGAAAAACAAGAGGAAGGCTGGTCGAGAGTTGAGTAAAACTTTAACAGTTTTAGGTAGTTTTCAACCTTTTTTAGAATTCACAGAAGTTATGGGCATGATACACGTCTCCTACTAGATTATAAGCACCATTCAGCAAACATATCCTAAGAACTAATTAAATGTTGTAAGTTTCCACATTTGACTCTTTTACATTGTGTATACCAGTATTTCACCCATAGTGGGTGCTGAGTGTATATTTATGGAGTGGATGGGTGTAGATGCAGGGAAAATATCTTACCAGGCCAGGCCAGAGGTAGAGTAGATAAGGAGAAAGGAATGATTCTGAAGTGAATTTGGAGCCAATAAGGAGACCAAATTGGTAAATATTAAGCATAGACTTAGGAAGATAGTCAGAAATTTGACTAGAAATTCTGAAATCATGTGTTAAATATTTTGGTGCATTCTTATCAGGTTAACAATGGATGCTTCCTGCTTATTTTTATCTTATTATATGGAGAAGCATATTACAGTATGTTAGAAAGATCATTGAGCTTATGAAACGAAGGGAGTCTACATTGGAATCCCAGGCCGGCTGCTTACTAGTTGAGTGCGTTGTGGCAAATAATTTACTCAATATGGCTTTCCTCATCTGTAAAATTAAGATTAGGCATAATTTACCTGCCAGCACTAAATGTCTATTGTGGGAATACACACATACATATACACATATGTGCTCTATCTTTAAAATGTCCTAAATATATTATTAAATAAATTACCTAATTTATATATACCTCTGGATTATATATATATAAAAGCAATCTCCAAATCTTACTAATCTCTAATGATTTAAAATTTAAGTCTATTTTATTGTAACTTCAAAAGCCTTACTCTCTGGTTCCATTTCAACTTTCTCTTTAATATGGTTTGTGCTTGACCACTTCACATCAGCACCCTGGCTTGAAATGTTCTGCTCTCTCTTCTGTACTTACTTAAATTCCTCCTTTCTTTAATGCCTATCATAAATCCCACCTCATTCTTTAAGATTTTCTAGCCAAGATTGCTCCTCTCTCGAGATGATGACTTTTTCAAACCAAACACACACACACACACACACACACACACACACACACACACACAAAACACACACACACACACACAAAAAAAACCTTACACTATATAAAACTTTCTAATTGCAAATATTTTACATTCATAATATATTCTTTCCCTAAGATTCAAAGTCTCCTAAAGATCAGTATACTGTCTGAATAATCAGTGCATTCATGGACAAAGTACCCAATAATATTTGCAGATTGATGAGTGGGAAGTCAGGAGTTTAATGAAGTTAGTATCTGATGAGAGAATAGGACATATCTAAGGAAGAATTCAAAATGAAAGATGAGTAAATTAATGAATATCTTAGCTAAAATGAAATAAGTGGGCATGGAGAGAAATGGTCATATCTAAAACATGGAGAGAAATACTAATTGGTCTTCTTGTTAACAAGTTGAATAAAAGGATAAATTTAGACAAGCAATTGGGTAAGTAATACAGTAAGTGTTTGATTCTAAGATCAAAGGAGAACACCTGGGAATGTTGAAAGAAATGACAGGGAGTCATTTATGCACTAATGAGAAGGAGTCCAGTTAGGCCTAAATTAAGCTTCATTTTAGATGGTCATTTTTAGGAGACCAAAAGAAATGCAACTAGAGAGGGTGTGACTACACTACAGCACCCACTACAGAGCACTGGTAAAAAGGAAATGTGGTGATGGAGATTCCTGTCATTATAAGAGAGCTCATTATTTGGTGAATCAGATTAACACTCAAAGAGAATTATTTTGAGATAAAAGCGAAGCCAAGCTAACTTTCATATGCCTATAATTAGGGAAAGGAGAAGAAGAAAAAATATCTAGGGTGGAAAATATAAGAATTGTTCAGAAAAGTGCATTGTGAAATAGTAGATAGTGGATAGCCTAAAGTGGAGAGTGATTAGACAAAGAAGGAAAAAGGTAACTGATCAGAGATAATATCTGCAAGTTTGGCAAGAGAAAAGTCTGCAGAGATAAATCAACTCCAGGTAAGGAAGGGAGAGGGGGCAGAGAAAATACCAGTGGTGAATAAATGCAAAGGTTCAGAGAAATTCAAAATAGGGTATGGTGATGAGGAAATGAATAAAACATTTGCAGAGGCATTTAAAGGGAATTGGGATATATGTGGTGTGAGAAATAACAGAGTGAATTGTGAATACAAAGTAGTGAAGAAAAATTAGCAAAATAATGTTGTTGCCATTGATGTTTTTATTATTAAGAGAAGGAAAAAAGAATCCAAATCTTTAGCCTAAGTAGAAGTGTCCTATGGAGGTACTGAAAAATCAGTGTGGAGGTATTAGTCACAATTCATTAATAAAATAATTAATTAAATCTTATGTGTTTAGGATACCAAAATTTGAAAAAAGGACAATTAGAAGTGAATTTCTCAGACTATGAAAGTGATCACATCACCACACAATGAGCGATTGACTTGGTATGACTAATTTTAGGACCTCAGGTTTTCTATTTCCACTTTCCAGAAGTATTTTCCCCTCAAAATTTGACAGCAGAATAAAGACATACCCTTTCACTGTGTAGCTTGCTAGGCTGTATCTTTGTAGGTATTGATCACATCACTTCCATGGCGTATATATTCATATCAAAATACTAAGCCTGCCCTACCAGGACCTCTTGAAATGGATCCAGTCTATCGTTACACTCGCATAAGATTTTATGATGCTCTTTCTCCCACTTGATTAATATTTTAACCACATTGTTGACTGTATATTTTCTAGGTACACAACATATTTTTTTGTCTCAAGATCATTCTGATAGTTGTCCTGTTCCTTCCTATCTTTTATCACATGCACACTTCAAGTACACACTGAGTATATAACTGCCATGTCCTCCTTTAAATATTTTAATGTAAAGGTCACCTTCTCTGAGAAGATTGTCTACTGCATACCTGTTCATACAGCCTTGATTTCTTGCCTCATGACTATCTTACCCCACAATGCAGTGTGTTGTCATTTATTATTTGTGTACTTGTGATATCCTTGATGTATCAATTGACAGTATTTCTACAATAAATTGGAATCATTTAACTTGATTTATTGTCTCTCTGTGTATGTACTGTATATGAGGGTGAGGGGATGATCAAGAATAATAGAACTGAAACACCAACTCAGTAATACCAAATACCAAGAACAGTCTGTAGAGTATTCATTTTTATCAATGCTTTATCACATGGGACAAAGCATTTGGGTGGTCTGGACCTATTAATAAACTCAATTTGGAACAAATATCTCACCTGATCTTTCTGTTTCCATGTCCTGTGCTTGTGGGAATCAAAATTACTAAGCTTGTGTCTGGGGTAGCAACAGCCATCAGAGCTCTTTGATATACCACCTAGCAAGACAACTTGGACAATAACATTTGTTCTGAACTGCCCTGATAAAAGCCAATTAAAGAACTATTTCTGAAAATTATCTTAGAAGTAACATTTCCCAAATAATTTCCATTTCATAAAGTATGTATCTACCTACAAAAATTACCTGCATTGGTGCTCCCATGACGTATTGGCAAATGTTTGCAATGGACTCCGTTACTTCCTTCCACAAGAGCATTGGGAGGCTTGTGGTATGCAGAGGCCAAAGAACCAATATGGCAGATGAGCTCATCCAGCAGAGTCAGCCCAGTGAGATCTGTCTTCTCAGAGACTAGTTGCTTCTCAGGCAAGACTAGTTCTTTGGCTGTGACATGGTCCACTGAGAGAAACTGCCAATAAATACAGCCCCTATTTCAAAGATCAGGATTATTAGAATCCTGTGTTGCCAAACTCAAGACCTGGTGTACCACCTCCCCAGTTTCTAACAGTTTCTTTAAAAAAGCTTCACTATGGCAGTGAGCATAGTGAGCTGCCCCTGGGTGCTCTCACCAGGAACACCTTCCAGGAAGCTCTCTAGCAACTTATCAACATTGTCTATTCCTCCAGCATATTCTCCCACAATCCAAATCACCTGGCTTGAGCATCTGGCTCATCCAGAAAATCTAAGTTCTCATACAGAGTGGCCATGATGCTTTAACACTTGTTGGGGGTACTTGCGATGTCCCTGATGACAACAGTCACCCCTTGGACCACATGATTTACTTTGGTCTGGATGAGATCAAGCAGTGTGTTTACATGACATTCTGTAGATCGCTCCGCCTTGATGGTGAAACTGGACATTAAACATGTCCAAAGCGGCCTGACACTACTGAGTCAAAAAGCAGAGGCAAGGCTGAATCATCTAGGAGTCTTTATTTCATATTGGTGGCAATATGGAGTGAGCAGCAGACTTCATGCCCTGGAAAAATCCTGCTCCCCCTTCTTCTGCCAGCTGGCTGAGTATACCGGAATGAGGGAAAACAACTACGTGCATCTGGGAGTGTAACAAGGGAGGGGAGGGTCGGATCTGCAGTCTGGCCTCCAGGAACTCAAAGTCTGATAACAAGGTGGCTAATCTTCTACGATGTTAAAAACCGCTTAGCCTGTTCCTGGAACCCGAGAATCGTTGGTGTGCCTGAGGCAAACTCCCAGATGGGGTCAGGGTCCAGGCCAGGCGTGGGCAAACAACCGCCCCATGGGCTGGATCCGGCCCGTTCGGCTGTTCTATCCGGCCCGCGTGGAGCCAAAAGAGCAGGCCGTACCCTTTTATGTAATGATGTTTACTTTGAATTTATATTAGTTCACACAAACACTCCATCTATGCTTTTGTTCCGGCCCTCCGGTCCAGTTTAAGAACCCATTGTGGCCCTTGAGTCAAAAAGTTTGCCCACCCCTGGTCCAGGCACAGCAACCAAGTCAAAGCATCTCCTGTCTTTGGTCTGCTTTTAAAATATATTTCTTTTCTGAGTAATGGACCCATCCGGCTTCGAGGTTGCCTTATCTTTTACAACCCTGTTTTTCTTCTTGCAATACATCCTCCAGTTTCCCAGGGTCTATAAGAAAACCTCTTCTCTGTAGTTAGTAAGGTGAATGATCACTAAACAACTGTGGTCCTATTCCTGTTACATGTCCTTCCCCTATCAATGGTACACTGTGCAAAGGCCTAACAGTCAGCATCCACTTCTGTGACACATTCCTTCAGCTCTGCCAGAACCTGAGCAATATTGGCTTAGGATGCCAAACGGATCTGATGTCCAACTTCTCTAGTTTAACACAGATGGAATCATCCTTCGCAAAGAAGACTGCAATTTCCTGATTTAAGATTTCAGGCCTTTTCTGGACAATTAGGTTGATGTTTCTCAGGGAAACATACTACCCCTCTGGCTTCCCAGACAGCAGAGTGGCAGGAAGGGCCAACTTCTTCAGCAGCATATTGTAGTAGTCAGATTCCTTGGGTAACAACTTTAGAAGTTTTTCTTTTTAAATATATATTTTATTGATTTTTTTTTTTTTACAGAGAGGAAGGGAGTTGGAAAGAGAGTTAGAAACATTGATCAGCTGCCTCCTGCACATCCCCCACTGGAAATGTGCCCACAACCAAGGTACATGCCATTGACTGGAATCTAACCTGGGACCCTTCAGTCCACAGGCTGACGTTTATGGAATAGTGGTCTGGGTTCTGTATGGAGATCTATTCCCCTTATACATCACTGTGTTCAGTGTTTGTGGCCTGGGCCCCGTCATGATGGTCTGGGACCCTGATGTAGGTCTGAGCCCTGGATGTAGGTCTGGGTGCTTGAGGGAGGTGTAGTCACTAGGGGGCGCTATGGACCCAGGTGGGAGGTTTGGGTCTAGGGCAGGGCTTGGGGGATGATGAAATGGTGGTCTGGACTAACCTGGGTATTTAGACTCAAATAAAGGGATAGGCAATAGGTACTTGTGTGGGTCCCCGGAATGGCCTTCTGGCTCTTGCCATAAAGTTCTGGGACCTGGCTGAAACCAACTTGGCTCAGTGGATGGAGCATCAGCCTGTGGACTGGAGGGTCCTAGGATCGATTTCAGTCCGGAGCACGGTACCTTGGTTATGGGCACATCCCCAGTGGGTGGTGTGCAAGAGGCAGCTGAATGATATTTCTCATGGATGTTTCTAACTCTCTATCCCATTCTCTTCCTGCCTGTGAATAATAACAACAACAACAACAAAATAGGTCTGGGACCCCGATATAGGTCTGAGCCCCTGATGGAGTTCTGGAACCTAGGAGGGGAGTTCGGGCCAGAAAGGGAGTTCTGAGCTGTGGTGGGAGGTCTGGTACCTCAACAGGACATTGGGTTATGGAATAGTGGTCTGGGTTCCGTATGGAGATCTAGTACCCTGATATACCACTGTGTTCAGTGTTTGTGGTCTGGGCCCCGGGTTGGAATTCTCATCCCTGCCATGATGGTCTGGGACCCTGATGTAGGTCTGAGCCCCAGATATAGGTCTGGGTGCTTAGAGGGAGGTGTAGTCACTAGAGGGCGCTATGGGCCCAGGTTGGAGGTTTGAGTCAAGAGAAGGCCCTTGGGATGATGAAATGGTGGTCTGGACTAGCCTGAGTATTTAGACTCAAATAAAGGGATAGGCAATGGGTACTTGTCTGGGTCTCCGGAATGGCCTTCTGGCTCTTGCCATAAAGGTCTGGGACCTGGCCGAAACCGGTTTGGCTCAGTGGATAGAGCATCAGCCTGTGGACTGAAGAGTCCCAGGTTTGACTTCGGTTAGGGGCACGTACCTTAGTTGCGGGAGCATCCTCAATGGGTAGTGTGCAGGAGGCAGCTGATCGATGTTTCTCATTGATATTTCTATCCCACTCTCTTCCTCTCTGTGAAAAAATCAATAATAATAATAATAATAATAATAACATTAGTAATAATAAAGCTCTGTGACCTGGATATAGGTCTGAGCCCAAGACAGAGTTCTGGGTCCTGGGAGGGCAGTTCAGGACAAGGAGGGAGGTCTGGGCTCCAAGGGGCATTCTGGTACCTCACTTGAACATTTGGGATATAGAATTGTGGTCTGGGATACAGATGGAGAATTATACCCACGATAAAAGACTGGATTCTGTGTTTGAGACCTGGGCCCACCATGATGGTCTGGGACCAGGATGGAGGTCTGAGCCCCTTGTGGAGGTCTGGGTCCTGGGATGGCAGTTTGGGCCAGGGAGGGAGGTCTGGGCTTCAGTGGGGGGTTTGGTACCTCAGTGGGACATTGGGTTATGAAATAATGGTCTGAGTTCCATATGGAGATATATTCCCCTGATACACCACTGTGTTCAGTGTTTGTGGCCTGGGCCCTGGTTTGGCATTCTCAGCCCCACCATGATGATCTGGGACCCAGATGTAAGTCTGAGACCAGGATATAGATCTGGGTGCTTGGAGGAAGGTATAGTCACTAGGTTTGCCTCAAGGTTAGGACCTTGGGATGATGAAATGGTGGTCTGGACTAGCCCTGGATGTAGGTTTAGGTGCTTGGATGGAGGTGTGGTCACTAGGGGGTGCTATGGGCCCAGGTGAGAGGTTTGGATCAAGGGCATGGCCTAGGGATGATGAAATGGTGGTCTGGACTAGGCTGGATATTTAGAGTCCAATAAAGTGAAAGGCATTGGGTTCTAGTATGAGTCCCCTGAATGGCCTTCTGGTCCTGGCCTTAAAAGTTTGGGATCCGGACAACACAGGTTTGGCTCAGTGGATAGAGCATCACCTGCTGCCTGAAGGGTCCCAGGTCAGGGACATAAACTTTGGTTGAGGGCACATCCCCACTGGTGGGTGTGCAGGAGACAGCTGATTGATGTTTCTCATGGATGTTTCTAACTCTCTATCCCACTCTGATCCTTTCTGTTAAAAACAAACAAACAAACAAACAAACAAACAAATAAATAAAATAAAAATGTCTGGGATCCGGATGTAAGTCTGAGGCCCAGATGGAGGTCTGGGTCCTGGGAGGGCAGTTTGGTCCAGAAAGGGAGGTCTGGGCTCCGGTGGGAGGTCTGGTTCTAGGACTCTGATGTTTGTCTGAGCTCCAGATGGAGTTCTGTGTCCTGGGAGGTCAGTTCGGGCCAGGGAGGGTGTTCTGGGCTTTGGTGAGTGGTCTGGTACCTCAATGGTTGCCAAACCGATTAGTCAACAATATGAAGTTTTACTAGGACTCTTACTGCTGAAAGCACCACCGCTGTGTTGGATGAGATAGCTGAAAGCGTACTTATTCACAGATGCTCTGAGCCTCCTGATCATCTTCAGGGCTGTAATTGAGCAGAAAGTCCAGGATAAAAATCTGGCCCTATTCAGTGCATTAATTCAGGGATGTCAGCAGCTTATTAACATTCAGTGGGTTCAAATGCAGTAAGTTGCTATTTAGGAGAGAGTTACTGATTTCAGATAACACTGCTATAGCATTAAACAACACCATTGTACTTGAATCTGCTATGAGATCACAGAGAATTCAGAAATCCCTGGTCTTCCACCATTTGGGCATTGATATAATAGACTGCTGCTGTTTTCCAAACATGCGGGTCTTCATCTTTCAAGCACTTGGGGAGGGGCTCACGGAGATATTCTGTCATCTTATCTACCTAGATACACTCCATGGTACTGACTATCAAGGCCAAAATCTGAGGATTAGTATAATCACAGTCCTTAGCAAAACTGTTGACAGCCATGATGGCCATGTCTGGCTGATTGCTGGCATGGATCATCTAGTAGAGATATACAAGCTTCTTTAGTTCTAGGTCCTCAGTCTGCACATAGTTCACTATATCTGGAAAGAGAGAGCTAACATCCTCCCCCACAGTCATAGCAGCAATCACTTTCTTCCCAGGCCCCTTCCTCTCTTCATTATTGAGTTTAGCCTTTAATTCAAAGATTTGTCTTTTTTTTCTTGGTTGTGAAGTACTCTGAGTCCATCATGGTGTTGGCTCTTTAAAGTGCACTTGAGGCAGGGGCTGGGATCAACATTAAAAAAAAATGCTTTGGCTAGATGCACTCATTCCATATGATCTTTAAATTAATGTCAAGTTCAACAATGTTTTTGTTTTTTGGAAATACATTTTGGAATAAATGACATCCAGAAATATGTCAGTGTAGTCAAGTCTCTTTTTATATCCTGTAATTAAAAAATGCTCATCTTTCCTCATATAAGTTCTTCACACTTCAACTTAAGTGAATTATTGATTATTTTACCCATCTGGAGCTTGACTTCTTTATTTTCCCCAAAGAGCCCAACCCTTCCTCTCGGCCACTATAGGCCCACTCAAGTGTCTTTCTAGTACCTCTCCTGCTAGATCAAAAGAAAATGAATAGATGGTGGAAATTTTGCATCTTAATTCTTTATGTCTTAGATAATGCTGAATATTCCATCTGCTTTCTTAAAGTTGCATGTACACACGTGCACACACACATGTGTACGCACACACATGAGTGCACCGGTAGATCACTACACATAAATCAAAGAAGTTCCATTCATTTTTACAACTATCATAGATTTGTGTACTTTTTATAACTGCCCAGCAGATGGTAGCAAAGTGTCCTGAGGAAGGGCAGAGGGCATTGTAAAGGTTAGAGGCTAAGCTGTCCATTTGAAGGTAATAGGACTTTAGTAGGCAGGAGACTTCTCAGTTTTATCTGGGACTCAAAGAGAATAGATGACACAAGGTGCGGTGTGTGTGTGTGTGTGTGTGTGTGTGTGTGTGTGTGTGTGTGGACAGTGGGAGGAATCTGGGCCAGGGCCAGGCCATTTTTATATTTATTTATTTAAAAATATATTTTATTGATTTTTTTTACAGAGAGGAAGGAAGAGGGATAGAGAGTTAGAAACACTGATGAGAAAGAAACATCAATCAGCTGCCTCCTGCACACTCCCTACAGGGGATGTGCCCGCAATCAAGGTAGAAGCCCTTGACCAGAATCGAACTTGGGACCTTTCAGCGTAGGCCAGCACTCTATCCACCAAGCCAAACTGGTTAGGGCCAGGCCATTTTTAGATTAGAGAATTTTATTGTCAATATTGTTTAGAATTGCTTTACACTTAGGTGATAAAGACAGATGGCAGTTTTGGTGTTGCTTTAAAATTTTCTACAGACAATGCTCCCCCTTGATGCCTGCACCTGGAGGGACCACTCCTATCACCCCCTTCTTGATTTGCCTGGTAGATGACCATTGCTTCCAATTTACAAAATGAAATGCCATCCACCCAAGAACAAATTACAAAAGAACCCCAAATGGTTTTCACAACCAGCCTTTGAAGAAAATAAATTTAAAGATTTATATGGGACTAAGAGAATTTTATTAGAAACAGAAGATTGCTTGAAAACTTTGCTGGAGAATTTCATTATTATGATAAGTGAAATAAGCCATTTGGAGAAAGACAAATATCATCACATGATCTCACTTATTTGACGAATCTAATGAACAAAATGAATTGACCAAAAAAAAATAAGACCCGAAGCAGGGAGTCATGGAACAGACTGACATACTTCAAGGTGGGGTTGGGGGGATGAGAAGCGATAAATCAAAGAACTTAAATATTTCTGTGCATAGCCCAAGGACACCAGCAATAGGATGGTGAAGACCTGGGTGAATAGGTAGGGGCTGGGAAAGGAGGGGGAGGGAATGGGAGACATCTGTAATCAACAATAAAATAAATAAATAAAAAGAAAATTAACTTCCGTATGAGAGTGGGAGGAAGAGGGCCTTTCCCCCTCTTCTTTAAGCTCAGAGAGACAGGATTTAGTGGGACCATGTGGGGATCTTATTGTAAATAGATTCTTAGAGTTTGGAGAAGGCAGTAGATTTGAGTCTAACATACTCAGAGGAATCCAAAAAGGCTTTGGACACTGATGGCCAGTGTATTTATTTATTGCTGAGAAATGTATCACCACAACCCTTAGAGGTTTAAAACAACACACCTTTATTATTTTAGTATCTATGGGTCAGCAGTCTGGGCATGGCTTGATTGCATTGTTTGCTTCAGGATCACACAATGCTGAAATCAAAGTGTTGGCAGGGTTTTGGTGTCAACTGAGGCTTGACTAAGGAAGGAGTCACTTTCAAGCTTCCACTGTTGTTATCATAATCCAATTCTTAGTAGTTGTAAGAATAGGATTATGATACAGTGGGCCCCATTTCCTCGCTGGTGTTTATTGGAGGTCTTTACAGGCTGTTGGCTAGAGGCCACTCTCAATTCCTAAATGCTGTTCACAGTTCCTTACCACATAGAGGCCCTTAAATAGCTTCCTGCTTCCTCAAAGCCAGCAAAGAAGAGAAAAAGAGACAGATGCTACAACCTTCTACACTGCAACTATTTAACCACATACACATAGTCAAATACAGCCTGGCACCTTTGCCTTATTCTACTGGTTTAAAGCAAGCCACTGGTTTTGCCTATACCCAAGGGAGGCAATCACAAAAGACATGACTTCTAGGAGGCAGGAATCCTGAGAGCCTGCCTAGAGTCTGTCTGCTACAACTATACAGGAAGAATAGGTGGTATTGGCATGGATTGTCTTACATGTAAGCCATGTGAAAGAAACTACAGCTAAGTGGTTTTAGAGCTCACTCCAAAAGGATATCAGGATAAACAAGGAGACCTTGAAGCTGGAGACTTTCTCAGGACACTCAGGGATCAGGCAAAGGAAGAACCAAGAGCAACCAGCTGAGTAAGTGCATTAGAATTTTAAGGGAATCACAAGCAATGAATCCCATGATGCAACCACTGGACATCAAACTCCTGACATCAAGTTGGGAAAGTACCAAAGAAGGAAGACATTTTCTGCTCCTCAGCTCTTCCCTACCCTTAGCTCAGCAAGAATCAGAAATCCCTCTTAGCAAACTAGCAAAGGACATATTAGAGGGAGGGAGGAAGAGAGAGGGAGAGGGAGAGGGAGAGGGAGAGGGAGAGGGAGAGGGAGAGGGAGAGGGAGAGGGAGAGGGAGAGGGAGAGGGAGAGGGAGAGGGAGAGAGAGAGAGAGCACATTTCTTTCTTCTTCCCTTTTTAGACAGGTGTTCTGTCTAAAGCAGACTCAAAATGAGGAAAGGAAAATGTGTTCACTGTCATTGACAACTGAGTTTTGATTCTTGAGTAAGATTGTGCATTTTAGTTACCGAAGGGACTGGAGAGCTCTTCACTTGCTGTCAGTAATTCATCTTAGATTTTAAATAAGAAGCTGAAGGAAACTAGGCACACTGAAGATGTTTGGAAAGGACAGTTGTGGGGAAAGAGTAATGCTGTTTCCTTTGAACACTGTGAGGCATAAAGATTTTGAAAATCTGAATAGGAGAAAAGGGCTATATTAGTCTTGTGTTCTCCATGTTGCATATATTCATGCTTTAGGAATTGAACTATTAAATTCTTTGACACCATATGATTTCCTTAAAGAGGACTTGGTTATTCGCCAATGATACATCTGATAAAGCATTAATATCCAACATTTAAAAAGTACTCATATAACTCAATAAAATAAAAAACAAATAGTCCAATTAAAAAATGGATGGAGTACCTGAATACAGACTTCTCCAAAGAGAACATACAGATAGACAATAGACTTATGAAAAGATGCTCAGCATCACTAATCATCAGAGAAATGCAAATTAAAAGCACAGTGAGATATCACTTCATACTTGTTGGAGTGGCTATTATCAATAAATCAACTGATAACAAGTGCTGGCAAGTATGTGTAGAAAAGGAAACACTGTTAAGTGGGAGTGCTGATTGGTGTAGCCACTATGGAGGATAGTATGAAAGTTCCTCAGAAAAATTAAAACTAGAACTATCTTACACCCCAGCGATTCCACTTCTGGGTATATGTCCAAAGAAACCCAAAACACTAATTCAAAAAGATATATGCACTCTTATTTTCACTGCAGCATTTTTTTTTACAATAGCCAAGATATGCAAGCAATTTACATTTCTCTAAGGAAATATCTGAGAGCAAATTCACTAAGCTGAGGAGGAAAGTATGGGGTTTTCCAGCTGGTAAGAAGGAAGCTTTCTGCTGGTTGTGGAAATAGACTGAAAACTAGCATGCTGGGTGGGAAAAATGAATTGTTTAAAACAACTCCTGTTGTTCAAAGTTTATAATCATTCTCCAGTTTCAGTGGATTAAATTAGTTGTAATAAGACACAAAGTCAGCTTTGATTTATTTCCTAGAAACAATTATCTTTTGTGCTCAAAATTAATTGCTAGCCAAAATTATAGAAATAAATTGATGAACAATTTTTTAAATGCCATTGAAATTTGATATAATATAGGGACTGTGTGTGGAGGTTTAAAGATGAAATATAAAATTCTTCCAAATAATGTATTTTAATAATATCTGCAAAGTGATAGTAAAATGGTTCTATATCCACTCTCACTGTCTGATTTAAGAAAATACTTAGGAAGACATCTTATCAAGTCTTAAACATGACATTTCATAATTTTTCAAATATTTTCAGCTAGATCTTTAATAAGCTTATAACTAGTTATGTGAAATATGCAAATAAATTATCATTCTTTTGATTATGGGAAGAGAAAAGGAAGCTGATGGTTAATCATTCAGCTTGTTATTGTACAGTCCCCAGGAGGATGAAAACCCAGCTCACCAAGAAATTATCTTGCAAATTCAACACAGATTGTAAACAGATAATTTACCTCTCTCTTGTCTAGCCTGTCTTTCACCGAAATGATGGTGAATTTATTCGTCAATAGTAAAGTGAACAGCTAAGAGACTATATTTTCCATTCTTCCTAGTGGATAGAAATGGCAGTATGACATGGCTCTGGCCAATGAGTCCTAAGAAGAATTTTGTTGTGAGATTCTTGGGAATGTGCCCATTTCTTATTTAAGGTATCACTCCTCCTTTTCATAGCTTTCTTTTTCCTATGGGAAGGTAAAAGGAAGTTGATGGTGAAACACCCAGCTTGCTATTGTACAGCTCCCAGGAGTATGAAAACCCACTATGAATAGTTGAGCAGAAAGATAGAGGAGCTAAAAACACCAAGGATATTGTGAATCTTCTTCATTTGCTCTAGACAGCCTCCCCTGGCATCTTGGATAACCTTGCTTTCCTAAGCTTTGGTGTTCAGAAATCTGTGGCATAGAAGTAAATGCAATCTCTGATTGATAGACTAACATTGGCATCTCTAGAAAGAATAAACATAGTTCATGCAAATGAGAAAATAAACCTGAAGATGTCCTATCAGAGCAAGGTTCAATAATGATCTTTACTAATATACCTCTTCCGACATTTGGGACATGCCATTATTTAATACTAGAGGGCCAATGCACAGATTTGTGCATATTGAAAGAAATTCAATTAGAAGAAATATTTTAGAGGCTGGGGAAGGACCCCAGGAGGTTGGCTCGAGGGCCAGTTCAGTCCCAATTGATTAGCTGGAACACAGCAGCAAGCTAACTTACCGGTTAGAGTGTCTGCCCCCTGGTGGTCAGTGTGCATTATAGCAACCAGTTGAAACAGTTGGACTCAGCATTATATATCTATCTATCTATCTATCTATCTATCTATCTATCTATCTATCTATCTATCTATATCTATCTATCTATCTATCTATCTATCTATCTATCTATCTATCTATCTATCTATCTATCTACTAGAGGCCTGGTGCATGAAATTCTTGCATTGGGGGTGGGGTGGGGGGGAGTACCTGTCTCCTCAGCCCAGCCCCATGCAGCCTGCTGTTTGGTCATTACTGTGATGGAGTCCTGAACAATTTGCATATTCCTCTATTATTAGTATAGATTATAGTTGTAATGGCCTTAGAGAGTCTCTGGTTTTGTTCATCTCTAGCATTAAACAGGTTGGGAAATGGGGCTGTCCTGAATTATGATTCAGTCTCAGAGCTCCTAACGCCAAGGTCAGTATTGTTTCTTTTGTGGTGTGTTGCGTACAGGGACTCATATAACCTGTTCTCTTCCATTGATTATTAATTCTCTACAGAACTATTATTACCTTAGGGAAGCAAGATTAGTTAATAAAGGAACAAATGTTGTTGTTATACCAGCCTATTATTATACCAATTATCATTAGCCTATTATTATACCAATTTGGATTTTCAGGGTCTCATAAATACTTTTACCTATAACTGCATTATAATATCTCAAGGTGACTCTGGACATAAGTAGATCATGGATGTAAGCCATTAATTATCTTCAAATGCAATTGTTGAGGAGACCACAGATTTATCTAGCAAATTGCCCGTACCAGGACCAGGGACACCTTAATTTGTTTCTGTGAAAGTTTCATGTATGAAAAACACAATGGGCTTGGAGTATGCAAAACAGGATTCAATTCCTAGCTTGTACAATTACAGCTGTGTGAATAATCATATGAAAATTTTGGCAGCAGAATTATTTGTGTTGCATTTTTTAGTGATGGGATTGTTTGTATGTATGTCTGTGTCTGCATTTTTTATGTGATTTGGTTCTCCTGTCTATAGCAGTGACATCACCAAGGTAGATTTCTTAGCCATCAACTAGACATTGGCTTCCCAGTTTTTTCACTGCACACACAGGAAAATGTAGAATAATCAGACATGTAACTTTATCAGATGTGCACGTTTCCAGAACTTTCTGTTCATAATGACACATGAAGGGAGAAGCCACTTCATGTCAACAGAATGATCTCTTGCCTCCCGTGAAGATATGTAAGAGATGCTCTCCTGTGCTGTGGATAGTGAGCAGAGCTGTGAAGAATTAAAACCTATAATTAATTAATGTCTTTCTAATATATCAATGTCTTTCTACTTAGTGGTATAAGAATGATCTAATCTGCTCTAATATTCCTTAAATAGAGACAAAATTCTGGCCCCCTTAGCTATTGATTTTAAATATAAATAGTACAACACAATGCAAGTGGATTTTATATTTTTGAATTTAAGGCATTTGAAAAGTATGCAGGGGGGAACAAATACCATTATTGTACCTGCATTTGAAAAAAAAAGAGGGGAGGTGTGAAGCAAAATCTAGGTGGCTTAATTCCAAGGCCAGTATTATTTCTTATGGCCAACCAATCAATATGTTACAAAAAGTTACATTAAAACTTAACATAAAAAAGAAAAAGAAAAAGAACGATCCCTGGCGGAATAAACAATGTTAAAAGAGAGAAAAGGCATTTTTACCTACTTATAGAGAGAAATTAGCTTATTATAAATTCTCTCAAATTTAATGAAGACCTATTGATTTCTAAAAGTTTGTAAAAATTTAGAATAATAGGTACAGGGGACTCTCCGAGGAAAAAGGAAAAAAAAACAAAGTGTACTAAAAGGAGCAATGTCGTTTCAGTTAAGGGAAGTTGACAATGACTGGGCGAAGATAAGAAGCAGATGTACGTTGTTATCAGCCCCGTTTTAAGAAGTCCTTTTGTATGAAGCTACTTTTTAACAGACATTAACAACAGAAATTTACAACAGTGTTAACAGTATTTGGCTTAGAAAAAAAATGTGCAAGATTTACTTGATTCTCCTAATTATGGCAAATTTTTAGAACCGATAGCTTAGTCAAATTCAATTGCAGAGACAGCTGTCTGTCTTCTCCCCAAATTTATCACAGAATAAAGAAGTACAGGGGCCTGTCAATGTTTTTGTGTTTGGGAAATTCAATTATATTATATTACAAAGGTTTGGAAAGCAAATGAATTGAGGCTTCCTAAAATTCCTTACATGTCTTCTAAATCAGATAAGTGGTCTTTTCTCACACTACACATTTAATGCTATGTAAATGTAAGTGTTGGATTGTAATAACTAACACCTTAATAAAAATGAACTCACATCCAGACAAGTACTGCACATTATGTGAATAGTGGACTAATATCAGAGTGTGCCAATATTAAACAGAAGGAATTAATGAAAAATCTTTGTTAACATGAGCATTTTACTTTATTTAAAATTTATAGATAGAATGATACACTTCCATTTTTGTGCTTATATTCAACAGTTTTTGTTCCTCATTAGCATTCCAATTAGAGGGTGAAATCAATAGAGAAAAAAAATTGTCAGATGTCTGATAAAATGCCTCATACTTAAAAAAGTAAAAAGCAATATTCTAAGTAATATTGTCATCTAACAACATTAAATATTGAATATTACTGTATTTCAATATGTATATTATGTTAAAATTAATATATATATTTTAAATTTTTTTGCATTTATTTATTTTAATTTATTAAGGTATTATGTGTACATAGCTTACCATTGCCCCCCCCCATATATGCCCTCCCTCCCCAGAGTTCTATGTCCATTGGTTGTACTTTTATGTATGCATACCAGTCCTTCGGTTGATCCCCTATCTCCCCCAGATCTCCCTACCCCCCTCCCCCGCTGTCATTTGACAGTCTGCTTGTTGTTTTACTGTCTCTGTATCTATCTTTCTATTCATTAGTTTATAATGATCTTTAATATCCATAAATGAGTGAAGTCATGTGGTGTTTCTCTTTCATTGACTGGCTTATTTCACTCAGCATGATGCTTTCCAATTCCATCCAGGTGGCTGCAAATGATGAAAATTCCTTTCTTTTTATGGCCGCATAGTATTCCATGGTGTAGATGTACCATAGTTTTCTGATCCATTCATCTGCTGATGGGCACCTAGGCTGTTTCCAAATCCTAGCTATTGTAAATTGTGCTGCTATGAACATAGGGGTGCATATATCCTTTCTGATTGGGGTTTCTGGTTTCTTAGGGTATATTCCTAGTAGTGGGATTACTGGGTCAAATGGGAGTTCCATTTTCAGTTTTTTGAGGAAGCTCCATACTGTTTTCCACAGTGGTTGCACCAACCTGCAATCCCACCAGCAGTGCACGAGGGTTCCTTTTTCTCCACAACCTCGCCAACATTTGTCATTTGTTGTTTTGTTGATGTTGGCCATTCTGACAGGTGTGAGATGGTATCGCATTGTTGTTTTGATTTGCATCTCTCTAATATTTTTTTTCAAGAAGATTAAGACTATAGAGGATAGAATTGGTACCTAGGTGGCAAAGTTTTTTGCCTCATCTCATAGAAATTATATTCAAGGTTTTAGGGAAATTTTTTATTTTTATAATTGTAAAATGAGGTCCAAATGTGTTAACTGCTAATTTTTCAGAAGAAGATGTTCTATTAATAAGTAAATTAAATCTCCTCAATTACATGCATAGGTGCCTTAGAATCTTTGTTACATAAATCCTCCCCCCCCCCATTGATCTCTTCCATCATATCCCCACCCCCCACCCTCCACTCAGGTCCTCCCCACCCCATTGTCTGTGCCCATGGGTTATGCATATATGCATACAAGTTCATTGGCTGATCTCTTCCCCCCCCCCCACCCTTTTTTGCCTTTCCTCTGAGATTCAACAGTCTGTTCCACACTTCTAAATCTCTGGACCTATTTTTTTTTCCATCAGTTTATTTTGTTCATCAGATTTCACATAAGAGTGAGATTATGTGATACTTAACTTTCTCTGGCAGGCTTACTTTGCTCAGCATAACACTCTCCAGGCCTATCCAAGCTGCTGCAAATGGTAAGAGTTCTTTCTTTTTCATAGTCACATACACCGAGTGGCCAGATTATTATAATCTCTGAACCCATAATCATCTGGCCTCTCTCTCTCTCTCTCTCTCTCTCTCTCTCTCTCTCTCTCTCTCTATATATATATATATATATATATATATATATATATATATATATACACTGGTGCATGAATTCATGCATGAGTGGGGTCTGGCCAGCCTGGTATGAGCAATTGGCCAGCCTGCCTGCTGGTCAAGCTCCTGGTTGAGGGGACAATTTGCATATTAGCCTTTTATTATATAGGGTATACACTGAGTGGCCAGATCATTATGCATTTAGAGGTCATGATAATCTGGCCACTCAGTGTAGTATTCCATTGTGTAAATGTACCACAGTTTTTTATCCACTCATCTGCTGATGGGCACTTAGGCTGTTTCCAAATCTTAGCTATTATACATTGCGCTGAAATGCATATATTCTTTCTGATGAATGTTTCGGGTTTTGTAGGATATATTCATAGAAGTGGGATCACTGAGTCAAATGGGAGTTTCATTTTTAATTTTTTGAGGAATACTGTTTTCCATAGTGGCTGCCCATTCTGTATTCCCACCATATGTGTTGTGTATAATCTTTTTGGTTCTTACTCACAGACCACCAATAGTAAAACACTTTCACGTAAAGGACAGCATGATCAAGTAATATTCAATTATATATATGTACCACAACCTTTTAATACACTCATCTATTGATGGCACTTGGGTTGCTTGCATATATTGGCTCATCAGAATGAACATAGGGGTTGCATATATTCTTTTTTCCCTTATTTATTTTTAAATTAAATTTTATTGGGGTGACTCAATGTGCTTTTCTCTTCCCCTCTAGTTGTAGAATTTCCACTTAGCCAGCTTTCCTGTGGTTCTGGATGATGTCCATTTTGTCTTTTAGTTGTAGTTTTGAAGTTGTGCAAGGCAGAAATTTACCTATACCACCATCTTGGTTTCTCCTGGTGTTCTTAAATTAAGATGATGTTTGTCATGGGGATGGAGATGACAAAATGATAGACTGTTGCTGAGGTGTAAGTCTTCCTACTGGCTGTTCCTGCCATAAAGCCAGTAGGAAGACTTGGATCCTCAACCTCCTTTTCCCCCTGACTTGACCCGTGATCTGTGGTTTGTTCAGCAATATCTAGTCTGGAGACTAAAAAGATGAAATTAAAATTCTCATCAAACATTTTATAAGTTTCTTAAACCCCACTAGCTTAGATTTTCTCCTCCCTTGGGGCCAGTCTTTCCAGCCATCAGGAAATTGAGAAGCTTGGAGCATGACATGCTGCTAGCTGTTGCTACTACCACCTTAGCCATGCCCCTCCCTCTGAGCAAAGGCTGTTCTCCCGGCCTCCTTAAAAGGAATGTGAAAATAGAAACAACGTTGCCTCAAAAAAAATCTGTACTCACCAGAATATGAGCTTGTCTGCTGCCCTAAAGGCTCTGCCTCTGATTCCAATCCACTAACATCTTTCCAAAGATGTGCCTGGACTTTGCTAAGCATGAAGTTAGGAAGATATGAAGCTGGAGGCTGAGAATAAAGAGGCACCCAAAAGAAGTACCAACTAGGAAATGAGTCCCCATGGGTTGCTTTCAATTTGCAAAGACCTGGGAAATGGGAAAAAAAATTCTCCCAAATTCAAATTAACATTACCATTATCACTAATTATTGAGTTCCTAATTTTCATAAGCTCTTAACACACTTTCTCTTTATTTTCCCCAATAGCCATATAGTGGAATTATTATTATCCATTTCCATCTAGTAGGTAAGAAAAGTCAGCCAAAAGGAACTAGTTGAATTACCTATAAGCATGCAGGAAACAAATTCTAAATGGGGCCATCCAACTTACTCGCCCTCACAAGCGCTTTCTTGTGCGTTACTTCTAATTTGTGTTGTTTTCCAGACCTTGACATTTAGAAAGAGGAAACTGATGTACTTTTTTTTAAACGTAGAAACTCTGCATAAGTAGAACGAGACTCATATCTTGTGTAATCATAAACATTACTCTGGATGAGGGACAGGAAGTCTCAGAGGTTGAAGAGCAATGCAGCAAAATCTTTGTGGCAGGAACAGCCAGTAGGAAGTTCTGGCTGAGAGTTCCTCAGAAGTGATCTGGCCCACCAATCACAACACACAGGGCTGGGCTACAGGAACAGGGAGGCACCTTGGTTTGGATCATAAATTTTGGGGGTGATTATTGTGTTATTGTTGTGTTGTTTTTTTTAACAGAGAGCCAGGAATTAGATTCTCACCTTATCTCTGCTGCTGACCACCTGCATGAATTGGTGAGTTAATTTCCCCTCTCTGGGCCTCAATTTACTCTCTTTCCAAATAAGAGAACTGCGTGAAACCATCTTTAAGCTCCCTTCACACTCTGAAGTTGTGATTTTCTATAATTCTCTGCATTTTACATTCTCAACAAATACTGTGCAGTTAGATTGAATCCTGCATTAGGACCCCATTGTTCCATTTGAATTTTGTACTAGAGAAAATTGCTGTGTGCAGAGAAGCTGTTCTCCAAACTATGATTTATTTGCCTTCAAGGTGGGGATTTTTAGAACTGTCTTAGAAAGTTGGGGGCTACCTCAAGTTTGTATCCATGTGGTGAATGTGGGAAGACAAAGGATCCTTCACAGACTGTAGAGTTTGGAGATGATGGCATCAATATGGATATTTCTTGTGAAACCATTCCCACAACTGAACTCCACAATTTTTTCATCTTCCCAAACCAAAATTCCATGCTGATTAAATAGTAACACTATGTTGTTCTCTCTTCCCAGCCCCTGGCAGCCACCATTCTATGTTTTTAAAAAATTAAATTTCTTGGGGCAACATTGATTAATAAAATTTTATAGTTTTCAAGTATACAATTCTATGATACATTGTCTGTATATTGCATTGTGTGCCCACCACGCAAAGTCAAATCTTCTATCACTATATATTTGACCCCTTTACTCTTTACAACCCTTCTTCAACCCTCCTTCCCTCTGGTCACCCTATTCTTTTGTCTGTGTCTATGAGTTCTTTTTCCTTGTTTGTTCATTTGTTGCTTTCAGTTTTATATGTCTCTATGAATTTAAGTACTCTGGGTGCCTCACAGCAGTATAATCATACAATATTTGTCTTTCTATTACTGGCTTACTAGTATTTCAGTTAGCATATTGTATTCAAGGTTCATTCATGTTGTAGCATGTGTCAGAATTTGCCACTTGGCTTTTACATTTAGGATGGATAATATCTATATGTATTAGTGTCAATGATGTCCACACAATAATACTGAGTGTAATGGTTAGAATGATTCTGTCTATGTAGCATTATGAATGTGTATAAACATATATAAAGAAAGAGGAGGCAAAATGAGAAAGGAGAAAAAGAAAATGTAAAGGTTATCTATAAAATAGTAGTCAGTAGGTGATAGTTAAGATTTAAGGATTTTTTTTTGTTTTCTTCTTCTAACCTTATTCCTCTTTTGATTGCATTTGCTATGTTATATTCTGTTTAAAACAAAACAGGCAAAATGTAATAAAAGAAAATGAATTTACATGATATCCGAGAGTGCAGTAAGCTAGAGGCTTCCAAGTAGGCCCTTGGTTCTAGCTTCAGGCTCAGAATCAGCACGTTTGTAGTCTTTGGGCATGAGAACTGAAATCTGTAGAAAGGAATTCAGAAGTATAGAGACTTTTAAAAAAATCCTTAAGTTGGGATAAATTTTCGATTTCTTTTTTCCTGATTTTCTCTTTTTTTATTGCAGTAAAATACTTACCATAAGATTTATTCTCTTGACAGCTTTTAAAACGCACTATGTAGCATTGCTATCTATAAGCACAGTGTTGTGCAGCAGACATCTAAAATTGATCTTGCATATTTGAAACTTTATACATGTTGTACAGCAGTTCCCCATTTTCTCCTCTGGCAAGCACCATTCTAGTCTTTGTTTCTATGAGTTTGACTATTTATCATACCTTATATAAGTTAAATCATGTCCTCCCATGACTGACTTATCATATTTAGCACAATGTCCTCAAGGTAAACTTTAAAATAAGAAGGAAATCTTGCAATACATGACAATATGGAAGCAGCTTGAAGGACTGGTTATTAAGATTAGAAAAAGAGGTCTGTATGCATATTTGGTCTACTAAACCACAAAAACAAGGAAGAAGCCAAGTTGCCAGAATATGGGAACAATTCTGGAACTAGAGACCATCAACTCAAATTCCCTAAGGTCAGAAAGAATGAAATGGATACACCCAAGGCTGCAAAGCAAGTTGTATACAAATTGTCTGCCTCTCAGTTGGGGAGACCTCCAAATGTTTACAGTTTTCCCCCAAGGACAGTCTTTCTGTCCACATGGATGGACTGTATCAAGCATGCTTAGCTTTTCAATGCTTCCCTTGCTTCCCATATTAAGTTATGCTCCTGAAAGACAGATCATCTCTTGGACAATGAAGAAAAATTTTAAGTTCCCATAAAGTCTGGTCTGTGAGAGTTTCATATCAGTAACTCAACCCTTGGGTCCTAACTGAGCTCATTACCTCTTTCAGCATCTTTAGCATCATGCTGTCACAGTCTAAGACCAAGGAAGCCTTTGACTCCACTCTGAAGGACATCATTATCCCCCAAAGAGAGAAACCTGGACACATTTACCAAAAAGAAGATACACTGCAGAATGATCTTCAAAAAGAAACCACAGTTGTTGGAGTAAGTCCACCTCATTATAAAGAGAACACTAGGGAAATATTGTGAATGTTTCCCAACTACAGATCTACAATGGATCTGAGGGAGTCATTTATTTTTCTGTGTGACTCCAGGCTAATTGGGCCATGGAATGGGACTTTATGGGAAGACTGTATCCTCCCCAGACCTTTCTTTAAATCAACAAAATCCACTGGGTCTTTTCTACTTGTAATCTACACAATGAAATCTCTTATAAATTGGTCTAAATATAGTGGAGATATTGATTTAACTGCATATTTTACTCAGTACAATTAGATTAGGTCATCTTAGTTTGAGTTCATTTCTTATACATTTTAAGGTGAGACGATCTGAACTAATCTCAACCATACATTTTTCTCCCTGTTTATCTGAGTAACTATAAGACACCCCAGCATCTTAGATTCTCATCCTTCAGATTCAGGACTTTAATTCCCACACAATTCTGAATATCCCCCTATAAGTCTCTATTCCTACAAATTCCAGCATTGGAGACCTGCCCAGTTGTGGCCTCTGGAATTCAGGGTCAGTTAATTGCATAGTCCTCTTTATTCCCCCAGTTGTGTTTACCCCGCCCTCTTGTCAAAGTCCTCTTCATCTAAGTGCAAACAGAAATCTAGCCCTGACGGAACTGTTTCCACTCCAACCCTTACTTCCAGGCATGGAAGTGAATGCAGTGTCTTCTTAGCTTCTCTTGGATGCTTCCAGATCAATCTTTCCTTCTCATCTATACTCCTACTTTAGAATCTCACTTCAGCACCCTATTGTCTGTGTCCATGGGTTATGCATACATGCATTTAAAGTCTTTGGTTGATTACTTCCCACCCACCCACCTTCCCCCACCTTCCCTCTGAGATGACATTGGTTTAATTATAACTCCGCCCATTTTTCTACTCTCTACCTGAATTTACTAACCTTAATTACACACACACACATACACACACACACACACACACACACACACACACCCCTTCTGGTTTATGACCATAACCTCAAATGGACTAAAAAAAATCTGCCTAAAAGTATCTATTTCTTTCATCCATTCACTTTCTTATTATCCTAGAAAACTATTTTATACATTTCCTCCTTCAAATCTCATAAGTTTCTTCCATCTCCATTTATTACTTTGTTTTCTATAATACTAAAATATTGAGGCAATCTGGATAGAAATGTCCATAAACTGTGATTCACATATAATTACCCATGTTTATATCCATACATTCTTTCTCGTCCCTCCAGCTACTAAGAATAAAATATTTGTCTAGCCAGTGTGGCTCTGTGGTTGAACATCAACCTATGAACCAGAAGGTCATGGTTCAATTACCTGTCAGGGCACATGCTGGGTTATGGGCTTGATCCCCAGTAGGGGGCATGCAGGAGGCAGCCAATTAATGATTCTCTATTGATGGTTCTATCTTTCTCTCCCTTACTCTCTGAAATCAATAAAAATACATTTAAAAAATAATAAAATGTCTATCTAATTAATGACAATCTTCCCTTTGTGCAGTAAATCTCATCCCTTAATATTTGTCTCAGTAATTTCTCCCTGCAAAATTTTTAATCAATTTCATAAGCATAGAATCTTACTCTGATTTTTCCCATCTTGAAAACAAAAAATCAAAATCAAATACTTTTAAGTTCATATTCTCCAGCTAATGCCTCATTCATTACTTGCCTTCCCAGTAACTGTCCTCTAAAAGGTAGGAAGTCAATGTCTCCAATTACTCTTGTTTTTTTAAAAAAATTATTGATTTCAGAGAGGAAAAGAGAGGGAGAGAGAGAGAGAGATAGAAATATTAATGATGAGAGAGAATCATTGATCAGCTGCCTCTTGCATGCCACCTATTGGGAATCAAGTCCATAACCTGGGCATGTGCCCTTGACTAGAACTGAATCCAGGATCCTTCAGTTTTCAGGCTAGCACTCTATCCATTGAACCAAACCGGTTAGGGCTGTCCAATTATTCTTGAATCACATCCAATGGTATTTGTCTTCTTTGCTACATGTTACTAACCCAATTTTCAAATCTTTGCTGTTAACTGTATTGAGCTAATGAAAGTATTTTTGACACAGTTGACCACTCTTCTTGAAACATTTCATTCACTTGGCTTCTTGGACATCACATTCTTCTGTTTTCTTCTCTTTCCTCCCTGGCTGTTTTCTTTTATAGTTTTTATGAATTTCCCTGATCCTAAATTTGGAGTGCTTTATAGCTCAGTTCTTGTTTCTATTCATTTTCTGTATCTGCTGCAATGGCAACCACATCCAGTAATATGACTTTAAATATTATCTCTAATATGACTTGGGAAAATAAAATTATATCCTTTGCCTAGACCTCTGTCATAAACTTAAGACTCATACATACAAATGCTTAGGTATATCTCCACTTGGATATCCACTAAAAATCTCTCCTTTATCCTGTATAAGACTGAAATCCTGATACTCCTCCCCAAACCCACACCTCATACAATATATTCCATCTCAGATCAATGTCAATGCCATCATTTCAGAAGTTTAAGCCAAAAACACTTGGAGGCAACTTTATTCCTTTCTTAAATTTTTTTTTAAAAATTTATTTCAGAGAGGAAGGGAGAAGGAGAGATAGAAGCATCAATAATGAGAGAGAATCATTAATTGGCTGCCTCCTGCATTCCCCCTACTGGGGATCAAGCCTGCAAACCATGCATGACAGGGAATTAAACCTTGGTCTCCTGGTTCATAGGTCAATGCTCAATCATTGAGCCATACAAGCAGGGCTCATTCTTCGCTTTCATAATCCACATTCAAACTTTCAGAAAATCCTACAGGTTTAATCTTCATAGAACATCTAGAATCCAACTACTTCCTGCTATCTAAAAATCATTTGGTCTGGCCCTGCCAAGGCATCAGGGGTGACTTAATTAAATGTTTGGCCAAATATAGCAGGCTAATTTTTAAGTTGATAATTTTGAATGGCCCTAGAATGATGTTAAAAATATCTAAATGGTCCTTGGCAGAAAAATGATACCTCACCCCCGAGTCTTGGCCATTTGTGTTGGTTTGTACAAGTTATTTTAACTTCTTCTTTTAAAAAAAAATATATATATATTATTGATTTTTTTACAGAGAGGAAGAGAGAGGGATAGAGAGTAAGAAACATTGATGGAAGAGAAACATTGATCAGCTGCCTTTTGCACACTCTCTACTGGGGATGTGCCTGCAACCAAGGTACATGCCCTTGACGGGAATCAAATCTGGAACCTTTCAGTCCACAGGCCGATGCTCTATCCACTGAGCCAAACTGGTTTTGGCTATTTTAACTTCTGATATCTCATTTTTTCTTATCTGTAATAGCCAGAATGTAGAGAGTGTTCAGAAAATCATTATTATCATCCTGGGTTTTATAAAAATAGCAATGATTATTAAAATCCAATGATAAATAAGATAATAACAGCACTACAGAATTCCTGTTATATTTTATTTCCATTGAAATAGACACCTTTATTAACACTACCTTGGTAAGTTTTTCTTTCTATATCTGGACTGGTGTCCAGAAAAAAATTTCTCTATCTACTTTTCCTAGAACCATAAAAATTTGTCAAATTTTCAAAGTAAAGTTTAAACATGTGCATATAATTATTCCCTGATTTTCTAGTTTATTAATCCTATCAGAAAACAAAAAATGTTAGTAACATATGAATTGCTCTAAGAGAATGCTTATTAGCTTCTTCTAGGACATTTTTTCTTTTTTTTCTCTTTTTTTTTACATTTTTCCTTTTTAATATGACACATTGTAACATGTTAATATTCTTTAAATTCAAAATGTACATTCAAATGCCACTTTTATCTATTTAAAGTATATTCTAATATTTTTCCTCTTGTCTTTTATAGTGTATCCATATCCTGTGTTGCCTGATGATTTCAAGTTTTGGGGCTATTTTGGTTTCTTCTCCCTACTCTTCCCACCTCAAGCCAGCAGTTTCCACCATGTTGATGTCCGGGTATCCATTTGTAGGAGCTCTGTGCGTGAGTAGAAGGGTGTATCCAAGAGGGGATATGTTTAATAAATGCTAACTGGTAAGTCATGGAGTAACTCAGTTCTGAGAAGTGGGGAGAGAGGAGGAAAAGGCTAAGACCTCCAATTTTCCTTCTGTTATCACCCCACATCATGTCTCTGCAATTCAGGAAGAGCAGAGAGAGGCTTAATCAGTAAGAATCTCAGGGAGTGAGTGGATGAGACAGAAGGCAGGAAGATAATGCAGTGGACATACCAGCATTTCTAACCTGGCTTTACAGTATGCCTCTGGAAAAGTGGAACATTTTTTGCATCCTTCTTTGGGCCTTCAATGAAGCATTTGGATTACCTTCAGTTTAAGAATAGTCCACCTGTCAGATAGAGTGAAAAGGTCTTTTTTTATAATAAAATGACCACCACTGATAGATGCCACAGGTTTACAGAGAAGTAAACTAGCAATGGTAAAATTCATGCAAGGCAGGGTACTCTTGCTATAAGTTCAAAGGCAATCCTGAACACTTGGAAACCTTGGTTGCTGCCTTCCATCTAATGACTCATGAAGAAAGGACCTTCTTTTGGACACTACTCATACCTCCCCCCCACACACTTCTTTTCTATGTAGTATCCTGTACAGAGGAGAAAAAAGTACATATTCTGGGCAAATGAATTTTATCAAGGCTTCACTTCTGTATGGATACAGTCCTTGTGTGGACACAAATCGTGCAGTGATGTAAGAAGGACATGTTCCTGTTCCAAAAGCATAATTTGCCCTTGACTTTTTTATTTAACCAGTAGTTGTGGCTTCTACATAGAATTAATTCATTCTGGATCCGCTTTGTGACAACCAAATCTCTAAGCCACAGCTTAACAAATATTTTAGCTTCTCAGAATACCCTTTTCCACCAACTGGGTCCTTAACAACACTGGAATCAAATATTGACTTCTGGGGCTTCATGATGGGAGACTTTTCATGAACAATCTGACCCATTTTCCTTGGCTCCCAGTTTAACTCAGGCCACCTACACCAATGGCTTAAAGCCCATGTGCTTCTGCATCTTGAACCAACAAGTGCTTCTGTTGGCTGCTCCCATCTTCTCTCCCTTCAAATTATTGGTCATTCTCAATCTCCTTTCTTTCAACCATGTAATTTTTTTAATGTACAATGAGATTTATTATGGAATTATTTTAGATAGTGAAACATTACAAACAATAACATGTCCAACAATAAGAGATGTGCTGAATAAATTATACACCAGCCATATGATTAAATACCTTGCAGCCACTACAAATAAGGCTTTAAGGGAATAATGATTTAGTGTGGAAAGGGTAACAAGATGATTGTTAGTGAAGAAAAACTCCCACATAAAACAAAACTCTATTTACAATTAAATCCAAGGAAGAAAATCCATACACATAAACTCTATTTATAATCAGATTCTGTAATTAAAAAATGGGGTTCTAACAATAAATATAAATAATTAAGAACTCCCCCTAACCTATTAAAAACAGCTGAATCTAAGTGGGAAGTTTCCTGATGCTTCCATCTCATATCAAGTGCTTTGCAGATACAGCTTCTAGCTGTTGCAACAACTAGATATCCCTAGACCTCTGCTGTATGGAGATTTCTAGATCAGACATTAGGCCTGGGTTAGTAATCAACCTTGCAATTTATAACTCTCCTCTCTCCATGCCTACCTCCAGGATTCCTTAGCTCATACTGAATTTTCACTAACATGACTCCAGTTCTTGCACATCTGTTGATTCTTCAAAGTCACTGGTAAACGTCTCAAGGGCAGAAATCAGACCTCTCTATCAATATGGACCTATACCATTCCTACAGTGTCATCTCCCTATGTGGGATCCCTTATCACGTCCCGCGTGGTTCAGGGTTCCATGTCTGGAGAAATAAAGGAAAAGAGACTGAAAAAGAGTTAATTTGGGAAAATGGGAGGCCAGGTGGAGGTCCACCTCTAGGGGGAGGAGTACCACTGCTCTGGCCTTGCTATCCCTTTTATTGAGGCTATCGAAAACACCCATATCCTTTAGGCAGGAAATTTCAATAATAGACAATCAGCAAGAATTTACATATGATTAACAGGTGGAGGTTGCTTTAACTACCAAAATCTCAACTAAATAATGAGTGAATAGTTCCAACCATTCAGAGCAATTAAGGTTGACCAGCCTTCTGGATTCCCTTTTCACATTTCTTTATTAGTGACAATGTTAGGTTTCTGGCATCTGTGAAAGTTTTAGATTACTTATTGATTGAGTGATTGATACATTTCCATAAAACAACTGAATTGGTTATTTCTCTCTTTTCTGAGCAGTTTGCCATTACTGGAATCCTTTCCATTACCTCTGGGAAAAAGTCAACTAAGCCCCTTGTAAGTATAAAAGGAACTTCAGAGTTAATTCTTCCAGTTCAAAATTTCTATTTGACTATTTAGGGAAACGAGGCTCAGAGCAAGTGAGGGAATCCAAATTCTCCCCACTGGTCCACTGACTGAATTAGGAGTAAAGCCCAAATTCCTTGCCTTCAGACCAGTATTCTTTCCCGCCTACACAATCAAGCTTCAAACAGTGGAAATTTTTACATATACCAAGGATCCTTTAAAACTTACATTGGCCCTGGAAGTGGTAGATGACCATCCCAGCTATATCCTAATTATTTTTTTTTCTAAAAAAAAAATCTATCCAATAAATGTGTCAATTTCCCTAAATGGCATGGACAGAGGTAGAGGTGTGTGGGCTTAGATATTCTCTGGCTACCTCATTTACTCCTTCAAGAACAAGGAATTATCAGACTGTAGTCACTCTCCTGACAAAGGTCAGGAGTTGGGAGGCAGGAGTTGGGGGTGGAAGTAGCTGAGATCTTTGATCTTCTCAATATCAACCTTTCCCTTTTCCCTGACATATGCCCACAAATATGATTTAGGGAAAATCATATCCTAACTCAGGGAGATCCAAGGTCTGGTTAGCCATGAATGAGAAAACATAAGATGTACTATGCTGGTATATGCTCCTGACGCTTGAAACTAGAGTCTGACTCCCAGAATGAAGAGGGTATTGAAGAGTTTACAGCATGGATGGAGTTAGAATTTTGGACTTGGAATCAGGAAATCTTTATTCCCATCCCAGCTCAGCCCCCTATCCATCTGTGTGCTTGAAAAAGTTACTGACTTCTCTGGACTTCAGTTTTCCTATTTACAAAATGTGAAAGATGAACATGTGGACCTCAGAGGTGGCTTCCCAAGTGCCCTGAATAAATAAAGGAAAAATTATGCTTGGGATGACCTGACACAATATGGTCTCCACATGTGGGATACAGGACACTATGAGGGCTTGCTGCCCACATGGCAGCTCCTGACCAAGGTGCTGCCCACTCACTCCGTTCTTCCTTCAGGGACTCAGAAACTTGAAGCCATATAGCTACTGGATCAAGGCAGAAGAGGATAGGGCAATCATCTTCCCCAACACACAGTATCCTACAGTGATGCTTAAACAGAAAAGAGCATGCACTGGGAATCTGATACGTTCGTGTCTTTGCAGAGGAGTCACATCTTGTGAGAACCCCTTTCCCCAAAATGTAGACTATGACCCAAGAATGAGTGTGGTGAAGAGGTTCTTATAAGCCTGATCCACCTATAGAATGTATTCCTACTTCTCCAATTTGCATCCTTCTTTTTCTCTGAAGCTGCTTCTTTATGAAAGAACAAGCCATAGATTGGTCTTCCCAGGAGGGACCAAAGGCCATATTCTAGAAGCTTTTAAAATTATTCTGTTGAGGAGTAAAAGGAGATATTGGTGATATGACTTCTGTTTTCAGTGCTGCAGAGAGTCAAGGAACCCTTCTCCCAAAGCAGGAATTAATCCACAGATTTTTTTTCCAATTCAACAAACATTTACTAATTATATAAGGTGATGGACTAGATAGTGAGAAGGGATTCAGAGATGAATGAGACACAGTATATGCCCACTAGGACTGTGCAGATTAGAGGGAAGCTTGGTTGCAGTGCAGTGGATAGAAGGAATCAGAGTCACGTTCCATTTCTGTGATGAGATCCCAGTGCAGAATTTCTCTTCCAGGCCATCTGCAGCCTGACCTCTAATGCAGTGAGTTCTGTTGTTGCTGGAGTAGGCCTCTTCCTCCTCATTTACAGCCTGGTAGCCGTGAGGACTGCCTCTCAACTGTGTAACTCAGAAAAGGAGCATCTATCCTCCTTGCCTTATTCAAGGTACCCTAATCCAATATATGATGTCAAGAACTGTGTCCTGGATGGTGTCAGTCTCACAGTAAGTACTTTCAGATTGAGTCTCCTGTCATGTGAAATCTCTGTCATGTGAAATCTCTGTCTCCCTTCTGCATAATCTTGCTTTTTCAGCAATCCCTAGCCCTGTTTGTCTGGCTGTCTGAAGACAGACAGAAGAAAATACGGTTGAAAAAGACCCGTCAGCAGACTGCATAATATGGGGGATGCATTGTGCAAAGTCGAAAAAGGAAATCAAGAAGGGATGTGGGCAGTACTTTCCTATAGTAGTCTTTCTTAAATTAAAAAAGAAAATCCCACTCTCAGTAGGCTTAACTCTCAAAGTATTCTCTTTTGTCAACAGGCATTCTCCCCCCTCGACTCTCTTCCCCCTTGAGTATCCCAGAAACACCACTCTTTATTTGAATTTCATTTGATTTGAGATACAGGTAGCCTATATTAAGTTAGATATGAATTTTGAACCTGAAGCTCAAACATGTAATTATTATACTTTGGCCTCATAGGTCTGGCAGAAAGTGAAAGGAGGATGGGAGATGGCTCACCAGTGGATTCGACTTCTAGCAGGAATGCCAACATCTCTGGGCAGCATTTTCTTACCTCCTTTCCCCCAAACTTGATAGTCACCACCTGTTGATGGTGACAATCCTGGATTAGTCAATCCTCTGAATACTGGATCAGAGGTTAAAACCATCAACTCTGGCCCTTTATGGAGAAAGATTTCTTTTGTGATTCCTCTCTATAGAAACTGTAGAGACAAAGACACTGTCTCTCATTATCTGGGATCTACCTGTCTCATGAATCATGGAGAATGCTCCCCCCCCAACTTTCTGGACTCACACCCTTATGTGCAGCTACCCATGTGATCCAGAGGCTATCCAGATTCCCCTTGGTCCAGGAGCTTGAGGAAGCAGAAGAGCACAGAAACCCATCTGGTTAGAAACCAGCATGAAGAGCCCAAGAGATAGTATTACTGTGGTACAGGGCAGACATTAGGCAAAACAATGGGAGTATGAGATTCATCCTTCCCACTGGGATAGTGGGGGCTGAATTTAATGAAAACTAATCTCAATACATCAAACTGCCTCCCATTCTCAGGAGTCAAAGAGAACTACGTGCAATATCAGAGGAGTTGCACCTTTGCTGACTAAGCAGATTTAAAAGTTCTTTATTAACACAAAGATAACCAGGGCAAGAGCAACAAATTAAAAAATATTAGTGATACATACCCCTGGTTGGAGAAGGAAGGAAGGGAGGATGAAAGGAAGAAAGAAATCAAGGAAGAAAAATACCATAGGTCCCAGAAGCTAAGAAAAATCCTAAAGCCAGGTCACCAAACAAAAGCTGAAACCAGGAAACCATGGAGGCCTGGATAGGAACACAGGTATTGAAGGTTGGGATTGTGGAGTTTTAATGCCCAAGACAGGATTTGAGGCTCCACAGAAAGCAGGGAATATACATAGAGGGCCCTATAAGAATGTTAGATACTGAGATGGAATATTTATGAAAATAAGACAAGGAAAACTCTGCCCAACATACCAAGTACCTTTAAGAAAATCTGCCATAAGGGTGTCTGGGATGAAATCACCTTACCAAGTCTTTTGCACATATGGCACCCAAAGAAAAAATCCTATATAATATAGAGGTAATATGCAAATTGACCCTCATGCCCTCGCATAAGATGGCCACCTCCATGTGGTCAAAAATGGCTGGCAGGGAAGGATAGTTGTGGGCGACCAGGTCAGCAGGAGAGGGCAGTTGGGGGGGGGAGGGGGAATCAGGCCTACAGAAGAGGGCAGTTAGGGGTGACTGGGCTGGAAGGGGAGGGCAGTTGGGGGCAATTAGACCTGCAGGGGAGGGAAGCTGGGGACAACCAGGCCATCAGGGGAGGGCAGTTGGGGGGGGATCAGGCTTGCAGAAGAGGGTAGTTAGTCGGCAGGGGAGGGCAGTTGGGAAGGACTGGGCCAGCAGGGGAGGGCAAATAGGGACAACTAACTGGCAAGGAAGGCAGTTGGGAGTGACCAGGTTGGCAGGGGAGGGCAGTTGGGGAAAATTGGGCTAGCAGGGGAGCAGTTAGGCATCTACCAGGCTGGCAGGGGAATAGATAGGGGATGATCAGGCAGGCAGGCAGGTGAGGGTTGGGAGCCTGCAGTCCCAGATTGTGAGTTTAGGCCCGATACCACAGGGGCAGTCAGTACCACAGGGGCAGTCGGACATCTCCCAAGGGGTCCCAGATTGGAGAGGGTGCAGGCTGGGATGAGGGACACCCCCTTCCCCTCCGCCAGTGCACCAATTTCATGCAATAGGCCCCTAGTATATACCCTGTTTTCCCGAAAATAAGACAGTGTCTTATATTAATTTTTGCTCCCAAAGATGCGCTAGGTCTTATTTTCAGGGGATGTCTTATTTTTATTGTTAAATAAAAATAAAGGAAATTTATTACCTGTATATGGTATGGTAGTACAGTAGTTGTCAACACAAACCAGACAAACCGTGAATCCTACAGTATCAAGAATTTACTCATTTATTCAGTGACAATCATGTCATCATCTTCTGAAACATCATTATAACAATCCAATTCCTGAATTTCCTGGTGAATTTCTTGTGACTCCATTTCTTTCAGAATCAGTGGACCAAATCTCTTATGTTTAGCAATAGCACTGTCTTTAGATGAGTACTTCTTGTCAAGGTAGCCTGCTCTCAGTGCATTTGCAATGCAACTGTCAGTGATTTTCTCCCATGAATTCTTCACTCAAGTCACAACTTCTTGCAGTTTAGGCTTCACAAAGTTTCCATGCTGATTTCTCTCCATTCACACAGCAGTGACGTCAGGACTCCGTGTAACATCACTGGTTGCTGGTTGCTAGATGCCAGTTGGGGCGGCTCTAGCAACCAGTTTACGGTAAATTAATTTTCATTCAGAGCCTGGGGGCCTTATTTTTGGGGGGATGCCTTATATTTCACTCAGAAGGAAACCTGTAAGTAAGTCTTATTTTCAGAGGATGTCTTATTTTCGGGAAAACACGGTATATATAAGAGAGCCTCAAATAAATGAATTAACTTAAAAACTTCCTGGATCTGTGAAACTCCTAAGATTCTATCAGAATCAAACCTAAAATTAGTCCTAACCAGTTTGGCTCAGCGGATGGAGCATTGGCCGGCAGGTTTGATTTTGGTCAAGTGCCTTTGTTGCGGGCACATCCCCAGTAGGAAATGTGCAAGAGGCAGCTGATCAATGTTTTTCTCTTGTTGATGTTTCTAACCCTCTCCTTTCCTCTCTGTAAAAAATCAATAAAATATATTAAAAAAATAAAAACAAAAACAAAAAACAATGAACAACAACCTAAAATTACTATCTAGAGCGAGCATGTCAAACTTGTGGCCTGTAGGGTGCATGCTTCATTTATTTGGCCCATGGTAGCCTTTGAGTTTGACATGCTTGACCTAAGGAGATGTCTACAAACCCAACTTATGAGTTTTCTACATATCTAAGAATCCCCACCCCCCAATAACACTCACACACTGAAATTATATAATTGCCCAAGAATTAGAAGTTATATGATAATAGATGAGAAATGAAAATTATAACATTTGGTGTTAAAAGGTTAGCATATCAGGTTAAATATCAGAGTCAACCTCTCCAAAGAATAAAAAGCAAGACAAAATGTGGGTCTGATTATATCACATGAAACACAACACAGTAAGATAAAAATTTGGAAAATATGAATGAGAAATTAAAAGACATGGAGGATACAGTGAAGTGAAAAGGTTCAACACACATCTAATCTGAGCTCCAGTGGGACGGCATGGGAAAGAAAAATATGCCAAGAGACATCACTGAAAATTTGTCAGGCTGAAGGAATGCACTGAGACTGATGCTGCATAAATGAAAACAGGTCTACACCTGAAAACACTGTGATAATAAAACTCAGCAAAGGAAATAATAAAAGCCACCATGGGTAAATAGTGAAGGATTACTCTTATTTCAGAACGTGGGACACCAAGGTTCTGAGATGAAAGTTCTTATTTTATTGTAATTTATTTATTTTCTTTAATGTTGACAGTATTACAGTATTAGAGATGTCCTCATTTTTTCCACTTTCGCCCACCTCCATCCAGCCCCCACCTCACTTCCTTCTGGCCATCACTACACTGTTGTCTGTGTCTATGGGTTATGCGTATATGTTCTTTGACTAACCCCTTCACCTTCCTTCATCCAGTCTCCCAACTCCTCTTCCCACTGACAGCTCTCAGTCTCTATTTTATTTGTCAGTTTATTTCATCCATTAGATTCCACCTGTAAGTGAGAGCACACAGTATTTGTGTTTCTCTGACCGGCTTATTTCATTTGGCATCATATTCTGTGAGACGAAACGGTTGCTGCTTACTTCCCCTTTTCTGTTAAGAGATCCAAAAGAGAAAGCAGAAGAGAGAATTAAACAAATTTTCTCTATCTCTTGTTCTCTCCACTCCTAAAGCCTTCACCCCCCCCAGTTTCCTCTCAGTCAGGCACAAAGGCTGGCTTGTGGCACTAACCATCCCTGTTCTGATTTGCAGGGTGTGCTGGTGGTGATGCTTATCTTTTCTGTGCTGGAGCTCTTACTAGCTGCATATGCTTCTGTCTTTTGGTGGAAACAGGTCTACTCCAGCAACCCTGGGGTGAGTACTCTGACATGTCACATGATGCCTACTGGGTCCCAAGATTTGAGTTATGATGATCAGGTCACTCGGTATATGTGGAAGGCAACTTTTATAGTGAGAAAAGAGTTCAATTAAAAGGGCTCCTTCATGATGACACGCTGGTCATCAAAGATCAGCTGGTGCCTATTGCATAGCAAACCAGTTAGAGAATTACTTGCGGTGAAGCTTCACCTGACCCAGTTTCTTATTAAAGAACCAAGGCTTGGATAAGTCACACAGAGAATGAATGATACGGACTAATGAGCTGAGACTGAGAACTTGCATCTCCTCACTCTTGCCACGGTCAGCCACCTGCCTCCCTAGCCCAGTTCCCTTGTGAATGCGATGAGATTTACTAGGACATCTCTGTTCCACTTATGCTTTCCTGTGTTCTTCCTTACTCCTTTTTTAGGTCTTGACATCATAATTTTAAATTGAAATGGGGCCCAAATTTTCGAGAATTGTAATATAAACAAGAGAGAAATATTTGAGAGGATTGAACAAATTATGATTCAATTATGATATCATCAGAAAATGACAACATAATTAGCAGATTGAAGAATGGCATTTGTTTGAACTAATATTGATACAATTATATATTATAGGAAAGTTGGGAGAGCTAGTACTCTGCAACATTTAGGGGGAGTGCATTATAAATATGTATTTGAAAAGTCTCCAAAATCAGAGTTTTAACACTATTAACAATTTTGATCTTTCCTAGAGTTCATTTTCCTTGCCTCAGTCACAAGATCATATCAAACATGTCAAAGACTTCTTCAAGGGTATGACTATGAATAACTGTTGCCTGTAGAGGAAAAAGGAAGGAGAAACCCAGTGCTCATGGCAAAGTGTGATTAGATTTCCCTGAAATTTCAGCTACTTTAGACGCTGGAAGAAACTTTTTTTTTTTTTTAAATAGCTTTTGTTTTGTATTTTGTCCATATGAGTAATTTTGTTGCTCTTATAAATAATTTCCCCAGAGCTCAGGTCAGTAAAATTTTATTAGTCTGTCTTCTGAAATGGCCATAAAAATGTATAAACTTAAAATATATCTTTTTTTTTATTTCAGAGAGGAAGGGAGAGGGAGAGAGAGGTAGAAACATAATTGATTGGCTGCCTCCTGCATGTCACCTACTGGGGATCAAGCCTGCAACCCAGGCATGTGCCCTTGACTGGGGGCTCTTCAGTCCGCGAACTGATGCTATATCCACTGAGCCAAACCAGCTAGGGCTATATAAACATTTTTTTTTTTTTGGTAAACTAAACAGAAAGTGATTGTCTATCAATAGCAAGAGAAAATTTGCTGTTTTGTGCTAGTGTGAATTGGCTAAGTCACGTGTCTGCAGGCTCTGTTTCTGTATTATTTTCACATGCATATTGCTTAAATAATAGATATTAGGATCGCAAGAATATTTTAATTAAAAATGCTTAAAAATATATGGCTCTGTTTCTGTCAAATGAATGGATTATATTCCTCTCCATTAAATATAGCTCAATGTTCTGTCTCAATGACTTTATTCTGAAATATCTGGATTCAGATTATAATTTATCACAATCTAATGCTTTCCTCCATCTAAGTTCTGGACTGAATAATAAATTAGACATATAGAAATAATATAAACTTCATTACTGTATACAACATGGCTGACCTAATATAGAGATTCCTAATATTGCTCCTGGGTCTAGGAGCAATTGTTCCTGTCCCAGAGGGGAATATGCAGCAGATGTGCACATGTATATTTTCCAAATGACATGTACAAAAATGGTCATACAGATCATAGCCCCCAAAGGCAAACATCCAACTAAACAGTAGAAGAAACAAACGAAAACTGTGGTATATTTAGGCAATGGCATAGTAGATAGTACTGTGAGTGAACAAAGTACAATTCATGCAGTCATATTGATAAATCCACAAAATAATGTTCAGGGGAACAAAAGCTATTTGTGAGAATATATACTGTATAATTCCATTTTTATAAAATAAAGTTTGAACACAAATAAAACTAAAATAGCATGTTAGGATCATGAGCATGGTCACCTTTCAGGGCTATAATTGGAAGGGAATCCAGAAGGCCTATGGTTCCTACAAATGTTATTTTTTTTCCTTTATCTGGATGCTGGTGCTGTGCATATATGATGTGTTCTCTTGTTTCTGTATTGCAATGGAATAAAAACATTTTTAAACAGTTATTTTTGACTTCTTGTGCTTGTCTAGCTATTGAGCCATCCCTCACTTCTCCATAGACAAATTCCTTTAAAACATCATCTCCCCAAAGCCTGGAGTCATCTTTGACTCTCCTATTTGTCTCACACACCATATTGAATCTACCAGCTAGATCTAACCTCAAAAACCTGTTAGATCTAACTTCAAAATATATCAAATCTGATTACTTCTCACCATCTCATGAGTACTCTGGTTTATCATTTCCCATTGGCTTTATTGCAATGAGAAACCAACTGGTCACCAACACCACTCAGCCTTTTTTTCCACATAGCAGACCGGGGGAATTTTAAAAATCTAAAATCATATCATGTTATTTTTTTGCTCAAGCCCATTCCATTTCATTCTGAATAAAAGTCAAGTCCTTAAATCCCTTATAAGTCTAAACTCTCTTTCCTCTCTAATCTACTCTCTGACTTCTCTCCCACTTGTTCCCTCTACTCCTATCACATTAGCCTTGCCATATTTTTCCAGAGACTTTACACTTGTAAGCCCCTCTATCTGGAATGCTTTTCCTGCAATTATTTTCATTGCTTGTTTTCTCACTTCTTTCAGGTTGTCAAATCTCTCAACCTCAATGTAACTTTCTTCCACCAAACTACATAATATTGTAGCCCTCTTTCCCCTTCACTTGCTAATTTTTCTCCATAGTACTTACAACTCCTATTTGAGTGTTTTGAAGTGTGCGTGTGTGCGTGTGCATGTGTGTGTGTGTGTGAATATTTTATTTTTTTATTTTTTATTTTATTGATATTTTACAGAGAGGAAAAGAGGGATAGAGAGCTAGAAACATCTGATGAGAGAGAAACATCGACCAGCTGCCTCTTGCACACCCCCCACTGGGGATGTGCCCGCAAGCAAGGTACATGCCCTTGACCGGAATCGAACCCGGGACCTTTCAGTCGGCAGACCGATGCTCTGCCACTGAGCCAAACCGGTTTCGGCTGTGTGTGAATATTTTAAACTGTGGTGCAGAACCTTTGAGATTCCTCTTTATCCCATAAGTCAAGCTATGCAATGCAATTTTATTTTATCCAGGATCTATTTCTTATCTGTTTGTTTTTGTTGGTTCTTTTTCTGTTAATAGAAAATTTCTTCAGATTTAAATGGAGAATTATATTCAGAACTAGAGGCCTGGTTCATGAAAATTCATGCACTGGAGGCGAGGTCATTCAGCTTGGCCTTCCCCCTTTCATGGTCACAGATGGGAGATGACCGATGATCAGGGGAAGGCGACACCCCCATCACACTTCTGCTGCTGTCACTGCCAGTAGCACAAGCTTTGGCTGGCCCTGGTTATGGGCAGCCGCCATCTGAGGAGACTGGGGGACTCCAGAGGCCATCTGGGCAGCCTGGGGCTGAGGGGACTGGGGGACTTTGGAGGCAGGTGTGTGGCAAGGCCTTGCCGAGGCCTGCTGCCCTGGCAGGGCTGAGGGGATTGGGCATCACCATCTTGTGGCTATGGGCACCGCCATATTTGAGGGAGTGGCAGTCAATTAGCATATTTCCTCCTTATTGGCTGTGGGTGCTTCCATCTTTGTGATGGCACGAGGGTCAATTAGCACATTCCCTCTTTATTTAGATAGAATTGTCTGGTATAATATTTTAAATGGATGGAAGGTGCAATAAAGTTGCATCTTTCATTTTTAACTCTCCTCCATGCCTCCAACCATCCCAGCCTGGTTGTCTTTTACAAATGATATAACCAACTACTCAGTTTCTAAAGTTAGAAATTTGGGAGTCATTTTGACTCCTTCCTTTGCCTCACTATCACATTCCCTTTGGGAAAACAGGTAAAAACCTCATAGGAAAGTCTAATAAACTCATGGGAAGAAGAGTAATGGTTTCAACCAAGTCCAGAAAGACATTGCAAATCTTTAACATACTATACATTAGAACTTTGAGTTCTCACTCTTAATCTTTAAAAAAAAAATGCAGCTTCCAGAAAATGATAACACCAATGAGTGACTGAGCCACACGTACTCAGAGTTTTACCACATACTCTCCAACCCTTCCTCCAATCTTACCTAACTTGGTGAAAGATTCTCCTTGTTGGTCTGATGAAGTAAGTAAACAGCTATGTGAGGCAGCAAGGAAATGAGGGCACCCTCTAGTATCTGATGGAAGCCTCTAATCTCCAGCCAGCAAAACCTAGAGTCCTTGCCCTAATCAGTTTGGCTTAGTAGATAGAGCATTGGCCTGCAACCTGAAAGGTCCCAGTAGGAGGTGTGCAGGAGGCAGCTAATCAATGTTTCTCTCTTGTCGATATTTCTAACTTTCTATCCCTCTCCCTTCCTCTCTGTAAAATAAATAAATAAAAAATAAAAAATAAAATATATATATTTAAAAACCTAGAGTCTTTACTCAAACCATAAGAAAGCAAATTCTGTCAGCTACTTGAATGTGCTTAAGAATGGGATTTCCCCAGTTGAGCCTCCAGATAAAAACATAGCCTGGCTGGCATCTTGATTGCAGCCATGTGAGGCCCTGAGCAGAGGCACCCAGCTAAGGTGCCTTATCTCCTCCTGATCCACAAAAGCTGTGAGATAATAAATGTGTGCTGTTTTAAGCCACTTAGATTTGTGGTAGTTACATAATAATAGAAACACATAGATTTTTCACCACAAACTCTCCAACCCTTCTTCCAATCTTGCCTGACTTGGTGCACAGAAAATAGAAGCGGAAAAGCCAAGTTCAAATTTCAGCTCCACCTCTTACCAGCAATAACTGTGATACTCAGTTATGTCTTCAAAATGAGTATGATAATAAAACCTGCCTTCCCAGGTTGTGGGCAAGGTGATAGGGCAACTCAGGCAGAGGAAACATTTAATAATGAGTAAATATATCATTTTATTTAGGGGAGTGTTGGCACATATAAGGGGCTAAGTGTTACTTGTCAAACTCAAGGAAGAGAGGTCTTTTGCAGGCTGAAAGCAAGAGGAAATACACTTTCCACTTAAAGAATATCAACCTCTTATAGATCCTTTAAAGGGTTCTGTCATTTCATCTCCCTATGCAATAGCCTAGTTCTTGCCCACTGGTCTGAGTCCATAGGCTTAAACATTAGAAACCCATTTTAAAGACGTTTGAAAGAAGCAGGAGGAAAAGGCAGAGGATGACAATCAAAATGATAAAATGAGATGCATTTTGAAATAATCAAGGCATTTCAAATTATAAACTTGTCCTGCTTAATATCAGTAAGTCATTCTTAAAAATCAAGAATTCTGCAGTTCTTTTCCATCATTTTAAAGGGAAAAAATTGATGCTATTATTCAACCCAAACTCCCATCCACTTTCCTAAAACGTAAGTAAAATTCAATAAACTATCTACATATAAGAAGTAGATTAACAGGTTATAAATTACTTGCTCACCAAAATAATCACAGTGGCTGGTTAACAGCTGCTGTGTGTGAAGTGTGTGGCTGCAGTTAGAGTCAGCACCATCTGGGGTGCACATCCCTTTTATTGCACAGCAGGCTTTTCAAAACTCCACAGGATTCTGATGGTCTGTCAGTTCTACTTAGAATTTAAATACAGACTTGTCTCACACTTTTTGTTTAAAATGTTGTGTTTTACTGTAGGCACATAAATTAAAATTTACCCGAATAAACACTGGCAGAAATATGTTGGGTTGAGAAATACATATCTTCTCTGATGTTTGGATGTAAAAAAACAACAAGGCAGTCTATTTAAAAAAATAAAATAAACAGAGGTCACACTCTGTGATTATTTCTATACAACAGTGGTTTTCAACCTGGAATAATTTTGCACCCCAGGAAGCAAATTTGGCCATGTCTGGAAACATCTTACAATGCATCTTACTCCCTATAACAAAGAATTATCAGGCCCCACATGCCCGCAGTGCCAAGGTCAAGAAACTTGCTATGCGTGGTTGCCACAAACTAGGAAATACTCAATATAATATTTGTACATAGTTTTAAAAAAAATAATTTGCCTTTATGATTTAATAATTAAAAAAATAACAAATGTGGGAATATAAAGGATTAGTGTGGAAAGAAATATTCCAAAAAGACACTTTGTATTATTATTATTATTATTTTTAATTATTTTTTTAAATTAAGGTATTATATGTGTACATAGCTTACCATTGTCTCCCCCCCCCCCCAACTTCCCATTCATGCCCTCCTTCCCCAGAGTTCTGTGTTCGTTGGTTGTACTTATGTTCATGCATACCAGTCCTTTGGTTGTTCTCTTATCTCCCCCCAGGTCTCCTTCCCCTGCCGCTGTCATTTGACAATCTGCTTGTTTTATGGTGACTATCTCAGGATCACATGAATAGAATCCGCTCCTCATTTGGCAGTCTGCTTGTTTTATGGTGACTATCTCAGGACCACACGAATAGAATCCACTCCTCCTCTGGTTCTCACCGCCCCTCCCCCCGGGTCTCACTGCTTCCCCTGGGACACACGGCTCGCCCGGGGCACACGGCCCCCTGGGACACTCTGCTCACCGGGGGCACACGGCCCCTTTGGGAGCACTTTGTATTATTTTAATTGTAATCATTTGAACCAGGAAGACCTTGAGTAGAATTAGTTTTCCTGGTCTTTGTGAAAGCTAAAATATACTCTAGTAAAGTGACAACTACATCTAGGCCTTCTTGATGACTAATTTTATACTACAAAGAAAGATGGTTAAACAATACAGGAAACAGTTCATTGACTATAAGTGGGAACCTGCTTCTATAAGAGGGTGGAAGCATGGTTGAATAGAAATGGCACAGATTTGGGAGATAAAAATGGATTTTGACTCCTTCCCCTGTTCCATGGTATGTGGTCTCAGGCAACTTAACCTTTCTGTACCTCAGCTTTAGCACTGAACAATTGTTAACATATTTTCTTTTCTTTTAAAAAAATATATTTTATTGATATTTTACAGAGAGGAAGGGGGAGAGATAGGAGAGCTAGAAATGTCGATGAGAGAGAAACATTGACCAGCTGCCTCTAGCACACCCCCTACCGGGGATGTGCCCGCAACTAATGTACATGCCTTTGACCAGAATTGAACCCAGGACCTTTCAGTCCGCAGACCGATGCTCTATCCACTGAGCCAAACTGGTTTCGGCTGTTAAAATATTTTCAATACATGTTAAAAACAAGCACCTTGTACAGCACCTAGAGCATAGTAAATATTCTACACATTTTAGTTCCTTTATATTTCATGAACATAGATTCTGGAATTTATTTTTATGTTTACTGGCTATTTCTAAATAAATTGATGAAGAAGTAAGTCTTGTGGATAACTGGATTCTTCACCAGGAAGGTAGGGGGCTAGATAGGCTCTGGAATTCTAAGACTCTATGACTTAATGATTCTGTGGTTCTAGTACTGAGTGGAGAAATCACTATGGGCTCATTGCTAGGGACTTCATGTAAGACTGAGGGAAGACCATGATGGTGGCTACAATGTTCACTCATTCTGTCTTTTTATAGAGTTTGCCATTGAATCATGGAAACATCATCCAAGGTCAAAAGATCGGCCAATAACATCACTATCCTACCGAGAGAAACTGTACTAACTGCATTTCCCTATTGGCCTCAGAGCTCTCTGCTGGATTTCCTCAAAGGAGAGCCAAGAGTCTTGGGGGTAAGTCCTCTCCTATCCATGGGTCTCCCTGGAAGGGAGCAAAGAGGTTATTTCTCTATGGATATCTGCCTAGAGGCTTTTCAGGAAGGGAGCGGGCTCTTCCATCCCCTCCTTCAGCCACAATCCATCCTTCTTGATTAATCATAAATACTTGTAAGTCATTTGCTTGTACAAGTAATTAGATCATCAGTAGAAGAGCCAATAATACAATTTCTCTTTTATAAATAAGATTAATAAGAGTGTAGAAACACACACAGTTTGCTTCATGTCTTAGAAATATTTCCGAGGTCTTATTTAACTCTGAGAAATAGAATATTTACCTATAAATTACAAATTCCCCGGCCCCCAGGAAATCCTCACACTGTTTCATGAAGAGTTAGTACTATATTTGAATCATAGCAGAGGGGATGTAAGAAATCGGTGTAATTTTTCCAAATATTTTATTGAGGAGGCGACATCAGGTGTGGCGGCACCTCTGAGCTTGGAGCAAAAGCCATTGGAAAAAAGCTTAAACTTCCACTTTGTGCTGTTAAAGGCATTGGGAGTTCTTTAAAAATCACATTCAATGCTCCAAAGTCAGCTGCAAAGTGGACATATACATACAAACAATTTCAGTCATAAATGCACATAGAAGGGACAAGAGTAAATTCACTACTTGTGGCAGGCACAGTGACACAGAGATGTGGCCTGGGGACAAAACCTGGGATGCTGAAGGAACAGCTCTGCTCTGAGAAGAGCCCTGACCCTACATGACCACCACAGAGTTGCCCTCCCTGCAGAATGATTAAGTCCACTAGGTTACTCCCCGCTCTAGTCAGGCTGCTGCATGAAGAAATGAGACACAACAACCTCACTCAAGTCTCTCTGCTCTGCATCAGCGATCTTCCTAAACTATTAGAGAACTGGGCTGGGCTGCAATCCCCAAAACATACAGTGAATGTGGGAAATGTGTGTGTGTTGGGGTGTGGGGATAATAACAGGATGCAGATGTTACAGAAGGGAAAAAAATATAAGGGTAGAATAGTTTGTAGTCTCTGTCCTCAGGAAGAGGACATATGCTCAAATTTGTCTGATACAAGAGTAGCTGGTAACACCAGGAGATATAGCAAGTAATGATGCAGAAGAGTAAAGCATCTGAACTTGAAGGATCCAGGCAAATGTGATGAGGAAAGAGGCAATAGGCCCCCTGAAAATCTGAGAGTGATTGGTCAATGGAAAGAGGAATGCATTAAGGAGCTTATAGGGAAGCCCAAGGGACCTAGAAGAGCAGGTTCAAAGACTTTGGCGCTTGAGACCTCATGTACCCATTTCTCTCTTCACAGGCTATCCAGATCCTGCTTGCCTTGATCATTGTGGGCACTGGAATTATATTTGCAGTTAACTTCTTCCTTTTCTCCCAAACATTTCCACTTGTTTTCTCCACAGGATATACATTCTGGGGAGCAGTTATTGTGAGTACTGCCAGGAACTTTAGAAAAATTACTATAAAGATTGTCTTGAATCATGGGATAATGAATCCCATAACATGGTCCCCAAGGAGACCAGGCCCTTCCACAGTAAAAGTGACTCTATTTGTACACTACACTATCGTTATCATCATAGCAATAACTACTCTAGGTGTTCAGTATTTAAAGGTTTCCATGCCCCTTGTGTATATAGTAAGGCATTAGCTCTTTTCTACCAATCTAGGGGATTAGAAAGATAAATATCCCATTTTTCCCTTTGCAAATAAGGAAACTGAGTTTGAGAGAAAGTTAATAATTTAAACATATCTAGCTAGCAATCATAGAATCACAGACTCTCATAGCTAAACAAGAAGTTTAAGATGATTATTATGGTTCAGTCCCCTTGTTATTCCAAAAGACAATTTTATGGGCGACACTCATCTGGTTAATTATACAGCCATAAATAAAATTCTTAGTGTAGTGCTATTTCCATCCAATCCTCACAGCCATGGCTCCTGTTCTTGTGCCACAATATTTAAGGGTAGATTTATTACAGTTTCCTCCAATAGAACATACATTCCTAAGAGGGTAAGGATATTGTCTTAGTGGCCATTACATTCTCAAAACCTAGACTCATGTTTAATGCACAGTAGATGAATGAATGAATCATTCAATAAACAAATGGGTGAAATGAAAAATAGTAGTCTCATTTATTAAAATCCCTGCTCTCTTTATTTTTAAACATCTTTTTATTGATTTCATAAAAAAGAGTGGGAGATATATATATAAACATTAATGATGAGAGAGAATCATTGATTGGCTGCTTCTCCTGCATGCCCCCTACTGGGGATCAAGCTTGCAACCCCGGCATGTGTACCTTGACCAGGAATCAAACAGTGACCTCCTGGTTTACAGGTCTACGTTCAACCACTGGGCCATGCCAGTCAGGCAATTGCTGTTCTCTTTAGATGAACATAAATATTTCATGCATTTTCATTTCAAAGAGAATTAGTAGAGTTTTCATTTCTAAATAGAAATAACACTGAATATGATTTTCAAACTATACATGTCACACTGTAGAAAAATCAATCCAACTCCTCAATTGACCATTTCACAACAGGAATTTCCCCAATGTGAATTTGTGTGACCTGCAGGCATGAATTTTAAATCCTTGCATACTACTTGTTAAAAACTCCACTCTTTATTGAAAAGGTATTTGCTGAGCACAAAGTATATCTTTTTAAAAATAAATCTTTATTGTTCATATTATTACAAATGTTTCCCCCCCCCGCCTCCATTGTTTCCCTCCATCAGGTTCCCACCCCACACTCTGCCCTTTCCCCATCCCCCATTGTCCTCATCCATAGGTGCACATTTTTTGTTCAGTCTCTTCCCACACCCCCCACTCCCATTTTCCTGGAGAATCGTTAGTCCACTCTCCTTCCATACCTCTGATTCTATTGTATTCACAAATTAATATTGCTCATCAGGTTTTTTAATTCCCTTGGTTTTTAGTTTCACTTGTTGATAGTTACGTATTTATTGTTCATAATTTTTATCTTTATCTTCTTTCTCTTCCTAAATAACCCCCTTCAGCAATTCATGTAATTCTGGTTTGGCGGTGATGAACTCCTTTAGCTTTTTTTTTTTTTTTTTTTTTAAGCTCTTTGACTGGCCTTCGATTCTGAATGATATCTTTACTGGGTAGAGTATTTTTGGTTGTAGGTTCTTGCTATTCATCACTTTGAATATTTCTTGCCATTCCCTTCTGGCCTGCAAGGTTTCTGTTGAGAAATCAGCTGACAATCATATGAGAGCTTCTTAAAATATATATTTTATTGATTTTTTTATAGAGAGGAAGATAGAGGGATAGAGAACTAGCAACATTGATGAGAGAGAAGAAAGATCGACCAGCTGCCTCCTGCACACCCCCCTCCGGGGATGTGCCCACAACCAATGTACATGCCCTTGATCGGAATTGAACCTGGGACCTTTCAGTCCGCAGGCCAATGCTCTATCCACTGAGCCAAACCGGTTTCGGCATATGAGTGCTTCTTTATAGGTAACTACCTGCTTTTCTCTTGCTGCTTTTAATATTCTCTCTTTATCTTTTATGCTTGGAATTTTAATTATGATGTGTCTTGGTGTGGCCCTCTTTGGATTCCTTTTTTTTGGGAGTCTATGTGCTTCCTGGACTTGTAAGTCTATTTCTTTCCCCAGGTGGGGGAAGTTTTCTGTCACTATTTCTTCCAGTATTCTTTCGGTATCTTGCTCTCTCTCTTCTTCTGGGATCCCCATAATTCTGATGTTGGTTCGCTTGAAATTGTCCCTGAGGTTTCTTACACTATCTTCAACTTTCTGGATTCTCTTATCTTCTTGCTTCTGTAGAGGAGTGTCCTCTGGTTCTTTGTGTTCTAAATCTTTGTCTTGATTCTTGCTATCTTCCAGTCTGTTTTTAGGACTCTGTGTAATATTTTTTATTTCAGGCAATGTTTTCTTTATTTATAGTTGATCCCTTTTTGTTTCTATTTGATCCCTTCTCATATCTTCATAGGTCTCGTTTATTTTATCGGCCTTTTTTAGGAAATTCTTAAAAAACCTTATAACTGTAGTTTTGAACTCAATGTCCATTCTTTTATTTTCCTCCATCTCCTTCCTTTGTGTCATGTAATATGGAGGCTTTTTATAAAAAATTTAAATTATTTATTGCTGAAAGTATTAAATATGTCTCCATTTTCCTCCAGTGACCTCTCCTCAGCTGCCCCCACTCCCTACCCCCCCCAGCACACACCCTTACCCCCTACTGTCTTTATCCATTGGTTATGCTTATATGCATGCATACAAATCCTTTGGTTGAACTCTCCCCGTCTCCTGCCTTCCCTCTGAAGTTGGACAGTCTGTTCAACAAGGAGTTTTAAACAGCAATCTGGCCCTCATCATAGAGTACTTGGCCTTTCAGGACCTGATGTTGCAATATCAATAGCCTCTTTTATGAAGACAAGAGGGTTTTAGACAAGAGGGATACCCAGGTAGATATCCCCACAATTGGACAGCTATCTCAAGGGAGAGTTTGAATCTCTTATTTATTTATTTATTTTTAAAATATTTATTTATTTATTATTGTTAATATTCTTTTATTTATTATTTAATTTTTTTATTACACTATTATCTGTGTACATATCTTACCATTACCCTCCTCCCAAACATGCCCTCCCTCCTCAGAGTTTTGTGTCTATTGGTTATACTTACATGCATGTATACAAGTCCTTTGGTTGATCTCTTATCTCCACCAGATCTCCCTACCCTCCCTGCTGTAATTTGACAGTCTGCTTGTTGCTTTACTGTCACTGTATCTATCTTATGGTTCATCAGTTTATAATGTACTTTATTATCCATAAATGAGTGAGGTCATGTGGTGTTTCTCTTTCATTGACTGGCTTATTTCACTCAGCATGATGTTCTCCAATTCCATCCAGGTTGCTGCAAAGGATGAGAATTCCTTCCTTTTTATGGCAGCATAGTATTCCATGGTGTAGATGTACCAGAGTTTTCTGATCCATTCATCTGCTGACGGGCACCTAGGCTGTTTCCAAATCCTAGCTATTGTAAATTGTGCTGCTATGAACATAGAGGTGCATATATCCTTTCTGATTGGTGTTTCTAGTTTCTTGGGGTATATTCCTAGTAGTGGGATTACTGGGTCAAATGAGAGTTCCATTTTCAGTTTTTTGAGGAAGCTCCATAGTGTTCTCCACAGTGGTTGCACCAACGTGCAATCCCACCAGTAGTGCACAAGGGTTCCTTTTTCTTTGCAACCTTGCCAACACTTGTCGTTTGTTGATTTGTTAATGTTGACCATTCTGACAGATGTGAGATGGTACCGCATTGTTGTTTTGATTTGCATCTCTCAGATGATTAGTGACTTTGAGCATGTTTTCGTGTGCCTCTTGGCTTTCCTTCTGTCTTCTTTTGAGAAGATTCTATTTAGTTCCATTTTTTAATTGGCTCATTTATCTTCCATTTATTATGTTGTATAAGCTGTCTGTAGATGCTGGATATTAAACCTTTATCAGTGATAACATTTGCAAATATGTTCTCCCATACAGTGGGCTTTCTTATTGTTTTGTTGATGATTTCTTTTGCTATAATAAAGCTTTTTATTTTGATGTAGTCCCATTTGTTTTTTTTCTCTTTAGTTTCCATTGCCCTAGGGTTAGTATCAGTGAAGAAGTTCTTTAGGCATATGTCTGAGATTTTGCTGCCTGTGGATGCCTCTAGTATTTTTATGGTTTCCCATCTTATGTCTAAGTCCTGTATCCATTTTGAATTTATTTTTGTGTATGGTGTAAGTTGGTGATCTAGTTTCATTCTTTTGCATGTATCTGTCCAATTTTTCCAACACCATTTATTGAAGATACTGTCTTGTGCCTACTTTGTCAAATATTAATGGTGATTTATATTGATATCTGGATTCTCTATTCTATTCCATTGATCTATATGTCTGTTCTTGTGCCAGAACCAGGTTGTTTTGAGAACAGTGGCTTTGTAATACAGCTTGAAATCTGGTATTGAGATCCCTCCTACTTTACTCTTCTTTCTAAGTATTGCTGTGGCTACTCGGGGTCTTTTATTGTTCCAAATGAATTTTTGGAGAGTTCTTTCTAGGTCAGTGAAATATGTCATTGGTATTTTAATGGGGGGTGCATTGAACCTATAAATTGCTTTGGGAAGTATGGACATTTTAATGATGTTGATTTTACCAATCCATGAACATGCTATGTTCTTCCATCTGTTTACATCTTCCTCTATCTCTTTTTTCAGTGTCGTGTAGTTTTCAGCATATAGGTCTTTTACCTCCTTAGTTAAGTTTATTCCTAGGTATCTCAATTTTTTTGGTGCGATGGTAAATGGGATTGCTTTTTGAGTCTCTGTTTCTGTAAGTTCACTGTTGGTGTATAGAAATGCCATAGATTTCTTGGCATTGATTTTGTATCCTGCTAATTGCCAAATTTATTTATTAAGTCTATTAGTTTTTTGATGGAGTCTTTTGGGTTTTTTATGTACAATATCACATCATCTGCAAATAAGGATAACTTTAATTCTTCTTTTCTGATTTGGATGCCTTTTATTTCCTCTTCTTGTCTAATTGAAATGGCTAGTACTTCCAGTACTATGTCAAACAGGAATGGTGAGAGTGGGCATCCCTGTCTTGTTCCTGTTCTTAGAGGGAATGGTTTTAGTTTTTTGCCCATTGAGTATGCTGTTTGCTGTTGGTTTATCATATATAGCTTTTATTATGTTGAGGTATGATCTTTGTACTCCCACCTTGTTGAGAGTTTTTATCAGGAAAGGGTGTTGGATTTTGTCAAATGCTTTTTCTGCATCAATTGATATGACTATATAATTTTTATCTTTCAGTTTTTTTATGTGATGTATCACATTTATTGATTTGCGGATATTGTACCATCCTTGCATTCCGGGAATAAATCCTACTTGGTCATGGTGTATGATCTTTCTGATGTTCTGCTGGAGCCAATTTGCTAGAATTTTGTTGAGGATTTTGGCATCTATGTGCATGAGGGATATTGGCCTGTAATTCTCTTTCATTGAGTTGCCTTAATCTGGTTTTGGTATTAGGGTGATGCTGGCTTCATAGAAGGAGTTTGGAAATGTTCTTTCCTCTTGAATTTTTTAGAATAGTCTGAGAAGGATAGGTTTTAGTTCTTCCTTGAATGTTTGGTAAAACTCTCCTGTGAAGCCATTGTTTGAATCTTTTAAATGATATGACTCAGAAACTGGTTTTCTGCAAAGATGCTGCTACTACAAATGGAAGAGTAATGCCTTCATCATACTCAATGGAGCTTAAGAAACTGAATTCTCCAGAAGAAACTACTTTTCAGACACCAAATTATAGCTATGTACCTTGACCTTCATTGCTAACATTAGTAAAGACATCACTGGTTTTTTTAAAATTACCTGCACCCAATCTTGCAAGTCCCAGTAGGTCCCCATTTGGCTCTAGTGTAATGAGTTGACTGGCTGGAACTTTTTATGTAAACACCTGCTATGGGTCACCTCATCATTCTCAGCTATTAAGAAAAAGGGCAAGATCATGGACTTCTGCTTCTCATAAGCAAATGAATGAATTTTCTAGACAGCCTAGTGTGATTTATTATGGATTTAGAATAAATGTGAACAGATTAAGAATTTCTTGTCAAAATGGGTGCTGATAATGGATTCTTTCAGTACATATCCAGAGGCCTCCATTCAGGCTGGTTTTCTCCCCCCCCCCCCCCCCAGATATTTGGGTGGGCATTAGAAGGTCTGTCTCAGCAGCAGCAGCATTTATAGAAGATAAATTTGGTATTGTCCAGTTTACACTACCAGTAATTCCTATTGATGCTGCAAGGGGTAGTTGACAAGTACTCCAAGCTTCTTCATGATTCCAGTAAACCACCTCGGATTTCAGGAGCCCTGTGGATGCTTCTTATAAAACATTAAGATTGGTATTTATGGCATCACTAAAAACTGCCATCTATTGAATAACTACTACATTTTGTGAACATCTGAATGTTATTCAAGCATCTGCAGAAGATCAGCAGACTTCAACATTTCTTGAAGTTTAGAGAATAGTTAGTATACACTGTGTTCATCACACTGCTGATACAACTATAGATGGGACAGTAGATATTTGGCATTCTTGCATCAGAAGAAAATAGACTAATTTGATGCTTCCTTTGTCATGGTGGTTGCTTTGAAAATGTACTTTAATGAGAGAAATCATGGAAAGAAATTCTCAACAGAATTACTGGAAATGACCTTTTCTGTACCAGTTGCTTGTTGTGTGTGCAGTACAATAAAATGTTTCTTCAATTTCCCCCCAAAATGGCTGAGATCATTATACTAGGTTCTGACACTCTTATCAGCCTTTGCCTAGAGAGTTCTGCCCTGAGAAAGTCTCCTTCCATCTTTTCAGAGCAGACACAGTTCACCTTTCCCTTTTTCAGACCCAGAGTCCAGGATTATCTTTTGTTTTGAAGTCCAGCTGGGCCAAACATTTGAGAGAAATACCTTAGAACTTAAAGAGGGGCTTGCTTCTCCCAGCTGATCCTAGCAAAGAGTCTTTGGGCAGTACTGAGCATCTCTTACATCAATGCTACCCTCCTCTTCTGATGCTCAGGTGTGAAGACTGGGAGTTTTAGGAGAATCACAGACAAATAAATTAAAATATAATCTCCAAAGTAAACTATATTGTAAGGTGGTGAAATCTATCACCTGTTAATTTTTGTCTCCTTTCTTTTTAAAAGTTTATTATTACAGGATATTTCACAGGACTCGACAAGAAGAAAATAAGTCTGGTAAGTCATTCCCCCCCCCCCACGTTCTTTCATTATTTTATTTTTTTCCCTCACATGAATTTTATTAATGTATTATATGTGTACATATCTTATCATTGCCCCTCCCCTCCTCCCATTCATGCCCTCCCTCCCCAGAGTTCTGTGTTCGTTGGTGGTATTCATGCATACCAGTCCTTCGATTGTTCTCTTATCTCCCCCCAGGTCTCCTTCCCCTCCCCGCTGTCATTTGACAGTCTGCTTGTTTTATGGTGACTATCTCAGGATCTCATGAATAGAATCCGCTCCTCATTTGGCAGTCTGCTTGTTTTATGGTGGCTATCTCAGGACCACCCGAATAGAGTCCGCTCCTCCTCTGGTTCTCACCGCCCCTCCCCCTGGGTCCCACTGCTTCCCTAGCGACACACGGCTCACCCGGGGCACATGACCCCCTGGGACACACGGCTCACCCAGGACACACGGCCCCCTGGGACACACGGCTCACCCAGGGCACAGGACCCCCTGGGACACACGGCTCACCCAGGGCACACAGCCCCCTGGGACACACGGCTCACCCGGGGCACACGGCCCCCTGGGACACACGGCTCACCCGGGGCACAAGGCCTGGTAAGTCATTTTTGTGACTTCTTTATAATTTAAGATTTTCTACTTGCTTTATCTCATCTTTGTGTATAAAGCCTTCAGGAATCTAAGGGTCTCTCAGGAAAATCTTTATACACCAAATTTTCAGTTCAAATAATTCCTATTAAAATAGGTCAATAAATGCATACTAAAATTAGATGTCATCACTCTCATTTTTTAAAGATACAAATTGAGATTTCACGAGATTCAACTCTCTTATATGAGGCCCTAGTTTACTATACTGAGAATCAGGTCAAATTATAAGGCCAAGATAATTTCTACACACTATTTTGCCTATCTATTGTGAAAAGTGTTGCATCTGAATAAAATAAACATTCCTTAAGTATTAACCATAGTGAATCTTTACTCCACTCATTCTATTTCTTGGCTTCCTGGCTTATATTAAAGCAGATTGTCTTCTGACTTTGATGGACCAGGATTTAAATTAATCAAGCCTTTTAAGCAGACTGACCTGATGGAGCAGTACATCCTGGAGGGGTATCTGGAAAGATAAACACATTAAGAATTTCTTACAAGGTGTTTTTTGGTTTGATTTGATTTTTAAATTATTATTTAAGAAATTTTTCCACGGGCAAGAAGTCATGTTCCTGAATGTGATCAGCTCTTTGGCTGCAGTGACTGGGATCATTCTCACCATTATCAGCTTTCAATATCAGTACCACTACTGCAAGATGCCTTCCCTCGAAGGAGTATGTGTTATAGGTAGAGTCCTTTACAACGTAAGTGATCTCATTCTCTACAATGAATCTGTATAATTATATCAGAGCTATAGTAATGATACATCAATTCATTAATTTTTATCTCAGTAATTGATGTTGTATCTACATTTGAACTAAATGTTGAGAACCATATTGTGATTTAACAGCCACAGTGTTTGGATTTGAAATCCTAATTTTGTCACTTATAACCTTGTTACCTTGGCCTAACATTTTGTCTTCTCTGAGCCTCAGTTTTCCTCATGTGGAAAATGAAGACCATAGATGCCTACCTCATTGGGTTGTTGAGAGGATTACTTACGTACATTATAATACTAGCTGGTATAGTGTAGTCAATAGGTTCTAGCAATTACCATTAGGGTTGACATGGATTAGATTAAAATTTACCTTTTCAGCATTAATAAGGAACAGAATGATCTAAAACATTTACTCAATACTAAAAGCAAAACACAGTGGGAGAAGGTGTTCAAGTCACTTAGTAAAGTATGCTAATAATTTTAGAAATAATTTTATATAAATGTAGCAATGTTATTCATTAAAGCAGATGAGAGGTATCTTTACTAGGAAATATTACTGTAGGTATAATTTTATGTATTTATCTCAAAAGCACTCAATGAGATTATTTTTATGCATGACAATAATTCCAAAAGGCATTTCCTTCTACTCCCTCAAGCAAATCCTGAGGTTTTATTTTATTTATACCAGCCACATCTTAATGGCTTTGATCCTATATAGTTAATGAGATTTGACCCATTTGTGGAAGTGAAATTATGAGAAACTGTCTCCCCCAATGAAGAAGGAAAGGAAATAGAGCTATCAGTTATTCAATGTGAGGTCTTATTTAATTCTCATAATCACTCATTAAAGGGAGTCTCAGGGTGTTCTCATATGTTCTGAGATAAATTCCTGACTTAGAATCATAAAAGGGTATTAAGGAAAGCAAGGGACAAAACCTGGTCCTAATTAGGGTCAACAATATTATTTGGCATTATAATTGCACTCTTTTCCTAGTGAACAGAAGGCCACTACTATACATTACGTTAGTATAAACCAGGAAGAAATGTACTCTGGAAGGGTTAAGTCCCCATATAAATGAAACTCTGCTGCCTACTTGCCCACGTGGTCTGGTATTGCAGGATTAGTCTCTGTATACAGAATCATGGAGGATTTCTTCCAAGACTTCCCTTGTATAACTCCACGATTCCTTGCTGTAACAATTCCTCACATCATAAACTAAAAATGCCAGAAAAGTGGGCTTTATACAACTCTTTGACTGACTTCTGTTCCAAAGATCATCCATTGTCTACACTGAAGCCAGTCATTACTTCGAAAGGTAAATATGAGGACATAAGTCAATGGCTTCTGGTAAACATAGAATTAAGATCCCAATCTTAACAGGTTTTTAGGACCCCGTAGGACCTATTCTGCCTATCTTCCTGACATTATTCCAGGCCTTTATCTTTCTCACTCTATTCTCCTGCCACTTTCTTGAAATTCCTTATTGTGTCAAGTACTCACTGCTTCAGGACCATAAGATCAGGTGTTTTTTTTTGCTTCAAATCTTTCCCAGCCTACTACCTACCCTTTTCTACCTACTCAATGCACTCCTCCTCATTCTTTAATTTCAGTATAAACATCGCTTTTTAAAGGAGATCCTTCCTGATTACACCTCTACCCTCAATGCAGATCTCATCCATTCTCCCATGCTAACTGCACAGTTCCCAATACTTTTTCATAGTACTTAACACAATTTAGTAAAAAATTACCTAATTATTTGTTATTGTCTGCTTTCCTTACTGTGACAAAGTTCCACAAAGACCAAAACCAGATATCTCATTCAATAGCTGAAGCCAGTGAATTCACAGTAGGTACTTCACACCTATTGGTTTACCAACAAATGGGTTATATCCAAGCTTTGAATATGTTGAAGAAAAATCAAGATTCATTAGACTCAGTCACTGTCCAAGGTTACGTGTAACCTTGGACCCAATTGCACAACACTGTTTCTGTTTCCAGTGTCTAAGCTTTTTGAACACCATGCTATTCCATGCTGCTTCTTGATCTAAACATTACCTTAAAGCAGAGAGTGCAAAATAGCAATCATCAGACTATATTCATGCTGAAGATATGTTTTAGTTGATTTATACAAGTAAATAAATTAACTGTAAAATTTCACATAAAATATGTTTATCAGTCTTCCCTGGGAAAGAAAAATGATGAGGTATCATGGAAACCATATTCCTATATGGTAACTATTGCCTAGAACTGAGTAATGTATGAATCCTAGAAATACCTTTACTCTTTACCATCTCCCCTCCTGTTTTACTCTTTTAAGATGGTTGCTTGGCCTCAATATACATTGGAGTTAGTTCCTCCTGCTTATCAGAAAGATATAAGATGAAAACTGTTCAATCACTGATGGCACATATATGAGTTTTGCTTTACTTGGTCATACAGTGTAAGTGGTCCTTGGCTTAGATCTTTAAAATGGAATAGCTTTCATCCCAAATGCCATTTATTTATCCTCATTTTTTATTTTTATTTTTGCAGGGAATTTTGTCAGTCTTACTGATCCTCATCATAGCAGAGCTCAGCATCTCTGTGACTATAGCCTCCTTCAGAAGCAAGTGCTGGGCCAAGTCAAATGAGGTGTGTACAGTGTTATTATGAGAATGGTTCCCATTTGGAACACTCCAATGTGATGTTTGGTCTATCAGTGTGCAGAGCAATGTTCTCAGATGCTGAACTAAAACTTTCCACTTTAGAAAAAGCTTAAAATGAAAGGCCCTTGCCGAAACCGGTTTGGCTCAGTGGATAGAGTGTCAGCCTGTGGACTCAAAGGTCCCAGGTTCGATTCCGGTCAAGGGCATATACCTTGGTTGCGGGCACATCCCCAGTGGAGGGTGTGCAAGAAGCAGCTGATCGATGTTTCTCTCACATCGATGTTTCTAACTCTCTATCCTCCTCCCTTCCTCTCTGTAAAAAATCAATAAAATATATTAAAAAACAAACAACAAACAGGAGACCCACATCACCTTTGCAGACAACTATGCTTCATTTTCTTGATCTATCTGCTATCCTCAGTCATTCCAACATAGCTTCTTACATGCCTGACAAAGTATATGACCAAGACCTAATGGGAACTATTATGATTGTACATGAGGAACTTATACTTGGGCCATAAGGGTGTGTGAGGTAATTCCCTCATCAGAGATAAAGCAGAATAATTTAACAGTGATACTAATCTATCTATCTATCTATCTATCTATCTATCTATCTATCTATCTATAAGCCTAAGTGACTGTTGCTACTGAAACAAACAAATGGATGACCAAACAGGCTGCATGGGGTGACCAGGCTGGCAAAGGGGTTAGTGAGGGATGACCAAACAACTGAACAAGCAGGTTGTGTGGGGTGACCAGCCAACAGTGTGGGGGCAGTGAGGGGGCAACTAGGCTAGCCTTGTGGGTGAGCAGTTGGGGGTGACCAGGCCAGTAGAGTGGGGGCTGTTCAGGGGGGTCAGGCAGGTGAGCAGTTAGGAGCCAGTGGTTCCGGATTGTGAGAGGGATGTCCGACTGCCGGTTTAGGCCCAATCCTCAGGACATCCCCCAAGGGGTCCTGGATTGGAGAGGGTACAGGCTGGGCTGAGGGGACCCTTCCTCCTGTGCACAAATTTCATGCACTGGGCCTCTAGTAATATATAATAATCATTAGAGCTTATACTTACTGAACACTCTGTCAGTCATTGTTATAATTGCTTAGTACCAATTTACTCAGTCTTAACAAAACTATTATAGCACCTTTATTTTACATATAAAAAAACTAAAGCACAAAAGAGTAACCTCTCCAGTGTCTTGTAACATCATGCTTAGGACTCAAGTAATGTGATTTCAGAGAGTGCTCCCTCAGTCCCAGATAATAATTCCAGGCCCTATTTTAGGTGGTATCCACCCCCTCTTTTTTTTACATCAACTTGAAGTATACCATTTGAAGAAATTTTGACAAATTGTGTATACCTGATAAGCTAACATCACAATCAAGATGTAGAGTATTTCTGTGACCCAAAAAGTTTTTCTGAAATCTCTTTTTCAGTTAAATAGTCTCAAACTTCATACACCTGAAATTTTAAATAAGTACTCTTTGTGTCTGTTTTTTTTCTTCATTCAGTAACATGTTTTAAGATTCATCTATGCCATTGCATGTATCAATAGTTTGTTCCTTTCTTTAAATTTTTTTTATTGATTTTCTTTTTTAGGAGAGAGAGAGAGAGAGAGAGAGAGAGAGAGAGAGAGAACATTGGCTGCATCCTGCACACCCCCTACCAGGAATTGAACCAGCAAACTTTTGGTATACTGGACGCCCAACCAAATGAGCCACAGTAGCTAAGGCTAGTTTGATCCTTTTATGCAAGGATATACCACAATCTGTTTACCCATTTACTTTTTTAAAGGCATTTGAGTTATTGTCTTTGTGTGAACATATGTTTTCATGTCCCTTGGTGTGTTGTATCTAGGATTTGATTGCTAGGTCCTATGGCAAGAGGATGTTTATTAAGAAAATGCCAAAAATTTCTTCAAACTAACTATACCATTTTGCATTCTTATCAGCAATATATGAAAGGTGCAGTTGCTCCATATAATTGGCAACATTTGGAATTTACAATTGTATTAATAATATAACCATTCTAGTGATTATGTAGTGTGCATAGTTTTAATTTTCATGATGGAAACAAATGTGACTATTTCTATGTGCTTATTGTTCTTTTGTATATTTTTTTGAGATGTGTCTGTTCAAATATTTAGTCAACTTTTTTAAAATTTAAATTTTATTTTTTAATTTAAATTCTTTATTGTTGAAAGTATTACATATGTCTCCTCCCCCCACCTCTTTGAGCTCCCCACAGCCACTCCTATCCCCCAGCACATGGCCTCAATCCCCTACTGTCTGTGTCCATAGATTATGCTTATATGCATGTATATAGGTCTTTATATGCATGTATATAAGATCTCTTACCCACCTTGCTCCCCTGGACTTCCCTCTGAGGTTGGACAATCTGTTCGATGCTTCTATGTTTCTGGATTTATTTTTATTTATAAGTTTATGTTATTCATTATATTACATAAATCAGTGAAATCATTTGCTACTTGTCTTTCTTTGACTGGCTTATTTCACTTAGCATAATACTCTCCATGTTGATCCATGCTGTTGAAATTGGTAAGACTTCTTTCTTTATTTTTCTTTTTTTTTTTAACAGCAGATTAGTATTCCATTGTGTAGATGTACCACCAGTTTTTAATGCCACTGATGGGCATTTAGGCTGTTTCAAAATATTAGCTATTGTAAATTGTGCTACTATAAACATTGGTGTGCATATATCCTTTCTGATTGGTGTAGGGGCATGTTTCTCTCTTTTCTGCATCCATCATGGAAAAGGAAACAGTCCGGTTGCTGAGTGGAGGAGCTGGGGATTAAGAAATTAATGAAAGAAAGAGAGCAAGATGCAGAAATAGATTTATAAAGGTGGAAACTAGGTGGGCCGCCATTCTCTCTGATGGAGAGGCAGTGAACTCACTGAGCCACACAGCAGGTTTATTTTATAGGATTAAAGCAGTTTATTTGCATTCTTAAGTAGGCCCTAGCATTACTGGATTTACATATATAGACTTCCCCCTGCTGACACCTGGACAAAGGTGAAGTCAGAACTGAATAACACCCCCCACCTTCTTGTGGGGGTGTGTAACCGGGGACACTCTGCCAGTGCCTCAGGCTCAGCTGACAATTTAAAGACATGTCCATGTGCCTTCTCAGGGGCCCTCTACAGACTGGTGTTTCTGATTTCTTGGAATATAGTCCTAGAAGTGGCATTGATTACTGGGTCAAATGGGAGTTTCATTTTTAATTTTTTGAGGAAACTCTATACTATTTTCCACAGTGGCTACACCAGTCTGCATTCCCACCAGCAATGTATGAGGATTCCTTTTTTCCCACATCCTCATCAGCACTTGTCATTTGTTGATTTGTTGATGATAACCATCTGACATGTGTGAGATGATACCCACATTGTCATTTTGATTTGCATCTTTCAGATGATTAGTGACTTTGAGCATATTTTCATATGTCTCTTGGCCTTCTGTATGCCCACTTTCAAAAAGTGTTTATTTAGGCTTCTTTGTCCATTGTTTTTAATTTAATAAATCTTTATTGTTCAGATCATTACAACTGTTTCTCCTTTTTCTCCCCATAGCTCCCCTCCACTTGGTTTTCACCCCACCCTCTGCTCTCACCACCCCCGCACTGTCCTCATCTATAGGTGTCTGATTTTTGTCCAGTCTCTTCCTGTACCCCCTACACTCCTTCCCCCCTGAGAATTATCAAACCACTCCCATTCTATGCCCCTGATTCTATTACATTCACCAGTTTATTCTGTTCCTCAGATTTTAGATTCACTTGTTGATAGATATGTATTTATGTTCATAATTTTTATCTTTACTACTTTCTTCTTCTTCCTCTTCTTAAAGAATACCTTTCAGCCAAAACCAGTTTGGCTCAGTGGATAGAGTGTCTGCCTGTGGACTGAAAGGTCCCAGGTTCGATTCTGGTCAAGGGCATGTACCTTGGTTGTGGGCACATCCCTAGTGGGGGGTGTGTAGGAGGCAGCTGATCAATGTCTCTCTCTCTCATCGATGTTTCTAACTCTCTATCCCTCTACCTTCCTCTCTGTAAAAAATCAATAAAAATATTTTTTTAAAAAAGAATACCTTTCAGCATTTCATATAATACTGGTTTGGTGGTGATGATCTCCTTTAGTCTTTTCTTATCTGTGAAGCTCTTTATCAGCCCTTCAATTCTGAATGGTAACTTTGTTGAATAGAGTAATCTTGGTTGTAGGTTCTTGCTATTCACCACTTTGAATATTTTTTGCCACTCTTGTCTGGCCTGTATAGTTTTTGTTGAGAAATCAGCTGACAATCGTATGGGTGCTCCCTTGTAGGTAATTAACTGTTTTTCTCTTGCTGCTTTTAATATACTCTCTTTTTAAATTTTTAAAAAAATTTATTACGGTATTATATGTGTACATAGATTACCATTACCCCCCCTCCCATACATGTCCTCCTTCCCCAGAGTTTTGTGTCCATTGGTTGTACTTATATGCATGTATACCAGTCCTTTGGTTGATCTCTTTTCTCCCCCAGATCTCCCTACCTCCCTCCCCCGCTGTTATTTGACAGTCTGCTTCTTGTTTTACTGTCTCTATATCTATCTTTCTATTCATTAGTTTATAATGTTCTTTAATATCCATAAATGAGTGAAATCATGTGGTGTTTCACTTTCATTGACTGGCTTATTTCACTCAGCATGATGCTCTCCAATTCTATCCAAGTTATTGCAAATGATGAGAATTCCTTCCTTTTTATGGCAGCATAGTATTCCATGGTGTAGATGTACCATAGTTTTCTGATCCATTCATCTGCTGACGGGCACCTAGGCTGTTTCCAAATCCTAGCTATTGTAAATTGTGCTGCTATGAACATAGAGGTGCATATATCCTTTCTGATTGGTGTTTCTGGTTTATTGGGGGTATATTCCTAGTAGTGGGATTACTGGGTCAAATGGGAGTTCCATTTTCAGTCTTTTGAGGAAGCTCCATACTGTTCTCCACAGTAGTTGCACCAACCTACAATCCCACCAGCAATGTACGAGGGTTCCTTTTACTCTGCAACCTCACCAACATTTGTCGTTTGTTGTTTTGGTGATGTTGGCCATTCTGACAGGTGTGAGATGGTATCGCATTGTTGTTTTGATTTGCATCTCTCAGATGATTAGTGACTTTGAGCATGTTTTCATGTGCCTCTTGGCCTTCCTTCTGTCGTCTTTTGAGAAGATTCTATTCAGGTCCATTTCCCATTTTTTAATTGGCTCATTTATTTTCCTTTTATTGAGTTGAATAAGCTATCTGTAGATGTTGGAGATTAAACCATTATCAGTGATATCATTTGCAAATATGTTCTCCCATACCGTGGGACTTCTTGTTGTTTTGTTGATAGTTTCTTTTGCTGTAATAAAGCTTTTTATTTTGATGTAGTCCCATTTGCTTATTTTCTCTTTAGCTTCCATTGCCCTAAGGTTAGTATCAGTGAAGAAGTTCCTTAGGCATATGTCTGAGATTTTGCTGCCTGTGGATGTCTCTAGTATTTTTATGGTTTCCCGTCTTATGTTTAAGTCCTATATCCATTTTGAGTTTATTTTTGTGTATGGTGTAAGTTGGTGATCTAGTTTCATTCTTTTGCATGTATCTGTCCAATTTTCCCAACATTTACTGAAGAGACTGTCTTGATTCCATTGTATGTTCGTGCCTCCTTTGTCAAATATTAATTGAACATATTGATTTGGATTGATATCTGGATTCTCTAATCATTGATCTATATGTCTGTTCTTGTGCCAGTACCAGGCTGTTTTGAGAACAGTGGCTTTGTAATACAACTTGAAATCTGGTATTGAGATCCCTCCTACTTTACTCTTCTTTCTCAGGATTGCTGTGGCTATTCAGGGTCTTTTATTGTTCCAAATGAACTTTTGGAGAGTCCTTTCTAGGTGTGTGAAGTATGTTGTTGGTATTTTAATAGGGAGTGCGTTGAACTTATAAATTGCTTTGGGAAGTATGGACATTTTAATGATGTTGATTCTACCAATCCATGAACATGGTATGTTCTTCCATCTGTTTACATCTTCCTCTATCTCTTTTTTCAGTGTCGTGTAGTTTTCAGCATATAGGTCTTTTACCTCCTTAGTTAAGTTTATTCTTAGGTATCTCAATTTTTTTGGTGCGATGGCAAATGGGATTGCTTTTTTAGTCTCTGTTTCTATGAGTTCACTATTGGTGTATAGAAATGCCATAGATTTCTTGGCGTTGATTTTGTATCCTGCTAATTGCCAAATTCGTTTATTAAGTCTATTAGTTTTTTGATGGAGTCTTTTGGATTTTTTATGTACAATATTATGTTATCTGCAAATAGGGACAACTTCACTTCTTCTTTTCCAATTTTGATGCCTTTTATTTCCTCTTCTTCTCTAATTGCAATGGCTAGTACTTCCAGTACTATGTCAAACAGAAGTGGTGAGAGTGGGCATCCCTGTCTTGTTCCTGTTCTTAGGGGGAATTGTTTTAGTTTTTGCCCATTGAGTATGATGTTTGCTGTGGGTTTATCATATGTAGCTTTTATTATGCTGAGGTATGATCCTTGTACTCCCATCTTGTTGAGAGTTTTTATCAGGAAAGGGTGTTGGATTTTGTCAAATGCTTTTTCTGCATCAATTGATATGACTATATAATTTTTAACTTTCAGTTTGTTTATGTGATGTATCACGTTTATTGATTTGCGGATATTGTACCATCCTTGCATTCCGGGAATAAATCCTACTTGGTCATGGTGTATGATCTTTCTGATGTTCTGTTGGAGCTGATTTGCTAGAATTTTGTTGAGGATTTTGGCATCTATGTGCATGAGGGATATTGGCCTATAATTCTCTTTCATTGTGTTATCCTTATCTGGTTTTGGTATTAGGATGATGCTGGCTTCATAGAAGGAGTTTGAAAGTGTTCCTTCCTCTTGAATTTTTTGAAATAGTCTGAGGAAGATAGGTTTTAGTTCTTCCTTGAATGTTTGGTAAAATTCTCCTGTGAAGCCATCTGGCCCTGGGCTTTTGTTTGCTGGAAGCTTTTTGATGACTGTTTCAATTTCTTCCCAAGTAACTGGTCTATTGAGATTTTTAGATTCATCCCGATTGAATTTTGGCAGGTTATATTTTTCTAGGAATATGTCCATTTCCTCCAGGTTCTCCAGTTTGTTGAAATAGAGTTGTTCGTAGTATTTTGTAACAATCCTTTGTATTTCGGCGGGGTCTGTTGTTATTTCACCTCTTTCATTTCTGATTTTGTTTATTTGGGTCCTCTCTCTTTGTTTCTTGGTTAGCCTGACTAGAGGTTCATCAATCTTGTTTATTCTTTCAAAGAACCAGCTCTTGGCTTTGTTGATCTTATGTATTGTTTCTTTGGTCTCTATGTCATTTATCTCCACTCTGATTTTTGTTATTGCCTTCCTTCTGCTTACACTGGGCTTTTCTTGTTTCTCTTTTTCTAACTGTTTGAGTTGTAGAGTTAGATAATTTGTTACCATTTTTTCTTGTCTTTTACAATAGTCTTGTAGAGATATGAACTTCCCTCTGAAGATTGCTTTTGCTGTGTCTCATAGATTTTGGATTGTTGCGTTTTCATTGTCATTTGTTGCCATGATGTTTTTAATTTCTTCCTTGATTTTCCTGGTAACCCAGTTCTTGTTCAATAGCATCCTATTCAGTTTCCATGTGTTTGATTTCCTTGGATTATTTTTATTGTAGTTGATTTCCAATTTTATGCCACTATGATCTGAGAAGATGCTTGATATGATTTCTAGCTTCTTGAATTTGAAGAGACTTTGCCTATGTCCCAACATGTGGTCTATCTTTGAAAATGACCCATGTGCACTTGCGAAGAATGTGTATTCTGTGGCTTTGGGGTGAAATGTTTTGAAGATGTAGATTAATTCCATCTGGTCTAGTGTGTCATTTAGCGTTGATGTTTCTTTGCTGATTTTTTGTTTAGATGATTTGTCCAAAGGTGACAGTGGGGTATTAAAATCTCCTACTATGATTGTATTGCTATTAATCTCTCCCTTAATGTCCTCCAGCAGTTTTTTTTTTTAATGTATTTGGGTGCTCCTGTATTGGGTGCATATATGTTTACCAGGGTTATTTCTTCTTGTTGTATTGCTCCCCTTAGTATTATGAAGTGGCCTTCATTGTCTCTTGTTATGTCCTTCACTTTGAGATCTAATTTGTCAGATATAAGTATTGCTACCCCAGCTTTTTTTTCATTTCTGTTTGCCTGGAAAACCTTTTTACATCCCTTCACCCTCAGTGTGTGGGCGTCTTTTTTTCTGAAGTGGGTTTCCTGTAGACAGCAGATGTATGGGCCTTGCTTTCTTATCCAATCTGTTACCCTATGTCTTTTGATTGGAGCATTTAAACCATTTACATTTAAAGTAATTATTGATAGGTAGGTATTTGATGCCATTTTTATTCTATCCCCCTGTGTTCCTTCTTCACTTCCTATTTCTTTATTTTTACAGTAGACCCTTTAGCATTTCTTGCTTTGCTGGTTTGTTGGAGATAAATTTCTTTAGTCTGTTTTTGTCAGTGAAGCTCCTGATTACACCTTCAATTTTGATTGACAGCCTTGCAGGTTACAGTATTCTTGGATTCAGACCCTTCCTTTGCATTACTTTGTATATGTCATCCCATTCCCTTCTGGCCTGATGAGTTTCTGTTGAGAAATCAGTTGGTAGTCTGATGGGGGTTCCTTTATATGTAACTTTCTGTCTGTCTCTGGCTGCTTTTAAGATTCTGGTTTTGTCATTGGTGTTTTCCAATGTAATTATAATATGCCTTGGTGTCTGTGTTTTGGGATTCATTTTGTTGGCACTCTGTGAGCATCTTGGATTTGTGTGGGTGTTTTCTTCTCTATCTTAGGAAAGTTTTCTGTCATTATTTCTTGAAATACTTTTTCCATATCTTGCTCAGTTTCCTTTTCTTCTGGGACCCCTATTATGCTAATAATGTTTTGTTTTGTATTGTCCCAAAGCTCCCGTAGGCTCTACTCCTGTTTTTTGATTTTTTTTTTCTAGCAGCTGCTCTAATTGGGTATTTTTTTCCATCTTGTCTTCTAGCTCACTGATGTGGTCCTTTGCTTCTTCTAGTCTACTCTTGATGCTTTATATTGAGTTCTTCATAGAAGCGATGTAATTTTTCATTTCTTCTTGGGTCACCTTCATTTCCTCTTGGTTCTTCTTCATTTCCTCTTGGGTTTTACTCATATTGTCAATTTTGTCTTCTATTCTTTTTAGCCATCCCATGATCATTACTCTGAATTCTTGCTCTGGTAGGTTGCTTGCCTCTAACTCGTTTACTTCCTTTTCTGGTGATGTCTGATAGGTGGGTTGTTTCTTAGCCTCCCCATGATCTCTCTTTTTAGGATGCCTGATTATGTAGTTCTCTCTCTCTCCTGCTTAGATTTAAAGGTACAAAATACAACACAACCAGGTACAACACACAAGGCACTGACCAGAAAAGTGTTTGCAATATTAATATCCTCCAATAAAGGTGACTAGAACCCAGCTAACAAAATCATACAATCAAATAAAAAGAATAAGCAAACCAATCTTACAAAAAAGCATAAAACTTTGATATAGTTAGTATTTAGGATACAACTACAAAGGGGTAGAGAGAAGGATTTTTTTTTTTAAGGACAGCGACAAGGTAGGTGTGAATGGGTTTGGAGTAGGGGGTTGGGAGTTAGATATACACAGGAAGGGTGAAATTTTAGGAGGGGGTAAATAGAAAAAATAGGGAAAATCTAGAGCAGTAAAGAGTTAAGATAAGCAGGACACCAAAGGGAAAGGGTTAGGAAGAGAGTGATGGCATAAAGGTAGGGTTGAGTTAGAATAGATCGTTGGAGAAGGAAAGGTATAAATAGTCTGTTGAATAGTAATCCCAAAGGGGGGAAAAAGAGAAAGGAAAGAAAAAAAAAGAAAAAAAAGTATATAATATGGCACTTAAAAGATAATAATAAAAATAAACAAAAGAAAATAAGATAAAAAAGATAAAAAGGCAAAATAGTAGTAGTAATAATATTGATTACATATAAAAATGTATTAATTAAAAAGGTAAAGTCAAGTGAGGAAAGATGAAAAAAAATATCTTCTTAAGTAAACTTTGCAACTAATGTAACTTAAAAAACAAAACAAAAACAAAAAAAATTAAACAATTAGAAAATCAAAATAAAAAATTAAATGAAATTTGTAGTAATGAAGGTCATTCACTTCCTCTGTTGTTCTGTCTAGCTCACCAGTTCCCAGTCTGGGCGGTAATTGAAGTTCCCTGTGTTTCTTCCGTGTTGTAATCAGGTCTTGATTTTTAAGCAGTTCTAGAGTCCATATATACTGTAGCCTCTAGGTGGCGGTGTTTCTTGGTGGCAGAGAGCCAGGGTTCTGAGACCTTTCTAGCTTTTTTCCCCTCTCTGTGTCCCTGATCTATGGATGGGTAGGGGTTGGGCAGGAGGAGCCGACCACACTCCCCTGTAACTCTCTCTGAGTCAGATCCAGACATGCTGCTCCTTAGATATCTCCAAACTTAGGAGCCCTGACCACAGTCAGGGGTGCCTCCAGCCCAGCTCTGGGTTTTTCATAAACACAGACCCCTCTGTGCGCCTGGTGCGCGCGGGCAACTGCGCGGGGGGATGCGTGCAGCAGGGGAAGCGCACCCCGGGGGAACTCACCCGATCTCCGCAAAATCTGATTTTTCACCCTGGGGTGGAGCACTTCTTTGAGTCCAAGTGTTCGTGGTGATTGTGGTCAGCGTTTAGGGGCGAACAGCTGCTTGGTGGTCTTTACGGCCATGGATATTCAGTCTTCTAATCCAAACCTCTTTCCATCAAGATGGCGAGATTTCCCCGTTGTCGCCCTTAGGTCGCTCCGGGGAAGGACCCAGCTGTGGGTGCTTAACTGTCAGGGGCACCCTGATCAGGCGCCCCCCAGTTTCCCCAGGTGTTCACCTTTCTCTTGGCTTGTTGACAGGCACTCCCAGCACGACCCTCGGCTGCTCTCTCCTTCCTCTTCGGGACCCGGGTCAGAACTTGCCTACCTATTCTTCTGCCATTTTCTGAATCCCCTTAATATACTCTGTCTTTTGCTCTTGGAATTTTTAAAAATAAATCTTTATTACTTAGATTATTACAATTGTTTCTCCTTTTTCTCCCCCATATCTCCCTACCACCCAGTTCCCATCCCACCCTTTGCCCTTACCCCATCTCCCCCCCATTGCCTTCATCCATTGGTTATACGATTTCAATCCAGTCTCTTACTGCTCCCCCACCCCCTTATCCCCCTAATAATTATCAGTCCACTCCCTTTCTTCCTGATTCTACTATATTCACCAGTTTATTCAGTTCCTCAGATTTATTTTCTTCTCTTTTCCTTTTTTCCCATATATGAATTTCAAGTGGGACACTCTCTCCCATTTGTTTTTGTAGGGAAATACAACAAAGTGTTCTGTAGCAAATGGCTGCAGACTGTCCAAATGTCTCAGGACCACACGAATAGAATCCGCTCCTCCTCCTCCGGTTCACACTACCCCTCCAGGACACATGGCTCCTCCGGGTCATCCCACTCTCCCAGGTCACACTGCTTCTCCGGGTCACCTTGCCCCCCTGCGGCACACGGCTCCAGTTTAAGAACCCATTTTGGCCCTCAAGTCTAAAAATTTGCTCACCCCTGGTCTAGCCTCTCCCCAGAAACTGGATTTCAGAGAGATCAGGCTCTCATCTCTCTTTGGGTTGAAGAAAGCACCGCCCTTCACCAGCTTGGATCCACCACCAGCCCTTATCGCGCCCACGCCCTCCCTACCTCAGTTTTTCAGTGTTTGTATGCTGGATTCTCCTCTTTCGTTTCAATCTAGATGTAGGGCTTCCTCTCAGCCAGCTTTTGTTTGGTTTTTGGGAGATAGATGTTTTTTTATAGTGGGGTTTTTTTGTTTTTGTTTTTTTTGGACTTGTTGTGCCCAGCAGCTGTTTAGGAGTGTTTACCTAATGCTACCATCTTCCTGTAGTTAAGTCTTGATTGTTGTTGGTATTGCTGGGAAGAATTGACCTCCAGGCCAATTGGCTGTGGGGACCCACTGTGTGTATAATGGAAGAACTACTGTACTGGAGACACGCTTATGGGCTAGGACTTGTTTCATTGGGGCTTTGGTTCTCACCGAGTCTGCCTCTTGAATGTGTCACTTATGGATGTAAGTAGTTGAAATCTGGTGTTATCTCACACTGACCACTAGATACAGTTGCTTCTGGATCTCCAATGAGGTACAGATCAACAACTGTCTGAGTCCACCCTGCAGGAGCTACAGTGAGAATTACAGTTATCTCTTCTTTGCTTGTGGTTTGGAGGCTTTGGAGATGTTTGACAAGAGCTTCAGTTTGTTCGGTAAAGCTGTGATAGGGCAGGCCATTTATATGCAAAAGCCTGGAGCTTAGATGGGTTTGTAGATTTTGCAGGATGGGATCTCAGAGAATCAATAGGCTAGGGTGTGGCAAACAGTGATGGCTGCCAGTCAGCCTTCTCTGCATTTCTACATTTCCAAGTCGCTGCGCCCCGAGACCCAGTGAAGTAAACAATGATTGCTGGGCGCACCTCTGCAAGAAAGTTACCCTCATTTTCTTAGCTTATGGCAGACAGTCCAGCTTCTCCCCGTAGGAGTTTGGGACTGCAGTATCTCTGAAGAAACTGGAATTCAGAGTAATTAGGAGCTTGTCTCCCTTTGGGTTGAAAAAAGCAGTGCATCCAGTCACCCGTGCAGCCCAGCCTACACCATGTCCAATCAAGGACCCCTTTAGGAATGTGCAACTGCCCCTTTAGGGCTGATCCTCACAAGAGGCTTGGGTTGCCCCTGGTGATGGAGAAAGCCACATTTCCACAGCCCTGGCCTGTCTTGGTCTCTGCTCAAAGCTACAAAATTTCAATTATAGAAGATAAATAAATCCCAGATACCAGGGCCTCCACTTGGATCACCAGGTGGCGTTGCCAGCCAGAAAACCACCACAGGCCCCTCACCATGGCTGCCCATGCTCCAAGGGAACCCCCACCCTGATCTGAGGTGCCCTTCAGGAAAAACTTTCACCCACGCATGAACCAGGCTACTATCCTATCAACTTGTTTTTGTTTTTTCCCCAAAAATATATTTTATTGATATTTTACAGAGAGAAAGGGAGAGAGATAGAGAGCTAGAAATGTTGATGAGAGATAAACATCGACCAGCTGCCTCTTGCACATCCCCTACCGGGGATGTGCCTGCAACCAGTGTATATGCCCTTGACTGGAATCGAACCTGGGACCTTTCAGTCCAAAGACCGACACTCTACCACTGAGCCAAACCGGTTTTGGCTCAACTTGTTTATTTTTTTAATTAAATTATTATCTGTGTACATATCTTACCATTGCCCCTCCTCCCATACATTCCCTTCTTCCCCAGAGTTTTGTGTCCATTGGTTGTACTTATATGCATGTATTCAAGTCCTTAGGTTGATCTCTTATCTCCCCCAGATCTCCCTAGCCTCCCCGCTGTAATTTGACAGTCTGCTTGTTGCTTTACTGTCTCTATATCTATCTTTTGTTCATCAGTTTATAATGTTCTTTATTATCCATTTGGTTCTTACTCATATTTGGTTCTTACTCATATTGTCAAATTTATCTTCCATTCTTTTAGCCATTTTATGATCATTACTCTGAATTCTTGCTCTGGTAGGTTGCTAGCCTCTAACTTGTTTACTTCCTTTCCTGGTGATGCCTACTTTTCTTTCATATGTGGGCTATTTCTTTGTCTCCCCCACAGTCTCTCTTTTCAGGATGTCTAGTTATGTGGATCTCTGTCTCCTGCATTGATTTAAAGGCACAAAATACAACACCACTAGGTACAACACACAACGCACTGAACAGAAATGTATTTGCGATATTACCCTGTTACCCTGAAAATAAGACAGTGTCTTATATTAATTTTTGCTCCCAAAGATGTGCTAGGTCTTATTTTTAGGGGATGTCTTATTTTTACATGAAGATTAATACAGTACACATGTATTGTTAAATGAAAATAAAGGAAATTTATTACCTGTATATGGTACAGTAGTACGGTAGTTGTCAATACAAACCAGACAAACTGTGAATCCTACAGTATCAAGAATTTACTCATTTATTCAATGACAATCATGTCATCATCTTCTGGAACATCATCATAACAATCCAATTCCTGAATTTCCTGGTGAATTTCTTGTGACTCCATTTCTTTCAGAATCAGTGGACCAAATCCCTCATGTTTAGCAATAGCACTGCCTTTAGATGAGTACTTCTTGTCAAGGTAGCCTGCTCGAAGTGCATTTGCAATGCAACTGTCAGTGATTTTCTCCCATGAATTCTTCACCCAAGTCACAACTTCTTGCAGTTTACCGTATTTGCCAGCATATAAGACGATTTTTTGGCCCTGAAAAATATGCCTCCAAGTGGGGGGTAGTCTTATACGGCAAGTATATAACAAACTCTGTATTTTTAGTGGAAATGTTAGGGGGTCGTCTTATACGCCCAGTTGTCTTATACACTGGCAAATACGTATTTTTCAGGGCCAAAAAATCGTCTTATACGCCGGCAAATACAGTAGGTTTCACAAAGTTTCCACGCTAATTTCTCTCCATTCACACAGCAGTGACGTCAGGACTCGGCATAACATCACTGGTTGCTAGACGCCAGTTAGGGCGGCTCTAGCAACCAGTTTATGGTAAATTAATTTTAATTCTGAGACAGAGCCTGGGGGCCTTATTTTCAGGGGGATGCCTTATATTTCACTCAGAAGGAAACCTGTGAGTAGGTCTTATTTTCGGGGAAACATGGTAATAACATCCAATAAAGGTGACCACTAGGGAAAGGCAAATTATGGTATAGGAGAAAAAGAAGAGTAAAAAGAGAAGAGGGAGGGAAAAAAGAAAAAGATAGAAAAAAAGAAAAAAAAAAGGAGTGTCAAAATGAAATTGGGAAACACTGAGGAAAAAAAGAGAGAGAGACAAGAAAGAGACTAAGAGAGAAAGGGGGAATAAACTATATAGATGGGGAGAGAATTTTAATAGAACAACCACTAACCCTCGCAAATGTTGGCAACAGTACCAATAATACAAACTACAACACCCACTAATATACAGCAAAGCAAGGGAAAACAGAAGTAAGAAACAAACAAAAACAAAGCAAATAAAAAATACCAAGCAATAACATTAACAAAAGAATAAGCAAAATAATCTCACTAAAAAGCATAAAAATACAATATAATCAACATTCATGCAAACAGCACCAAAAGGACAGAGAGGAAAACAATTTTTTTTCCTAGTTAATTCAGCTAAGAGAGGCGTGTATATGCACTTGGCACAGGGGATTGGAAATTAGATATATAAATAGGGTAGAAATTTTAGCAGTGGGGAAACCGAAAGAGTAGGGAAAATCTAAATCAGAAAAGGGTTAAGATAAACAGGACAGCAAAAGGCAAAAGGTTAGGAAGAGAGTAATGGTGTAAAGGTCATATCGAGATAGTGTTAAACAATGCTAAAGGAGAAATGAAGATAGAATGAAGAACACTAATTCCCACGTAAAAAAAAGAGAAAATAAAATGGCACTTAAAAAAGAAAAAAAAAGAAACAAAAAAGTTAAAATAGCAGTAGTAATAATGTTGATTGAACCTAAAAATGTAATAATTAAAAAGGTAAAATCAAGTGACGAAAAAAGGGAAAAATTTGTTTCTTAATTAAAAGATGCAAATATTAAAAATAAAATAAAAAATAAAAAAAGTGTGCAGTTGTGAAGGCCTTTCACTTCTGCTGTTACTCTGCCACGCCTGTTTCTCAATCCAGACAATATTGCAGTTCCCTACATTCCGCTGCACCTCAGTGTTGTAAGCTAATTTTAATTTTAAGATGGCGATTTCTTAGTTTCTTGGTTTTTGATTATATAAAACTAATAGTGAACACAGTCAGTTTGTACTCCAGCCGCTAGGTGGCAGTGTTTCTGGATTGATGTCCCTGTCTTTTTAGCTGCTCTAGCCTTCTTTCTCTATGGCACTCAATACTGATTTTGCCTCGGAGCTGAATCCCAGATGGTCTTCCCCCACTCTGCTTCCCAGCTTCCAGAAAAGCAGTTTCCCCCTGCCATTTCTTAGGACCAGCCAATCTGGGTGGTCTCTCTTTTGTAATCAGAAGCAAAGGGTTGCAGGGGAACCAGCCTAGGTGCGCGATGGGTCAGTCTGAGCACACTTACAAACAGAATGCATACCTTTCCAACTCCTATGTTCTCCCTCTGTGTCAGATCAGACTGGGTTGCTCCCTAGAGAACCCCACTATTTGCAACCTTGAGGACCCCCGTCCACTCTCTCCAATCATGCCAGACCCAATAGTGGGGGGCTTTTGTGGACCCAGATTTCCACGGTCCCAGCGTGTGCACTTTTGTCTCTGTTGCCACGGTGGCTGCCGCTTCTGCTGCCACAGCTTCTGCAGTTGCTGCCTCTGCTGACTGGATCCAGACACCCCACGTTATCCCCAGCAAAATCCAACCTTTCTGTGGAATCCATGTGTCCGCACTGACCAGGGCCCCACAGCTGCTCAGTGATCTTCATAGTTGTGTTTTTTTCAGGTCTCAGATAAGATCCCCAATTGCAGCTCTTATGTGGTTGTGAGAGGCAACAAGTACAAGTGTTTTACCTATGCTGCCATCTTCCCTATCAAATCCTATATAATAAAAGAATAATATGCAAATTGACCATCATTCCAACACACAAAATGGCTGCCCTCATGTGGTCAAATATGGCTACCCCCATATGGAAACAAGATGGCCACCAGAAGATGGCCAGCTGGGGAGGGCAATTGGGAGGGACCAGGCCTACAAATGAGGGCAGTTGGGGGCGATCAAGCCTGCAGGGGAGAGCACTTAGGGGTGACCAGGCCTGCTGGGAAGCATAGTTAGGGGCAAAAAGGCTGGCAGGGAGCAATTAGGCAAAATTAAGGCTGGCAGGGGAATGGTTAGGGGGTGATCAGGCTGGGAGGCAGAAGCAGTTAGGGGCAATCAGGAAGGTAGGCATGCAAGGAGTTGGGAGCCAGCATTGTGAGTGGGATGTCTGACTGCCCATTTAGGCCTGATCCTACTGGCAGTTGGACATCTCTCGAGGGGTCCCAGATTGGAGAGGGTGCAGACTGGGCTAAGGGACACACATCCCTGTGCACAAATTTTGTGCACTGGGCTTCTAATATATATATATATATATATATATATATATATATATATATATGACCTGGTGCATGAAATTTTTGCATGGGGGGTGTCCCTCAGCCCAGCCTGCACCCTCTCCAGTCTGGGACCCTTCGAAGGATGTGCAACTGCCCCTTTAGGCCCGATCCTTATAAGATCGGGCCTAAAGGGGCACTCGCACATCCCTATCACAATCCAAGACTGCTGGCTCCCAACTGCTTGCCTGTCTGCCTTCCTGATTGCTCCTAACTGCTTCTGCATGCCAGCCTGATCACCCCCTAACCACTCTCCTGTCAGCCTGATTGATGCATAACTGCTCCCCTGCCAACCTGATTGCCCCTAACTGCCCTCCCCTGCAGGCCTTGTCACCCCTAACTTCCTTCCCATTTAGGCCTCTTCCCAAATGCTCTCCCTTGCTGGCCTACTTTGCCCAATTTCTCTCCCCTGAAAACCTGGGTTACCCTCCTAACTGCCTTTTTCTGCAGGCCTGGTCACTCCCAACTTTCCTCTGCTGGCGTGGTCACCCCTAACTGCCCTCCCCTGCAGGCTTGATCACCCCCAACTGCCCTCCCTTGTAGGCCTGGTCCCTCCCAACAGCCCTCCCCTGCTGGCCATCTTGTGGCAGCCATCTTATGTCCACATTGGGGTGGCCAACTTTGACCACATGAGGCAGTCATCTTGTGTTGGAGTGACAGTCAATTTGCATATTACTCTTTTATTAGATAGGACACACACACACACACACACACACACACACACACACTGAGGGGCCAGATTATTATGATCTCTGAACACATAATAATCTGGCCACTCATTATATATATTAGAGGCTCGGTGCATGAATTCATGCATGGGTGGGGTCTGGCCAGCCTGGTCAGGATAAGGGGACATGGGTGATTGGCCGGCCTGCCTGCTGGTCTAACTCCTGGCTTGAGGGGACAATTTGCATATTAGCCTTTTGTTATATAGAATGTACACTGAATGGCCAGATCATTATGTGTTCAGAGATCATAGTAATCTGGCCACTCAGTGTGTGTGTGTGTGTGTGTGTGTGTGTGTGTGTGTAAATTTCCCTCCTTCTTTAATATATCTATGTATTTGTTTCCTATTGGAAAAGGAGGATAGAGAGTAGATAGGCCTGAGTTGGTGATTGGAATTAGTTAAGCTATTAGTAGAAGTGAACAAGTGAAGAGAGAAAAAAACAGAAGCAAAAACAAGCAAACAAACAAACAAACAAAAATCTAACCAATAACCAAACAAACAAGACAGAAAGAAAAAGGCAAAAAAAAGAAAAAAGAAAAAAGAAAAAGAATATGGATAGTGAAGAAAGAGAAGAGAGAAATGTGTATGGGTTTGGAGCAGGGGAGAGGAAATTAGATATATGAGTAAGATCAATTTTTAACAGAGAGTAAAAAGAAAGGGTAGAGAAAAACTAAATCAGGAACTGGGTAAGAAAAACAGGACTAAAAGGGGGAAAAGTGATGAAGAAAATGTTGTCATAAAGGAAAAATTGAGAGAAAGTAAAATAATACTAAATGGAAAATCAAAATAGAATGTATAACACTAACCCCAAAATAAAGTAAAATAAAGAAAAATAAGATAAAATAAAACTTTTAAAAAAGGGTAAAATAATGGTATTAATACTAATAGTTAAAAATAAAAATATAGTAAAAAACAATAGATAAAAATAAAAATGTAATAAAAAATAAAAATATAAAGAAAAAATTAGTTTTTTAAGTAAAAGATAAGAAATAAAAATGTGAAGTACTGAAGGTTGCTCACTTCCTCCACTGCTCTGCTTGGCACATCTTTTTTTTATTTCAGGTAGTGTGAGCACATTATTCAAGTTCCCTATGATCCATTGCTTCTCTGTGCTGTAAGCCAGAATCCTATTTTCAAGCAGTTGGGATCTCTCTTCTGTCTTTGGTTCTCAGCAGGTCTTTGGTTGGGTTTACACATAAGAGTCAATTTCTGCAATAGCCCTTGGGTGGTAGGGCTTCTGTCTTAATATCTGGGGCCAAAAGGCCTCTCTGCTCTGACTCTGCTTACAATTCTGTGTGAGACTCTGTGTGGGACTCTTTGCAGCCAGTAGAGTACTTCAGGCTGCCTTCCTGGGTCCAGTCCAGGTGTGAGTTAATATCTAGAATCCCCTTCTGCCAGCAGCCCTGTGGACCCCCTTCCACATTTGAGGGCTACATGGACCCCAACATACATGAATTTTGTGTGTGTGTGTGGGGCAGTGTTTCTTGAGGCTTTAGTTCCCACTGGGCATGTTTCTCCCTCCAGCCTGGATCCCAAATTTCACCTGTCTTTAGGCAATGCCAGCTGTGTTTAATTCACCAGTTCTGGGTGGGTGCTTTTTGATTCAGCTGTTTTTTCTGCTCTGTGAGAAGGCGAGGGCCTGTCAGCGAATTAGTTCCATTTGTCTCCCCTTGAGCCTACCTCCTTGCCTGTGGTCAGGAAGGTTGGAGTTCAGGTGTTCGTGGATTTTCAGCTGAGGTAACTGGTCCCTGGGCTTTGTGGTTGTAAGGTTCCCGGGAGGCATCCAAGATCTTACCGGTTGAAGGTAAGGCTGGGAATCTGATCACAGTCAGTCTGCTATCACAGCCATCTCCCCCTTCAAGATGGCACAGCCTCTGCAGCAGAGCTGGCCACTCCAAGAGAGATTTCAGAGGCATTAGAGACTACTCCATCAGCGGGTGCTGGTCCACCAGTCCCCAACAGTCCCTTGGAGAATAGCTGTCCCTCACTCACAAATAATGACACTCTCCACACATCCATGCACTCTCCTTTTGTTCTCTCACTCTCACACTATCTCGCAGCCTGCAGTCCCATTGGTAGCCATCTTGGATCCTTCCCAATCATTGTTTTCTTTTTAAAATTTCTTTATTGATTAAGGCATCACATATTTGTCCTCAACCCTCCATTCCAATCCCTCACCCCTCCCACTGATACCCCCCCCATTGTCCTCGACCACTGGTTAGGCTCATATGTATGCACATAAGTCCTTTGGTTGATCTCTCCCTTTATCCCCACCCTCCCTTTGAGGTCCAACAGTCTGACTCATGGCTCCTTATCTCTGGGTCTGTTCTTGTTCATCAGTCTATGTTGTTCTCCATTTCCCCTAGAAGAGTGAGATCATGTCCTATTGGAAGAATACTTATAAGAATCAAAAATGAGACAAGCAATAATTGTTATGCTGAAAGGTATATGAATCAATCTGTAGTGAGCTTCTTTCTGGGCTACCAATTCTTTTGAGACCCAATTTCAATGTCAAACAGTTCCTTATGTGTACATGTCAGCAATGATATTTCAGTTCTGGATGGTTGGCAAATGGTGGTAATGCAAGTCCAACCCTCTCTGGTTTGATCCTGGGAAAACTGCAATGATACACAGCTGCTGACTGCTATTATGGCAAGGTATCATTAGCATCTTCAATCTCTGGGCTGCTTCTCTTCTGTCTTCATGGTTGGAGTAGTCCTGTCAATTCCTCTCTGTTGCCAGAATCCACATGGTCTCAGAGTTGTTTTCTGAAAATATACAAACATATTCTCCACCAAAAGTTAATAAAGGAATATTTTCTATAAATTTGACTTGGGATCCTTTTTCATTTTTTGCCCAAATAATTTTCCTCTGGCTTGTTTTGACACCATGTGTGTTTTACATGGGTGTCTTGCTGATAACATTACAATTAATTTTCTAAAGTACAATTTTTCTAGATGTAAACTACTTTCAGGATATTTTTCCTTATATGATATTATTCTACTTTCCCCATTTTTTGATTTAAATATTAGGAGGCTTTTGAAAATTTTATAATGTAGTCTTGATGGCTTTTAAATTTTAATTTTTTACACTATAATATGACTGCTTTAGGTTCATTTCCTATTGTGAGATTTTAACCTGAGATGAACTACCAATAAAAATTTTAGTTAACACTTTAGGAACAGCTTTTTGTCCAGTGCAATTAGGATATTCGCTTATTTCAATTAGCCAATTTCAATTAGCCTGAAAACTTGTCTGTTATTTTACTGTCAAATTTATTACTCTAAAATAATCTTATTTTACCATGTAAATATTAGGGGGAAGGATTATTTGCCTTCTTGAGTAGGCCCTGAGCATTCTTAGTGGTAGGCTGGATTTATATATCAAAAACCCACTTCCCAACACCATGTTTACAAGACAACTCAAACAAGTCTTGTAGTGTGAGGGCAGCTGCTGTCAGCCAAATCTCTGTCTTTTACCTGGGTCCCGATTTGAACTGGGCATGGGAAGTTAAGCACCCATGGGGGCAGGAGACTCCCTCAGCAGAGGTGAGGTTTTAGGCCCCTGCAAAGTTTTAGGGGTGAGGGTCTGTGCACCACCTCAGTTGACACCCAAGTTCTCTCCTGATGGCCCCTCTTCTTGCCTGTCTTATGTTGTTCCTTCCCTGACGAATCTTACCCATCACTGTCTAACCAGCCATCCTCTGGGGCTAAACAGGGTGATGTGAGGTTCAGTTCTGTCTCCTTGGTATCCTATGCCCATGTGGCCTCCACGTCCAGCTCCTTCCTTAGGATCCCCTCTTCTGCTGGCGGGGCCCCAGCACTGATCACATATCTTGAGGAACCCGGGTTTCTTTTCCAGGAAGGGCTCAGCTCGCCCCACTGGGTGAGAGACAGATCAATGATACCAGTCATCACGAGGCTTCAACCTTGACATGAACAGAAAGCTCAGGCAGCAGCTGTGGGCAATTCGATTGTGAGAAGAGGGTCCCTCTTGGCCAAAAGAGCAAGAGGAGCCAATATAGAATGCTCAGGTGCCTTCCCAGGAGGCCCTCCACACAATGGAAGGGATTAAATCCTTTCATGTCCTTTTTAAATTGCTGCCAGACATTCAAAGAGTTAATTTGTAAGTTTGCTTGGGATAATTGTATATTATGCTGTTGTAATTTTAGAATATTAAGATATGTGTTACCTTTGTCTCCAAGCACCAAAAAGATGTTTTTTTTATTGATCCCCAAGAGTTCAAGGTAATATTATAAGTAATTGGGGTAACACAAATCTTGGAAAAATTTTAATGACATTGTAGAATAATATCATGTAAGGATATTCTTTGTTCTAGGCCATGGCAATTCCATTTCATACTGGCTGTCCATTTCTTTTTCTATGGACCAGTAATTATTTAATAGCATGCTATTTGGCTTCCAAGTATTTGATTTTTTTAAGTTATTTTTATTGTAGTTGATTTCTAATTTAATGCCATTGTGATCTGAGAAGATGCTTGATGATTTCTATCTTCTTGAATTTGAAGAGACTTAGCCTGTATCCTAATGTGTGGTCTATTTTTGAAAATGTCCCATGTGCACTCGAGAAGAATGTTTATTTGTTTCTTTCAGGTGAAATGTTCGGAAGATATCAATTAATTTAGTCTGATCTAGTGAGTTGTTTAGAACTGCTATTTGTTGATAATTTTTGTCTAGAAGATTTATCCAGTGATGTCAATGGGGTTATGATTCTATTGCTGTGAACCTCTCCTTTAATATCTTCCAGAAGTTGTTTTATGTATTTGGGTGCTCCTGTGTTGGGTACATATATGTTTACTAGTGTTATATCCTCTTGTTGTATTGATCCCTTTCGTATTATGAAGTGGCCTTCTTTCTTGATATGGCCTTCACTTTGAGGTCTAATTTGTCAGATATAAGTATTACTACCCCAGATTTTTTTTTCATTTCTGTTTGCCTAAAAATTTTTTTCCCATCCCTTCAGTTTCAGTCTATATGCATCCTTTGTTCTACAGTGGGTCTCTTGAAGACAACATATATATGGGTCATGTTCTCTTATCTATTCAGACACACTATGTCTTTTGATTGGAGCATTTAATCCATTTACATTTACATTTATTATTGACTAGAGGCCTGGTGCATAAAATTCGTGCATGGGGGTGTGTCCCTTAGCCCAGTCTGCACCCTCTCCAATCTGGGATCTCTCGGGTGATGTCCAACTGGCCATTTAGTCCCGATTCTCCTAGGAATGGGCTTAAACGGGCAGTCCTTCCTAAACAGATGGTCAGAAATCCCTCTCACAATCCAGGACTGCTGGCACCCAACTGCTCGCCTGCCTGCCTTCCTGATTGCCCCTAACCACTTCTGCCTGCCAGCTTGATCACCCCCTAACCACTCCCCTGCCAGCCTGATTGATGCCTAACTGCTCCCCTGCCAGCCTGTTTGCCTCTAACTGCCCTCCCCTGCAGGCTTGGTCACCCCTAATTAACCCCCCTCCACCAACACTGCAGGCCTAGTCACCCCTAACTGCCCTTTCCTGCAGGCTTGATCAACTCCAACTGCCCTCACTTGCAGGCCTGGTCCTTGCCAATTGCTTTCCCCTCCTGGCCATCTTTTGGCAGCCATCTTGTATCCACATAAGGGTAGTCATATTTGATCACAGGAGGGCAGCCATCTTGTATCTTGGAGTGATGGGAAATTTGCATATTATTCTTTCATTAGATAGCATTAGATAGGATAGAGGCCTGGTACATGGGTGGGGACAAGCTGGTTTTCCCTGAAGGGTGTCCCAGATCAGAGTGGGGATTACCTTGGGGCATGGGGAGGTCTGAGTGAAGGGCCTGTGGTGGTTTGCAGGCTGGCAACATCACCTGGCGATCCAAGCGGAGGTCTGGTATCTGGGATTTATTTATCTTTTATAATTGAAACCTTGTAGACTTGGGCAGAGCCAAGCCTCCTGCTTCCTCTGTGGCTGCAGCTATTTTTGTTGAGAATTATTTATCTTCTATAATTAAAACTTTGTAGCCTTGAGCAGAGACCAAGGCAGGCCAGGGCTGTGGAAGTGTGGCTTCCTCCATTACTGGGAGCAACCCAAGCCTCCTGCTCTCTTCAGTTCTGTGGCTGCTGACATTTTTGTTGGTATTTATTTATTTATTTATTTATTTATTTTAAAATAAATCTTTATTGTTCAGATTATTACAAATGTGTTCCTCTCCCCCCCCCATTGCTCCCCTCCACCAGGTTCCCACCCCACCCTCTGTCCTTTCCCCATCCCCCAATGTCCTTATCCATAGGTGCACAGTTTTTGTTCAATCTCTTCCCCCACCCCCACTCCCTTTTTCCCCAAGAATCGTCAGTTCACTCCCCTTCCATACCTATGATTCTATTATATTCACCAGTTAATATTGTTCATCAGGTTTTTTAATTCCCTTGGTTTTTAGTTTCATTTGTTGATAGTTACGTATTTGTTGTTCATAATTTTTATCTTTATCTTCTTCCTCTTCCTAAATAACTCCCTTCAGCAATTCATATAATTCTGGTTTGGCGGTGATGAACTTCTTTAGCTTTTTTTTATTTGTGAAGCTCTTTATCTGGCCTTTGATTCTGAATGATATCTTTACTGGGTAGAGTATTTTTGGTTGTAGGTTCTTGCTATTCATCACCTTGAATATTTCTTGCCATTCCCATCTGGCCTGCATAGTTTTTGTTGAGAAATCAGCTGACAATCGTATGGGTGCTCCTTTATAGGTAACTACCTGCTTTTCTCTTGCTGCTTTTAATATTCTCTCTTTGTCTTTTACTCTTGGAATTTTAATTATGATGTGTCTTGGTGTGGTCCTCTTTGGATTCCTTTTGTTTGGGGTTCTTTGCGCTTCTTGGACTTGTAAATCTACTTCTTTCCCCAGGTGGGGGAAGTTTTCTGTCACTATTTCTTCCAGTATTCTTTCGGTATCTTGCTCTCTCTCTTCTTCTGGGATCCCCATAATTCTGATGTTGGTTCGCTTGAAATTGTCCCTGAGGTTTCTTACACTATCTTCAACTTTCTGGATTCTCTTATCTTGTTGCTTCTGTAGAGGAGTGTCCTCTGGCTCTTTGTGTTCTAAATCTTTGTCTTGATTCTTGTGATCTTCCAGTCTGTTTTTAGGACTCTGTGTAATATTTTTTATTTCAGACAATGTTTTCTTTATTTATAGTTGATCCCTTTTTGTTTCTAGTTGATCTCTTTTCATATCCTCATGGGTCTCATTTATTTTATTGACCTTTTTTAGGATATTCTTGAAAAGCCTTATAACTTTTGTTTTGAACTCAATGTCCATTCTTTTCTTTACCTCCATCTCCTTCCTTTATGTCCTGCCTCTTGTCTGCATTTTAGTTGTTTTCCTAATTTTATGGAATAGTTTTGTGTGCTAGGTGTTCTGGTAGAGCCCAGTAGCACAGCCTTCCCAGTTACCTCAGGTGGACAGTCTTGGTGTAGCCCTTTGTGGGCTGTGTGTGAAGTCTTGTCCTTAAGCCTTCCTTATTGTTGGTATCACTGGGAAGCATTGATCTCCAAGCCAATTGGCTGTGAGGATCAGCAGTGTCTCAGCTAGGAGGGCTTATGTACTCTGCTTGGATGGGGCAAAGTCTCAGGGTGGCACAGACAATCTTTGGTTCCCTGTCAGTATCGCCTTAGAAAAGTCCTGTTCGCAGTGAGTCTCACAAGATTGGTTGCAGGAGTGCACACCTCTTTGGTAAAAGCGCCGACAAGCTTTGGATTCTGGCCAGTCCCTCCTTAGAGAAAGCCAGCCTCTGGGAGAGCTTCTGTGCTCAGCTTGGATGGGGTTGGTGCAGACAAGCTTTGTTTTCCCCTAGGCTACTCCCCAAGTCCCGCAGTAATGGCCTCTGGCTTCACACACCTCCAAGAGATCTCTGCCTGCTGCCTGACAGTCTTGCCTCTCCCTGACTGGGCCGTCTATCAGAGCAATAGGGTGATTCTGTTTTCCTCTCAAACAAGAAAGCCTGCCGCGCGTTAGCTGTCTGCCCTCTCTGGGCACTGGGAGTAAGCCAGCAGGGAATTCAGCCTGGCCTGCCCTCTTCTCACACTGGGAGTCTGCCAGCAGCAATCTCGGCCGGCCCTCCCTCTCCTTGTGCCTGGATTAAGCCAGTGCCTTTTTGCGTGCACAGTTCTCCATACCTTCACAGTTTCTGAGGGTCAGCACACCTTCTTTCTCTTACCAGATGGCAGAGCCTCCTCTCAGCTAGCTGTCCAGTGCTTCAGGGCAATACCTCCCCAGTTTTCCAGTTCTAAATTCAAATTTGTTATAGTAGGCTGCATTCGGGTGTCTACCCTATGCCACCATCTTGGTTTTTCTCTCTTTTGTTGGTATTTATTTATCTTCTATAATTGAAACTTTGTAGCCTTGAGTGGAGGCCTGGATGGGCCAGGATGTGCAGAAAGCTTTGCTGTCTTCATTGCCAGGGAAACCCAAGCCTCCTGCTCACTCTGTGGTCATAGGCATCTTGGTTGAGTTAATTTGCATACTCACTCCTGATTGGTTGATGGTCTTAGCTTGTAGGTGTAGCAGAGTGATAGTTAATTTGCATATTACTCTTTTATTAGGTAGGATAGGTACTTATTTGTTGCCATTTTTATTCTTTATGCCTGTGTTCCTTCTTCCCTTCCTATTTCTTCTTTTTACAGCAGTCCCTTTAGCATTTCTTGTATTGCTGGCTTGGTTAAATTTTATGCATAGTTGTAAGGTTAGACATTCATGCACCCACATACACACAAACACACACATATACCACCATGGATAGTTTCAGCACTGTTTGTTGAAAATGCAATGGTTTTTCCCACTACTCTGGCACCTTTGTGAAAATCAATTGCCCTGTTATTTATAGGTCTCTTTGAACACTTTTAGTTTTTATTGATCTATGTATCTATTCTTCCACATAACCCACACTATCTTAATTTATGAAACTTTAGAGTAATTATTTCTCATTGTGGTAAAATAAATATACTATTTATGATTTTTACCATTTTAAGTTACAATTCAGTGGCATTAAATATATTCACCCTATATAATAAAGAGGAAATATACAAATTGACTATCATGCCATCACAAAGATGGTGGTGCTCATAGCCACAAGATGGCGGCACCTAGTTCCCTCAGCCCTGCCAGAGTACCCAGTCCTTTCAGCCCCACCAGAAGGGGCAGGTGGCAGGCACACAGTGCGGCCGAACCCACCCTCAGCCTCCCAGCCACCCAGGACCAGCCCAAGGTGCAGGCAAGCCTTGGATGGTGGCTGCCCAGCCGCCTAGGGCCATCACAGGTAAGCCTCAGATGGCAGCTTCCCAGCCATCCAGGGACGCCTGAGGCTCAGGTACCCAGGGCCAGCTGAGGCTTGTGCTGCTGGCAGTGGCAGCAGCAGAGGTGTGATGGTGGCATTGCCTTGTGCTGATCATCGGGTCACCTCCTGCCTCTGAGGGTTCCCAGACTGTGAGAGGGGCAGGCCGGGCTGAGGGATCCCCCTCCAGTGTATGAATTTTCATGCACCAGGCCTCTAGTAATGAATATAATCATCACCATTATCTGTGCCCCAAACTTTTTCATCATCCCAATACAAATTCTGTACTATAAAACACAAAAAATGTTGCTGGGATTATTATTGGAGTTGCATTGAAAATTTATTTATTGATACTTTTTAGTCTTCTCATTTATGTCTATGGAAAATGTCTACATTTTCTTACTTCTTTTATTGATCTTAGCAATATCTTGAAGTTTCCAGTGGATAAGTCTTGTGCACAATTTGTTAAAATTTCTCCTACGTATTTCACAATTTTTATTCTCATTTACATTGTATTTCAAAATTTTATTTCCCAAATATCCATTATTACATATAGAAACATTTAGTTTATACCTAGTATACCATCTAAAAATTTCTATTTGCCATCTGCCATCACACTATGCTACATCATAATTTATATGCTACATATGATTTTGTACCCATTGTTTCCTCAATGTGGATTTTGACTCCTATCTTATTTCATGTTTTGTTTTCCTGAGGAATTCCTACTCATCAAAATATAGATCAAATACCATCTCTTCTATGAAGCATTTCTCTCAGAATTAGGTTATCTTCTACATTCCCATAAAGCACTTAGTGGCTATTTACATAATAGTATTTGCTAAATTACATTGTGATCTATTTATATACTGGAATACCATAATTGTGAGCACCTTATGGAGAAAAAACCCCACATTTAATTATTTTTTACCTCCAGCATCTAGTAGATGATCAATAAGTAAATAAACCAGAATATATGAATATAAAATGCTTTATAAGCTTTATAATGTTAAGTTATGAAAAGACTTTCAGATTATCTTAAAGAAATTCCCCTATTCAATATTTGAGATAATAGAGGGTTATGACTTGTTAAAAATAAAACCAATGAGTGGATGGTAAAGAAAGTACTGGTATTAATTTTCTTATTCCTCATGTAGTTGTTATTCCCAGTCTGTCTTAAGGCAGAGATGAAAATAATATGTGAATACAAAAAAGGAAAACATCAAAAATGATTGTTAAATTAATGTTTACCCCACCTCTTGGTTTTATAGATTGTGTTTTTCTTGCCTGTGGATGTTGCTCAAAAGAGTGAATTATCTACAACAGAGGAAGATGCTGTAATACAATTTGATTTTCAAGAAGAGGGTTTCAGGAATGAATCAATAACAAAGACACAGCCTGTTTTCTTTGGAGGCTATACTTTCTTCAAATTAAGAGTCTCAAAAAACCCATTAACCATCCATAATTCAGAAAAGAGAGGCAGTAATAATTACTATACAAATTCTTTCTCTGGGTCAGATGAACAACAGAAAACCATTCCTTCCTCTTTAAGACCTTATGAAAATGATACTGACCAGCAACATTTGTCTGTCATATTAGAGAAAAGGCCTTCAGAAGAAATCAGACAAGCTGAACAAATAAAAGATGAAGATCTAGATTTTGCTTTTGAACAACTCCCAGAAATGCAATCACTGCAGGCTAACTCATTGACACCCAAAGTTTGTCCACACTATTCTGTAAAAAGTCTTGAAGCATTACCAGTACCTGACTTGTCTTCCAAAGATATGCTTTCCCAAGTAAAAGTTCTGCCACCACCACAAGCCATGCTATTTAAAGTCCCAACATTCTTGTCTCATGACTTGGTACCCGAAGATATGTCACCCCAAAACACACAATCCAAAGACATACAATCTCAAAACATGCCTTCCCAAGATATGCTTTCCCGAGTACAAGTTCTGCCACAATCCATACTATACAAAACCCCACCATTCTTGTGTCATGATATGTTAGTCGAAGATATGTCACCAGAAACCATACAATGCCAAAAGACAAAATCCAAGGACATACAATCTCAAAACGTGCCTTCCCAAGATATGCATTCCCGAGTACAAGTTCTGCCACAATCCATACTATATGAAACCCAACCATTCTTGTGTCATGATATGTTAGTCGAAGATATGTCACCAGAAACCATACAATGCCAAAAGACACAATCCAAGGACATACAATCTCAAAACGTGCCTTCGCAAGATATGCATTCCCGAGTACAAGTTCTGCCACAATCCACACTATACGAAGCCCCACCGTTCTTGTGTCATGATATGTTAGTCGAAGATATGTCACCAGAAACCATACAAGGCCCAAACACGGAATCCAAGGACATACAATCTCAAAACGTGCCTTCGCAAGATATGCATTCCCGAGTACAAGTTCTGCCACAATCCACACTATGCGAAGCCCCACCATTCTTGTGTCATGATATGTTAGTCGAAGATATGTCACCAGAAACCATACAAGGCCCAAACACGGAATCCAAGGACATACAATCTCAAAACGTGCCTTCGCAAGATATGCATTCCCGAGTACAAGTTCTGCCACAATCCACACTATGCGCAGCCCCACCATTCTTGTGTCATGATATGTTAGTCGAAGATATGTCACCAGAAACCATACAAGGCCCAAACACGGAATCCAAGGACATACAATCTCAAAACGTGCCTTCCCAAAATATGCATTCCCGAGTACAAGTTCTGCCACAATCCACACTGTGCGAAGCCCCACCATTCTTGTGTCATGCTGTGTTAGTCGAAGATATGTCACCAGAAACCATACAAGGACCAAACACAGAATCCAAGGACATACAATCTCAAAACGTGCCTTCCCAAGATATGCATTCCCGAGTACAAGTTCTGCCACAATCCACACTGTGCGCAGCCCCACCATTCTTGTGTCATGATATGTTAGTCGAAGATATGTCACCAGAAACCATACAAGGACCAAACATGGAACCCAAGGACATACAATCTCAAAACATGCCTTCCCAAAATATGCATTCCCGAGTACAAGTTCTGCCACAATCCACACTATGCGCAGCCCCACCATTCTTGTGTCATGATATGTTAGTCGAAGATATGTCACCAGAAACCATACAAGGCCCAAACAGGGAATCCAAGGACATACAATCTCAAAACGTGCCTTCGCAAGATATGCATTCCCGAGTACAAGTTCTGCCACAATCCACACTATGCCAAGCCCCACCATTCTTTTGTCATGATATGTTAGTCGAAGATATGTCACCAGAAACCATACAAGGCGAAAACACGGAATCCAAGGACATACAATCTCAAAACGTGCCTTCGCAAGATATGCATTCCCGAGTACAAGTTCTGCCACAATCCACACTATGCGAAGCCCCACCATTCTTGTGTCATGATATGTTAGTCGAAGATATGTCACCAGAAACCATACAAGGCCCAAACACGGAATCCAAGGACATACAATCTCAAAACGTGCCTTCGCAAGATATGCATTCCCGAGTACAAGTTCTGCCACAATCCACACTATGCGAAGCCCCACCATTCTTGTGTCATGATATGTTAGTCGAAGATATGTCACCAGAAACCATACAAGGACCAAACACGGAATCCAAGGACATACAATCTCAAAACGTGCCTTCCCAAGATATGCATTCCCGAGTACAAGTTCTGCCACAATCCACACTATGCACAGCCCCACCATTCTTGTGTCATGATATGTTAGTTGAAGATATGTCACCAGAAACCATACAAGGCCCAAACACAGAATCCAGGGACATACAATTTCAAAACGTGCCTTCCCAAGATATGCATTCCCGAGTACAAGTTCTGCCACAATCCACACTATGCGCAGCCCCACCATTCTTGTGTCATGATATGTTCATCGAAGATATGTCACCAGAAACCATACAAGGCGAAAACACGGAATCCAAGGACATACAATCTCAAAACGTGCCTTCCCAAGATATGCATTCCCGAGTACAAGTTCTGCCACAATCCACACTATGCACAGCCCCACCATTCTTGTGTCATGCTATGTTAGTCGAAGATATGTCACCAGAAACCATACAAGGCCCAAACACGGAATCCAAGGACATACAATCTCAAAACGTGCCTTCCCAAGATATGCATTCCCGAGTACAAATTCTGCCACAATCCATACTATACAAAGCCCCAACATTCTTGTCTCATGATTTGGTAGCAGAAGATATGTCATCAGAAGACATACAAGGCCCAAACACACAATCCAAGGACATACAATCTCAAAACGTGCCTTCCCAAGATATGCTTTCCCGAGTACAAATTCTGCCACAATCCATACTATACGAAGCCCCAACATTCTTGTCTCATGATTTGGTAGCCGAAGATATGTCATCAGAAGACATACAAGGCCCAAACACACAATCCAAGGACATACAATCTCAAAACGTGCCTTCCCAAAATGTGCTTTCACGAGTACAAGTTCTGCCACAATCCATACTATACGAAGCCCCAACATTCTTGTCTCATGATTTGGTAGCCGAAGATATGTCACCAGAAACCATACAAGGCTCAAACACACAATCCAAGGACATACAATCTCAAAACGTGCCTTCCCAAAATGTGCTTTCCCGAGTACAAGTTCTGCCACAATCCATACTATACGAAGCCCCAACATTCTTGTCTCATGATTTGGTAGCCAAAGATATGTCATCAGAAGACATACAAGGCCCAAACACACAATCCAAGGACATACAATCTCAAAACGTGCCTTCCCAAAATGTGCTTTCCCGAGTACAAGTTCTGCCACAATCCATACTATACGAAGCCCCAACATTCTTGTCTCATGATTTGGTAGCCGAAGATATGTCACCAGAAGACATACAAGGCTCAAACACACAATCCAAGGACATACAATCTCAAAACGTGCCTTCCCAAGATATGCTTTCCCGAGTACAAGTTCTGCCACAATCCATACTATACGAAGCCCCAACATTCTTGTCTCATGATTTGGTAGTCGAAGATATGTCACCACAAGACATACAATCTCAAAACGTGCCTTCCCAAGATATGCTTTCCCGAGTACAAGTTCTGCCACAATCCATACTATACGAAGCCCCAACATTCTTGTCTCATGATTTGGTAGTCGAAGATATGTCACCACAAGACATACAATCTCAAAACGTGCCTTCCCAAGATATGCTTTCCCGAGTACAAGTTCTGCCACAATCCATACTATACGAAGCCCCAACATTCTTGTCTCATGATTTGGTAGCCGAAGATATGTCACCAGAAGACATACAAGGCCCAAACATGGAATCCAAGGACATACAATCTCAAAACGTGCCTTCCCAAAATATGCTTTCCCGAGTACAAGTTCTGCCACAATCCATACTATACGAAGCCCCAACATTCTTGTCTCATGATTTGGTAGCCGAAGATATGTCACCAGAAGACATACAAGGCCCAAACACACAATCCAAGGACATACAATCTCAAAACGTGCCTTCCCAAAATATCCTTTCCCGAGTACAAGTTCTGCCACAATCCATACTATACGAAGCCCCAACATTCTTGTCTCATGATTTGGTAGCCGAAGATATGTCACCAGAAGACATACAAGGCCCAAACATGGAATCCAAGGACATACAATCTCAAAACGTGCCTTCCCAAGATATGCTTTCCCGAGTACAAGTTCTGCCACAATCCATACTATACGAAGCCCCAACATTCTTGTCTCATGATTTGGTAGTCGAAGATATGTCACCACAAAACATACAATCTCAAAACGTGCCTTCCCAAGATATGCTTTCCCGAGTACAAGTTCTGCCACATGCTATACTATATGAAACCCCAACATTCCATGTCACACAGGACCTGATATCCGAAGCCATGCAAATTGAAGCCCGAAGATTCCATGCTAAGCATATCATTAATGTATACCCAGATCGGCGATCTCGGAATGTACATCAAGTGGATCAATCTACACAGGTATCATATCAAGACCTTCAATCGGAAATCAAATTACTGACTGAAGAATGGAAATTTAAGGAGAAACACCACCAAATCAGGAAATCCTCCAAGCAGCTTTCCTCTGAAATGATTAGCAAACATCCAAGAAAGAAATCCATAGATTTACCAATCCAAGGCCAGCAATCCCCAAGAAAGAAATCCATAGATTTACCAAGCCAAGGCCAGCAATCCCCAAGAAAGAAATCCTTCGACCAGCAAATCAAAGGCTGGCTATCCCGAAAGAAGCACTCCATAGATAAACAAGGTCAAGTTAAGCAATTCTCAGATCAGCAAACTGAAGAGCAGCTTGTGCAAAGGAAGCAATCCCTAAAGCAACAATCCCAAATTCAAGTTAAGCAATTCTCAGATCAGCAAACTGAAGAGCAGCTGGTGCAAGGAAAGCAATCCCTAGAGCAACAATCCCAAGTTCAAGTTAAGCAATTCTCAGATCAGCAAACTGAAGAGCAGCTGGTGCAAGAAAAGCAATCCCTAGAGCAACAATCCCAAGTTCAAGTTAAGCAATTCTCAGATCAGCAAACTGAAGAGCAGCTGGTGCAAGAAAAGCAATCCCTAGAGCAACAATCCCAAATTCAAGTTAAGCAATTCTCAGATCAGCAAACTGAAGAGCAGCTGGTGCAAGGAAAGCAATCCATAGAGCAACAATCCCAAATTCAAGTTAAGCAATTCTCAGATCAGCAAACTGAAGAGCAGCTCGTGCAAAGAAAGCAATCCCTAGAGCAACAATCCCAAGTTCAAGTTAAGCAATTCTCAGATCAGCAAACTGAAGAGCAGCTGGTGCAAGGAAAGCAATCCCTAGAGCAACAATCCCAAGTTCAAGTTAAGCAATTCTCAGATCAGCAAACTGAAGAGCAGCTGGTGCAAGGAAAGCAATCCCTAGAGCAACAATCCCAAGTTCAAGTTAAGCAATTCTCAGATCAGCAAACTGAAGAGCAGCTGGTGCAAGAAAAGCAATCCCTAGAGCAACAATCCCAAGTTCAAGTTAAGCAATTCTCAGATCAGCAAACTGAAGAGCAGCTGGTGCAAGAAAAGCAATCCCTAGAGCAACAATCCCAAGTTCAAGTTAAGCAATTCTCAGATCAGCAAACTGAAGAGCAGCTGGTGCAAGAAAAGCAATCCCTAGAGCAACAATCCCAAATTCAAGTTAATCAATTCTCAGATCAGCAAACTGAAGAGCAGCTGGTGCAAGGAAAGCAATCCCTAGAGCAACAATCCCAAGTTCAAGTTAAGCAATTCTCAGATCAGCAAACTGAAGAGCAGCTGGTGCAAGAAAAGCAATCCCTAGAGCAACAATCCCAAGTTCAAGTTAAGCAATTTTCAGATCAGCAAACTGAAGAGCAGCAATCCCTAAAGCAACAATTCCAGCTTGGCGAAGAGGAGAAATCCCTTAAGAAACAAATCCAACTTCCACAAGCTGAAGACCTGCAAGTCCTAGAGGAGAACTCCTCAAAGCAGCTAAGTGAATATATGCAATCCCAAATTCAGAAACACCAAGACTTGCCATCTTTAAGCCAACAATCCCAAAACTGGGAAATTCAAGGGCGGAAAAAGAAAGATTATAAAACACAAGAAAACAAATTTGAATTGAAACGTTCCATCATTTGGCAATCCCAATCCACACAAACCCTAGATATATTAGAGAAAGAATCCCTAGCGCAGGAAGGTCTATTCAAAGATACCAAAGCTTTGCCTGCCACACCTCAACATCACCTTGATCAGCAATTACAAGATAAGAACCAACAAAAACTTCAATCCACAGCTATCAAAAAAGAAGATATGCAAATAAACCCTAGACCAACAAAATACGATATGCAAATAAGCACTATACAAACAAAAGACATGAAATTGATAGACATGAAAAGTCTATGCCGAATCCCAAGTGATGTGCTATCAGAAGATATGAAGCCAGACTTTCATCATTCCTCCTGCCAAAGCTCAGTACAAGAACTTTCCACCGGTGAATGCTCTGAACAAGATATGCAACAACATACTTCAATTAGCTCAACTTCATACAAAGAAGATTCAACCTCAAACTCATGTTATCTAAAGGATCAACAGCAATCTGAAGACTCTGACTAACTTGCAGAATCTAACCCAATTATGGAATCAAATTGGGGAAATTTACAGTCACCTCCTGTATTCTTTAGTGTTGTTGCTAGCTTATTCACTCACCAGAAAATGAAGGGCATGCAGAACATTCAAAGAATTTGTCCTTAAATAAAACAAAATGACAAAAAATATTAATACTATTTCAGAACTTACTTGGGGAAAAGAATAATTCACATTTTAATTCTTTGCCATCAATGTTAGTGTTTCAATTTATGATCAGCAATTCTCTTTGCAGCTTAGTATTTAGTGAACCTACTTTTCTATGGTGCTGATATTTCTTGCCTTTTCCTCTGTGTATTAGAGGGGCTTAGCACATCAACCAGGAGAAAGTCTATGCAGGCTCTAAGAGCTCAAGAACCAAAAGAGTCAGCAAAGAACAAAATCCAATTCCACCATTCCTCTATTTTCTTATTTCCAATCACCTCATTTAATCCCTCTACCCCAAATCTATGCTGAGGATATTTACTCTAATTTATTTAATTATTAATGAGATAACATGGCAATGAGGACATAATGTGGTATAGAGAGAGAATAAAACACACCTAGAGATGGGGAAGTAGGAGACAGAGAAGGATAGAGAAAGCAGATGCCACCAAAGTTTGAAAGATTGTAATGAGTGAAACTCTAGATCCCTTCCATATACCTGCACTCACTCACTGCTTCTAATTTCTCAACCCTCATGACATAATTTTATCCTCAGTAATCAGAAAAAATGTGTGAACAAAAGCCATCAGTTACTCTCCATCTTACAAGCCTAATTACATTTTCCAATCCTCATTGTCTTTGATCACTTTGATACATTTGGAATTGATACTCATCCCTTCTCTCTGCAACCTTCAACACCCTTGTTGGCTTCTTTGTTATTTCTCTCCCTGTTTCAAAAAGTCTAAAATAAGTATTTTCAGGGCACCTCTCACCAACTTCCTTCTTTTCTGAAATCATGTACACTCTTGTAGTTCTCTTATGTTCTTGTGAACAAGCCCAGACTGTCATATCTGTCTTCTACAGAATTTTGCACAAAGGCTTGCTTTCAGCAAGCATTAGATAAATCATTTTAAAAAGCATAAATGGGAGCCTGAACCCTCCACCTAGAGATGAGTGAAGTTATGTGCAGCAGAATAATGAGGCCTACAGTTAGAGAGACTGGTTCTATGTCCCCTGTATTTATCATCCTGAGTGGTTCCATCTTTGTTAGAGCCCTACATGAGGTGGCCTCCAGCTTGTGAATGTTTGCCACTTTGTATTCCAATTATTCTAAATAATACTGATAATTCCCCCTTTTGCTTCTGCTAGAGTAGCACACATTTGCATGGTGCTAGTATAATGGCTTTAACTTTTGATCCACACACATAGGTGTTCAGGAAATATATATTTTCAATTTTTAATCAAAATTTTAAGAATCCAACCCATGTAGTCACTCCTGCCCATTCATCCCCATGCCCATCCAACATACACACACACACACACACACACACACACACACACACTGATGCACACATGCACAAGGGTTCTGGGGTCTTAAATAGTACAAAGTCATTGAAGAGATGATTCCTATCATCACTGAGGCATCCATACCGTTTACCACTGAGAAACTCATTGTCCCAGTTCACATTGTCCTATGAACTTGATGCTTCTGTACCACACTTGAAAGAGAGGGTTTTTCTTTTATTATGGTAAGAATACAGTGCCTCCTTGGATAGCAAATGATGCTAGGGAGAAAGTCAGAAGCCCCTCATGGCCTTGACACATAGTTGTCTTTCCAATCTGCAAGAATTCCATCTCTCTCTCTCTCTACTTTTCAGGAATTCTGAAAATTCTCCCCTTTCTGATATATCTAATATATTCCTGTCAATGAGTTTGGGTCCAGAGTTGACAAAATCAGATGTTTAGGAGCCAAGAAGGGAATAAAAAGGTGTGAAGTAGCTATTTATAAGACAGGGCAAAAGTCTATAGAGAGCCAGAGCATTTATGATTGACTTAAAGGTAATGTACTTCTTAAAAACTGTTTTATTTTGAATATAATATTTCTTTCTTAGAATCTAATATGCCTTTTATTTTGGTAAAATTGGGAAGAATTATTTTCCAACACTAGTACAAATTTCCAATTGTAGTACTTACGCCTACAATTCCCAGGAGCACATGGAAGAATTATTTACAAGGGCACTTCCATTTTCTGGATTACATATCCCATAGCTAGATTACACTTCCCAGCCCCTTTGCATCTACGTTGGTGAGAAGGTGCCTATCACCAATAAAGTGTTGCTGAAGTGATGCTCACGACTTCCAGGTTTGATCTCTAAACCCTCTGCATTGCTCTCATAATTTCTCATGTCCTGGCCAGATGCAAAGAATCCATGACCCAAAGATGCTAAAATATTTAGAGAATTAAGCCTGGCCCATAAATAACTGCAGAGATTAAATCCATTGCTGATCATTCTATTGGACTGTGACCTATGGTACTAGTCCAAGGAAAATATGGAATTGTTTGTCATAGAAGTTACCCTAATCTGAATAATAGTAAATAAGGCAAATATCTTGCATTATCTATTGATATACAACAAATTACCAAAAATGTAGCTGCTTAAAACACCACAAATTTATTATTCCAGTTTCTGTAAATCAGAAGTACTGGACAACCTGGTTAGATTATTTGCTGAGTCTCACTTAACTAAAATCATATTGCTGGCCAGATCTGTGGTTCTGAGGCTTGGAATCCTTCTCAAGCTCATTCATTGTTGGAAGAATTCAGTTTCCTACAGCTGTAGGTTTCTTTTCCCTCTGTCAGCTAGTGGGGTGGGGTAGTATTCTCTGCTCCTAGAACCACCTGCATTTCTTCTCATGTGGTCCACTCCATTTTTAATCCAGCGCTCCTTAAGTCCTTCTCAAACCTCTACTTTTAAGGTGCCCTATGATTCCATTGGACCCACTCAAATATTCCAGAATAATCTCCCCATTTTAAAATAAATTTATTTATCTGTAAAATTCCTCTTGCTATGTAAGGTAATATATTCATAGGTATGACATCACATTCACATTCCTGAGAATAAGGGCATGGACTTTTCTTGGGGGCCATAGTTCTTCCTATCACACCCCCGATGAGTGATAAAGGGAGAAAAAATTATTAAATACATTTTGATGTTTTATTTTTCCTTTTAATATATTAACTTTCCTTGTCACAAATGAAACAAAAGTGCAGTAAACCATTGAACCACATGGCTTTGAACTGCGCAGTTTCACTTATACATTTTTTTCAATAAATATACAGACACCCTTTTGTATGTATCATTGAGTTTCACATCTGTGGATTTGACTAGCTGCAGATGAAAAACAGTATTTTCCATTTTTAGTTGAGAATCCAGAATGTGGAGGGCCAATTGTATGCATTGTTCTATGGCATTTTATATAAGGGGCTTTATTACCTGAGGGTTTTGATATCTGTGTGTGATGGGTTCTAGAACCAATCTCCTATAGATACTGAAGGATGACAAAAGTTTTGGGGAAGTCAAAAATTACATGTGGATTTATGACTGCATTATGATTGGCATCCCTATTGCCCTGTTGTCCAAAGTTCCACTTTAGGTAGCTTTTATGTTTCAATAATCATAGTTATATATTTACATGGTTTAAAAAATTAACTAGTCATACAAATTTATCTTGAGTAGCAAGTAATCCCATTTGGAACTCTAAATGCCTCTAATTCAGCCATGTCCCAGACACATATTTTCTATGAGTACCTTTATGTGAAAAAAGTTGAGTAACACTGATATAACGATGGAAGATCAAGATTTAACCCTCCCTTTTCCAACACCCAATCACCACACACATGAACATTTCCCATATCCATTTTGTCTATTAAAGCTCATAATTTGGGGGCAGAGAGACATGTACTTATTTGTATTTTTATAACCATGTATGCTATCAGAACTAGGTAACTCCATAGGCTGCTTTTGAACATTTTTGGAAAACTAGTTAATGAGATTGATAGATCACTCCTATCGGTCATTGGACTAGATGATGAGAGAAAATGCTATGCTCAAGGGTTCAAATTCCTAGCTCAACTGCCACATAAATGGCTTGACAACTTAGAAGTTGTGAGCCCTGAAGGAGACTCATTCATAGAAACCCTGGCATATAGTGAAAACTAAGGACTCAACAGAAGCAGAAAATCAAAAGCCTAAGATCAATAGGCAATATAGAAGCCCAAATTGCTTTCCTCATTTCTATTTGCCCCTTCTAATATGTATCTGGGAGAGAAACTGGGTTTTATCATTATTCATAGATAAGATCTAGAGCTATTATGAATTTAAAATCAAGAGAAAATGAAAGGACTTGGGAACCACTAAGTAGGGATATCTGGTCACACTAGTTGATTGCTTCTGTCAAATTCTCTAGAATGTGGATATTTTTCAGTAGAGAAGAAATGGGGAGATTTTGCAGTAGAGATGAAGATTAGATACTTAAAAACAAGTAAAATTGAGCTCCAGTGGCAATAGGAGAATAATAAGAGGAAGAGCACAGAGAACCTTCCTTGGAATTATCTAGCAAGAGAATTAGAGCAGAAGAAGTAAGAAGCAGAGGACTAATCCTATAAAGAGAGTAAATTGTGTCAGATTAGGAGATAAGAAGAAATCTAAGGCTATGGAAAGAAAAAAAAAGGAGTGCACAAATATACATTATATGTGTACCAATGGGCCTAGTTGATTAGCAGAAGACTGTGAAGTTCCATAGCCATGTTGAAATGGAGAAATGAAGAAAATAACTTCTGGAATAGGACAGTGTGACATTTCCAATGTTTTATAGTTAAACTCATAAAGATATATAAGACATGCAGCTGATAAAGAGCCAACCAAAATGAACTTTGGAGAAAATGTGGACACAAAGCAAAAGCAAAACACCTGGCCACCGTGATTAAAATGGTAATAATAATTGTCTACTTTTAAGCAGTGGCTAATTAATTTTAGGGCCAGAGGGGGTTTTCCCTTTACCTGACTTAAAATAAATGTTCACAATACTCTTTTATTTGGAAATTGAAATGTCTTTATAGATTTCTAGTCTGACCTGATCAATGTACATATAAGGAAGCTGAAACCAAGAGAGGGGATATGACCCTCCCAAAGTCGTAGGGAATTTATGACTGAACCTTAATCCCTATGAGAACCAGGACTACCAGTCAGGCCCTCCGACCCTCCAGATCTGGGTCTTTTACTTATTCATCTTCTTGAGATCTTGACCTGAGATTCCATGATTCTGTGACTTTAGGGTTCTAGAATTCCAAGACAAAGCCCAACAATGCCAGTGCCACAGACAGCCTTGGGACACGATAAGAGCATGGTCTAGATTGAAGTATCAACTAAGTAATTTTACACTTCAAAATATCAACTGTACCATCATGGATTCAAACTCTGCACAACGTCCTGTATTTATGGTATTTCCTCCGGAGGTCACTGCTTCAGAATTGCAGTCAATGAAAAATACAGTCACAGTCTATGAATCTACCATGCCCTTTATAAAATGTTTTAATAAGAAAATAAAAATCTTTGGGGTAAGTAAGATTTGCCCCAATGTAAATGCTACTGAAGGCGTGTTAGGAATGTAATATGTGTGTTCCCCAAAATTCATATTTGATGCCATAATCCCAACGTGATGGTATCTAGAGGCAGGGACTTTGTGGGATAATTATTTTATTAGTAAGTAGGGGGTCAGAGTGCTAGGTTTCTTTGTGAGGATACAACAGAGAAGTCTATAGTCTATAAGCTAGAAGAGGGTCTTCACCAGAATCTGGTCATTCTGGTACCCTGACCTCAGACTTTCAGTCTTCAGAACTGTGAGAAATAAATTTCTGTTGTTTATAAGTCATTGGTTCTATGATACTTGGTTAAAGCAGCCCAAGTTGATTAAGACAGACATTGGTGCCAAAAAGTAGGCTGCTGCTATAACAAATATTTTAAAATGTGAAAGCAGCTTTGGAAATGGGCAATGAGTAGAGGCTAGAAGAGTTTTGAAGTGCATGCTAGAAGAAGCTGAGATTGCCCTGAAGGAGCTGGTAAAAGCAATTTTAGTGAGAGCTCATAAAGTAAAGAGCAGAGCTGTATAGGAAGGCTCCATCGTCTTAGAAAGTGAACTTGACTGGACAGATTGAATATGCGGTGGTGTTATCCATGGGATATTCAAGTGGGGATGTTTGACAAGAGCTAAAAATATGAATCTGGAATTAAGTAAAATGATATTGTTTACAATTCAACTACATTAGGGTAATAGTTGCAATGGGAGTAAATGAGATTCCTCAGATGGAGAAGGTGGATGGGAATGAAAGAGGGCAACGACACAGACTCTTCTTTTGTATACCTTCCATTCTTCACGTCATTCTCATCAATCTTTCCCAGCATTCATCAAACCACTGCTTGGTGTGGTAGTGCATCACAAGTGGGGCATAGAGACAAAAAGTAGAAAAGATGGGGAGTGCTGTGAATCCTGGGACATGACAATACCTCCATAGGCTCAAAGGATGGGTCACTGACATAAGGGTTTCTAACAGTCCACTGCTATTAGAGACAAGGCCTGCATGATGATTTAGAATTCAGTACTTTTCAAACTTTTACATTTATATGCCACAAACTTGGTGGTTTCCCCCCAAGCTTTGTAGAGATGTAACTGACATATAACTTTGTAAAGTTTAAGGTGTATAATCTGATGGTTTGATACATATGCATATTGCAAAAAGGTTTACCACAATATGGTTTGTTACCACATCTTTATACATAATTGCCATTTTTTGTTGTTGTATGGTGAGAACATTGAAACTCAACTCTCAGAGTAATTTTCAAGCATAAAATATAGTGTTGTTAATCGTAGTTACCATGTTGTACCTTAGAGCTTGGGACTTAACTGAAAGTTTGCACCTTTTGACCAACATCTCCATATTCTCCCCAACCTCTGAGCCTTTAACAACCACTATTCTATTCTCTGATTCTGTGAATTCAATGTCTTTAGATTCCACATACAAAGTACTTGTCTTTCTCTTACTCCACTTAGCATAATTTCTTCAAGGTCCATCCGTGTTATTGCAAATGGCAGAATTTTCTCTTTTATACTGAATTAGTGCCTAGTGCATGGATTAATGCACATTGTAAGGAAATTAGTTGAAGGTGGCTGGTGGGGTGGGACTGGGTGAGACAGGCCAGTCACACCCTAGATCCAAACCTCCAATGGTCCCTCCCCAGCCAGTTGCACCTGGGGCGGCGCCATGGCTTGAAGGCCATCTGTGGAGTGAGAGGGGTCCCTCTGGCAGGTGGGGTCCCTCAGCCTGGCCTGTGGGGTCAGGCTGAAATTGGCTCTTCAACATCCCCTAAAGGGTCCTGATTGCGAGAAGGCAGTTCTCGAGTGACACACCCCAGAATCAGGCTCCCTCCTCTCTGTTTCTGGGTGTGTACCAAGTCACCACAGCTCAGCAGCTCCTGCATTGAGCTTCTGTCCCCCTGGTGCTCACTGAGCATCATAGTTATCTGTCGGATGGTCAGATGGTAACTTAAGCCATATATATAATATTTCATTTTCTTTATCTACCTAGATCGTTCCCATATCTTATCTATTGTAAATAATGCTGTGATAAATGCGATAGCACAAATTTTTCTTTGAGGTAGTGATTACATTTCCTTAGGATATATACCTAGAAGTGGGACTGCTGGACCATATAGTAGCTCTATTTTGAATTTTAGCCTGGGGATTTTATTCAGTAAGTATAGGATTGTGCATAACAATTTGTACCTCTAATTCTTAGGTGATCCTAAGGCTGCCAATCCATGGACTATACCTTCAGGAGCTTTGATTTAAATAATTTTTCTCATTATCAAATACCAAGTAGTATTGAAAGTACTTGGGTATATAATAAAGAGGCTTCTACTACCCTTCTCTATATATATAAAAGAGGATAATTGCCATATCCATTTATCAAAAGGAGATCTAAATTTTCTAAAGGGGTTTTTCCTTACTGTGTCCTTTTCCTCTCTTTACAGGCTATCCAGATACTGCTTGGACTGATGAACTTTTCTTTTGGGGTAATTTTCTTTTTCATGTTTGAAGAACCATACCCAAGGTTCCCTTTTATATTTGTTACAGGATATCCATTCTGGAGCTCCATTTTGGTGAGTATAGTAAGTCAAGTTCAATGTGAAGCCATGTCAACAGGGATATTAGAGAATTCTTAGTTTCAAAATGAGCAATATACAGTTGTATGATAGGCTTTGAAATGTCAAAATAAAAATGAGCCTTGTTGAAATTATTTCCCCATTAATTCATTAGTTACTGATATTCCATCATTGTGTCTTGAAGTTCCTTTGGGAATATTTCTTTGGGTCTTGAGATTATTTGTCCATTCATTCATTCATCCATTCAAATGAGTTACCATCTGAGCCAGATACATAGAAGAAGGCAATCAGGATTCAAAGGTTAATAAAATACATGGGCCCTGATTATGAAAAACAGTGTGGCTACTCCTCTAAAAAATTAAAACAGACCCAGCAATTTCACTTCTGGGAATATATCCAAAGGAAATAAAAACATTATGTCAAAGAGATATCTATACCCCCATATTCATAGCAGCATTATTTACAACAGCCAAAACATGGAAAAAAGCTGTGTTCTACAGAAAAATGGATAAAGGAGTTTGTACACACATTAATAGAATTTTCTGTCATAAAAAATGAGGATATCCTGCTAATTGTGACAACATAGATGAAACTTAAGATCATTATGCTAAGCAAAATAAGCTAGATAGAGAAATACAAATACTGTATGATCTCATTTAAATGTTGAATTAAAAGAGGGTGAGAGTAAAAGTATTAAAGAGGATCAAATATACGATGATGGAAGAATATTTGAATTTGGGTGGTGGGCACACAAAGCAATTTACAGATGATGTCATAGAATTGAAACCTATATAATTAAAAATATATATATTTTCCACTAACTTCAGAGAGGAAGGAAAGGGAGAAAGTCATAGAAACATTAATGATGAATCATTGGTTGGCTGCATCCTGTACACCCCACACCAGCGACTGAGTCCAAAACCCAGGCATATGCCCTAAGAATTGAACTGTGATCTTCTAGCTCATAGGTCAATGCTCAACCACTGAGCCATGTCAGCTGAGCTGAAACCTATATAATTTTATTAACCAACATCATCCCCAAATTTTTAATTAAAACAAAAGTGATCAGATTTGACATTACCAAGAGCAGCGGTGGTGTCAAAGGACATAAACTCCCAATTATAAGATTAAAACAGTTCATAATGACCATTTAACACTGTTGTATAATATATATGATATTTTAAAGACCGTACCTCCTAAAAGTCCTCATTACAAGGAAAAATACATATTTTCTCTTTTTGTTTCATATCTAAATGAGAAGATGGATGCTAAATAAAGTTATTATGGTGATCATTTAATGATATATTTAAGATTAATATGCTCACACCCTACACTTATATAGTGATGTATGCCAATTATCTATACTAATAAAAATGTAACATGTAAATTGGTCAGGATGCCCTCACAGTAATGACTGAACAGCAAGCTGTGGGGGGTGACCAGGTCAGCTGGGGGGTTAGTGAGGGACAACCAAATGACTGAACAGCAGGCTGCATGGGGTGACCAGGTCAGCAGCTAGGGGCAGTTGGGGGTGACCAGGCTGGTGCAGGGGGTAATTGGGGGCAACCAGGCCAGCAGGGGCGTGAGGTTGGGGGTGACCAGGATGGCAGTGGGGGCAGTAAGGGGTGAACAGGTAGGCAGTGTGGGCAGTTAGGGACAATCAGGTAGATAGGCAGGTGAGCAGTTAGGAGCTAGCAGTCTCGGATTGTGAGAGGGATGTCCAACTGCTAGTTTAGGCCCTATCCCTAACACATACCCTGAGGGGTCCTGGACTGGAGAGGGTGCAGGCTGGGCTGAGGGGACCCCCTCCTATGCACAAATTTTGTGCACTGGGCCTCTAGTTTCTCAATAAAATTGGGAGAAAACAAAAAACTATCAAACAAAAATAATACATGAAAAAATTACCATGTGGTGTGATGAATGGTGACAGAGGACACACAAGCTATCTCTATAGGAAAGGCACTTAAAAAATAGAGGGAAGTTTTCCTAGAGGTATTCTAGCTTGACTAAGTTTAAAGAATTTTAATCAGATGAAGACACATGGAGGAAGGGAGTGGGGGATGTTTGGGTATAAGAGGTAGGATGTTTTGCTGTATGTCAAGGGAAAAACATGAAAAATGTAAGAGAAAAGATTAAAGTACGGGGAACACTTTTTATTGTGTAAGAGTCCAGTGCAAAGAGTAAGAGGGGAGGAATGAGGCTGAAGAAATACCACGCAATGAACTAGAAATAAAAAAATGGATAAACTTGCCGAAACCGGTTTGGCTCAGTGGTAGAGCGTCGGTCTGCGGACTGAAAGGTCCCGGGTTCGATTCCGGTCAAGGGCACGTACCTTGGTTGCGGGCACATCCCCGGTGAGGGGTGTGCAAGAGGCAGCTGGTCGATGTTTCTCTCTCATCGACGTTTCTAGCTATCTCTCTCCCTTCCTCTCTGTAAAATATCAATAAAATATTTTTTAAAAAATGGATAAACTGTGATCAAATTTGAAATTTCTCTTAGACAATGATCTAACCACTATGACTCATCACAATGAAAATTTTGGTATTTTTATATAACTCCCAGAATATTAGCTGCAATTCTGCTTATGTTACCATCCAAGAGAACACATCAGATTGCACATAGGTAAGAAGGATGTTTCCTATAGGAATGATGGAATCTGATCTTATTGGTTGTAAATTGAATTGACATCAGTATGTCATGATGTCTGCAATAGCTATAAAAGGAAGATGGATGAGAAAAATGAAATCTCAATAAAGTTTTTTAAAATTCTCATGTTCAAATAAATAGTTAAAGCTAAATCAAACTTCTAGTCCAATATTTTGTTCTCTTTTCATTTATGGACAACCCATACAAGGCATCTTACCTTTTTCACTCCCCTTTGGCCTGTGAAAGGGACATGTAGAAGTCTATCCTCTGAGAACTCTTTATGTCCATCACTAAGATATGTATTCTTTCTAACAGTTCATTTATTCTGGAGCCTGCCTAATTGCATTGGAAAGAAAAGGCACACAAACTGTGGTGAGTTATATTTCCCCTTTATTAAAATGGTATTTATAACTTTGAAATAATTCCTTTGAGTCTTGAAAATGAATTTGGAAAATCATTAAGTCACTATAACTCCAAAAACTGATAATTATTGATATTAATAAATGTTATTTGCTTACTTTTTTTCATAGAATCACAAAACATTAGAGCCAAAAGCAAATTTCCTAGGTCATCCAGTTTAATTCTGATTTTATATATAGACAATGAGGCATAGATTAAATGACTTGTCCGTGTTCTTCAGCCAAAGGTCAGATGGCATTATTACAATATCTCTCTCATTCTTTTTATTTTTTATTTTTTACTGTTGCTAATACTCACCAGAGGATATTTTTCCATTGATTTTTAGAGGGAGTGATTTTGGAGAGTGAACAGCTGGGACCAGCTCACATGTGCCAGGCCCCAGCGGACACCTCTGTGTGCTCCTTCCCTGCGGGGGGAGGGAGGGAGAGGAGAGCCAGCCCCCGACAACCCTATCCCCTATCCCTAACCCAACCAATCAGGGGTCCATATCCCCTATTCCCTATCCCTAACCCAACCAATCATCCCCCATCCCTAGCCCAACCAATCCCTTATCCCCTATCCCTAACCCAACCAATCAGGGTGATATGCCCCCGGGTATAAAACCCATGGAAATGGGACTTTCGCGCTCTTTCTCGCCTCGCTGTTGCTGGCGTTGGTGGGACTGAGCTCGGACTGGTCCGAAATAAATCCAGGCTTCCTGCAGTTACATCGGATGCGGCTCCCTGATGGTCTTTGGGGTTCAGGTACAGGGGCACAACAGAGAGAGTGGAAGGGAGAGGGAGAGACTGATAGAGAGAACCCTCTCACATTGATTGGTTGCCTCTTGAATGCTCCCCAGCCTGCAACCGAAATATGTGCCCTTGACCAGAATTGAACTCAAGACCCTTCAGTCTGTGGGCCAACATAAGTATTTTTGGTATCTACTGCATACCAGACACTTTGACAGGCAGTCATTTGACACTTATATGATAGGCACACTATGTAAATGACATAATTTAACCTGATATGCAGAATCAGAAAATAAATAATATGTGTTAATGAATGCAAAACTTTAACTTACAGATAAACTATAACCAGCATTTTTTTTTTTACTTTTCTCAAATAATCAAAGCTATGAGATATTAATAAGCCAATAAATTATTTCAAGCAAAGAAATATATATATTAGAGGCCTGGTGCAAAAATTTGTGCACAGGAGGCAGGGGATACCAACCAACTGCCCTCCCCTGCTTGCCTAATTGTCCACAACTGGCCTCCCTTGAAGGCCTGGTCCCTCCCACTGCCCCCCCCCTTGCTGGCCATCTTGTGGTGGCCATCTTTGACCACATGGGGGCAGCCATCTTGTGTGTTGGAGTGATGGTCAATCTGCATATTACTCTTTTATTAGATAGGATAGAGGCCTGGTGCAAAGGTGGGGGCCAGCTGGTTTACCCTGAAGGGTGTCCTGGATCAGGGTGGGGGATCCCTTGGGGAGTAGGGTGGCCTAAATGAGGGGCCTGTGGTGGTTTGCAGGCTGGCCATGCCCCCTAGTGACCCAAGCAGAGGCCCTGGTATCTGGAATTTATTTACCTTCTACAATTGAAACTTTGTAGCCTGGAGCAGAGCCAAGCCTCCTGCTTGCTCCATGGCCAGCAGCCATTTCTGTTTGGATTTGTTTACCTGCTATAATTGAAACTTTGTAGCCTTGAATGGAGGCCTAGGCCAGCAAGGGCAGGCAGAAAGATTGGCTTCCTTTGTTGCCTGGGAAACCCAAGCCTCCCTTCTGTTCTCTGTGGCTGTAGCCATCTTGGTTGGGTTTATTTGCATACTCGCTCTGAAGGGCTGGTGTGCGTGGCTTGTGGGTGTAGTGAAGTGATGGTTAATTTACATATTATTCTTTTATTAGGTAGGATGTGTGTGTTAAATATATATAATATATAGTATACAGTATACTAGTATATATACATATATATGTATACATATGTATAAGTATAATATATATATTAAACGGTGTCATAAATAAGTTTGATCAGAGCATTAAAATGCAATGTGGCTATCTCTAAGAACTTTTATTGTCCAGTGTGTAGCTCTCCCCCTAATTAAATAGGATTTAAATTAGGCACAGATTATGGGGGGTGGAAGGGTTATTAAAAGTTCACTGGTTCCTCTTATTCTGTAGATGAGGACCTGAAGCCCAGTTAGGTGAAAGGACATTTGTCAGATGACATGGCTGCTTAGTGGAGTTGTAGTGCTGAGACCAAAATCCTGCTGCCCAGTCTCCTCACCCATTGTTTTGTCTATAGACTCAGATAGAGCCTGGTAATTGTGTTATGTTTTTACTCTCTTTCAGATGAGGATGAGCCAAACAATGAATTGTTTTAGTGTCCTGGCAGCAATAGTTGGAATCATTCTCCTTGTACTTGGTTTCATTCTAGATCAAAACTACCTTTGTGGCTATTCTGGAGAAGTTAGTGAGTGTAAGGCTGTTAACACCCTGTTCATTGTAAGTATGCTGCATTTTTTAGGGTGAGGAGTAATATGTTTAATCATAAAGAATTATTAGAACCTAATCAGCACCATCCAAATAATGTTGCAGACAAATGTATTATTAAACTCACAAACATGTACAGAAATCATAGCATCTTATAGGCATTCAACCAGGCATTTAGAATAGAACAATAAATTTATTATTACACCCAACTTGAGAAATTCACAGATGAATACAGAAAGTAAAACATATACATCACTGAGAATAATATATAAAAAAGTGATATATTAGAAGAAAAAGCAGATATAACAGTATGGTAGTAGTTATAGCCCTGGATGCACATTAGAATCATGAGTGGAGCGTTTTTATGGTTTTGGTTTTAATATTTAGATTGGGTTTCTGATAACACATGATAAATTAAAAACAGGCATTTATTTCTGCTCTTCTGAACTTAGTATAAAGGCACGTAAAATATATGAATCTTCATGGAGAGAGAACATAGCCAATAAGATCCATAAAAAAATGCTGAGAAATTTGAAAACTAATCATCTAAGAAAAAGGGGATCCAAATAGAAGGGTATCCATAATTTTTCATATGGAAGATGCGAAGGAACAGAATGTTTTGGACCACAGAAAACAGGGGAGAAGAGAATAGATTAATTTTGGTAATAGTAAAATGAGATATGTGAATTGATCCTAGTCTAGAAACAAAGAAAAACGCTACATTAAAAAAACCCCACACTTTGCCGAAACCGGTTTGGCTCAGTGGACAGAGCATCGGCCTGCGGACTGAGAGGTCCCAGGTTTGATTCCGGTCAAGGGCATGTACCTTGGATGCGGGCACATCCCCAGTAGGGGTGTGCAAGAGGCAGCTGATCACTGATTCTTTCTCATTGATGTTTCTAACTATCCCTCTCTTTTCCTCTCTGTAAAAAATCAGTAAAATATATATATTTAAAAACCCACACTTTTTATAACAATTTAAAAGCCTTGAAAAGCTGCTAAATCACCTGGATCACCTACATCAATTTTTTAGAAGAAGGCTTAATCTGAAATCTGTCAATGAAATAACAAAGAGCAATAAAGCTAAATTACACCTCAAGAAAATTTGCCAATGTTGCCCACTTGGAATCTGATTCCAGTCTAAGTTCATTAAGAAGAAAGAAATGACCGTGCAATTCTTGCTCTGCACAGTCGGGTACCACACTGTGCTGTGCTATGTAGTACTGTGATAAAATATCTGTATATTGCAATGAACCTCTACTAATTTGCTTTGTAAGCATTAGCTACATTTGATATGTGGGGGAACTTTCTTTTCTGGACATTGTTACCTCATTATCATCTGAAAAACCATTATTGTGCTAATTCCTTGATGCTTTCATTTTTTTCTTCTGTTACAGGGAATTTTGATTATGCTGATAGCCTTCAGCACTACTGAACTACTCATTGCTATGTTCTACTCAATTTGTAGCAGATCCTTTGACTGCTGTGATTGTGAGAAATGGTGTTGAAAATCACTGCGCAAATAAAGAAGTGCGATAATCTCATGGAGAGATTAATTATATTTGTGAGGAATAGTCCAAAGGAACATAGGATGTTAAAGCTGGCAACTCTGTGAAGCAAAGGGGAGGGACTCAGGGGAATGGGGCTAGGGAAATTGACTGATAAAATACATCCGCCTCTTTGAAATGTCATTTCCTCCTCTCCCAGAATCACATGGTCACTTTGGTGTCACCTCCTCTGTCACTCATGCATTCACTGAAGCAGTGTGGTGTTGCTGCTGCAACAAACAGATAAAGGAATTAGAGTCCAGGGTGTGCAGAAACCAGGTCCTACTGATTTCTTTCTTTTTTTTTAAAAAAATATTTTATTGATATTTCACAGAGAGGAAGGGAGAGAGATAGAGAGCTAGAAATGTCGATGAGAGAGAAACATCAACCAGCTGCCTCCTGCACACCCCCTACCGGGAATGTGCCCGCAACTAATGTACATGCCCTTGACCGGAATCGAACCTGGGACCTTTCAGTCCGCAGACCGACGACACTCTACCACTGAGCCAAACCGATTTCGGCAGGTCCTACTGATTTCACCAGGAGGCTCTATCTCCAAGAGGCTCCTGCCCTATTTTCCTGTACACAGATGAGTTATGGGAAGAATGTCTTGGCCCACAAATTTTACATTGATCATGCAGTATCAATATTATCAACTTATAACAACTACAATAGTAACAATAATGAGGGAAAATATTGGTAAAAGCCAGTACAATGTTCCAAGCACTGTATGTTGTGTTTTATATATATGACTCATTTAATCTCACAAAAAATTCTAAGAAGCAAATTTTATTATGAAACTCATTTTATGGACAAGGAAGCTGGCGCACAGAGAAGGTAAGTTATGTACCCAAGGTCAATTGCAAGGGCAGAGCCATAATATCAACAGACAGTGTATCTCCAGAGCCCAAGGTCTTAATACCTATACCAGCATCTTTGAAACTTTTGCTCTCAGAACCCCTCTTATACTTTAAAAGAAACTATTGACTCATTAAAAAAAATGCTACAAATAAACCTTTATTAACATAACTATATTTTTCAAAATAGAAAAAGAAATAGTGTGGAGAGTGGCACTGATAAAAAGTTTTATAAGTCTCTTTTTATAGGCTACCTAACATTCTTTTCTCATTTTTTTTAGCTTTATTGAGTCATAGTTTGTATATAAAAATTGTACATTTAATGTATGCATACTCCCAATATCATCATCATAACCAAGATACTAAACATATTCATCACATCCAAAAATTTCCTTGTATTCTTTTGCTACATTTTTATTTTGCTTTTGTTTTGGTTTGAACACTACATGAAATTTGTCCTGATATTTACAGTGCACAATAGCATATTATTAACTGTAAGTGCTCTGTTGTACAGAAGATTCCTAAAATTTACTCATTCTCATAAAAAACTTTATGCCCATTGAAAAACAAATCCCCATGTAATTTTACTGTCTATTTACATCACCTGAAGAACTTTTATAAATCCAATGCACCACATACTACAACATAGCAATGAAATCAGAATGTGATGAGAGCTGGGCACCAATAATTTTCAAAGATCTCCAGGTAACTCCAATGCAAAGGTTAGGGACCACCATTTCTCTTAATGGGAGATGAGCAGACTCTCTTAACTTCTTTTGAATTCAAACTATTGTGACGACATCTGTGGGCTGTGGAGAATACCACTGCAAACTCATGGGAAGAGGTCAATAGGTCTTAGTATTATTATGAAATTTTGTTCTGAGTTCACAGGGCCCCCAACCCCCTAAAAGTGTCTCAAGGACTCCAGAAGTTTCCCAGACCACACTTTAAGGACAGCTGCCTTATATTGTGTCCACTGATGGACTGCCTGTTCAATATTAGAGCTCTTACTTCTGCCATCTCATTTAATTGTCATGACAGTCCCGAGAGGTTTGACTGACCTATGTCACGGACATGAAAACTGGAACTCAACATGGTTAACTTTTCTGAGACCACAAAGGGGAATTAGAACCAGGATTTGAAGCAAGGTCTCCAACTACAAATCCCATTGCCCTATGCTTCTATTGGCATAAAAGTACTTGGCACATTCAAAGAAAGAAACTATCTGGTTTTCATTTCTGCTATGAGCCTATAGGTGGGGATGGGGAAATGAAGTTCTGATGAAAAATATTTATGTTTTTTAAATATTTATTTTTAAATATTTATTTCCACTGGAGTGATAAAAAAATATTTGCTGACAGCTGAGTGAGGTTCAGATGTGTGAGGTTTGAGATAGATTTAAGGGTGAAAAGCTTTCACCTCATGGTCAGGACTTTTAAGTCAGACCTAGTTTTAAATATCAGTTGACTTGAACAAATTAACCTTCATTAGCTTTAAATTTCTATTTTAAAATGCAATAATACCTCCCTGGTGGGTTTCCATGAGGTGTAAGTGAACAATGTAAACTGGTTTTTATCAGTGCCTGGAACTTAAAAATCACTTAGGAAATGGGTACATTTTCATTTAAATTTATAATTGAGGTTTTCTTACTTTCCAAAATCATACTTTATCAATTACTCATGACTATGGGTCAGTTTCCCCCATTTCCTGAACGCTCATTTCCACTGATTATAAAACAGAATCAAATTATAGTCTTATATGGACAATGCTTGGAATATAAATAGGTATTCAATCTATTAACTTTCCTAACTGTCAAAAATGTAAAGTAGTCCCCCAGGACAGAAAGAGGACCTCTTAAACTACAAAGCTCTTAAATACTCAAATTTACATTTTCCTGAGTTTTAATTATTCATAAGTATAACATTGGGACTTTCCAACTTGTAACCAAATTCTATTTGCAACTTGGTAGGGAGGTGGGTAAAGGGTAAAAGGTGACAAATACACTGAGCAGCCAGATTATTATTATCTCTGAATGCATAACAATCTGCTGGCCACTATATATATATATATATATATATATATATATATATATATATATATATGTGTGTGTGTGTGTGTGTATAAATGTATAAATATATTATATAAATTTATTATATATATAATTTATTATATATATATATATATATATAATATATTATATAAATATATTATATAAAATTCACCGGTGCATGAATTTGTACATAGGTGGCGTCTGGCCAGCCTGGCCAGGGGGAGGGCATGGGCAGTTGGCCGGCCTGCCTGCTGGTCAAACTCCTGGTCAAGGGGACAATTTTCATATTAGCCTTTTATTATATAAGATATACACTGAGTGGCCAGATTTTTATGCGTTCACAGATCATAATAATGTGGCCACTCAGTGTATATGGTGATAGAAGAAGATCTGACTTTGGGTGGTGGGCACCCAAAGCAATACACAGATGATGTACCATAGAATTGTATACTTGAAACCTATGTAATCTTAACCAATGTTACCCCCATAAATTTAATTTTAAAAAGTATTCATAGTAAGTTCTTCGGTTTCACTTCTGGGGGACCCTGAATCTTCCTAATCAATTCTCTGAAACTGAACCCTCCAGCACCAGTTAGTTCTGGTACCAGTGCTTCCTGAGAGTGGGGAGGGTTGATGATCACTGACATGGGAGGCAGTACCCAAGGGGTGACATCTTTCACAGCACTGCAGCAAACAAGGCAATCAGGCCCTATGAAATTGCTGCTTGCAAGGAACACATAAGTCAAAATCTACAAATAATGAAGACAGTACATAGTACTGGCATTGTGAAATGTAGAAACTACATTGTGAAATGTACTTTTCATAAGTGGGACAAATGTTTCCAGGATAAAAACAAACAGAGATATTAGGAGGTGGGGAGAATAAAAGGAAGAAAAATTCCTATCAGGCAAATGCTGACTAAATCAAACTGGAATTGATAAAATTCTGTGCAGAGTTTAAGAAAGAGATCATTATATGGAAGTAAGGAAGCCACTAGGTAATGACAAGAGGTTTACTTCAGAGAAAAAAAAAATTAATGTATAATTGATCTCATAAAACATCCTCAAACATAACAAAGAGAAAATAATAATGGGACAAATAAAGTGCTACTGACAAATCCAAACTTGGGCTGTCAACACATTCAAGCACTTTAAAGGTCAATCTAGCCAAACTGGCAAAGGCTAGGTGAAAGTTTACATAAGTTCAAATTCAAGTTTATTTAGGAGCAATCACTCTTGTAGCCACCTAAGTTTGAAAAACACACACCAAAAAACAGAGTAGCAAACATTCCAAGGAAGAGTTGGGAAAAGTAGGGCCTACACAGAGACAAGGATATGAAGATTCAGGTGTGCAACCCCAATTTGAGCCTCACTGATGCCAGGTATTTGCCAAGTCTGACACTGCTACCATGCTCACTGAAATGAAGACACATCTCTATATCTGCTCAACATCCTGGACCCAAACCTCAGGCCTCACAATCATCCACAAGTCAGACCCTATGAAATTACTGTCCCTGTCACCAATAATTGAAGCAGTTACTCATATATCCATAACCAGAGTATTGAATGGATGGGTAGCAAAGCTTATGATTCCACTCTCTCTTCTCTATGGCTTTTATGAGAGATGACTGCATGGTTTATCTGTGTATACTTGATGACAATAAGTTCTCCATTAAAGTGGTAGCCTATTCCACTGATGAACTACTCCTGCATGGGGAGATAGCATTTTTAATTTTAAAATTTTTCTTTTTAAAAATGTATTTTATTGATTTTTTTTACAGAGAGGAAGGGTGAGGGATAGAGAGCTAGAAATATCGATGAGAGATAAAAATCGACCAGTTGCCAGCAACTAAAGTACATGCCCTTGACCAGAATCAAACATGAGACCTTTGAGTACACAGGTTGATGCTCTATCCACTGAGCCAAACCAGTTTTGGTGCATTTTTAATTTTTTAAAAATAAATTATTGGAGTGACATTGGTTAATAAGATTAATCTCAAAGGCAAGAGAAATAAGGGAAAAATTAAACAAATGAGGTGGCATTTTCTTACATGTTGCATCAAAAGCAGCCTCTCCAGACCTACTATTAACCCTTTGATTCCAAACCACCCTAAAGAAAAGAGAGGCAAAAGGAGAAAAAGAGGAGAGAAGAGAAGAGATTAAATATGAATTAACCTTAGATTTTGCAATAGAGCTACCATAGAGTGAGTGGCCAGATTAGTATAATCTCTGAATGCATAATAATTTGGCCACTGTGTGTGTGTGTGTGTGTGTGTGTGTGTGTGTGTGTGTGTGTATTAGAGGCCCAGTGCATGAATTTGTGCATGGGTGGGGTCTGGCCATCCTGACCAGGACGAAGGGACATGGGCGGTTGGCCCGCCTGCCTGCTGGTCAAACTCCTTGTCAAGGGGACAATTTGCATATTAGCCCTTTATTATATAGGATATACACTGAGTGGCCAGATTATCATGCATTCAGAGATCAATGTATTTCAGCCCTTCAGACTAGGCAAACAATTACCTAACTACAACCCTGGGTCTCTAATTAAATAAGGCAACGGGGAAGGAAATTTTAAAAATAATGAAAAACCCAACATGTGAAATACAGTAGTCCTAATTATCCATAGGCAATCTATTTTAAGACCCCCCAGTAGATGCCTGAAACCACAGACAGTACTGAAGCCTATATGTATTATATTTTCCCCTACACATACATAACATTTCACAGCCTCTCTTTGTTATATCCAAGTTGCCAGGATCACTAATCTTGCAATTTGGAGCAGCCATTATTAAGTAAAATAAGAGTTACTTGAACACAAGCGCTGAGATACCACCACAGTTGATCTTTTAACCTAGACAGCTACTAAGTGACCAGTAGGAAGAAGCATATACAGTGAGGAGATGCTGGACAAAGGGATGATTCATGTCTGGGGTGAGCCAGAGCACGACAGCATACGATTTTATCACACAGCTCAGAATGACACACAATTTAAAAATAGGAATTGTTTATTTCTGGACTTTTTCATTTGATATTTTCAGACCACAATTGATGGTGGGTAACTAAAACCCCTGAAAGTGAAACCACAGAAAAGAGGAGACTGTTGTAGAGGCTGTATTATAGTGGGGGTCGGGGGCTCAGTATTTTGGGGTAAAACTTCCGTTGATTCATCTCTTAAATGTTTGCACTCTCCTGGCTACCAGCCTCCTCCATTCCCTCATTCTATCGGGCACTGTGCTTGATAGCCTCAGAGCTCCAGCCCGGAATTAAAAGAGAGGGGACACAAGCGAACTAAACAGATGGAGGAAAAGGTAGGCTTGCAGGTAAAAGTACTATTTCAATTTATAACCCCAAACCTGAAACTCTTGTCTCAAGCTTTTGGGATGTGGTCTACAGCACCAGAGTATATTTTTAGGCCATTTCTACTAGATCTGACACAAGACATACATGGTCCCACTAGAACCCGAGTGTGGGCCAATGAGACAATATTTGGAGATAGAGACACAGAATCGCTCAAGTGTAAGGGCTTGGTGACTCTTAATTCTCTCTGCATGGATGCCTCCTTTCCACCTACCCACTCCTAAAAGTGAAGTAAAAAAGTTAAAAGTGTTCACAGCCCATCTCTGCAAAATTTCTAAAGCCCTTCTTGCCCTTGGGGACCCAATACCCACACCTGCTTACAGGGTGGGGGCTGCAAAGTTCTTCTAATTAAGGTGGTGCAAAGTACACCATGCAGTCCCCTGGGGTCCTTTTAAAGAAGTGAAACCTTCTGGTATGGCAGAAACTTTTTTCTGTGTCCTTCAGCTCTGATAAGTATGTATTAAACCAAAGTAATTGGGGTGATGTCCAAGGTAGCAGAAGCCACTGATTTCCTGTCACCTGGTATCTATCAGCAATCCTAGGTCTGGTCTATCTCACTCACCTCTGAGCACTTGAGAAAGTAGCAGTCAAGTGAACTCAGCAGCAAGCGTCAACATCAACCCTTGAGCTCTAAGGTCTTGGAGACTCAGGTAAGGAATCAATTTACTTTGTTTCAACGACTAAAAGGGAGTGATGGGGGGAAGGTATAGGTTAGTTTTGGAGACTGGAGATTTTTGGCTTGAATTCTAGGGCTTTCCTGGTCAGGTTTTCTGATAGTGACATGATTTGAGGAGGGGTAATATGAAAGCCTGCTGCCCACCCACTCTTAATATTTTCCTCCCTCCCTCCCTTCCTCCCTCCCTCCCTTCCTCTTTCCCTTCCTCCCTCCCTCCCTCTCTCTTTCTCTCCATCCCTCTTTTTCTCAATTCTGGCAGATCAATTTTGAGTCACATTGCAGCATGTAGATTAAAACACAATTGCCAACCTGCTGGGCACTCTACCACTTACAAGCCACATAACCTCAGGCCAAGTCAGTAAGCCTCTGTGTTCTCAGTTTCCTCTTCTATAATAAAATTGTGGCAATAGTAACACCAATTGCATTATAAAGATGAAATGAGCTAAAATCCTGAAGCTCTTAGAACCAGTTGTGTGGTACGAAACAAGAAAGTAACCAGTTGTGGCTATAATAAAAATAGCTCTATTCTCCTTACTTTAATTTTTTCCCCCTTCAAAAGATATCCAGTTAAATGGCAATATCCTTAGATGTTACTAAGCCTCACAGGCAAACATTTCTGGAGGGGCTTGGCGGACACCAAAATGAACCTCAAATCCATCACAAAAGCTTAGAGTAAAATTGGGCGCTGGAGATGAGAGTCAGTTCTACTGAAGGGGGACAAAAATAAAATTTAACCATGCCATATCTATTTTCTAAAAACAGTATATAATGTCCCTCCTTTCCCTGTGTCCCATAAGATAGCTCGATCTCACTGATCAGATCGCCTTTTTGTCCAATGTCCTGTGCATTTTGCAAACCTGCTCTGAAGAGGCAGTTCAGTTTAATGTTCATTCTAACGTTTACTGACTCCAGAGTATGGAGAAAATGAGTTCTCTGTGTAATCCCACAGTAGGAAATTTCCTTGCAGGACTTATACCCCACTAGGGAAGCTACAATATGATATAGAAAGAAAATAATAAGAAATGCAAATAGCTGTGACTTTGAAAGAGAAGTTGTTGCCATCGGTGAGAAAAGCAGGAACAACCTCGGGTCATGGGGAATTTGACGGAAAATGCAGGGGCAGGAGGAGCATTCCACAGAGGAGAGGATTGAGAGGAGAAAGCAAGAGGCTTGTCCAGACCAGTGGCTCTGGCTCCGGTGGCGAACAGTGGGGAACAATGGGATGGAGCGTAGGAAGTTAGGTAGAGCTGAACTGTGAAGGGATTCTTCACAGGCAATGACTGATTGGAGAGAGAGTTCAAGCTCAGGAAGAGCATGACCTAAGTAGTAATTTAGGGCATTGGATCACAGGATAACATTTCTGGAGTGGGGAGGTGGACACCAAAATGAGCCCCAAATCCTGCTTCAAATCCATCACAGAAAGAGGGAGATTTGGCTTAGTGGATACAGCATCAGCCCGTGGACCAAAGGGTCCCAGGTTCGATCCTCCCAGGCCTGGGCCTTGGTCAGGCTCATGCAAGAGGCGACCAACCGATGTGCTTCTCTCACATCAATGTTTCTCTCTGTCTAAAAATCAATGGAAAAATATCCTCAGGTGAGGATTAACAAAAACAAGAAGAAGAAGAAGAAGAAGAAGAAGAAGAAGAAGAAGAAGAAGAAGAAGAAGAAGAAGAAGAAGCAGCGAGTGTGCATTAGAAAAGAGAAAGATTGAAGGCAGAAAAGCAAGATTTTTGTGCTTAAACCAAGAGAGGAAATGAGAATTGAATGCATGAGGTGATAGTGGAAGTATAAAAAGGTTCACCTGCAAGATAAGGTACATTACGGAGGCCCATACAGAGTGAATGTGGGAGACAAAGGAGCCAAGTGACAGATGGCTCCAACATTTTATGCCTGGGTGACAGAGGAAACAGAAATAAAGAAACCTGAGGTATGAGGCCTGAGGAAAGGCTGGGAACTCTGCAGCACAGTCCCTAAAGAGAACAGCTCCAGTCGAGTGACTCCCCTACAACTGGCTGTGAAGCATTGAGTGAGGGGGTGAAGAGGAAGTGGAGAAAGACAGTGGAACCATAAGGTTTTAAGAAGCTTTGGGTAAAGGACCGGGGCACTGGGCAGTGTCAGGGACACTGCTATATGAAAGAAAGGGCTTTGGGATTGGGGAACACTGAGGCACACTTTAATATTTAAAAAAGGTCTGGTGATTACAATTTTCTTTCTTTTTTTTACAGTTTATTTTTATATTTTTATCGATTATAGTATCACATAATTGTCCTCATCCCCCCATTCCCATCCCAAACCTCTCCTTACATATGCCCCCATCTCCCTGTTGTCCATGGCCACTGGCTAGGCCCATATGCATGCGCACAAGTCCTTTGGTTGATCTCTTCCCCATACCCCCACCCTGCCCTGCTTTCCCTCCGAGGTTTGAGAGTCTGATCGCTGCTTCTCTTTCTCTGGGTCTGTTTTTGTTCATCAGTTTATGTTGTTCATTATTTCCTCTAGATGTGTGAGATCATGTGATCCAAGAAATACCCTTGTAAGAACCTAAACTGTGACAAGCCATAATGGTTATGCTGAGAGGCAAATGAATCAGTCTGTAGTGAGACTCAAAAGAACTTGGCCAACAGTTCTTTTGAGTCCCAATTTCAATGTCAAATAGTTCCTTATGTGTACATGTTAGCCATGCTATTTCAGATCTGGTTGGTGGGCAAATGGTGGTGATGCAGGTCCAACTGTCTTTGGTTTGATCCTGGGCATTCTTCAGTAACACGCAGCTACTGTCTACTTGTACGGTGAGGCATCGTCAGCATCTTCCATTTCTGAATTGTGTCTCTTCTGTCTTCATGGTTGGAGCACTTCTGTCTATTCCTACAATTTTCTTTAAAAATTAAATATTTTATAAATTGCAAAGGATCTCATATTCTCAAAACAATACTTTGAATCAAGAGATCACAAAATTAGCAAGCAACAGAGCTGGAACTAGCTCCTGCTACATGGCATTAAGAACAGTGAGAATGATGATGCAACAACTGACTTCTTGAAGGACTAAAATCTTGGTGAAGGGATATGAGCTGAGATGCACAGGCAGAGGGAAAAAAAGAAAGAACATTCTTCCTAAGAGATAAGTACAAAGGAGGCCACAAAGGATAAAAATGCAAAAGTATTTTGAGTGGCAAAGGAGGAAGTTGAGGTAACAAAGGGGGAAGTTGAGGTAACAAAAGCTTTGAACTTCTCAGTAAATGATGGAATTATTGGACCTAAAAATCATAACTCAAACCAAAAGCCATGAGAACTGTGAGTTCCCCTTCAGTGGGTGGAGAGAAATAGTGGTGTCTTTTAAAAATCAAAAGAGATTTACCATAAAATGGGGCAGTGTCTAGTAAATTGAGTCTTTATTTTAATATAGCTTAGTGAAAATAAGGTCCTATTATTACCATATTTTGACCAATGTGGTCAGTAACCCAAATTGCTTATGAGTTATTAATGTACCAATGAGTCTTTGGGTATAGCTATGTAGGGCACAGTGTAAGTAATTATGAACAATTTTTTTAATAGTACAAAGCTTTAGGAATCTAAAAATTGTTCACAAATCCATGCACTGGGCCTCTAGTACAATATAATAAATATAATAAATATAATAAATATAATAAATATAATTAATATAATAAATATAATATAATATAATTAATATAATCACATACTTAAGTATATATACATGAAAGAATATTTGCCTAAGAAATGAAGGAGCATTTAGAAACAGGTATGCTTTTGTTTATCTATTGCCATTTTTATCTTAATATTTTTTAAAGCTTTGTAGAAATTTACATAGCAAGACATTATTTTAATAGAGAAAATATATTTTCCCTAATCGTCATTACTGCCATTAGCCACTGTAGACATAGCCTGTGTAGAACTTACTTACATAAATGGTTTATCTCACCAATAATACAGACACAAGTTTAGGCCATTGAAAAAATATGGGGAGATTAAAAACAACAGAAGCCCAATCATTTAGATAACTGATGACTTTTGCTCTTTAAGTCATCCTCACTAAAATGAGCCCTCTGGAGGGGAGGGTGGTGCCTACCAGCTCACTCCATACTGTCAGGGGAAAATTAACTTCTCTGCACCTCTATTTCTATGTCTGCAAAAAGACAAAATGCCTACTTAGTAAGGAAGGTGTTGGGAGAGTTGGAACTAGATGCATATACACTATTCCTGGCTCATAGTAGGTGCTCAGTGAATAACTGTATGTGGTCTAGCTTGCTGTGTGGTAGAGAGAGCACCCGTTTCAGGGCCATGATGACTACCTTCTGGTTTGGCTTGGTCAACCGGGTGACCAAGGCATGTCCCTTCCCTGGGCCACCATTTCCTCATTTGTCAAATGAACAGGATGGTTTCCGAGATTCCCCCTGAGTAGCTTTAAATCCTGCCTGGTGACCAGAATCCATTTGTAAACTCCACAGTGGGCTACATTGACATATTCCTTTTGGTTGGTACAAAGCAGAACCCCAAGACTACACCACATATGATAATCTAAAGTTTGAGCAAAATCAAGTGCAAAGCATTCAGTCAAATCCTCCTCTCTTCCCTTCAGCTCAGACACATATTCTTCCTTCAATTGATTTGTAATCACCCAATTTGAAGGAGAAGGAAGGGGTTCATTAGTAAAATAGACTGAATTCTTATTCCCTACAGGGGACAAATCAGTCCGGCACCATAGGTACCTCATTATAGAGGTTTAAGTCCACATTTTAAATCTTTATTAGTCATGAAACTTTGAACAGTTACCTATCTTTTCTATGCCCTTGCTACCTTCTGTACAAAGTAGAGACAACGACTTATCCCTAATCTACTCTGTGAGGCTCAAATGAGATGCCAGATGTGAAATCTCTTTGTCACTGTAAAGTGGGCACAAAGGTGAGACACATCCAATTATCTGTGTCATGGCATACCTGTAGTTGTCTGCTCTGTGTGACTTCAGTAAGATAAGCAAGATGTACAGACAGTCTTGGTCTGCAAGTCTCCTACACAACTTGCAGTCAATAAAGACAAGAACAAAGATGTGTCCCAAAAGAGAGATTTCCAGGATCCAGGGGAGACCAAATAGAATTCATGTAAGAAATTGACATAAACAGATGAATATCAGAAGGAAGGCCCAGGAAAAGAGGGCTGAGCTGTCTTGAAGTATTAGAGCTGGGTAGGACCCGGGTAATAATCACTGTCTAACCTCAGAAATGAATTCTAAGAACAGCTAGCATTTACTACTTTCTCGCTATGTACTAGGTACTTTCACATGTTAACGTCTCACAAATGTCCGTGAAAGGGGTATGGTACTCATTTTTTCAGATAGAAACAAGATAAACTAATGCTCAAAAGGTAATAATGCTAAAAACAAGAACAGCAACAAAACAACTAATAATTATTCAGACATAGGTACCTTACATACATTTATTTCTTCAATCATGTTTAGTAAGAAACTACTGAAAGACTAGATAAGAGAGAACAAGGTTTCTGCTTTGATGGAATTTATAAACAAGCAAGCAAATATAATGGGGTATTGAGGGAGAGGATAACTAGCAGGTTGAATCATTGATTTAGGGTTCAGGGAAGGCTTCTCTGAGAATCTGACATTTGAGCTACACCTGAGTAAAAAAGACACCGGCCATCCACAGACCATCCATCAGTTTATTTAAACCTTACAGCAACCCTATGAGAAAAGAATTATCTTTCATAACAAGAGTTCAACTTGAGGCCCAGAGACTTTTTAAAAGTTTGTCCAAGGTTCACAGTAAAAAGAAGAATCATGATTTAAACCTAGGCAATCTGAATCAGGAGGCCATGGTCTTACATACAACCTTAGAGAGCCTCCTTGAAGTGATAAACTCAGGATCACAGAGTTAGTGGTAGAGGACAGACTAGAACCAGCCCTTCCTGACTATAAGGACAGACATTATCATATTCTGTCATGATGACTGTGCTCCATCACAATGGACAAAAGCAAATAAGCAAAGGAATAAAGGCAAGTTCATACAAAAAATGCATTTTCCAATATTAAAGCATAAAAAAAGCATCCAGGGCTGAGAGACAAACAGAACATGCAGATATATGAGCATGGTGTTCTCAAAAAAGATAAATTATACCCCAAACATAGTTGTCAAGAATACTGGCAGCAAACCCTGGGCCCATATGTCCTTGCCTGCGATGCCCCCTCCGAATCCAGTAGGACTTGTTTCAGGTCCAAAGTCACAAGAAAGAGGCTATGTTTACCCTCAAAGACACCTATGGGGAAAAAACACTGAAAAAAAAGTATTCAGGTTGAATGACACAAGATAAAAGACTACTGAAATCCTGCTCTCTCTCTTCTCATTTTATTATTTGTTTTATTTTTAGGGTTTTTGAGGGTGAAATGACAACGCCCAGAAATTCAATGAGTGGAGCTTTCCCAGCAGATCCTATGAAAGGCCCTATTGCCATGCAACCTGTTAAGAAAACCATTCCCAGGAAGGGATCTCCTGTGGTTGGCCCCACACAAAGCTTCTTCATGAGGGAATCCAAGGCCTTGGGGGTGAGTCAGTTACCCTCCACTCCATAGCCTAGGGATTTTCTGGCTTACAGAAGTTGATGCTATAGAGCAGGTACAGGACTCAATCCAATCTGAAGGTATCTGATCCAACCTGAGGTGTTCTTTATGGCTGCAACGGTGGGTCAAATCAGATATGTACAGAGAACTTATCCCAGTGATCTTTTGATGTTGAGGCTTATATATGACATCCCAGTTCGTCGCCAGCATCCTAGGCATATCTGCCTTGGAAATGACCCATCTTCTTCACCCAGGTGGTAAAGAAAATTAATCCACACAAGTCATATGTGGATTGGCATCTTCACCACTTCTTTTAGGCATTTCACACAGGCCCAAGCCAGTTTTACCTTTGCTTTCTGACTTGAAGATGATTCAAATTCACTCAATACTGCCCCTATTTTCTCCACAGGCTGTCCAGATTATGAATGGGCTCTTCCACATTGCTCTTGGTGGTCTCCTGATAATCCACCTGGAGGTCTATGTACCTATCTGTGTAACTGTGTGGTACCCTCTCTGGGGAGGCATTATGGTGAGTAAAAATCCACAACCATTTGGGGAGTGATGCAGACAAATTTGTTTTTTAAAAAAATACACAGGAATATACCAGATTAGTTCTGTGTTGAGGAAAGTTGAGTAGGAGATAGCTTGTCTGATTAAAGTAATTTGGTGGAAAGAAACTTGACTAAATTGAGTATGAATGACATTGTTGAGAGTTAGTCATCGTGCTTCATGTGAAGTCAGAGAAAGATATTCTACATGAATCTGCAAAGGGAAGGAAGAGTGTTCAAAGCATGACTTATCCAAAGTCAAGTTGGGTGGGCAGAGGAGCACTAGACATTTGGACTACATAGCATGGCATTTCAGAAAACAAAAGGGGGTAAGACCATCCCACTTCCAACTGGTCCTGCTTCCCTCTAATTCTGTTTAGTTACTATTGCACATGGTGAAATTAGTCCCATTCTAAATGAATCTTCCGGAGCTTATCAGGAGAGCAGCATACCTTATGGCTGTTTCATGCACATGTTTTTCAAGCTTGTAAGCCTGTCTGAGTGTGGTAGGGGGCAGTGGTATTTATATCGCCATTACTTTTTAATATTTGCTATGATAAAGATGAGCCCAAGATTTTCCGAACAAGGGGAGATAGATTAGAACAAGAATTTTCTCCATTTTTAACAGCTTGAACAGTAGAAAAAGAAAATGAGAAATAATCATCATCACTTCCTGTAGCAGCCAACTTTTTAATGGCGGTGCCTATGAAAATCAAGCCAAATATTTCCTACACTGATTCATTCTTCATTAACACTAGTCACGTAAATCATTGGGAACTACAAAGACCAATTATACAAAAAAAATTTTTAAATAAAAACAAAACTTTTATATCCACAGTTTGACTACTAATTGACATGGAAATGTGAATTCTGCCTCTTAGTGTGTTTTTAAATTATTATTATTTTTTTAACCCTCATCAGAGGAGCGAAGATACTTTTTTTTGCATTGATTTTTAGAGACAGTGGAAGGGAAGGAGTGGAGGAAAAAAAGAGAGAGAGAGAGAGAGAGAGAGAGAGAGAGAGAGAGAGAGAGAAACATCATTGTGACAGACACTATGATTGGTTGCTACTCACATGTACTGGAACTAGGGAGCAAGGAATAGACCTGAAACCCAGATACTTGCCCTTGACCTGGGATCAAACCCGAGACCCTCTGATGAGCAGGTCTACACTCTAACCATTGAGCAACACTGGCAGGGCATCTTTGGTTTTGTTATTTTCCTAGTCACAGCTCTTCAGTTAGTTGAATAAGAGGCATGGATTAAATATAGTTGAACTTGAATAAAGGGGAAATATGACCACTGAAAAATAAATGAATCAAATAAAAATAGCTAAGTAGATTAGTGAAAGTGGTTGAAAGCGTGGATAGCTTCTTTACATCCCAGTTCTCAGTGTTACAAAGTAATGACTCTCTCTGCTTCTCTTCCCCTCTGCCAATTCTCCCATCTCCACACCCTTCCCTACCTACCACTTCTCTTTTCACAGTACATCATTTCTGGATCACTCCTGGCAGCAGCCAAGACAAACTCCAGGAGAAGTTTGGCAAGTAACCATATATTTTTTTCCCTCCCACATATCAGAGGAATATTTGATTTCTCAGTTGAAAACAAAAACCTTAAAGACCTTTGAAATAACAATAGCGTTGAGTTCTCTGAACCCTAAAAAGCAAAAGATCCTCTACAATGCTATTGTGATTTTATTTAAGAAAAACTTGGAAATGAGATCTACCTGAAATGTATCCATGGAAACAATTTAAAAAAAATATGTTTTATTGATTTTTTTTACAGAGAGGAAGGGAGAGGAGGGATAGAGAGTTAGAAACATCGATGAGAGAGAAACATCCATCAGCTGCCTCTTACCCCTCCTCCCCCCCCCCACCGGGGATGTGCCCGCAACCAAGGTACATGCCCTTGACCGGAATTGAACCTGGGACCCTTGAGTCCGCAGGCCAATGCTCTATCCACTGAGCCAAACTGGCCTTGGCCATAGAAACAATTTAAAGGCAGATGAAGAGCATGCTTATGGTTTTATGCCTGATTAAATGCTGTGTGAGACTAACCAATTTCCTTAAAAGCTATGTCCTTTCTCTCGGGCCACCATTTAGGACAGCTATCTAATAAATGCTATGATTGACTCAAGTCCTAATTGACTTTGAGCTGTAATTTTGAGCTCAGTGTATCTCCATGCACCTCTGAGTTTTCACCTGTACATGGAGATAATAGTACTTATTACCATATGGCATTGCCATTAGGATGAAAGGGAGTTAGTATACAGGGAAGTGCTTCGGAGGCACTTCAACTCCGGAAGAGCTCCCATATTGTTATGGGTCAAGAGCTCACCAGCAGGTTTCCTCCCAATTTTTTTTTTTTTTTTTACACCTAGTAAGCTATTCCTGACTTGAGTCACTTCTTAAGTTAGTGAGGAGTTGAGTACATTGAAATGCTCTACTCCAGGGGTGGTCTGACAAACTGAGTTTGAGTGCCTGTGTCAGGTGGAAGAGAGGGGGGGGGACTGTTTATAAAGGTCACGTGGTTTCATTCTCCAAATACAGCCAGGCCTACTGACTTGCCACTTGTAGATTATAGTACTTGTCACATATATTTTCCTGTTTTGACCTTTTGTCGTCCTTGCAAGTTAGAACACTCCCACTGACATCCTCTTACCCGTGCTGCCAGCCGTCAGCCCTAAAGATGGCTGCCCGCAGTCCATGTCCGCAGGGAGAAGGTGGTGTTGTTAATCTTGCCCTTCACTTGGTGGCACAGATTCAGAGGGTCTGTCTGCTATTTTCCTATGTGTACCCACTTTTTTTTGATGGGAGAACCTTCCCCCCCCCCGCCTCTCTCTCTTCTACCTTCTTACACAGACAGATATGGTCTGAATACCTGTTGATTAAATACATACTAGGGCCGAAACCGGTTTGGCTCAGCGGTAGAGCGCCGGTCTGCAGGCTGAAGGGTCCCGGGTTCGATTCCGGTCAAGGGCATGTACCTTGGTTGTGAGCACATCCCCGGTAGGGGGTGTGCAAGAGGCAGCTGGTCAATGTTTCTCTCTCATGGATGTTTCTAGCTCTCTATTTCTCTCTCTTCCTCTCTGTAAAATATCAATAAAATATATATATTTTTAAAAATACATACTAGGATGATACCAATGGTAGTGAAAAGAAATGCAAGGGGACAATTTATAAGAATAGAAGATGATCCTACTTTTTTTTTCTGGATAAATTGATTGGATAGTGATGGCATAAAATGAGATGGGAAATACGGAGAAAGGCACAAAATTAAGAGATGAAGGTTTTTATTCTACAGTAACAGAAAACTGAAAACAACTGAGGGAGGTGTGGTGTAGGGTGACTTAGTAGTACCTCTGTGAGTCTGAGGAATGAGATCTGGAATACCTTCCTAGGTTAAATTCTCCAAATGGAAATCACACCCAATTAATGACTCTTCATGTTTTCTTTTCAGGTCCAAGGGAAAATGATAATGAATTCAATGAGCCTCTTTGCTGCCATTTCTGGGATAATTCTTTTGATCATGGATATATTTAATATTACAATTTCCCATTTTTTTAAAATGGAGAGTCTGAACTTTATTAAGGCTTCCGTGCCACATATTAACATACACAACTGTGAACCAGCTAACCCTACTGAGAAAAACTCTTTATATGTACAATATTGTTACAGAGTCCGAACCGTGTTCTTGGTAAGTGAGAAATATGATTCCTTTTCAGAGAGGAAGTGTGGCATTTTTATTATGAGCATCAACTCTAGATCCAGACTGTCAGCATCTGGTGTTTATTGCCTCATGCCTTTGGGCAAGAAGTTTTTTTAAAATATATTTTATTGATTTTTTACAGAGAGGAAGGGAGAGAGATAAGAGAGTCAGAAACATCAATGAGAGAGAGTCATCAATCAGCTGCCTCCTGCATGTCCCCCACCGGGGATGTGCCCGCAACCAAGGTACATGCCCTTGACTGGAATTGAACCTGGGACCCCTCAGTTCACAGACCCGACGCTCTATCCACTGAGCCAAACCAGTTTCGGCAATATATGCAAAACATTTAGAACAGTGTCTGGTACACAGAAAGTGCTATGCATATATTTATTTTAACATTAATATTGTTAATGGTATTTACATTTATCATCATCATTATTAAGATGAACATTGAAGAACTACCTAAGTTGTTATGAATAGCTTTTGCCTCACAGAGGTTTTTTGTTTTATTTTGTTTTTAAATATATTTTTATTGATTTCAGAGAGGAAGAGAGAGAGAGAGAGAGAGAGAGAGAGAAAGAGAAACATCAATGATGAAAGAGAATCATTGATTGGCTGCTTCCTGTATGCCTCCTACTGGGGGTCGAGCCCACAACCCGGGCATGTGCCCTTGACTAGAATCAAACCCAGGACCCTTCAGTTCCCAGGCTGACACTCTATCCACTGAGCCAAACCAGCTAACGCTGCCTCGAGGAGTTTTTAGTGTAGAGTTTAAAGGGGGAAAGTGCATATCCCAAATGTGAAGAGGTTTCCTTGGTGTGATACCACCTAAATAAAGCTGGATACAATTAATTTGTGACTCAGTAATTATTCTGTCCTACAAAGAATGGATTCTTCAACTATTACTCACTTTCTATCAGCAACATGGATTAACTATTTTTTTCTCTGTCATGAGTTGCTAAGGCTTAGGGTTACAAAAATACTGTAGTTCTTAAAGATAGTCATTATTCACCTAAATAATTTATTTTTTAATCACTTAATTTTAGTCAACAGTCATTTACTGAGCACTTACCCTATTCTTATGTTTTTTATTATTACATTTCATCCTCATTTTTTCATTGTTCTTCAGAGCCTTTTCGCAGTGATGCTGATCTTTGCCTTCTTCCAGAAACTTGTGACAGCTGGCACTGTTGAGAATGAATGGAAAAAACTTTGCTCCAGACCCAAAGCTGTAAGTAGTAGCCACTCTGTCCTCAACCTCCCTCTAGGAAAATCATGTCTTACAAAAAAAAAAATCCTTTATAGAGAATGTAATCCAATGAGACTTTGAGTTTGAGCCTGGGAGCATCATGAAAAATGGTCTTGGCATATTACTAGGAAGCAGAAAATACCAACAATGATAGAAAATGTCTTGAAACTTGAAATAAGTCTAAAGGTTAGATAGAGGAAACAGTTCTATAGTATATGCACCCTCCTTCTAACCTTGACTTCTGCTTGACTCAGGCATCCAACTTGATTCCATACGTCATGTGCAGATGGCTGAAGGTTGAATAAAGATAATAGTTCTTCCACTTGATTTCTCAGTATTCTCTTCTTCCACCCAACCACCTTTTTATCCATCTAATCCTTCTTCCAAAACATAGGTTCAAAGAAGCTCCACAATTGGGAAATATCTATTATTAACTGCTTCAGAACCATAGAATGTCAGATTTAATACAGAACTTAGGAATCAGCACTGATTATTTCATTTTGCAGATGAGAAAAGTAGGATTAGAGACCAAAAATTATTTTTCCAAAATTATCTCCAATAAAGGCAAATCAAAATGAAAATATGAATTCCTCTATTATTGCAATATTTTGTCCCAAATATTGGGTGATCATTCCTGGAAAGAGGGCAAAAACTGTTGGCATTGATAAATCTTGGTAAGTGATTGGGTAAGAATATGAGCACCTAGGAAACTAATCCTGGCATTTGAGGGACATGGGAAATATTAATAGCATAAAACAATGAGTTATTTGATAAATATTTGTAGAGATTATTGAGAAATATGCCAATGATAAAAGTCAAGAAAATTTTGTTGAATTTTGTGTTCTAGGATGTAGTTCTTCTCCTGTCAGCTGAAGAAAAAAAAGAAAAGGCAATTGAAATAAAAGAAGAGGTGGTAGAGTTGACTGAAATATCTGCCCAACCAAAAATTGAAGAAGACGTTGAAATTATTCCAGTCCAAGAAGAAGAAGAAGAAGAAGAAACAGAAGTAAACTTTCCAGAACCTCCCCAAGACCAGGAATCCTCACCAATAGAAGATGATAGTGTCCCTTAAACTTTTTTTTGTTTTTGTTTTCTGTTTTCTTTTTCTAAGCATTAGTGTTCATAGCTTCTAAGAGATATATTTCCCCCATTTCTTGAGACACTCTGCATGTATCTCCACATATCTCTCTGGTCTTTGCATGGAGTGACCACAGAGCATGTGCATTCTCTCTCTCTGAAAATATAGCTATTGTAGCAGATTGCATTATAATGTTTCTTGTGTGGAGCAGTTTTCTTACATTAAAAAAAAAGGCAGAATGTGATTTTTCACTAGCCTTTGCCTTGGATAAGTAGTAGCCACAGTAGTGTTTTAGTGGTTTTTTTGTTTGTTTTGTTTTTGTTTTCCATTTCTTCCCTTCTCAGCAGGAAGATTCTGCACCTGATGAAAAAGATAAATGACTGCTGTATACCATCCGTAAACTATCTCTAATTCCTACTACATCTATATTTTGGGTGTAGTCCCTTTGCACCACTGTTTTAAGGAAAGCAAAAATAATAATAATGAGGTGCAATAAGGAGCCTATTCCATCTATCTTTCTATGGGGCTCACATTGACACACACTGAGCCTCCATAGCCCTTCATAGAGGCTCTGAGAGACCAACACCCAATTATTATTTTTTTTTTGTACAAACAGCACAACTTATAAATGGCCATGTCTCTATCTGTCTTAACTTTCTCTAACCCCTTCTCTAGGCTCTTGGCTGCACTGTCTACCTACTTTTAGTCTTTAGGCAAGAGAAGAAAGAATGAAAGAATAATACCAAAAGTAGCCATATCTCAAATAATAACCAACATTTGTGTTTGTAGAATATTTTCTAGTCAACAAAATATTTTATCAAATAATTGCTTTGGATTATCCCTGATAAAAAAAAGAATTCCTATCCCCATTTTACAAATGATTCAAAAAGGATAAGTAATTTGTAAATAAGTAAAGGTAATTTACAGCTAGTAATTTTGAGGGCCTTTTTCATTACTAAATCTTCTTACTCAAATTCTGTAATGTTTGAAATAACCAAATTACCTACCAGTGCCCACATAAACTACTAGAGTTAAGTCAAAAGTTTTTTTTTTTTTTTTTTTTTTTTTTTTTTTTTTTTTTTTTTATCAAGCACATACTCTCTGACCAGCACGAAACAGGTGTTAAGAGAGACACAAAAGAGTCAGAAATCAAATTTTACCATGTGGGGATAAAAAGACTTAGACATTCACAACCTTTTCACAATTACTTACATCATTGATGTATAATTGTTTGTTAGATTACATAATGTAGACACTGAGTTATCAATGTTACCGACTAAGTGCTATAGACATTGAGAGAAAGAAGATCATGCTGAAAAATTATACAAATAGTTACAATGCCTAATCTCAGGTAACAGCTGTCGTACTTACTGATTCTTGTTCATATTCAGACAAACTGGTACCCTATGAAGAAAGAATCTTAACCTAGGAAGGTCACTGTCATCTATCAACTACATTTGAGCATTTGCTACATGTTGAGTGCGGTCAGATTCCGGCAAGTGTGTAATTTCCACTCCTTGAAATATTTCCATTTTTTTAGGGGCCACCAATGGAAGATATTTCTTCTGATTAGAAAGAAAAAGGGGTAAAGTCCTCTATGTAAAGTCCTCAGAATTAGCTTTAAATAAATAAAACTATATTTGTATTCTTATCTGCAATAGATGATTCCAACATGGTATTTCTCCAAGTCTTCTTTATTCCTGTAACATCAGACCATGTGAGGCTCCTAAAGCCTTAAATTCATATTCACACAAACCTAATCTGAGTGTGAATTGTGAAGTATCAGAATATTGACTATTAATGTCAGTATATTCTTACATATACACTTGCCCAAGGAAAATTTTCGTGGGGCAGGGCATTAATAATGTGTTCCTCACTCTCAGCACTCTAGAATTTGACTGAATTATATGGCAGGCACTCTTGCATTGAACTAGGGGAAAGGGAAGAGGGCATGGCAATGCTAGACTCAATGAAAAATAAAGAGAGAAAGAGAGAAGAGAGAGAGAGAGAGAGAGAGAGAGAGAGAGATTAAAAAAAAACACACAATCTCTTATTTCTTATTTCCTCCACTTCTGAAATACATATGAGGTTCCCCTTCCAAATCTATGGTTACTTTAAAAATTTATTTTATTCATTCTATGATCTCAAGTAATTAGTTTTACCTACCTCAGATAACCACTTAAATCTGAGACACTGTTAATGTCTATTAAAGAAGAATGAATATCCTTGCTATGATCTTCTCCCCAATTATCCATAGGGCAATTTTTTCATTATAGCGTGACTGACCACCCCAGTTTGTTCAAGACTGAGGGGTTTCCTGGGATGCAGCACTTTCAGTGATAAAACCCCGATAGTTCAAGGCAAATCAGGGTGATTGATCACCCTCATTCATAGTAATACAGAATTTTACCACCTATAATCACTGTATAATATAATTTGTTTTTATACTCAGTGTTTTCATAAATATTTCCTTATAAAATATGATTTTCATAAGTATAATTTTTAGTTGCAATTTAGCCCTCCATTAAATCAAGATTGAATTCACCATTCTTCTATAATTGGTTACTTAGGGTATTTCCAAATTTTCTTTTTTCTCTCTATTTTTTTGCAAATCACTTTTGGAGCTGCAGAAACCTTGAGAAAAAATGTATTTCCTCTTCTCGTTATTCAAAATGTGGCTTAACACTTCAAGCCTTGTCAAAGTCTGTCAGATGCCTAAACCTAAGACCTAAAACTATAGAATTCTTAAAAGAAAACATGGTGTAAAGTTTGAAGTCTTGGATCAGGCAATGATGTTTTAGATATGACACCAAAATCATAAGCAAAGAAAGACTAAAAATAAAAGGGTGATATTTTAGAGATATTTTGGACTTAATGGATGTAAAGGACTTTATAATATTTAAAGAAGGAAAAAGAAAGAAATCAAAGATATCTCTCAGTTTTGAGTTTGGAAAATGGGGAGTGGAGCAGAAAAGGAAGCTGGGCAAGGAGGATCATGGGAACTGGATCATGAGCTTAGATACTTTTACACAATGGATTTAAGATTCATTATGATGTGTATTGCAGATCTCTGGAAATGACAGTTTGACTATCAGATTAGAGAACAGGATTGAAAATATAATTGCATGAAGTATTCACCTAAAATTGATAGTTATGGGAATGAATGACAACAGCTAGGGGAAGATGACATTTTGTAAGGAATGACCTCATTTACTTGTCCGAGAAAGTGATGTTAGTTCAGATGAAATTGAGGATGTCTAATAAAGTAGGAGAGGGATTTAGAGGGTGGTCTGTCTTCAAAGCTAAAGAAGATTAGTGTGTCAAAGGGCAAGGAAGCAGGCAAGCAGTGTTGTTAAGAAATGTGAGTCCAAAGAATGAGAGCCCAGAAGAGGTCATTGGATTGAGCAATTAGGAGTAGCTGGCAGCATTAAGGGAAACAATTTTAGAAAATTACTAAAGCTAAAAGACAGACTGCAATTCAATGAAAAATAAATGTGACATGAAAGTGTTTGCGTTATGAAAACAGACTCTGCTTTGGGGCTGTCTACCCAATCTACCCAATAAAAGAGTAACATGCTAATTCACTGTACCTTTGAAACACCCACCAGCCAATCAGGAGTGAGTATGCAAATTAACCCAAACAAAGACAGCTGATTAATTTGCACATACAGGTGCCCAGTGGCTGGGGGTGGGGTGTACGCTTGGGGCACAGGCTTTCCGCACCACCCCAACTGCTCTGGGCCTCTGGGCAGCGTGGGAAGGCAGAAAGGTTGCTCCAGCCAGAGTGAAGGCAGTGCCGGCAGCCAGGGGAAGGAAGGCCCATTCTTGCATGAATCTTTGTGCATCGGGCCTCTGGTTTGGTCATAAAAGGAAAGAGAGATGACTCAGTGGTTTGAGTGAGAAGCAGAACACAAAATTAGCTAGCATGGTGGGTAGTCTAAAACCTGCTGGCACAAATAGTTGCAAGGCTACATTCATGTAAGAAATCCAAATATGTAGTGTGCACCTTCCTTGGCTTGGTACTGTTCTGAGTGATGAGTATACAGGGTCGGGCAAAAGTAGACTTAACAGTTGTGAGCATACAAAAGCTTATTCTTGGTTAGTTATTGCATTATTTGTCACACAAACAACTGTAAACCCACTTTTGCCCCACTCTGTATAACAGAGTGAACAACACAGACAAAACTCCCTGCCTTTGTTTACATCATTTAGATGCATCAATTTGCTGTCACCCGTCAAGAGGATGTTGCAAAGTTTGGCCACTCTCGTTCCCTGGAGTGCTGGGGTTGGTTGTATCACTTCCAACTTACTGACGTTCTAACAACTCACTGACAACTGTGTGTGAGTTTGACAATGTTCTTGATCTTATAACCAATATTTTCCCAGCTTTGACAGGAACAGCCACCACAGCCTATACTAGAGAAACAAATCTGTGGGCTGCAGCATCAATGACGAGAGCGATATTACTCTAGGAACCAGATGGGATGAAGCCACAGAGAAGGGGCTGGTCCCAAAGTGGCAAGAAGCTCTCACTGTGTCAATAACTCTGACACCATTTTACACCAGCTTCAGTAAAAGAGCTGCCCAGAGATCTATTCACAACGCTATGTGCTTTTTTACCTTTACAGGAAATGAAACTTGTATAAGTTATGCTTTTGCATTGTGCAGGAAACAGCTGCAGTGAATCTAAGCTTATGACAGGAACAATCCAAGTCAGAAGTTGGTAGAAAACTTTATTAAAAGTTATACAAATGCACATACATTTTTTTTTTCATTTAAGTAAACTTGAATTGGGTTGCTTGTCAAAATAGCAAGCCGAGCTGCATCCAGGATGTATCGTTTGCAGACCTTTTGTTTGCCAATGTGGATGGCAACAGATTGTTTTAAACGCTTTCTTTTTCCTAAGCCCTCTTGAAATTTTTACTTTTAGGAAATTTTCGAGATAGACAGATTTGGAAACGGGGGAATGCAAGGAGTAGATTTAAGCTGAAATGAGTTTTACGCGGGCATTAGTATTAAAAGAAGCTAAGATATATGACATTTTTTTTATTCCGTTGGTTTTCAGTTATAACTGTACACTGGAACCCCCCGGGGAGTTTTTAATCACTCCTGACTCTTGAGTGCCAGTCCAGAGATTCTACCAATTGTCCTGGTTTCAGCGTGGGCATAAAAAATTTTTTTTTAAACTTCTCACAGTGATTCTAATATGCATCAGTTTAAGGACCACTATTCTAAATCCCTTCTATGAAATCTAAATACTTAAGAAACATTAATGTAAATAACTATTATCACTTTAAATAGATTCTGAAATATTACTTTTGAATTGTAAAGACAACATTTCAGAATTTGGAAAAAAAAAACAACAGGAAAAACCAACAACACAAAACAGGCCCTTTCTGACCACCCAGTTTCACCTTGGTCTTTAGACACTGCCCCTCACACCCCCTTCATCCGAATTCTCTGCCAGGCACTCACTTGTCACAGTCTGGTGTTCCTATCATTTATTTATTTGTTTCTCTCAGACTATCCCAGAGAGAGAGAGTAAAAGTGTAATCACCCCAAACATGCATGAGATTTTAGAAAGGCAAAGATTAACCGTGGAGGCCATCTGGTGGTAAAAATCTGTCACCATCCTATCACAATGGCTTTGGCTTGCTTCTGGGGACCACGCTTGCCACCAGAGGCTGCTAGTCAAGCTCAGATGCCACACAGTTTCCAAGCCATTGTCAGGCTTCGTCTCTTTCTAAACATCGTTTTAACCACTGTCTGCATCAAATAGAAAACTGATGCCAGCTTATAATCTGAAAGGTAAACTCACCTCAGCCAGTGGATGAAAAAGTCATTCTGGTGTCTCCTTAAATATGCCATTCACCAACTTCCTTATTTGGCTACTTTAAAAAAAAAAGTGAGTCATGGCCTCAGCTGCTCGCCTTTTCATTATCTCCACCTTCGAATCTAAAAAGTGCATTCGTGGCAATATTTGAGGGCAGAAAACGCTACCGGTGAGGTGGGTCGCTTGGCCACAGATGTGGGTACAAAAAGTGCATCAGAAGGGCCAATGTCTGAGATGAACGTTTGGAAGAGCCGCTTCTAGAGATCCCCAAGTGGTGGTTGGCCCCGAGGTCAGAATGCCTGGCCCAGCAGGCCCCAGTGAGTCTGCGCACGAGCTCGCCCGCCCCGCCCGGCAGGAGTGAGCACGCAGGCGCCCAAGGCCCGCCCGCCCGCCGTTGGAGTGAGGAGCCTGCGGGCCATCCGGTCCTGGGCTCCTTGCTACCTAAGTGATGACCTCTGGGAAGGGTCTGGCAGCCTGGCTCTGAGGGCGCCACGAGCTGAGACCTGCCTCTTAAGCCAGGACCGCGCAGAGAACACCTTATAGCCTGGACCTGAGAGGGAGACACTCAATCTGTGGGACCTTGAACAAGTAAAATGAGGGGTAATGATGTCGTTTTGCTTAAGGGATTTCTTAAATGTTAAAAACCATAGCGGGGCATTAGAGACAGAATTCGGTGCTACACTCCCTAATCCCCCCCCCCTCACTCACACCCCCAAGAGCTTGGGCTCCCCCAGTCTGAAACTGGGCTGCAGCCCAGGACTGGCTCTGAACCATACAGAGATGAATTCCTCGACTTCCGGGAGCTCACACTAACTTGGGAGCAAAGAGTTAGATGAACACTGTGATAGGAGGCTAGCAGGTTCAGAAGGTTTGGGGACCAGGAGAGGAGGCTACCCTTCCCAAAGAAGGACACTCGTCCGAGCTGTTGAGGGCTGAAACCGAGGGGGTGGCCAGGTGGAGGCTGAGAAGGTGGGCAGGGAGCAATTCGTGAAGGGCTTCATATGCCCCCTCTGAAGAACTTGAAGACAGTGATGTTGCATCGCTACTAACGATGGACGAGTGATTTCTAGACTTGTGCTCACTTATGACTATCCCGGAATTTGTACAGCAAGTTAAGAGGGTTGGCAATGAAGATTGGGGGCTTGTTCTGTAGAAATTACTAAACAATATATGATTAATTTCATTTATTTATACAAAATGGGGTACTTAACTGGGTTGTACAGTAACCAAGGTGGTGTTTTTGGTTGTTGCTCTAACCATCATTTATTCCAGGAATATCTTGTAGTTTTGGTTGTTGTTCTAACCATCATTTATTCCAGGAATATCTTGTAGTTTTTCTTAGTTTCCTCTTTTCATCAGTGAAGCTGAGGGTTTGTTTGGTTTTTAATTCTTAATTGTTGAAAGTTTTACATATGTCTCCTTCCCTCCACCCCTGACCTCTCACTGCCCACTCCGCTCCCACCCCAGCACTTGCCCCCAACCCCTATTGTCTATGTCCATTGGTCATGCCCATATGCATGGATAGAAGTCCTTTGGTTGATCTCTTATTATCTCCCTTCCCACTCTTCCCTGCCTTCTCTCTGAGGTTTGACAGCCTGTTAGATGCTTTTATGTCTCTGGATCTATTTTTGTTCATCCATTTATGTTGTTCATTATATTTCACAAATGAATGAGATCATATTAAGCTGAGGGTTTTAAAAACAAACATAAACACACACACCACACACGTGCACGCACACATCCTTCTTTTTCTTAGTATTTTAACGACCACCTCATTTTTGGGTGGTTTTGGTGGGGGCCTGGTAGAGATTACAGATATAAAAGAAAGGGCTTATTATTTTCCTTTTACCTTAAAAGTGAAATAAATAAAAATCTAGATATGTCTTTCTCTCATTACTCTTTCCATGTAAAATTTATAACATACTGTTTTATCTGTTCTCTATCACTAGTTGTTGTGTCCTCACTTCGTTTTTCTTTTTGTCTCTATTCTTTATAGAATTAAGAAACATCAGAAAACCAGTTTTAGAAACTTAAGACTCATTAAAATAACCAGGCCATGAGTTTTTAAGGGTGCAGGGCATGAAAGGTCAATTAGTCAAACTCTCTCCTTTTTGGAAAGGATAAAGGTTTGAGTTTTAAGATCATCCACCAGATTATCACCTGGCTAAGAGGCATCACTCATGCTATTGACATGACATGTTAGAAAATGTAGAACAGTATAGTTTCTGATCCACAAGAGGATAAAAATCTCTTAAAAGGATGCAATTACTAGCCAGGTTTTTATTTTAATGTAAAGAAGATCTAAATACCAGGGAAAGATGCATGAATAAAGGTAGGTGGGGGGGGGGGGGAAGAGGGTAATGTGACAGGAAAAATGGTCTTGACCCTGGCCAGGTAGCTCAGTTGATTAGAGAGCTAAAAGCTTTGTTGTTAAAAGCTTTACAGAAAATGTTCTAACACTGTTTCCTAGTTGTTCTTTCTACTTTATCATCAGAGACACTGTTTACTACTCACAGAAAATATTTTAAATATACCAATATATTTTAGTCACATAGAGGCTTTCCAGTTGAGGAGACTTATTCAGAACAGGTAGATGCAAGTGGATGCCAATAAAAATGAAGACATGGAAAGAAAAGGTATTGCTTCTGAGTTTGGGCAGTGGTAGTTGCGAAACAATAAAGAAAGAATCAAACTGAAGTATTTTTTTTGAGCAAAGTATGTATGTGCATTTTTGTATTATTTTGTAGAAGTGTTCAAATAAAGATATCACCAAAGATTAGAGACACAATCATCCGGAAGAAATGCTGTTAATATGGCTCAACGTGCGTGTTCAAAAATCTCTCCAGCAAATACACTTGTGTTAGGGGTAAGTACAACTTCACTTTGACTATATTTGAGATCATGTACCACCTCAATTTAATAGGGAATACTCTTGTATCTGGAAAGGGTCAAATGTGGTTAAATTAAAAGGGTGAAAATTGTTTGTTTGATGTTGTGTTCTACAAATTTTGAATGATCCCATGCCCTTTCATTAACAAGTATTTGTTAGGTATAAATATACTGACTAAATTAACATATACAGAGTAATAGATAAAATACAAAACAGGAATAATAAAAGAAAGAGAGTGTGTGTGTACTTTTGTAACTGTGAGAGAGATCTATTGCTGATCCTTTTTAATTACTGAATTAATAGCAATGCAGAAGGATGATTATTCATCTGTCTCGTTAGCTATAAACGTAGAGTTTATCTAGCTCCCTTAATAAAAACACCAAAGAATTATGAAGATCATGTTCTTCCACATCTGAAGGGGAAAACGCTTTTCTACTGGACATGAACTTTTCCTTTGAATTTGACTACTGTGTAGAGCCACTGTCTAAGTCTCCTACTTGGCTACTGGTTCTTAACCTCTTTGGAGTCGTAGATCCCTTAGACACAGGAAGAAAGCCCTGAATCTTCTCAGACTCATGCACATACCATGATCCTTCACACTCATGTTTGTTTTCTGATGTGCATACACAAGAGATGATTTCTGGGTGCCTGCTCTGCACTGGGCACCATATTAGAGGCTGATAACAGCGGTGAGACAGCTGAAGCCTAGGCCCTTGAGGATTTTGTGATCTAGTAGAGGATTGTTTCCCAATACAATCCAAAGAACTTCTAAAAATAATGCCATTCTCCCATATTTGATGCAGAGGAAATCTTAAATTCTAGATCTTAATTCTCAACTAATTCTACAAAATGAAATAAGATTGTTACCCCCAAAAGTGGTCTTTCTATAAAGAAACAAAACACTACTTCTCTAAAATGTATTTTTTTTGTACCAGCCAATTGCATTTATGTGCTTCATAGAGTACTTGTTTTACAAAGAGCTGGAACTGTTAACATTAAACATTAAATTGCTTTCTATTAAAGTTTATATAAAATGAAAATAATATATCCTCTGAAATATTTAAAGAATCATTAAAAATGTGATTCGGAATATGAAATATTAGTTTACATATAAATTCAGAAACAAATTTACTGGGAGTTATTTACTGAGATTATAATTATATTCTTACAAATTAAAGTTGAGGAGCAGTTCTCCCCTAACCTAACCCATCCCTATTCAATAGAAAGACATTGTACAAGCAAATCTACTTTGGATATTCTTTGTATCTCTGTGTACCTCACCCTGGCATACTAGTGAAAAATCCATACTAAGTATGCCTTGAAGGAAAAGATGTATCAAACTTTTATAAGATTCAAAATGATTCATACTTTTATTTAATATGTGGATATCTGCATCCAACTAAGTTAGGAACCACATTTTCTCTCAAGTACCCTCAGTATTCTTCTCTCATGCCATTACTTGGAGATAGAGTAAATAGCCAGTAATAGAGTCATAATGTCAACTTTCTCATGGGAGGAATGGCCAGAGTTATTATACAACAATCTGTTTCTAAGTATGGCTGATTCCCATTTGGTTAACCTCAGTATTTCCTAGTTAGGCTTTCTTTTGGGGTGAACCAATCCAAGATATACATGGTGAGTGTAGAATTGCTATTTTACTTTTATCTTTTATAAAAGTGTTGAATGTTTCTTATAATAACAGTTATTGGAATTATGTTATAAGTTACATGATTTCAGAACTAATAGTATTTTCTTCTCACAGACTATCGAGATTTTGCTTGGCATCTTTCATATTCTCATGTGGTATTTCCTATTGATTTTGTATATGGGACAGATTCGAGGAGTCTTTGGGACATACGAACCTATAACGTACAGAGTAGGATGTACTTTATGGGGAATTTTTGTGAGTAGAATGCATTTATATAATTTAATAATTCAGAAAATAATGTGCATGCCACTAATAGAAGATAGGGAGCAGTTTCTAAATGAAGTTTTCAGGAGAATTATGTAATAAAATCTAAGACTGGTAGTTCATTACAAATAAAATTCTTTTTTTCAACAAATATTGTTTGAACACTATTAATTTACCAGCATTGTTATGAGAGATATGGATACAGAAGTAAATACACAATGACAATGATAGGTTTGATTGTCATTAGAGACAATGTGAAAGAGAAAGAATGTTAACCATAATATCCATTATCATCTATATGCACAAATTTTCTAAATTTGTCATTAACTGTACTCTCCTATGGTTTCTACATAGACTTCTGGAGTACGGCATACTGGAAACCAAGATAACAAAGAAATAGGAAAAGATAAAGTAAAATAAAGGCTAGCTAACTTTCAGAATTAACAATATGGAGGCCAGTAGTAAACCTTATAAGTAGATTCAATAGAATAGTGAGGCTAAAACCTGCCGGGAGTTGGTTTAGAAAATAATGGGAGATGAGGAGTTATTGACAGTAAACACAGACAAGACCTTTAAAGACTTCAATGTAAGGTGGTATAGTGAAAATTTGGGTCAAGAAAGGGTCTGCTAGTTTTAGCAAGTTGGAAGTATCATGTCTTTTATTGAAGGAACTAAACCAGAAGGGAAAATTTTTATGAGATAAATGGGAAGAGGGGTCATTAGAATCATGTACTTGTGTAAGGAAGCGATAATGAATTTTAGTACACAAATGGCTAAGAGCACGGACAGTTAATCTTTAGCAGTAGTTCTCAACTAGAGATTATTTTGCCCCTCAGAGGACATTTGGTAATGTCTGCAGACAATTTTGGTTTTCACAGCTGGGAGTATGCATCTTGTAGGAAGAGGCCACAGATGCTGATAAACATCCTACAATGCATACTACAGAGCCTACAGCAAAGGATTACCCATGTTTAATATACTTAGTGTCAAGGTAGATAATGGGAGAAAAAGGTAGAGAAACAGAGATAGAAAAAGCATTTTGATAAGTAAGTAGATGGGATGTTGGAAGGTTATAGAAGTTTTCTTCCAATGACTTCAAATATCTCATTGAATTAGAAAGCAAAATCATGAGCTGAAAGTGCAAAAGGAAGAGTGGATTGGTTGGTTGAGGAGAGAGGGCATGAAATAGTAATCTAGGAAAAGTGAGAGAGTGCATGTGTATTATGGAAAAGTAGATTGACTTTCATGCAGTAGTAATTCACTTAAGCTTATAGTGAGATGGATCAAGATGGTTGTATGTCTTTCTTAAGCCATGTTCGGCTGCACAGGTGCAGGCATGCACTAAGAAGAACTGAATTTAATCAGGATTGTGATGTTAGCATGCAACTGTTATTGAACAAGAAAGGAGCAAAGAGCTGAGAGTGCACATAAATGAGTGTTTGTAGAGGTTTACCATGGAACTCAAGATAGTGAAGGGGAAAATGTAACAGAGAGTTGAGGGGCTCAGACTATAGATCTCTATGGGGCAAAGGATTGTTAGAATTCTAATTCTACAGTGCATGAGCTAAAAAGATAGAAGTTGATGGTGAGAGTAGAATACTTGAAAATGAGATTTGAAAGATGTTAAGCTTATTAGCAGAAAAAAAGGACAAGAGAATGGATGTGGGAGTGAGTGACCGAGATAGGATGGAGTTAAAGGATTGAAGGGCATACATTTAAGCCAGGTTATTAGAAAGGATTATATATGTGCACACAAAAAATACAAAGGATTAAGATATGTTAGAAAGGGACTTAAAGACAAGAATTAAAATTACCTAGAAAGAGAAGAGTAACCAAGGGATCAACACATGACTTTAACCAGGAGGGATAGTTGGTCATAGAATTTGATATTTGATTCAAAGCTGAAGGAGAGAGAACAGTGGGACGTAGCAATAAGGAGCAAGGACACCACTTACCTAATGGTTACAACCAATGATATAAGGGCTATCGGAGATAAGATGGTCACTACTTGAGAAGGCTATTACCGAAGCAGCAGCCTCTAGGTCTAGGAGATACTCTGCCTCTATACCTTGGCTCACAAGTGTCAAAGCGCTGCATTGGAAAACAATGGGAGAAAAACTAAATTTCCAAACAAAATTCGGATAAATGATACATGTCCCTCAGTGTTCAATCATTCATATAAAAACAGCATATTTAGCTCCTAGAATAAATTCTCTAAAATTTATATTCCATTTAAACCAATGAAAAATTTCTTATTTAGGTCATAAACTTTTAAAGGTAATGTGTAAAGCAGATGGCTTGGTAGTTTAAATTAGCACTCCAGATTAAAATTAACAGCATATTTTTACTCTATATTCTGAATTAGCTCTTCACTGTGTACCTCCTTGGAAATCTTGGCTTTTGCTACATAATGAAGTGCTGAGTGTGTAGATTTAAGTTTCCCTTGAGGAGTTACTATTTGGCCTTTCTATATGTGGTGTGTAGTATGAATACTATTTTTCCACAAATTAGCCTTTGATGTGGATCTTCATCAAAGTCACTAAAACAAAACAGATAAGATGAAAGGACTATTTCAAGGGAATCATTCAGGCCACCTTAAAAAAAATATGACATCACTTTATACTTCTGGGAAAAAGGCTTGGTATGAAATAAAGGAACCTCTTTTTGAAAAAGACAAAAATATTAGTAGCAGCTGTTACCTTAATACTGTCATAGCTTTAGTTAAGATATATATTTTGAAGAAACACAATTTGGAATAGATTCATGGACCATTTTTTCATAGCTGGGTGTGTATACAGTAATTATAATTAGTGTCATCATTTAATGAGGAGGAATAGCATTGGAAATAAGAATTGAATGAGTTTAGAAAGCATACACAGATAAAAACAAGTTTGGTTCCTGATTCAGGGCCACTTAAGTCATTTTTGGCACAACCCACTGTCCCCTGTATATTTCTGTTATTAATGATCCTACTATTACCATTGCCTTTTAACTTATATATGGCCTCACTCCTTCAACTAGACTTTTTTTTAATACGTTGTTACTCATAGAATTATAAACATAATTGACTTAAAAGAGAACTTGTTAAAAATACATTTTTAAGTTGCTGAGCATTATTAACAAATATTTATAAATATATGTTTTTATATCCAGTTTATCATTTCAGGAGCTGTCTTAATAAAATTAGCAAAGCATCCAACTCGTAGACTGGTAAGTTGAAATATTTAGGGTATGCTAGACATCACTTGTCACAAAGGTTTTTAAAAAAAGATAGTATCTAAACAATGAAGGGATCTACCCTACCTGTAAAATGAATGAAGGAATTAAGTGAAAATCCAAAAGCACATACTTTAATGTACACAAACATGTTATATTCAGTAGAAACATGAGTATAGGTTTCCAAATTTAAATATAGAGTTTTTAATTTGTATTCTACCTTTTTTTCAAGTGCATAAACTGTACTATTAGAAAAATGTAATAAGACCGAACACCTTTATATATAGACATAATACTGCTAAAAAAAACAAACCCTCAATTTTCTTAATCCAGTTTGGGAATAGGATTGTATCTTGTAGCAAAATAGAAGATATGTCTAGAATAAAGATTCATCTATGGTACAGGTGGAAAGATATTGGAAAGAGAAAATTCTAAACAATATCTTAGAAATTAATTCATCTTATTTGATTGTATAGATAAAAAACTGTACATAATTGTACATATATTGAAAGGTATTTATGGATTTTTCCTAGAGAATTAAAACCCAGCATTAAAAATCATTGATTCCTATTTGGTTTATTTCTACAAGCAGTTCTTCTCCATATTTTCTTTTTCTTGCAGTGGAACTGCTTTTGTTCAGATCATATCTTATAAGGCTTTCTTCCAACTAACTCAGAAGATGGTAAAATACAATATTGGTTAGCCTTAAATGAAAGATTTATGCTTATTTGTATGATCATATTTTAGTGTTTTTCCAGATTAACTGGGTTTTATGTCAGCCAGAAAAATATTTTACTCTAATGGCAAGCATACCAACACTTCTAAAGCTTTAGAAATTAGATAAAAGTTTTAACTAGATGATTTTTTTTCAGCACTCTGTCTAATCAAAATATTTGTTCTGATTATAATAAATTTTCCTTATATCTTCTTTTCAGATTATAATGTCTTTAATCTTGAACATCACCTGCATAATTACTGTAATTGTTGCAGTAATTTTAACAATATTGGAGTTGTCTAGTTTTCATTCTGTGTCGTATAGGAATTATGGACAAGCAGTAAGTCACCAATTCTATAGGAGTATCTTAATTTCAAATTTATTCTTTTCAGAGATTTTGAAGCCTTAGGAGATAAAATAAGGTTTTCCTTGGTCCTCAAAAAATTCTCTGATTCAATTGCAAGCTCTTTTAAAATATATTTTTATTGATTTCAGAGAGGAAGAAAGAGAGATAGAAACATCAATGATGAGAGAGAATCATTGATTGGCTGCCTCTTACATGCCCTCCATTGGGGATTAAGCCCACAACCCAGGCATGTGCCCTTGACTGGAATCAAACCTGGGACCCTTCAGTCCACAGGCCCACATTCTATCCACCAAGCTAGGGTGAATTTTAAATTCTTGATTGAAAGTTCTAACTCAAAAATAACTGTAACATGATTTTTGGGGGGTAAATACTACTGGAATATTTTAGATCTTGGCATGCCCAATTAAAATAAAGCAAGTAGTTAAAAAAAAAAAAAAAAAAAGATGACGGCAGAGGTAAACACCTAACTGCAGCCGAACTCAACAATTTCAAAAAAATACAACTAAAATATAAAGTGGACATTATCCAGAACTCCAGGAAAGTTGACTGACTGGAAATTCTACAACTAGAAGGAAAGAGAAAACCAGAAGGACAATCAGAGGAGCTGTAAAAGCCTAAGGTACAGAGACATGGTGCGCGCGTGGGGAGAGGACAGAGCCAGAGAAGAGGGGCGGCTGAGTGCCTGGCTGGCGTTCCCTAGCGGGAAGGAGATAAAAGCTCCAGACTGTGCTGAACCCCAACTCTGACTGCACTGAACCCCAGTTCTGGGCGAGACCCTGGCGTCCCAGGCTCATACAGAGGGAATCTGGGCTGTAAGGCGGAAGGAAGCTCAGGGAAGCAGCTAAAGGCAGAGCCCCTGAGTCACGCACAGTTCGCACAGAGGACAGACAGTTGATTGGGCTGGGGAATTGCCCTGGCGGGAAGGAGACATAAGCTCCAGACTGCTCTTAACCCCATTTCCAACTGCACTGAACCCCAGTTGCGGGCTTGTTGGGGGAGAGACTAGACTGTCTGGTAGCCGGCGAAACTCTAGGGCGCCTTTATCCCAGAGGTGCTTGCAGCGAATACCAAAGGACACTGGGGTACACTGAGACTCAGGAATCTCAGAGGGCGGGGCTAAGCAGAAACCAAGGCTGTTGGCTCCACCCTGAAACTCCGCCCCATCCAAGTTGAACACAGAAGCTTTTGCAGGTTTCCAAGTCTAATGGAATAAGGCTATCTCCTGGCATAGACACAGCTGATCCTCCCAACCTACCAACTCAGGGAAGCAGCAAAAATGTTGAGAGGAGGAAACAGAACACAAATGAAAGAAATGGAGGACAAAAAGCAACTGGATATAGAGTTCAAAACCACGCTTGTAAGGTTGTTCAAGAATCTCCTAGAAAAGGCCGATAAAATAAACGAGACCTATGAAGATATGAAAAGGGATCAACTAGAAATAATAAAGGATCAACAAGAAATGATATAGAAATAAAGAATACATTCTCTGAAATAAAAAATATTATACAGAGTCCTAAAAACAGAATGGAAGATTGCAAGAATTAAGTCAAAGATTTGGAACACAAAGAGCCAGAGGACACTCCTCCACAGAAGCAAGAAGACAAGAGAATCCAGAAAGTTGAAGATGGTGTGAGAAACCTCTGGGACAACTTCAAGCGAACCAACATCAGAATTATGGGCGTTCCAGAAGATGACAGAGAGCAAGATACTGAAAACATATTGAAAGAAATAGTGACAGAAAACTTCCCCCACCTGGGGAAAGAAATAGACTTACAAGTCCAGGAAGCACACAGAACCCCAAACAAAAGGAATCCAAAGAGGACCACACCAAGACACATAATAATTAAAATTCCAAGAGCAAAAGACAAAGAGAGAATATTAAAAGCAGCAAGACAAAAGCAGATACCCTGTTTCCCCGAAAATAAGACAGTGTCTTATATTAAGGTTTGCTCCCAAAGATGCTCTAGGTCTTATTTTCAGGGGATGTATTATGTTTCCATGAAGTAGGTCTTATTTTTGGAGGATGTCTTATTTTCGGGGAAACACGGTAGTTACCTATAAAGGAGCACCCATACGACTGTCAGCTGATTTCTCAACAGAAACCATGCAGGCCCGATGGGAATGGCAAGAAATATTCAAGGTGATGATTAGCAAGAACCTACACTGTTCCCACTGAAGTTGATGTTTTAAAGACCAAGAACCTTTCAACCCAGTCTACATTGCCATCTACATTTACGTCCCGGGCATAATTTGGAAGTTGCACTAAAAAAAATGTTTAATTTACTGTTTTCACATTTTGTTCTTTTCTATTTGTTTTAGTTTTAAATTATTTTATTATATTTCAGTTTAATTTGAAAGGCTTTTGTACCTTTCCTTTGTTAGGTAATTTTATTTTGCCTTTTCCATCTTCAATATAAGGTATGTTATTGTGCTATCATTCCTCCATTTTTTGAAGTTTCAAATTATAATAATTAGTGTTTACATTCTTCTTATTAAAATGTTTGAAATGAATAAAACTATTGAAATAAAAAAAAGACCGGACCCTTTTATGTAATGATGTCTACTTTGAATTTATATTAATTCACACAAACACTCCATCCATGCTTTTGTTCCAGCCCTCCGGTCCAGTTTAAGAACCCATTGTGGCCCTTGAGTCAAAAAGTTTGCCCACCCCTGTTCTAGATTCATCCTCTCAAACCCAACAGATATAAAATGAAAATATTGACCTCCTCAAAAATATTGTGCTGCAAAGCTACCTTATTTCAATCTCTTAGGTTCAAAACTTTTCTGTAACCCTTCACTGTCTTCCCAATTACCGAATATCTTTTATTACTTACTTAAATTTTTACTAATCAGGACTCTTTGGGTTGTAACCCAAAATGACGTAAGCGAAAACGGGGTGATTCAGAAGCTTCCAGCATGTGTGGAACACTCAGTCACTGGTTTTCCTGCTGGGGCTTCTCTGGCCAGCATCTTGCCACTCTCGGGGAAGAAGTTTGAGAATAACACTGGCATATACTAGTAGATTAAGAACTTTGGGCAAAATGACTTCTTACAATCTGGCTGGATAAGGGGGTCACAAGTTCTTTCTAGCTCAAATATTACAATTATGTTTCTGTCAGCAAAATTAAATCAGAATTCTTTTAAAAAATATATATATATATTATTGATTTTTTACAGAGAGGAAGAAGAGAGGGATAGAGAGTTAGAAACATCGATGAGAGAGAGACATCAATCAGCTGCCTCTTGCACACCCCCCTACTGGGGATGTGCCTGCAACCAAGGTACATGCTCTTGGCCGGAATCGAACCTGGGACCTTTCAGTCCGCAGGCCAATGCTCTATCCACTGAGCCAAACCGGTTTCGGCCAGAATTCTTTATCTTGTCATTTCGACCCCTCTAAGTCTTTTCTTTAGCTTGCTGGTAATGTCAGACATGAGTGAACACTATATCTGAGTTAGATTTATTTTATAATTTTCTCAACATGTTATGTTCAGTCTTACATTCAGGTTTTGTTTGTTTGTTTGTTTGTTTGTTTGTTTGTTTTTCTCACATTACCAAACCATCGGTCTTGTGATATGTATTTTAGCTTTATTGTTGGTTCTGTGTTGTCTTCACTTCTTAATTATTTAGTCACAGTTTTAGTTTATGTTACTAAATTCTTTGTGGAACAAGTAAAGTTACAAAGAAACAAGTAAGTTAAAGCTACCTAGATTGTTGCTTCCCAACTTCACTTTTCTCAGTCCTTCTCTTATTTCAAAGGTCCTGGCTCTTTATGAAACTATTCCAGATATGCATGGTTTAGGGTGCACCTCCTGTCCCCTATAATTATTGAACAAGTCTTTATTCATTTTGACATATTTAACTTTATCATAGGTTACCTTATATTTTCTTTAAAAAAAAAGATATGTTTTATTGATTTTTTTACCTAGAGCAAGGGAGAGGGATAGAGAGTTAGAAACATCAATGATAGAGAAACACCGATCAGCTGCCTCCTGCACACCCCCCTGCTGGGGATGTGCCTGAAACCAAGGTACATGCCCTTGACCGGAATCAAACCTGGGGACCCTCCAGCCCACAGTCCGACGCTCTATCCACTGAGCCAAACTGGTCAGGGCAGTTATCTTATATTTTCTTTCTGTCTTTTCTACTTGAATATAAACCTTGATAAAATAGGAATATTTTTTTCACTTCATTCTTGCCATCTAATTCTACTATCTCATAGTTTATTTCATATAAAATTTACTAAATAAACCCAACAAAAAAGAAGAAAATGAATTAAAGGAAAGACTTATGATGTTATTCTTTCTAGGTCTAAATATCATTCTTATCTTCCCATAGCCAGTACAAAAAGTACAATTATCTTCAGGATTAGTACCAATATCATTCATCCTGACATGTAGTTGAAATTATCTGTCAGATAGCAAGAGAGCCAAGGCCGGTTTGGCTCAGTGAGTAGAGCATCGGTCTGCGGACTTTAAGGTCCCAGGTTCGATTCCGGTCAAGGGCACGTACATTGGTTGCGGGCGCATCCCCGGTGGAGGTTGTGCAAGAGGCAGCTGGTCGATGTTTCTCTCTCATCGACGTTTCTAGCTCTCTATCCCTCTCCCTTCCTCTCTGTGAAATATCAATAAAAATATATTTTAAAAAAAAAGATAGCAAGAGAAGGGGCTTGCTTCATTTATCCCAGCAACCACAGTCCCCTTATACTTCCCAATGAAGTCGTGTTCTTTGAACTCTTGATTTACTCATCCTTGCATATATGACAACAATTTCTATGTGATTTTCACAATCACACACGTACATTTAAGTAAGTTTGCAGTTAATAATCGCTCTTTTAATACCTGAGGACTGTTTGATAAACTCTCTTAGTAAGCCATCTTATTATTGGATTTGGGGAGAGTTTGGATAGTGAGCTTCCGGGGACTCTATAGTGCAGAGAATGATGAGAATGAAGAGTTAGAAGAAGTGCGACAAGAATGGGGAGCAATAAGGACCAAAACTGGAAGCTGTAGGCAAGGGATTAGGGAATGAAAGTTAGGAAGAGCGGAGCAGAAGGTAGAGGAGGAGAAGTGCCTAGAGATGTCAAATTGGTGAGAGAGACTTATTTATTCTTCCTATTTTCCTCTCGTACTATGAGCTTCTTCCTTGAACACGGTTATTCTTATTAAAAATAATAATGCAAGGTTTCTCCCTGTTCTGGTTTCAGAAACTTGGGAGGGAAGTTTCACGTATTTTACTGTTATCCTACTTCTTGCAGCTATCTCTTGCACTTACATACTGCATCCTCGGCTTTGATCTGGTAAGTATTTATTCTCCGGAATATCAAGAAAATGTTGATTTTAATTAGCACATCCTTTGAGGAAAAGTGTGCTGCTACAATATGTTTGAAATGAATAAAAATAGGATATGTAATATTTCCTTTACTTTTTAAATTTTGTTTTAATTTTATAAAATTATAAAAGGAATAATAAAACTGTAAATTAAAAAGTTAAAAAAAAAAGGTACTATCCTTTTGCTCTGGCCAGTATGGCTCAGTTGGTTGGATCATACTCCTATACATCAAAAGGTATAGTTTTGATTCCTTGATTCCCGATCACCGCATATACCTAGGTTGTGGACTCAATCTCTAGTGAGGCACAGATGGAAGGCAACAAATCAATCTCTCTCTCTCTCTCTCTCTCTCTCTCTCTCTCTCTCTCTCAAGTCAATAAACATATCCTTAAGTAAGGATTAAAAATGTTACTGTCCTCTTAATATAATCGTCATACTCACACATGCAGATCTACACACAAAAAAAATACAGACACAAACACACACAGTTTTCTTTGTTACTAACTATGAGATCATACTGATATTGTTTGGTCACATGCATTTTATTCAAGTGTCATAAAAATATTTACATTATAAAATGTATTTAAATAATGCCTTTTAATGGTGTCATACTTTTCCTCAGACTTTATTTTAACATTCCTTTATTGCTCCATATTTAGCTATTTTCTAATTTTTAGAATTATAAAACAATGATGTAGTGAACAGCCTGGCACATACATCTTTGCATATAAGACTAGTATTTCTGTAGGTAGTTTATTTCTAGAGGTGTACAGGTGACCATTGAACAACACAGGGGTTAGAGGCACTGACCTCCATTACCACCATGCAGTCGAAAATCTGTGTGTAACTTCTGACTCCCCAAAAACTTAACTAACAATAGTCTACTGTTGATCAGAAGCCTTACCAATAACATAAAGTCAGTTGATACATATTTTGTATAATATATATATATATATATATATATATATATATATATATATTCTGTATCTTTACAATAAAGTAAGTTAGAGAAAAGAAAATGTTATTAAAGAAATCATAAAGAAGAGAAAATATATTTATAGTACTGTATTTATTGATCCTGTAAGTTTATTCCATCTCTTTACAAGATAAATTGTCTGTCTATAAGCACCTACATCAATATTGTCTTAGAGGTTAATGCATATTATTGGCACTAGACATCATAAATGAAAAGATAATGTGAAAAATAAATTCATATTATTTACATATAGGTTTAATGATTCATACATTGATAATGAAAAACAGCAATATGATTACTTTATGTTAGCCTAGTATAATTGAGATGATTGCCTCACAGTAGCTTAGCCTATACACTAATGCATAAATCATTCACATCTTTATGGCAAACAGTATTACAGTCATATTCATAATACAATATAGGAAACATTGCTACATTAAAAAAAAACATTTTCCTGAGAAGATAGGCTGATAGAGAGAAAGAGGCAGACTGTATGGTAATGTAATTCTTAATGACAGTGTTGTAATTATTCCAGACTTTCATAATGCTCTATCAAGAATCTCTGCCACAGCATAGACAGTCCTTTCCCTAGACTTCCATGTTACCTTGTGTAGTGATGATCCTTAAAGGTCCTTAATGGCACCCTGATCTAGAGTCTGAATCAGATACATCATGTTTTGGGGAGAGTAGATCACTTCTTTAATTTTTAGCAGAGCACAGAAAATTCTATGACTAAGGTGTTATTATAACAGTGATCTCAGTGGCAAATAATCTGGAAAAGCCAATAGAACACCTAGCCTAACTGAGATCACAATTCTTGTATCAAGAAATTGGCAACCAGCCAGAAACTTAAAGGGAGATTCTGAGAGCAAGAGGGTCAAAGGGGCCTTGATGATACTCTACTTATCCATGTGGTATGGGAGGTTATAAGTGTCCACTTGGCTGTATATGCATTAAAGAGACTGGAGAAGGTCCTAGCAAGTCAGTCACACTTGGCTGAATAGGAGACATTGCAAACACAATAAGAGCAGATTTACAAATGGCCTAGCTTTTGAATATAGGCAATGTATTCCTTAAGCTCCACTGTTCCATTGACAAAGGGGAAAGTCAGCTGCCACCCACTGAAAGGGACACAGACTCTATAAATTAATATAGGCAAGTCACGAAAGAGGTAACAACCATTCCTGAGGGAAATTGAGGCAATTAGAATCCAAAGTTGCTGCAATATATTTTCTAAAATATCCATTTTTCAACAATACCAACAGCAAAATATGACATGCAACAAACAGGAAAGAGTTGGGGGGGAGCAGTCTTTTGGGGTGATGGAAAGATAAATATTGAACTTCTCAAAGAAGGACTTCAAAGAACTAAAGGAAAATATGTTTGAAGGATTAACAGATAATAATGACTCATTAAAATAAGAATATCAATGTCTATTACCTTGATTTTGACAACGGTAACATAGTGTTTTCATATGTCAGAATTTATCAAATTGTACACATTAAGTATGTGCAGTTATTTGTATATGTTATACCTCCATAAATTTGCTTAATTTTTAAAATAAGAATATAAATAAAAGATATGGAAATTATTTTAAAGGACCAAATGGAAATCTTGGAGTTTAAAAATAGAGTGGCTGAAATGAAAAATTATTAGAGGGGCTGAAGAACAGATTTGAGCTGACAAGAAGACAAACATAAGAAAACATGATAGAACAATGTAAATTTTCCAGTGTGAAAAACAGGGGAGAAAAAAGAACAAGAAAAATAAACAAAACTTCCGAGATCTTTGAGACACTATCTAGTGCACCTACATATGCATAATGAGAATCCCAGCAATAGGACGAACAGAAAAAAACATGGAGTAATAATGGCCAAAAACTTCCCAAATTTAATGAAAAATATTATTCTGTACATATAAGACACTCATTACTCTCCAATTATATCATACACAAAGAGTTTCACTCCTAGACAGATCAGAACCAAATTAATTAAAGAAATCTGAGGGAGAAGTTTTTGAATGCAAGAGAAAAATGACTCTTCATGTAACCACAATAAGATTCACAGCTAATTTTCATCAGAAACAATGGAGGCCTAAAGATAGTGGGATAGCATATAAAAGTGTTGGAGGAAAAAAACTACCCTTAAAAAATGAAGGTAAAAATAAAGATATATATGAATGAAAAAAAGACAAAGATTGTGTGGCTAGCAGAACATATTTACAAGAAACAATAAAAGAAGTTCTTAAAACTGAAAGGAAGTGATATCAGATGGAACACAAATATGCATGAAGAAATAAGTGCATCATAAAAGTAATCATAAAAGTAATTATGTAAGTGACTATAAAAATAGTTTAACTATATATTTTGTACTTTCTATCCTTAACTGATTTAAATGACAATTGTATACATTGCATAGGCCTACCCAGATAATCTCCTAATTTTAAAATCATATTAGCACCTTAATTCATCTACCACAACTACCCAACTCTACCTTGTAGCATGAAAACACCCATCTGCAATACATAAATGAATGAATATATTTGTTCCATTAAAACTCTACCAAACAGGTGGTGGCCCAAATTTGGTCCAGATGCCAGAGTTTGCCAACCCCTATTCTATAGATTTTTTTTCCTATGAAATTTTCCAAGATGAGATTATAAAAGCAGAAACTACAACAATATTACAGTAAGAGCACAAAGGAAGGGAGAAGGAATAGAGCTACATGACAACAAAGTTTCTGTATTTTACTGAAATTGAATTAGCATTCATCTGAAGCAAATTATGTGAAATTAAGGTTGCATGTTGTAATTCCTAGATCAAAGACTAAGAAAACAAAAAATTATAGTAATCTCTTATCTACCCCAGATCTCCCTACCCTCCCCGCTTTTGACAGTGTGCTTGTTGTTTTATGGTCACTATATCTATCTTTCTGTTCATTAGTTTATAATGTTCTTTAATATCCGAAAATGAGTGAGGTCATGTGGTGTTCCTCTTTCATTGACTGGCTTATTTCACTCAGCATGATATTCTCCAATTCCATCCAGGTTGCTGCAAAGGATGAGAATTCCTTCTTTTTTATGGCAGCATAGTATTCCATTGTGTAGATGTACCAGAGTTTTCTGATCCATTCATCTGCTGACGGGCACCTAGGCTGTTTCCAAATCCTAGCTATTGTAAATTGTGCTGCTATGAACATAGGGGTGCATATATCCTTTCTGATTGGTATTTCTAGTTTCTTGGGGTATATTCCTAGTAGTGGGATTACTGGGTCAAATGGGAGTTCCATTTTCAGTTTTTTGAGGAAGCTCCATACTGTTCTCCACAGTGGTTGCACCAACCTGCAATCCCACCAGCAGTGCACGAGGGTTCCTTTTTCTCTGCAACCTCGCCAACATTTGTCGTTTGTTGATTTGTTGATGTTGGCCATTCTGACAGATGTGAGATGGTACCGCATTGTCGTTTTGATTTGCATCTCTCGGATAATTAGTGACTATGAGCATGTTTTCATGTGCCTCTTAGCCTTCCTTCTGTCTTCTTTTGAGAGGATTCTATTTAGGTCCATTGCCCATTTTTTAATTGGCTCATTTATTTTCCTTTTATTGAGTTGAATAAGCTATCTGTAGATGTTGGAGATTAAACCTTTATCAGTGATATCATTTGCAAATGTTCTCCCATAAAGTGGGTTTTCTTGTTGTTTTGTTGATGGTTTCTTTTGCTGTAAAAAAGCTTTTTATTTTGATGTAGTCCCATTTGCTTATTTTCTCTTTAGCTTAAGGGTTAGTATCAGTGAAGAAGTTCTTTAGGCATATGTCTGAGATTTTGCTGCCTGTGGATGTCTCTAGTATTTTTATGGTTTTCCGTCTTATGTCTAAGTACTGTATCCATTTTGAATTTATATTTGTGTATGGTGTAAGTTGGTGATCTAGTTTCATTCTTTCCATGTATCTGTCCAGTTTTCCCAGCACCATTTATTGAAGACTCCATTGTATGCTCATGTCTCCTTTGTCAAATATTAATTGAGCATAGTGATTTGGGTTGATATCTGGGTTCTCTACTCTATTCCATTAATCTATATGTCTGTTCTTGTGCCAGTACCAGGCTGTTTTGAGAACAGTGTCTTTGTAATACAGCTTAAAACTGGTATTGAGATCCCTCTTCTTTCTCAAGATTGCTGAGGCTATTTGGGGTCTTTTATTGTTCCCAATGAATTTTTGGAGAGTTCTTTCTAGGTCTGTGAAGTATGCCATTGGTATTTTAATGGGGAGTGCATTGAACTTATAAATTGCTTTGGGAAGTATGGACATTTTGATGATGTTGATTCTACCAATCCATGAACATGGTATGTTCTTCCATCTGTTTACATCTTCCTCTATCTCTTTTTTCAGTGTCATGTAGTTTTCTGCCTATAGGTCTTTTACCTACTTAGTTAATTTATTCCTAGGTATCTTAATTTTTTTGGTGTGATGGTAAATGGGATTGCTTTTTTAGTCTCTGTTTCTGTAAGTTCACTATTGGTGAATAGAAATGCCATTGATTTCTTGGGGTTGATTTTGTATCCTGCTACATTGCCAAATTCATTTATTAAGTCTATTAGTTTTTTGATGGAGTCTTTTTTTTATGTACAGTATCATGTCATCTGCAAATAGGGACAACTTTACTTCTTCTTTTCCAATTTTGATGCCTTTTATTTCCTCTTCTTGTCTAATTGCAATGGCTAGTACTTCCAGTAGTATGTCAAAGAGGAGTGGTGAGAGTGGTTATCCCTGTCTTGTTCCTGTTCTTAGAGGGAATGGTTTTAGGTTTTGCCCATTGAGCATGATGTTTGCTGTGGGTTTATCGTATATAGCTTTTATTATGTTGAGGTATGATCCTTGTAGTCCCATCGTGTTGAGAGTTTTTATCAGGAAAGGGTGTTGGATTTTATCAAATGCTTTTTCTGCATCAATTGATATGACCATATGATTTTTAACTTTCAGTTTGTTTATGTGATGTATCACGTTTATTGATTTGTGGATATTGTACCATCCTTGCATTCCCGGAATAAATTCTACTTGGTCATGGTGTATGATCTTTCTGATGTTCTGCTAGAGCCGATTTGCTAGAATTTTATTGAGGATTTTGGCATTTATGTGCATGAGGGATATTGGCCTGTAATTCTCTTTCATTGTGTTGTCTTTATCTGGTTTTGGTGTTAGGGTGATGCTGGCTTCATAGAAGAAGTTTGGCAGTGTTCCTTCCTCTTGAATTTTTTGGAAAAGTCTGAGGAGGATAGGTTTTAGTTCTTTCTTGAATGTTTGGTAAAATCTCCTGTAAAGCCATCTGGCCCTGGGCTTTTGTTTGCTGGAAGCTTTTTGATGACTGCTTCAATTTCTTCAAAAATATATTTTTAAAAATAAAATAAATACCTAAGAAAATGACTAAATTTCAAAATATAATTATAAGTGATGGTAACGACTAGATAAAATAAATCTCATATACTCTCCCATTTGGATTGTAAATTATTGCAACAACTTTGAAAAACTTTTGGGTATTATTTACTAAAAGTTAAGATGTACAACCCTACTAGTAATTTCAGTCCTTTATATATACCCAACAGAAATCTGTGCCCGTATTACCAAGATATTCTTCCAGGAAATACATATACATATATATTAGCATTGTTCATAATAGCTCTAGGGTAAAAAAATGCAACTGGATGAATGGTGAATATATTGAGATATATTATTCTAATGAAATACTACATAGTAGTTAAAATGAACTACGCTTACATTTAACAGCATGGATGAATCTCATAATGTTGAGTACAGGAAGGAAGACTCAAAAGAATGCATACTTTATGGTTCCATTCATATGAAATTTGAAGCCAGGCAAAACTAAACTATAATTTTTAGGGATGGATGCAAGTTAATTGGTACAACTAGAAAGAAAAGAAAGGCATAATTACCTTAAAGTCAAAATGACAGCTATTTTGGAGAGAAGGATTAGGTACTAATTGTTAAGTTTTAGACAAGGTGACCTTTGAGATGCTGGCAACTGTTCATGTTTGGGAAGACAATTATATTTTTTATTATAAAAGTCTGAAAGTAAACTAAAAGTTATGAGTAGTCCAATAGGAATTAAGAAGTGATTGTGGTAGAGATCAAACAGAAAGAGGACAACATTAACATTTTATTTTATAAACATCAAGATCTCTTGTATTTATTAAAAAACTAAGTATTTATTACATGTATTACTTTAAGAAACATGATTTATAATTTTTTTTTCAGGATAAGAAGAGTAGACGTCTTTCAACTGTTTCAGATGAAGCTGAGAGTAGTTTTTAAAAACTTTGGAAATGTGAGAATTTTCCTGATTCCCAGACCTAATGTGGGTCCTAATGATATCTCTGTATAATAAATTTGCTACAAAGCCCACTGATTTTGTGCAAAATAAAATACAAAATAAAAGTGGATTTTTCTGCTTCACAATATTCAATACATTTCTCTGCACGTATTTTTGCAGGTTCAAGTGGAAATCTTTTTCTTTTTATTTATTTTTGTTAATTACTTTTTTGTAGCCAATATTCTTAGGTCAACTGATATTTGTTTTTTAAAATTTTGCTTAATTCTTTATTGCTTAAGTATTACATAGTCTTCTTCCCCTCCCCCCCAATGAACTCCTCCCAGTCACCACCACCCCCCCCAACAGCACATGCCCTCAAATACACACACTCCCCCGACTGTGTCTATAGATTATACTCATATGCACGCATATAAGTCCTTTGGTTGATCTCTTAACCCCTCACCCCCACCCCGCCTTCCCTCATAGATTGGACAATCTGTTCGATGCTTCCATTACTCTGGTTCTATTTTGTTCATCAGTTTATGTTGTTCATTATATTCCACAAATAAGTGAGATCATGTGATATTTATCTTTCTCTGACAGGGTTATTTCACTTAGCATAATGCTCTCTCAGTTCCATCCATGTTGTTGCAAACCTGTCAGAATGGCTATTGTCAACAAATCAACAAATGACAAGTGCTGGAGAGGATGCAGAATGCAGACTGGTACAGCCACTCTGGAAAAACAGTACGGTGGTTTCCTCAAAAAATTGAAAGTGGAACTTCTATTTGACCTAGTAATCCCACTTCTAGGAGTATACCCCAAGAAAACAGATTTTTTCCCCCCCTTTAAATCTGATTTAATTACAAGGAAGAATTTATTTTCTAGGTATCTGAAGAGTTGTCAGCTCCCCCTAGTGTAACTTTTGTAAAGCAGAGTACAGGCTATAAAGACTTCAGAAAATGATGTTGTATAATTCTCAGGAAAATTTAAAATAATTTATGCCCCCCTACAAGTAAAGAGTACTTTTCAGTCTTAGTTCTTCTACCTGAACTAGCTTCTATCTTAACAAAGTATGAATCAAAATGCATCCTATTCATAGTCCCTTTATTGTTTGTCTTTGACTTCTCTCCTTATTATAGTTTCTTTCTGCCCTGAAGGTCTCTGCTGTCTTTCTTTTCTTTTCATTCCCCTTGCTTCTGTCTTATCATTGCTTGAATCATCTATTCAATTGCTTTTCAAAGCAAGCAGGCTGCTTTTTCACAAGGAAGATTTCCCAAATGTAAGTTGTGAATTCAGTCACCCTCTCTTCTTTTTTAAAAATTTTTTAAAAAAATATATTTTATTGATTTTTTTACAGAGAGGAAGAGAGAGAGAGAGAGAGAGAGAGAGAGAGAGAGAGAGAGAGAGAGCTAGAAACATCAATGAGAGAGAGACATCGATCAGCTACCTCTTACACACCCCCTACTGGGGATGTGCCCGCAACCAAGGTACATGCCCTTGACCAGAATTGAACCCGGGACCTGATTCAGTCTGCAGGCTGACACTCTATCCACTGAACCAAACCAGTCTCAGCAGTCACCCTCTCTTCTAATATGGAATAGAACTTCAGAAAGCCTTGCTCATCATTGTTGTTCATGCCAGTGAGCACATATAACTCTCTTTTATACATGCTGCTGTTTTTTTGTTTTCTGCTTTGCCTCTCAAGAAGCTTCTTCAATTGTTATCTTTATATTATAAATTCAGTTTTTATGCTTCTTAGAATTCTGTGTCAGCTCATGTCTTTCAACTCTACACATTGATTGTCTATTGTGCGCCAATGAATATATTAAACTATATTAAACAATAGAATATCAAACCTTAATAAGGTATCTCACCATAAAGAATTCACTTTAGGGGAGGAAACAAACAAGTAACAAATTCATATTAAGCAGTGTGATTCATGTATTAACAGAACTATGAAGAAAGCATAGAAGAGAAAATGATCCTTCTGTTGGGAAAAGGGAGGGAATAAAGTTTAATGAAGATTATGGCTTCTCAACTGGGGATTAATCATTGTTTACCAAGCAGAATGAAATGGGGGAGGACATTTCAAATAGAAAGACTAGCTCATGCAAAAACAGAAATGTGATAAAGATCGTAGTATATTTCATTGACTAAAATAAATATATATTATGAAAATGATAGGAATAGGTCAAGTGTGAAAGTTGGCGAGTCAATTAGAAGCTAGATGATAAAGAAGTCTAATCATCAAAGATTTATGATTGAAGTATTAAAATATATCTTGAGACAGACAATGGTAAGTAAGTCATGGAAGACTTTTTAAGTAGGTAAATAATACACTTGAGAAAACATTTTAAATAAGGGTAAATGTATTAGGGAGGATAAATTTAATAACAACTAGACTATGGAAGGGAATAATGGATAACAATTGCAATGATTTAGACAAGCAATAAAGAAGAGAGGTAAGTTTTAGTTTTGTTGACTGATTAAATATAAGGTCTGACGGGGGGAAAAAAAAAAGTAAAACAACCCAGTTTCTGCTTTGGGTTTTGCCTGCATTGATACAAAATGTAGAAGACACAGCAGGGTTTTGGATAGATTGAGTTTGAGATAACTATGAGAAATGAAAGTAGAGATGTTTATTAGGCAGTTGAAAATACATATCTGGGGGATGGAGAAATAAGAGCTACGGTATATACAGAGATTGTTTTTATGATAATTAAAATATTAGGTGGTTTCTATTTCCAGAAACTAAGGATTAGGTTATTAAAGCCCAAATTTCCTACGAAGAACACAACAAAAGCAAACAAAAATTTTAAAACACCGTCTGTTAGAAGATTTTGAAGATATATAATTTAAGGGAACTAGGATTTGAGAAGCCAAGAAAAAGAGTTGAAAATAAGAGATGATGCAGCCTTTGATATAGATTTTCCCCCAGATACATTTTCTGAATCACAAACCACAGATGAGAGCTTGAAAATCTGAGATAAATTTCTGGTATTCTTATAGGGTTGTTAAGACAATAACTAGAGTGGAGGTTCACCATGCAGCAAGATTCCCTTAAATACCCAAGACTTTCAGTTGTGATTCCTAGAAGGACTATTATTAAGGTAAGCAAAATTGGGCCATCACTCTCATAGACTGATGACCAGACCCAAATCAGCTCAGTTACAGGTTGTATTAAAGTGAGCTTCCCCAAACCTAACATTCTACCAAAGCAAAATAAATCATTTCAAGGTGAAGATAACATTATACCAAGTATCAAGTTATTAATACTATCTCTATACACAATGTCTGGGATTTAATAAAAGTAAGACAAGAAAGAACTGAAATCCAAGAAAAACACAGGTCCATGATAGATAACCATAACAAAATGATAAAATCTTAAGATTTTTAGTAGAGAAATAAAAATTATAAAAATCAAATGGACATGAGAAATAACATTGGCTGAAATTGAGATCTAAATATATGAATATAACAGCAATTAAGCATAAGTGGTGAGAAAAATCCATGATCTAGAAGAAAAAGAAGGGAAAATCAGATTGAAGCATTGACCAAATGATAGAAAATGCAATGCAGAATGTGGACAGAGAGTTAAGAGACGTATTGATGAGACCTTCCAATACCATATATCTGAAGTTTAAAAACAGGATAGTGAAAAAAAGCAAATAAGTAATATTAGAAAAGATTGTACATGGGAATGTTCCTGACTTGATAAAAAAAATGACATTATAGATTCAAGAAGGGTTACAATCCTGAGCTAAGTAAATACAAGGAAATTCACATCTGCAAACATGATAGTAAAGCTGTCTAAAACCAGCCACAACCTGGCCCTGGGAGCCTACAGACTCAGCAGAGCTCTGAGGCCCCCACCAAAGAGATGCATGCGTGAAGCCCTCGAGCGCACCGGGGCCCTGCCCCCCGCCCGCTCCAAGCCCTTCTCTTGGGCCACAACCGTGGCCGTTAGAACCGTGGGAGGAATGAGGGACACCATCACCGAGGAAACAGCCAGGGCCAACTCGCCAAGTACTGCTGCCAGGACTCTTGGGGCGAAAAGGTCCGGAAGTAAGGGCGCCACCGGTTAGATCATGCCCTGTAGCCCCGTGATCACGCAAATGTAGGGACCTGGAGTTGGTAAGGACCATCCTGAGGGCGGGGTGTTCCCAACACGAGTCTTTATTTCAGCCTTGAATCAGTTTCTCTTATCTGCCTTCCTCCTACAGGCTTTTTGTGTGAAAGAACAAAGGATATGGGCAAGGTCACATAGTAACTGGTAAGGTCAGATTTGAACTCAAGTTTTACTTTCCACTACCTCTTTCTACAACTTCTCACTTTCAAGCATCAGGAGGCCATCTCAGGGGCAACTCAGGCCCTAAGAGTTTGTGGCTTATGTAAATGGAAGAAAAGTTTGTAAGTGAAGAATTGGAAGACAAGGTTGCAGACTTCAGGTACGGTTCTGGATAAGAGGTTGAAGAAGAAAAAAAAAGAAGACCCATCAGACATTGCAGGTTTGGAGAGCAGATTGTCAAAGTCATGTGAGAAAAGTTAGAAGACAAGGTGATCTTAAAAAAACCATACACACAACAAAACAGTTGCAAGAAACCAAAACTGTATCTTCCTAATTTTAGCAAAATGAAGATACATTACTATAATACATGAACATATATGTTTACATAATGTAAGGGCAAGAAGTTAGCCAGGTTTCCAAAAAAAAGTTGGAACTAGAAAATTGAAAACCATCAGAAACTCGGAAAGTTCTGCTCTTTCTTGTCTCTGCTTTTCTTCAGGTGTTCTCTCAATTTTTCTCACTCTCTCAAAAAAAAAAAATCACATTCTCTACAACTCTGTTAGGATGGACCATAATAATAATACCATTGCTCCTAAAGTTGTAGATCTTCATATCAAGAGACACCCCAAATAGCCCGAGGAAGAGTAGATTATGGGCCCAGCTTAAGTTAGGTGCTTTCCTTTGTCTCAGTCAGCGAGGCTCAAGGAAAAATTCTCATGGGTATGAAATATAGAATCTTAGGAGGACAGATATGAGTTATACAAAAATCCCAAAGGTTATCCACAATTTTATTATTTATTTAATTTATTTTTATTGTTTGAAGTATTACAAACTAGTACATATGTCTCCTTTTTTTCCTCCCTTGACCTCCCCCCAGCCTCCCCGACCCACCCCCTGCATATGCCTTCACCTGTGTTCCCTTCCCCCCACCCAAGGTGGTTATCCACAATTTTAATGATAGCATCTGTGAGTTTCATTTGTCTTATCTATTGTCACCTTCCCTTAGAGAATATTTTTCAGCTTTCTCTGCAACTGATGGGGGCATGTGATTTGGATCCTGCCAGTCAGGCACCTCTGCATCAGGCTTTCATTTAGAAGGAAATGCATGGAGTAAGATAACAAGCCATAGCAAACAAAAGCCCAATCTTCCTGACCCCGTGAAGATGGAATTTGGGTAATTTCTAGTGGATTGGTGGGTGGGAGTGAACTCCACATACTAATTAATACAGTCCAATTGGTAGATGAACAAAACTACTTGAAAAAGAATTACTAAATCCTTTTCAAGATAGTAATATTGATGATTTGATGGAAAACATCTCTCAAGGTACTAAAAAGCAGTGAAAAATTAACAACTTTAGCATTAAATGTCCCTCTCAATTTTAAGTATCTTACCCAGGAAAAGAATAAATATGAATATGTCCCCATATTTCATACAGAAAAGAAACATATTTATCCTCTCATTTTTCTATTGTATTCTAGTAGAAATACACAAAGAAATCAACTGAGGATAAAAAAGGAAACAAGAATATTGGGGGTAAGAACTAAATGTTACTTGAGTGAATAAATAACTGTAGTGTTACAATTGCTAAATATATATAAAAAAAGGAGACTTTAACCACTCTATTTTGAACTTGCCAAATGGAATAGAATTAATGAAAGTGTGCTGAAATAGTTATGCAATATCTGCCTTTTCCACTTGCAGCCTGAACATATAAATTGTATATAAGGCTAAAGTTAAATAAAGCAAAAATTATGAATCTATCAACTAAATTGAAATAATTCCATACCATTACAACCTAGTCGTACTCTTACAAAATATACTCTCAGTTTGTAAATAGAAAGAAAATCCCTTTTTTGGCATCTATAAATTATTTAATCTGATGATGATATGGCCCCAAAGAGATGGTCTGATTGTGAAAACCATATTCAGGAGAAGTTGCAGACAGACCATAGAGCTTTGTGGGCAATGGTCACAATAGCATTTTTAATTTTTTTTTTTACATTATCCCAGACCCAGTGTTTCCCCTTAGTGTCAATGGAGGCTGGCTGGGAAATTTAACTCCTACCTAGCAGTAACAAAGTTGTATCTCCATGCCCTTGCCAGCACTATGTCAGTGAAAATCTGCAGATTGGTTGATACGGTGTGAGGGAACCACAACCACAGGCATATATATATATGTTTTTTTATGGAAAAGCAAAGGAACTAGAATAGATAAAAATTTTGAAAAAGTAGTAAGAATCATACTACCTGACTTTATATAGCTACAGTAGTCAGGATTGTGTTATTCACACAGTAACAGATACATAGATCAGGAGAACAGAGCACATAGTCCAGAAACAGATCCACCCAAGTACAGATTTTTTTTCAATAAAGATAATTCAACAGAGGAAGGAGAGTCTTCTCAACAAATATTGCTAGAGCAATTGGACAGACATAGCAAAACAAAAATAAAAGAACTTCAACCTAACTCTGACTCCTTATATGAAAATTAATTAAAAATGGATCATAGATTTAAATATAAATTGTAAAGTTATAAGCATAGGAGAAAATATTTGGTTCCTAGGGTCATCAAAGAGTTCTTAGACATGACACCAAAAGCAAGATCCATGTAAGCGGGTGAGGGCCAATAAATTAGACTTCAGTAAAATTTTTAAAAATTTTTCTGTGAAAGACCCTGTTAAGAAGATGAAATGACAAGCAACAGAGTGGGAAGAAATACTTTCAAACCACACATCTTTACAAATGATTTATATCTATAATATATTTTTTAAATTCTCAAAGCTCAACAATAAAAAAAATGATCCCATTTAACATGGGCAAAAAACATGAAATATTTTACTAAAGCATATATACAGATAGCAAATACACACATGTAAAGATTCAACATTATTAGCTACTGGAGAGATACAAACTAAGATTACAACGAGGTAATTGCTACACACCTATTAGAACCACCAAAGTAAAAATAGTAACATTACTATTTTTGTTTGTGATGATGCAATGATTTAATGTTTGGTGATGTTGCAAAGAAACTGGATCTCTCTTGCATTACTAGTATAAATATAAAAATAGTCTAGTCACTCTGGGAAATAGTTTAAAGGTTTCATTAAATACTAAACTTAAAGAGGAGGGAAAATGGAGGAAGAACAGGTAGGCAGGTTCTGAGCCTTGTCCTGAAGAAGAAAGAGAGAGCAGCTGAGGATCGCGCTGGGAGTGCTTGTCAGCAAGCCAAGAGACAGGCGAACACCAGGGGAAACTGGCGGTCGGCTGATCAGGGTGCCCCTGACAGTTAAGCACCCACAGCTGGGTCCCTTCCTGGAGCTACCTATGGGCGCGGACGGGGAAATCTCACCATCTTGACAGGAAGAGGTTTGTATCAGAGGCCTGAATATCCAGAGCTGCAACGACCACCAAGCAACTGTGAGCCCCAGAATGCTGACCACAATCAGTGCAAACACTTGGACACAAAGGAGTGCTCCACCCCAAGGTGAAAGGTCAGATTTCACAGAAATCCATTGATTCCCTCCAGGTGCTGCAGCTGCCCCCCCCCCCCCCCCCCCGCGTGCCAGGTGCACAGAGGCTGGGGGACTGGGCCGGGGTTTAAAATAAACCCCCGGGTTATGGGCTGGTGGTGCTCCTGATTGTGGTCAGGGCTCCTAAGTGGGGGGATATCTAAGGAGCAGCACGTTTGGATCTGACTCTGAGGCATATCCGGAGAGTTACAGGAGAGTGCAGTCAGCTCGGTCCTGCCCCCTACCCCCACCCCTCCACAGATCAGGGACACAGAGAGGGTAAAAAAGCTAGAAAGGCTTCAGAGCCCTGGAAGTCAACCTAGAAACACTGCCACCCAGAGGCTAAAGCACATATGGACTCTAGAACTGCTTAAAAATCAGGACCTGATTACAACATGGAGGAGCAGTGAAACACAGGGAACTGCAATTACCGCCCAGACTGGGAACAGGCAAGCCAGACAGAACAACAGAGGAAGTGAATGACCTTCATTACTGCAAATTTTATTTAATTTTTAATTTTTATTTTTTAATTGTTTAATTTTTGTTTTTTATTTACATTAGTCGCAACGTTTACTCACGAAATTATTTTTTCCTCTTCCCTCAATTGATTTTACCTTTTTAATTAATTCATTTTATATGTAATCAACATTATTACTACTACTATTTTACCTTTTTTATCTTTTTTATCTTATTTTCTTTTGTTTATTATTATTATTATTTTTAAGTGTCATATTATATACCTTTCTTTCTTTCCTTCTTTTTTTTCTTTTCCCCCCCTTCAGGATTACTATTCTAAAGACTATTTATACCTTTCCTTCTCCAACGCTCTATTCTATCTCAATCCTACATTTATGCCATCACTCTCTTCCTAACCCTTTCCCTTTGGTGTCCTGTTTATCTTAACCCTTTACTGCTCTAGATTTTTCCTACTCTTTCTGTTTACCCCCTCCTAAAATTTCAGCCTACCTGTGTATATCTAATTCCCAACCCCCTGCTCCAAGCCCATTCACACCTACCTTGTAGCTGTCCTAAAAACAAACAAAAAAACAAACAAAAAAAACCAACCCTTCTCTCTAACCCTTTGTAGTTGTATGTTGAATGCTAACTATATCAAAGTTTTATGGTTTTTTTGTAAGATTGGTTTGCTTATTCTTCTTATTTGATTATATGTTTTTGGTAGCTGGGTTCTAGTCACCTTTATTAGAGGATGTTAATATTGCAAACACAGTTCTGTTCAGTGCCTTGTGTGTTGTACCTGGTTGTGTTGTATTTTGTGCCTTTAAATCAAAGCAGGAGAAAGAGAACTACATAACCAGATATCCTAAAAAGAGAGATCATGGTGAGGTAAAGAAACAACCCGCATATGAAAGAAAATCAGGCATCACCAGAAAAAGAAGTAAACGAATTAGAGGCAAGCAACCTACCAGAGCAAGAAATCAGAGTAATGACCATAAGATGGCTAAAAAGAATGGAAGACAAATTTGACAATATGAGTAAAACCCAAGAGGAAATGAAGAAGAATCAAGAGGATATGAAGAAGAACCAAGAGGATCTGAAGTAGAACCAAAAAGAAATGAAAAATGACATCTCTACTGTGAAGAACTCAAAAGAAAGCATCAAGAGAAGACCAGAAGAAGCAGAGGACCCTATCAGTGAGCTAGAAGACAAGATGGAAAAAAATACCCAATTAGAGAAGCTGCTAGAAAAAAATTTTAAAAAACAGGAGGAGAGCCTACATGAGCTTTTCGACAATACAAAACAAAACAATATTAGAATAATAGGGGTTACAGAAGGAAAGGAAACTGAGCAAGATATGGAAAAAGTGTTTCAAGAAATAATGACAGAAAACTTTCCTGAGATAGAGAAGAAAACACCCACACAAATCCAAGATGCTCACAGAGTCCCAAACAAAATGAATCCCAAAACACAGACACCAAGGCACATTATAATTACATTGGAAAACACCAACGACAAAACCAGAATCTTAAAAGCAGCCAGAGACAGACAGAAAGTTACATATAAAGGAACCCCCATCAGACTAGCAACTGATTTCTCAACAGAAACTCATCAGGCCAGAAGGGAATGGGATGACATATACAAAGTCATGCAAAGCAAGGGTCTGAATCCAAGAATACTGTACCCTGCAAGGCTGTCAATCAAAATTGAAGGTGTAATCAGGAGCTTCACAGACAAAAACAGACTAAAGAAATTTATCTCCAACAAACCAGCAAAGCAAGAAATGCTAAAGGGTCTACTGTAAAAATAAAGAAATAGGAAGTGAAGAAGTAACACAGGGGTATAGAATAAAAATGACATCAAATACCTACTTATCAATAATAACTTTAAATGTAAATGGTTTAAATGCTCCAATCAAAAGACATAGGGTAACAGATTGGATAAGAAAGTAAGGCCCATACATCTGCTGTCTACAGGAAACCCACTTCAGAAAAAAAGACGACCACAGACTGAGGGTGAAGGGATGTAAAAAGGTTTTCCAGGCAAACGGAAATGAAAAAAAAGCTGGGGTAGCAATACTTATATCTGACAAATTAGATCTCAAAGTGAAGGACATAACAAGAGACAATGAAGGCCACTTCATAATACTAAGGGGAGCAATACAACAAGAAGAAATAACCCTGGTAAACATATATGCACCCAATACAGGAGCACCCAAATACATAAAAAAAAAACTGCTGGAGGACATTAAGGGAGAGATTAATAGCAATACAATCATAGTAGGAGATTTTAATAACCCACTGTCACCTTTGGACAAATCATCTAAATAAAAAATCAGCAAAGAAACATCAACGCTAAATGACACACTAGACCAGATGGAATTAATCTACATCTTCAAAACATTTCACCCCAAAGCCACAGAATACACATTCTTCACAAGTGCACATGGGTCATTTTCAGATAGGCCACATGTTGGGACATAGGCAAAGTCTCTTCAAATTCAAGAAGCTAGAAATCATATCAAGCATCTTCTCAGATCATAGTGGCATAAAATTGGAAATCAACTACAATAAAAATAATCCAAGGAAATCAAACACATGGAAACTGAATGTGAGGATGGTACAATATCCGCAAATCAATAAACGTGATATATCAGGTAAACAAATTGAGAGATAAAAATCATATGGTCATATCAATCGATGCAGAAAAGACCTTTGATAAAATCCAACACCTTTTCATGATTAAAACTCTCAACAAGGTGGGAGTACAAGGATCATATCTTAACATAATAAAAGCTATATACGATAAACCCATAGCAAACATCATGCTCAATGGCAAAAATTAAAACCATTCCCTCTAAGAACAGGAACAAGACAGGGATAACCACTTTCACCACTCCTCTTTGACATAGTACTGGAAGTACTAGCCATTGCAATTAGACAAGAAGAGGAAATAAAAGGCATCAAAATTGGAAAAGAAGAAGTAAAGTTGTCCCTATTAGCAGATGACATGATACTGTACATAAAAAACCCAAAAGATTCCATCAAAAAATTAATAGACTTAATAAATGAATTTGGCAATGTAGCAGGATACAAAATCAACCCCAAGAAATCAATGGCATTTCTATACACCAATAGTGAACTTACAGAAACAGAGACTAAAAAAGCAATCCCATTTACCATCACATCAAAAAAATTAAGATACCTAGGAATAAATTAACTAAGTAGGTAAAAGACCTATAGGCAGAAAACTACATGACACTGAAAAAAGAAATAGAGGAAGATGTAAACAGATGGAAGAACATACCATGTTCATGGATTGGTAGAATCAACATCATCAAAATGTCCATACTTCCCAAAGCAATTTATAAGTTCAATGCACTCCCCATTAAAATACCAATGGCATACTTTACAGACCTAGAAAGAACTCTCCAAAAATTCATTGGGAACAATAAAAGACCCCAAATAGCCTCAGCAATCTTGAGAAAGAAGAGTAAAGTAGGAGGGATCTCAATACCAGATTTCAAGCTGTATTACAAAGCCACTGTTCTCAAAACAGTCTGGTTCTGGCACAAGAACAGACATATAGATCAGTGGAATAGAGTAGAGAACCCAGATATCAACCCAAATCACTATGCTCAATTAATATTTGACAAAGGAGTCACGAGCATACAATGGAGTCAAGACAGTCTCTTCAATAAATGGTGTTGGGAAAACTGGACAGATACATGCAAAAGAATGAAACTAGATCACCAACTTACACCATACACAAATAAACTCAAAATGGATACAGGACTTAAATATAAGACGGGAAACCATAAAAACACTAGAGACATCCACAGGCAGCAAAATCTCAGACATATGCCTAAAGAACTTCTTCACTGATACTAACCCTAGGGCAATGGATGCTAAAGAGAAAATAAACATATGGGACTACATCAAAATAAAAAGCTTTTTTACAGCAAAGGAAACCATTATCAAAACAACAAGAAAACCCACTTTATGGGAGAACATATTTGCAAATGATATCACTGATAAAGGTTTAATCTCCAACATCTACAGATAGCTTATTCAACTCAATAAAAGGAAAATAAATGAGCCAATTAAAAAATGGGCAATGGACCTAAATAGAATCCTCTCAAAAGAAGACAGAAGGAAGGCTAAGAGGCACATGAAAACATGCTCAAAGTCACTAATTATCCGAGAGTTGCAAATCAAACGACAATGCGGTACCATCTCACATCTGTCAGAATGGCCAACATCAACAAATCAACAAACGACAAATGTTGGCGAGGTTGCAGAGAAAAAGGAACCCTCGTGCACTGCTGGTGGGATTGCAGGTTGGTGCAACCACTGTGGAGAACAGTATGGAGCTTCCTCAAAAAACTGAAAATGGAACTCCCATTTGACCCAGTAATCCCACTACTAGGAATATACTCCAAGAAACTAGAAGCACCAATCAGAAAGGATATATGCAGCCCTATGTTCATAGCAGCACAATTTACAATAGCTAGGATTTGGAAACAGCCTAGATGCCTGTCAGCAAATGAATGGATCAGAAAACTCTGGTACATCTACACAATGGAATACTATGCTGCCATAAAAAAGAAGGAATTCTTATCCTTTGCAGCTACCTGAATGGAATTAGAGAACATCATGCTGAGTGAAATAAGCCAGTCAATGAAAGAGAAACACCACACGACCTCCTTATTTACCGATAATAAAGAACATTATAAACTGATGAACCATAAGATAGATACAGCGACAGTAAAGCAACAAGCAGACTGTCAAATGACAGTGGGGAGGGGAGGGAGATCTGGGGGAAATAAGAGATCAACAGAAGGACTGGTATGCATGCATATAAGTACAACCAATGGACACCAAACTGGGGAGGGAGGGCATGTATGGGAGGTGGGAGGGGGAGCAATGGTAAGCTGTGTACACATATAATACCTTAATAAATTAAAAAAACAATAAATAAATAAATAAATAAATAAATAAATAAATACTAAACTTACACTGGCCATTAAACCCAGCAGATATACTCCAGGACATATCCTGGAGAATTGAAAGATAATACCTGTACAACTTACAAATTAGTATTCATAGCAGCTTTATTTATGAAACCTCCACCTCCAAATGATCTGACATTACCTGAAAACTATAAAAAAATTCCTCAATACATGAGTAGTTGCCTTATAAGCATCCATACATGGAATACTCTGAAAGATAAAAAGGGTGAGCTGCATTGATACATGGAACAACTTGGATGGATCTCAAGGGCATTAAATTTTAAAAAGGCCTAAATAAGAAAGCCAATCTCTAAAGGTACATACTGAAGTCTTTATTTTATATAAAAGCCTCAAAATGGCGAAAGTTGCTAAAGAAAAACATTAGTGGTTGCTCAGGAATAAGGAAGATGAAGGGAGCATGACTATAAAGATGTAGCATAAGGAGTATCTTTGTGGTAATGGAATAGTTCTGTGTCTTGACTATGGTTATGGGTTCACAAATATACACATGTGAGAAAACGACATAGAACTCTTAAGCACACATTATACTGGGGTTGGTTTTCTCATTCTGATATTGTACTATGGTTGTGTAAGTTGTAACCAGTTGGAGAATCCAGATTCAGGGTACACAGGACCTCTCTTTACTATTTTTGCAAATTCCTATGCATCTATAATTATTTAAAAACAAAAAGTTTTATTTATTTATTTTTTAAAAATACAGCATCCTTCACTAAACTCAGACTTCAGAGAAAGTCAGACTATCCCAAGACCAGCAAGGAGCTGAAATCTACACCTTTGCAGAAATGGTCAAAGTCCTATCTACCCCAATGCCCCCTGCCTCCTCCTTCTGCCACAGCCTGTCAGAAGTGACACTAAGTTCAGAATTTTGTGTTGCCTAGTCAAAGTGCTCTCAAACTTGGTCAAAGTGCTCTCCAAGTGAGAGAAGTACAGCAATTACCCACTTATTGGCTCTCCTCATAATCACATGCCAAAAACAGGAGCCTATTGCAAATTATAAGTTGAAGTTACCCTAGCTAAGAGGAGCTATGAGAAAAAGGATTATCAGTACCTGAAAACCAACTGAAAGACCTCACAATAAGATATTTTGGGGCTTTAAAGAGCAAGATCAGAATTTTCCTTCCATTTGGCTCAGCAACTATTCTAAATTGACCTGGCTTCAGTGGGCAGAAATCATTCACAATTCCCATCCAGCTAGTAGTCCCTAGGAAAAGCTCTAGAAAACAAGGTATTACAAAGGTTCACCGTTTTTTTTTTGTTTGTTTGTTTGTTTTTTAGACTCTGTTTATAAGGAGCCATGGGGCTCTGATCTAAACCACTGTTACAGATGGACACAGGGTGGGCAGAACAAAAGGAATCAAAGTCCAAATTACAGTTTTGAGAGGATGAGAGAAGGGCAGGTCTGGTCAGAAGTGCCACGTCCACTAGCCTATATAACCTAAGAGCTATCTCTGTAGGTTAGGATTGTTAACTACATAAGTATTGAGGAATAGAAAATTTTTTTCAGGATTCCAGGGCTAATGTCACATTACCTATTGAGTCAAGTAGACAAACAGGCTTCTAGTACAGTTTAGTTGGAAATTTAGATAGTTATTGTTTCTGCAATGACTCTGAAATAATAACCAGCCTTCCTCATCTGAGTTGAAGGCTCAGAATCCTCAGATCCTGTTAAGTCATCACCTTACTTCTCTACCTTGGCTTTTTCTTGGTATGTGTTCTTTTTTAATGATTGGATTGGAATAGTAGTAAGTAACTAATAGTGTTCTTTTCTCCCAGGCCATACAAATAGTGAGCGGTCTGATTTGTAACTGGCTGGGAGTGATCTGGATACATTTGTTTACCACACAAATTATTGCATTTGGAAATGGCTATTTTCCTGTGCTAGCAGTTACAGGATATCCATACTGGGCATCTCTGATTGTGAGTACAAATATTTACTCCCTGATTATTATTTATTAATTTGCTTACTACATTTAATAACTGTTTCTGAGCTGAGCAGTGTGCGAGGGATAGAACATTAAAATGCATGATCCTTGTTCTCAAGGAACTCATTCGTATATCCAGTTGTTATCTATTCTTAGATTCCTATTGGTAACTAGAGGCTTGGTGCATGAAATTTGTGCACTGGGGGAGGAAGGATGTTCCTCATCCCAGCCTGCACCCTATCCAATCTGGGACCCCTTGAGGGATGTTTGACTTACCGTTTAGACACAATTTCTGTGGGATTGGGCCTAAATTGTTGGTCAGACATCCCTCTCACAATCCAGGATTGCTGGCTCCTAACCGTTCACCTGCCTGCCTGCTTTATTGCCCCTAAATGCTTCTGCCTACCAGCCTGATAGACACCTAACTGCTTTTCCTGCTGGCCTGATTGCCCACAACTGCCCTCCCCTGCTGGTCCAGATACCCCTAACTACCCTCCCCTGCAGGCCTGGTCCCCCCCCAACTGCCCTCCCCTGCCATCCATCTTGTGGTGGCCATCTTTGACCACATGGGGGCAGCTATCTTGTGCGATGGAGTGATGGCAGATTTGCATATTGCCTCTTATTATATAGGTTAAAAGATATTATTTTACATTTTAATTTATATTATTTTGCTAGTTAATAATCTATTGTATTAATCTAATATAATTCATTTACTTAACCTAAGGGGTGGGCTTTTGGGTTTCCTCCAGTTTGGAGTATTGCAATACTTCCAGTTTTGGATTTTAGTAACTTTCATGTGCATGCCTTTAGATGCACATGAGCAGATATATCTTATAGATATCATATATATACAAAAATGAAATTGCTAGATCTTAGATCATGCACGTACTCAACTTTAGTACATAATACTAAATGTTTTCCAAGGAGTTTTTACCATTTTATACCCCCATTAGCAGATTATGAGAATTACTGCTGTTCCATATCCTCTGCAGTACTTTGTATTATCAGTCTTAATTTTAGCCATTCTGGTAAGAACTTTTAATTTGTGGCTTTAGTTTGCATTATCTTGATGACTAATGTAAAGAACTTTTTCATTTGTTGATTTATTTTGACATCTTTTTCTTAAGTACTCTACAAGTGGTTTTTTTCCCCCCACTTTTAATTGGATTGTCTCTTTTTTTTGTACTAATTTTCTATAATTCTTCATGTATTCTGAATAAAGTCCTTTGCCATCATGTGCTCCAAACATTTTTACTTGGTGGTTTGCCTTTTCTCTCCTTTAAGGATAAGTTGTTTTTTGATTAAGTTATTTTTTTTAGTGTAGTCCAATGTACTAAATTTTTCCTTTATAGTAGTACTCCCTCTCCCCCCACTGATTTTTAGAGAAAAAGGGAGAGAAAAGGAAATACAGAGAAATATCGATGTGAGAGAATTACATCCATTGGTTGCCTTCTGCGTGAGCCCTGACCAAGTCCCCTGGACAGGGAGGAGCCTACAACCAAGGTACAAGTACATGCCCTTGACCAGAATGGAACCTGGGGCCTTTTGATCTACAGGCTGATGCTCTATCCACTGAGCCAAACAGGCTTTGGCTTGGTAGCACTTTTTATATACAATTTAATAAATCTTTTCCTGCTCAAAATTCAGGAAAATATTTTTATATTATGTCCTAGAAGCTCAGGAAAATATTTTTATATTATGTCCTAGAAGCTCAGTTGTTTTGCTATGCATTTAGATTTCCAATGTACCTGGAATTTATTTTTGCTTATGATATGAAGTAGGGGTCAAATTTCATATTTTTACTACATGAATTTTCAAAAATGTGATATGTTGGAAGGAAGATTCTTTTGCATCTACAAATTGAGTATCCACCTAGGTTTGAATCTACTTCCAAACTCTATCCTATAATTGTGTTGGTCTTACAATGTCTTGTATACTACTGCTTTATTATATAAGTTTTGATGACAGTATAGTGAGGCCTACCATCATGTTCTCCTTCAATATTATATTGACTATTCTCACATCACTTTACCATATAAAATTTGGGATAAGTATATAATTTACACATACACACCTAATATACCTGAAGGGGTATTTATTGGGATTACCTGAAATGCTATTTTTTTATGGTCTCTATCATCTGGGACCTAGTTGAAGACGAGTAAATTAGAAAACATGGAATCTATTAAAAGGTCTTTTCACAATTTGTTCATTTCTAACATGGATTGTGTTAAGATATTTTTATTCATTCAGTAAAGAAATATATTGGAGAGACACTCTGCAAGAACTGCTTTAGGGAATGTAATAAAGCAATGAAAAAGATCTCCATTAAGTCTAAGCAAGATAAAAAATGCATCTACTACTTTCATAACCCATTTTCTTAGTTGAGGTAATGAGTAAACAAGCAAGAAAACTTCTAATTTTAAGTATTGTGAAGAAAATAAACAGCATATTCTTCTAAAGGATAGCAATTATCCTAAGGCAATATTATGTGAGTGATGGTCACTCATTTTTGTACATCCAGGTACACTGGTCCTTAAAAAAAATAGACTTCTCCTCTGTGAGTGCTTATGTTTTCTCTTTCTGGGAAACTCTTTCCTTCAGTTTTCAAGTCTCAAGTCACTCTTGTCCTATGAGTTCAGCTTTCAGGTTACTTTCTGAAGAGGTCTCCTTTGATCCCCCAGGTGTTCTCTCACATATCACAAACCCTAGCCTGACAAATATAAATGTACTAATGGAGAAAATTGGAATCTGTTATACCCCATAAAATCAGGGTTTGTCTGATTGCTATGACTTTCTGAGAGTTATAGTTTCTGTTTCCCTTCTCCCTTCCAAATATTGCTTGAGATTTTCTCTTGGACAGTTGTAACTAGGAACCATTCAAGGAAGGAAATTCTGGTAAACATAGTTCTGAGCCTTAAATAGGGATTGACTGTAAATAATTCAGGGAATTGCTTTATATGTAATTGTTACAACAGCAACACAGTAATACAACAACATAGAACATATTAACCCTCACTTTGCAATAAGAAAAGCAAAACTAAAACATAGCTTAAGTAACTTCTCTTAGAGTTCCATAAAAAAGCAAAGTGCAAAGAATTCAAATTCAGATCCTTCTATTCCAAAAATGATATTTAGTGTTGGCCTCATTTTTCTGAGTATAGAACATTCCTTTCTTTTCTAATACTAATAAATAGTCATTTTTAATGCTGTGCATGCACAAAAATTGCATCAGTGAAAAAAGAAATTTATAATACACCATAACTGCCATCTTTTTACAAGTTTTAGGAAATGATGGAGGTCTCAGAACAAGCTACTCATGGAAGATATTATGTAATTCTTATATTTAAATATGCAAAAGGAAGCAGAAATGTTTTCTGAATGTTTTATTTTAATAAAATATTTTAACATTATATTAAAAGTATTCACATGTTAAATCACCAAAATGAAACATTTTCTAGTAGTAAATTTATTAACTGGATATATTTTCTTATAATTCACATAGTGGCTAAATAAATTATAATAAACAAAAATTAATTATAATTTCACACTTCTTTTGTCCCACAAAGTCACCTCAAGGCTTCCCTAGGTTTCATTTCCAATACATCTGTTATATTAGTGATCAGAGATTTCATGCCTTTTCCTATCTCTGTACTAGAGAACCACTGAATTATTTCTTACATGATTTTCTCAATGATCCCACTAAAGCATTAAGATGATATGCTTCATATTACAGCATTCCAAAATTCTCTTATTCTTTATGCATTCCTATAAATATAATGCATGGTATTAATCAATATAAATCTTATTTCCAGTTTCTTTCCACAGGACTTTTTACAATAATGTTAGAGAAGAATCGGACAATGATCTTGGTAAGTCATAATATTTGTAGCAACTCTACAGATAAATTTTATTTGCTAAAAGAAACAGAGTTAATAAGGAGGTAGTATTTTCTCTGAGTCACTAGAAATTTAATCAAATCTTTGGAGAGCAAAATTTTAAAATATAAGAAATTTGAGTTTCTACTCCTTTTTTTGAAATCTTTGTTATATTTTATTAGCCATAAAAATCATTCAGGATGTATGAAATTAATCATGGAGTTATATTTCTAGATGATATATTATTTAACGCAAATTAAAATGTTGGTTATGACATGTAAATTTGGATATTTTGAAATGACCCAGTATCTGTTATTACCTTCTTTCTTCCTTCTTCACATGTCTAGAAACTTCTGATTGTATTGTGGGCAATGGGTGTGATGTTATTGATATTATGTTGATTCCCTTTTAGAGAGTACCGAGTTTTATGTTGAGAAGTAGTAAAGTGGAAGAATGAGTAATTTTGATTGTTAATGCTAGCAGATTGATTTTGGGAATGGCAGAGTAAGCAACTCCATGGGCTCATCCTTCCACAAAGCAAGGGAAATATCAGCAGAACAACTAAAATTCATGATTTCAGAACACTGGAAATTAACCAAACTTCACAGAAAGATCCCCATATCTGGTTCACAGCCACTCCAACCCCCGAAGTGCGACACCCATACCTATTTGCACCCTCAGGCCTGCTCCTTGTGTGCCTAAAAGTAGTGAGAGATTGAGTTTCAGTAGACAGGAAATGTCAACAGAAAACAGGCCATGGTTTATAGCAAGGGAGAAATCACAAACTTGAGATATAGCATCACCTTTGGGAGTTTGATCTCTGGTCAGGGCACATGAATCAACCAATGAATACACAAATAAGTGGAATAACAAATCAATTCTCCCAATCTATGTATCTATGTATCTATCTATGTATCTATGTATCTATCTAAATCTCTATCTCTCAAATCAATAAAAATAAATAAATAAAATATTTTAAAGAGGGAAAAAAGAAAGGTTTCCAGCAGCCGACCTGGTGAGTTGCAAGATCAAGAGAAGACTTATAAGCCCTAGCTGATTGCTCAATCTTTAGAGCATTGGCCTGTAGACCAAAGGGTCCAGGGATCAATTCCAGTTTAGGGCATGTACCTTGGTTGTAAGCTTCTCCCCAGCCCAGGCCCTGATCAGGGCTTGTGTAGGAGGCAACCAATCGATGTTTCTCTCACATTGATGTTTCTCTCTGCCTTACCCTCTTTGCTCCTCTCCCTAAAAATCAATGGAAGAATATCCTCAGGTGAGAATTAACACATACAAAAAGAGAGAAAAGACATACAAGCTTAAAAAATTCAGCCACAAGAGGGAGCAAGAAGCATGGAACAGTGTATCTATACAAAGTAGGAGAAAGCCCCAGCTATAAATAGGACAAATGAAAAAGGGTCTCCTATCTGAAAACAACTAGTAAAGATTGGAGGAAATTAGTGCTTCTCCAAATGTGAAAATAACAACGCAAAACTTCAAGAAACGTGAAGAATTACGGTAATGTAAGATCATTAAAATCTCACAATAGACTTCCAGTAACTTAACTAAAAAATATGGATTCTGTGATTTACTTGATAAAGAATTCAAGATAGTTGTTTTGTTGAAGAAACTCAATGAGCCAAAAGACAACTCAATGAAATCAGGAAAATAATACCTAAACAACATGAGAAATTTAGCAAAGACATATAAATCATAAAAAAGAACCCAAAAGAAAAACTGGAGCTAAAAAATTGACTGAATGAAATGAAAAATGCAATAGAACCGAGACCAGTTTGGCTCAGTGGATAGAGCGTCTGCCTGCGGACTGAAAGGTCCCAGGTTCGATTCTGGTCAAGGGCATGTACCTTGGATGTGGGCACATCCCCAGTGGGGGGTGTGCAAGAGGCAGCTGATTGATGATTCTCTCTCATCGATGTTTCTAACTCTATCCCTCTCTCTTCCTCTCTGTAAAAAATCAATAAAATATACTTAAAAAATAAAAGCTTGTTTATCTTTAAAAAAGAAAAAAAGAAAAATGCAATAGAGAGCATCAACAGCTTCCAGAGAGCTTCCAAACAGAAGATAAAATCAGTGAGTTAGAAGCTAGGAATTTTGAAATGCCTAAGTCAAAGGAAAACAAAAGAAAAAAAGCAAACTAAACCTACGTGACCAACAGAACACCATCAAAAGAACTTATATCAGAAGTACTAGAGTTTGACAGGAGAAGATAGATAGCTGGCAATACTATTGTGTGTGTATCATATATATACACTAAAATTGGACTAAATGTTCAAAAGCCTTTATCTGAAATTTCAATGGGTTGTTTTTTTTTTAGAAAAAAAGCCTAGAACTTTTAATAAAGATTAATAGTTAATATTTTACAGTGAATATGATAAAAGTAACAAATATTATTCCTTAAAATAATATTTATATATCCTCTACTTTTAAACATTACTAAACAACTTTGTAGTAGATGGCAGGGCTGCAGGAAGCAGTTTATGCCATGCTTCACACTTTTTAACCACCATATCTGGCTTTTACATAGTGCTTTTCATGTTTGTTTGTTTTTTTGTAATTTTTAATGGCCTTATTGAGGCATAATTGATATACAATAAACATCAAGCTTAAAAATTTCAAGTATGCCGAAACTCAGTGGATAGAGCTTCGGCCTGCAGACTGAAGGGTCCCAGGTTCGATTCTGGTCAAGGGCATGTACCTTGGTTGTGGGCACTTCCCCAGTAGGGGGCGTGCAAGAGGCAGCTGATCGATGACTCTCATCAATGTTTCTAACTCTCTATCTCTCTCCCTTCCTCTCTGTAAAAAAATCAATAAAATATATTAAAAAAAAAACAATTTCAAGTATACTATTTGATAATTCATTAACACAGTCAAATAATGATCACCAATCGTGAAATAACCATCACTCTCAAAGTTTCTTTGTGCCCTTAATGATCTAGGAAACACCTATTTTTTTTGTCACTATAAATTAGTTTGCAATTTTTTAGAACTTTGTATTAATGTTAATTATACATTTTCCAGCATTTTTATATAGAGTCGCACGGAAGTATACACTCTTTTTCATCTGACTTTTTATTTTATTTTTTTAACTAAATCTTTATTGTTCATATTATTACAAATGTTCCTCATTCCCCCCACCCCCAATTGCTCCCCTACACCAAGTTTCCATTCAATTCTCTACCCTTTCCCCATCCCCCATTGTCCTCATCCGTAGGTGCAGTTTATGTTCAGTCTCTTCCCACCCCGCTCCACTCCCCATTTCCCCGAGAATCATCAGTCCACTCCCCTTCCATACCTCTGATTCTATTATATTCACCAGTTAATATTGTTCATCATGATTTTTACTTCCCTTGGTTTTTAGACTCACTTGTTGATAGTTACGTGTTTGTTCATAATTTTAATCTTTATTTTCTTCCTCTTCCTAAAGAACCCCTTTTAGCAAATCATATAATTCTGGTTTGGCAGTGATGAACTCCTTTAGCTTAAATTTATTTGTGAAGCTCTTTGTCTGGCCTTCGATTCTGAGTGATAGCTTTGCTGGGTAGAGTATTTTTGGCTGTAGGTTCTTGTTATTCATCACCTTGAATATTTCTTGCCATTCCCGTCTGGCCTGCATGGTTTCAGGCCAGAAATCAGCTGACAGTCGTATGGGTGTCCCTTTATAGGTAACTACCTGCTTTTGTCTTGCTGCTTTTAATATTCTCTCTTTGTCTTTAGCTCTTGGAATTTTAATTATGATGTGTCTTGGTGTGGTCCTCTTTGGATTCCTTTTGTTTGGGGTTCTGTGTGCTTCCTGGACTTGTAAGTCTATTTCTTTCCCCATTTGGGGGAAGCTTTCTGTCACTATTTCTTTCAATATGTTTTCGGTATCTTGCTCTCTGTCATCTTCTGGGATGCCCATAATTCTGATGTTGGTTCACTTGAAGTTGTCCCAGAGGTTTCTCACACCATCTTCAACTTTCTGGATTCTCTTGTCTTCTTGCTTCTGTGGAGGAGTGTCCTCTGGCTCTTTGTGTTCCAAATATTGGACTTGATTCTTGCAATCTTCCAATCTGTTTTTAGGACTCTGTATAATATTTTTTATTTCAGAGAATGTATTCTTTATTTCTAATTGGTCCTTTATCATTTCTTGTTGATCCTTTATTATTTTTAGTTGATCCCTTTTCATATCTTCATAGGTCTCATTTATTTTATCGGCCTTTTCTAGGAGATTCTTGAACAACCTTATAAGCATGGCTTTGAACTCTATATCCAGTCGCTTTTTGTCCTCCATTTCTTTCGTTTGTGATCTGCTTCCTCGTTTCGGCATTTTCGCTGCTTCCCTGAGTTGGTAGGTTGGGAGGATCAGCTGTGTCTATGCCAGGAGACAACCTTATTCCACTAGACTTGGAAACCTGCAAAAGCCTCTCTGAGTTCAGCTTGGATGGGGCAGAGTTTCAGGGTGGAGCCTACAGCCTTGGCTTCTGGTTAGCCCCGCCCCCTGAGGTTCCTGAGTCTCAGTGTACCTCAGTGTCCTTTGGTACTTGCTGCAAGTACCTCTGAGAGAAAGGCACCCTAGAGCTTCGCCCGCTACCAGACAGTGTAGTCTCTCTCCCAACAAGCCCACAACTGGGGTTCAGAGCAGTTGGAAGTGGGGTTAAGCACAGTCCGGAGCTTATGTCTCCTTCCTGCTAGGGCCATCTCGCGGCCCAAACAACAGTCTGTCCTCTGTGCGCGACTCAGGGGATCTGCTTTTCGCCGCTCCCCTGAACTTCTGTCTTACAGCCCAGATTCCCTCTGTATGAGGCTGGAGCCCGAGGGTCTTGCCCAGGACTGGGGTTCAGTGCAGTCAGAACTGGGACTCAGCACATTCCTGAGCTTTTGAGTCCTTCCCGCTGGGGCAATTCAGCAGCTCAGGGAACAGTCCCTCCTCTGTGTGCAGTGTGCGCGACTCCGGGGCTCTGCACTTCGCTGCTCCGCTGAGCTTCCGCCTTACAGCCCAGTTTCCCTCTATGTGAGCCTGTACCCCAGGGTCTCGCCCAGAACTGGGGTTCAGTGCAGTTGGAGTTGGGGTTCAGCACAGTCCGGAGCTTTTATCTCCTTCCCGCTAGGGAACGCCAGCCAGGCACTCAGCCGCCCCTCCTCTCTGGCTCAGTCCTCTCCCCGCGAGCGCACCGTGCCTCCGTACCTTAGGCTTTTACAGCTCCTCTGGTTTTCCTTCTGGTTTTCTCTTTCCTTCTAGTTGTAGAATTCCCAGTCAGTCAACTTTCCTATAGTTCTGGATAGTGTCCACTCTATATTTTAGTTGTATTTTTTGAAATTGTTGAGTGTGGCTGCAGTTAGGCTTTTACCTCTGCTGCCATCTTGTTGTCTCTCTCTCATCTGACTTTTTAATGTAGCATGGTTATTTTAAGATTAATCCAACGTATACCAACAATCCCTGCTTATTTCTGAGTTATATGCCATAGTATAGATATGCCAAGATTTGCTTATCAAGTCACCTGTTGATGGAATTTGCAATGTTTCCAGTGTTGAGCTCTTACAAATAAAGCTATCATGAACATTCTCCGACAAGTTTTAGTATAGACGTATGCCTTTATTTTTCTTTGGTAAATACCTGAGTTATATGCATGCTTAACTTCTTGAGAACCCATAAAACTGTTTTTGCAAAGCAGTTGTACCCACAGGTGATGAGTGTTCCAATTCCTCCATACCTTTACTCATACACTGCACTCCAGCACACCCCAACCTAGACCAGGTACCAAAATAAGTTCTCTGCTTGTCCTATTCAGAAGAGCCTGTGCCAATAAAACTCCATGCTGCACGGAAGAACTTCTGCTGCAAGTGGCCTTTGGGATTCATTTCCTCAACAAAGGTGGCTCTTCTTTGGAATAAAAATTTATTATTATGGCACACTCATTTGTACATGTCATTGAAAATTCATAATTTTAAAGATTGCATTACATCTATATACTACAATGTACTAAATGATACTGTTGGATGTTTAGGTTATAAGAGTGAATTAATGAACATTTTATTTTAATGAGATTGTCTTTCTTTAAGGGGTATTTGCCACAAAAGAATAAGATGAGATTACTGTACAACAATGAATAACAATTTAGATAAACATATGATGTATCTGGTGAGGTAGGTTCAGAATCCAGTAGTTGAATTTTTCATATTTATTATCTAATTCATGTAAGATAGGATTCATCAGTGCAAATGACAACAAGGAAGTGTAAGGGAAGCATTTTTCCAATAGCAATATCATAGACTTATTACCTCTCTGACCTCAGATAGACGAAGTGTGATTATGCAGCGACATCATATATACACTTTTGTCTGGAGTCTATAGCCTGACAAGAGTGTGGCCTGAAAACTGAGTAGGCACCTCCAGTAACGTAAATCCCCACCACCTTCTAGATAAAACCCTAAATATCTACCTAGATAGCACCCATCTCTCAAAAAAAAAAAATCCCTACAACCTCCTCCTTGCATTCTAAAATGAACCATAGCAAACTTCTGGGATATTAGCACTCTGGTACTCTGACCAAGAATGGCACAATGAATGGCCTATAATGTTAACATTTTTAACACTGTATTTACCTTTAGTAAACATTTATTTGTTCTCCTCAATAGTCTGAAAGCCTCTTGAGTGTAGAGACAACGGCCTCCTTATCTATGACACAGAGCATAGTTTGCATGTACAGAAGAGACTTTCAATAATTATTTGTCAGTGAAGGACTAAAGGCATGCGTGCTACATCGAAAGTTTTATTTTCTCCAAAATTATTCAGTCCTATTGGGATCCTGACAAATCTGCAGTTCTGACATTTGACCTTGCAATTCTGAAAAGATCAAAATTTATGTAAATCTTCTACTGGGATATATTTGCCAGTGATGCATGTGGGTAACTTTCAGTGACCAGGTGGTTCTTTTGTTCTATTCCAGGTGAACTATACTATTACAGTGAATATCCTAAGTGCCATCATTTCAATAATTGGTCTATTTTTACTATCATTGGAATTTCTCCTATTCAGTTTAAGATCAAGTACTACTATGATTTGGCCCCAGGTAACCACCATATTTCTGTAAGAATTTCATCACAAATTATTTATTTATTTATTTATTTTGGTATTTTTCAATTTTTAGAAAGGAAGGTAGAGGGATAAAAAGACAGAAACACCAATGAGAGAGGAACACATGCGCTCCCCTACTGGGGAATCAAGCCCACAACCCGGGCATATGCCCCGACCAGAAATCAAACTAATTGAACCTCTTGTTTTTTTAGATTGATGCTCAACTGCTAAGCCATACTGAGAGGGCTCAAATTTAGAATTACATGTTAAATGAGAAATCAAAGTATTTAAGTATTATGCAAGATATGCCAATGAACTTCATCATTAGTTTACTCTTTGGCACATGCACCTACTACAAATTAGTTCAAACACAGTTTACATTCCTAAAGCTAGGATCACCCCAAACCTCAAGGACCCAAGTAGAGTATATAAATATTAATAGATGTATTTAAGTGAGTTAGCATTAAATTTAAATCTAGCCCACCAGGTAACCAAGATATTTTTATGAGAGCTCTATTGTTTCCAGATATCTATATGTCTAAAGCCAGTTTTCCAAGGCCTTAAAAGATCAAGTTTATTATAGCAAGATTTGATCTTTAAAGGAGGAAATAGTATCCTTATGTACTTGTGGTACCCAGGGATTTATGTTCAATGTCAGAGATATAGTCTTCAGACAAAACAAAGCTGAACTCTGTACATGGATGTAACTTGGAGTGTACATGTACACAGTTCTGTATGTACATGACTGTGTGGATATTTTGTACCTCCTGCTATGTGACTGTTTGTCTATCAGCAGGTCTATGTGAGTCTGTTGAACTGTGCTTGTGTTTATGCTTCAATATGTGTATATATCTGTGTTTCTGTGAATGTGGGACTATGGACATATTATCACCTATTTATGCAGACTTGTTGGTATGGAGAGGAGAAGGAACCAGGAGGGCAAGGAGATGGCAGTCAATGCTAAGCAAGTTGGGTAGGAATTGATGCCATAGGTTCCAAAGCCTTTTCCATGGATTCCACTTCTTATATTCCATCTTCCCATGGCTTGCCAGAGGTCAAAATAGCTGGTCTTTAATCAAGACCTAAAAACCAACTTTTCTGAATTGAGGATGTCACCTGTATTTACATTTCTACCCTAAATCAGAAAGCTCTCCTTACTTCAATATGTTGGTTTGCATTTTGTTGAATTGTCTTCTTTCTACATAGCTTTGAAGAGGATTTTACAGCAAGTGGGATTGCAAATTTACTCAGGGAATAATTTATAGCCCTGATTTAATTAAATGAATAAGCTTAAAAATGTTAAGCTATTTTCTCAGGATCACAGGGCTATTCACTTGCAGAACATTTATCCTAATTGAGCATGGTCCAAATTTCTAGTTGTTTCACTACACAAAATTAAAATCAAACAGAAATCAATTAAATGGCATGTTAAAGAACCATCTTTTTGCTATAGGGGGTGATAGTATTTTATGACACCTACCCTGAAGGATAACTTTAAGTGAAATCTTAAATACATATACCAGGTGTTACTTAAAATTATATTTGCACAACAGGAATATCACCTTTTACTGAATTGGAGTACAATTATAGTCTTAACTCTTTCATTTATTCAATTCATTTTTTGGACTACCAATGTTCATATTAGCAAGAAATTCAAGATCTTCCTCTTGAGGCCCTTTCCCTGTTAAACCTCTCAAGTTATTCAGGAACATTGAGAACCAAAGGTTCAGTATGGACTTCAAATCTGTAGTTAAGCCGTAGCTGGTTTGGCTCAGTGGATAGAGCTTCAGCTTTTGAACTGAATAGTCCCAGGTTTGATTCTGGTCAAGAACATGTACCTTGGTTGCAGGCTTCTCCCCAGTTTGGGCTCTGGTCAAGGCACATGCAGGAGGCAACCAATCAGTGTGTTTCTCTCACATCAATATTTCTCTCCATCTTTCCTTCTCTCTTCTACTCTCTCTAAAAACCAATAGAAAGGTATACTTGGATGAGGATTTTTTAAAAAAATCTCTAGTTGATATAACCCTGGAGCATCTCAAAAGTCCACCAACATGCCCATAACTTCCACTTTCCTGGCTTCAGTTTCTTTTAAGTGATATCAATATTGAAAACTGATCCTGAGAGTCTACACTGATCTCTGAACGCATAATAATCTGGCCACTCAGTGTATATCCTATCTAATAAAAGAATAATATGCAAATTGACCATCACTCCAACACTCAATATTTCCATCCCCATGTGAACACAAGATGGCTGCCACAAGATGGCCGACAGGGGAGAGCAGTTGTGGGTGATCAGGCCAGCAGGGAAGGGCAGTTGTGGGGGAGTGGGGGTAGACCCAGGCCTGCAGGGGAGGGCAGTTGGGGCAATTGGGACAAGAGGAGAGCAGTTGGGGGTAACCTGGCTGGCAATTTGGGGTGACCGGACTGGCAGAGGACAGTTGGGGGGGACTAGACTGGCAGGGGAGGGCAGTTAGGGACAATCGAGCTGACAGGGGAGGACAGTTGGGAGTGACCAGGCCATCAGGGAAGGGAAGTTAGGGGTGACCAGGCTGGCAAGGGAGGGCAATTAGGGGTGACTAGGCCAGCAGGGGAGGACAGTTAGAGGCAACCTGGCCGGCCAGCAGGGGAGAGCAAGTAGAGGCAATTGGGCTGTCAAGGAGCAGTTAGGCATCAATCAGGCTGGCAGGGGAGTGGCTAGGGGGTGATCAGTCTGGCAGGCAGAAGTGGTTAGGGGCAATCAGGCAAGGCAAGCAGTTGGGAGCCAGGAGTTGTGGATCGTGAGAAGGATGTTCAACTGCCCAGATCAGGCCTAAATTGGCAGTTGGACATCCCTCAAGGGGTCCCAGATTGAAGAGGGTGCAGGCTGGGCTTAGGGACACACATCCCCGTGCACGAATTTCGTGAACTGGGCGTCTAGCCCTATATAATAAAAGGTTAATATGCAAATTGTTCCCTTAACCAGGAGTTCAACCAGCAGGCAGGCCGGCCAACCGCCCATGTCCCCTTCCCCTGGCCAGGCTGGCCAGACCCCACCCATGCACGAATTTATCCACTGGGCCTCACCACACACTGAGCAGCCAGATTATTATGATCTCTGAGTGCATAATAATCTGGCCACTCAGTGTATGGTGGCCTTGTCACAAAAGTGCTTTGGTCCTTTAGGGCTGGGTTTCCAATATTTCTGATTTTCTATTCTTATTCCCAACCCAAGTATCCTGCAAGAATATGTGTCTATTGGGGCAGTACTGAGAGGAAACCAACTACCCTCAGGACACATAAGCCTAGAGCACAGACCCAAACTTCCTCTTCCTTCGCTGTGAATTCCTCTTTGGGTTCTTTTCTAACAACAGACTTAAGTTTGAACAACTCTCTATTAAGTAGTAAGTTCTATGACACTGAACCTCAAGTGTATCTCAATTCCATCTTCTTCAGAGGCTCATTGAATTCAAAGAAAAATTTCTGACCTTATCCACAATAAGAAAACACAGACAACGACGTTCATTGTCCATTTGGCAGAAATTTATCAGAAATCTGTAACTGAGCCCTAGCCAGTTTGGCTAAGTGGATAGAGTTTCCTCAATAATTATCAGTTAACATCATTATAATGTCAATACTCTTTATAATCTTCCTCATTAATTATCAGTACTATTATTATCAACAAAAATATATATAAATAACCATAGTTTCTGAGGGTAGAAAATATATTGGGTAACTTTTTTTTTCTATGTTTTACCTTCCTGCAATTTTATATGCCTTTATTGTTAAAGTGTTAACATATAAAGATAAAAGGAATGTACATTTTCTTTTTGGAAACAGAGAAGTGGTAAAATACTTTCACAGTATTTGTTCATATTCATCTCCTTGGAATTGATTGTTGCATGTATAGTGATCAATTGGTCATGCTTGGAAAGACATAGAAGATAATAAAGATGTGGTGAGTATTTCATATCTCCCTTGGTGAATCAGAAGATAATGGGTTTCATTATAAACCCTATTTGAACAATTATATTTTTATAAGAATTAAGAATAAAGTAGTATGTAAGCTATGATTAGAGGTAGCTAAAAACACTCTGCACTAACTGTTGTGCACTATAATAATTTCTATACAATTAAAGGTAAATAATTTACCCTAGACAAAGGTATTTTATATTATAGGATATTTTTTATATTTACACCTTATGAGAGAATAAAATAGAAGATATATGCCTTCCTGGCATAGGCCTGTTCAATTCAACAGATAATTCCCTTGTAGAGGTTGTGAAATGGCAAAGGAATATGGAAATGCTGAAGCCTCATACCTTTAAATTCTTCAAACTTTGAGAGAACAAGTTGAAAATCAAAAGTTTGGGATATTTGGTTTTTATTTTTCAGAAACCCAGATTTTTGAATGGGTAACCAAGAAGTTGGAAAGATGGTAAAAATCATACCCATAAAGTTATTTTTCTTTCCTCCTACTGTATGTCTCAAAAAAACCCCACAAAACTTTATCTTCAATTGACTTCAACATCACTGACACAGAAAACTTTTTTTAAAATATATTTTATTGATATTTTACAGAGAGGAAGGGAGAGGGATAAAAAGCTAGAAACGTCGATGAGAGAGAATCATCGCTCAGCTGCCTCTTGCACTCCCCCTACTGGGGATGTGCCCACAACCAAGGAACATGCCCTTGACCGGAATCGAACCTGGGACCCTTCAGGCCACAGGCCCGACGCTCTATCGACTGAGCCAAACCGGCTTCAGCACTGACACAGACAACTTTGATGAAAAATACATCCTTCCCAGGACCCACAGAACAGCCTCAGCTTTAAGAATCATTACAATCCTAAGAGCCTCTTAGAAAGAAAACAAAACTAGCATGAAGCAGAGAGTGACTTGTCCTTATAGCCCAGACCAAACCCAGAGGGGGATTTGGGAAAGAACAAGAAAGAATGAGAATGCCTAGCAGTCTCAGAGTAAAAGAAGGAATGGGAAAAAGTTGAGAGAAAAGAGGGAAGGAGCTGCGGACAGATCCTGTTCTCAAATATCACTGGCTCTAGAACTTCATATGTACTTGGAGATTTACCTCCACTTCAAGCATCTATTAGGCATAGACACTGAAAGTGCAAATGACTGAGATGAAGTCAACCATTGCTCTGACAGGAGAATGGACATAATAGCACAGTGCGTAAATAATCTGAAGAAATGGAAGAAGCCAAAGAAAATTTTGTGTCTTAAGCTATGAGGTGAGGCAAAAATGTTGTGGGTAAGTCCTAGTATGTAAAACCCAAGACCATCAGATTTTATTCCTAGCAAGATATCATTGTGTCAAATGTAAGATGATAGAAATTATACAGCACCAGAATATAGAAAAACTTCCTCAAATGAAGTGTTTCTTAGGATCTCAAAAACTAGCAATGGAGCCCTGGCTGGTTTTCTCAATGGTTAGGGCATCAACCTATGGACCAAAGGGTCCCGGGTTTAATTCCCAGCCAAAGGCATGTAACTGGGTTGCAGGTTCACTCCCCAGACTCCTGGTAGGCGTGCAAATGGAAGGCAACCAGTGGATGTGTCTCTCAACATGGATCTTTCTCTCTTTCTCTCTCTTCCTCTCTTTCCTTCCCTCACTTCCACTCTCTCTGAAAATCAATGGATTCTACATTCTGATTGTGGAATCTCAGAGGAAAGGTGGAGGTGGTGGGAAGAGTTCCACCAAAGAACTTGTACGCATATAGGCATAACCCATGGACACGTACAATAGGGTGGGTAAAGGCCTGGGGCAGGGGGCAAGGGGTAGGGGTGGGCTAAAGGAGTCAATGGGGGGAAAAGGAGGACATATGTAACACTTTCAACAATAAAGATTTACTTTAAAACAAAACAAAACAAAACAAAACAAAACAAAACACAATGGAGAAAATATCCCCTGGTGAGGATTAACAACAATAAACTAGCAATGAAGAGAAAACAAACAAACAAACCAGAAAACTTATAGAAAGGCAATCAGTGATCCAGATATCAGGCTTTCAATACCTTAATTTCTCAGGAATTTATCTATCATGCACATTTCTAAAAGGAAATGCCTTTTGCAGTACAAATGGAGATTCAGGTTCTGAGTATCAAGAGAAAGTGGACAATCCAAAGGGAAAAAAATATTCTGAAATTCCTTCTACAATCTTAAACTTATTCATATTAATTCAAAATAGAGATTATTTAAGCAAAGCAATCTATAGATGAAGGCTGTGAACTGAACAAGGCATATTTATGGAATGGTAAGTGAATTAATGAGGCTGCAGCACAGTTTTTGTGGGAGGGTGAGTGATGGAAAATGAGGGTTAAGAAACTAGAAGGGGGGCTAAATTATTACATAGATGAATGTCATGCTATAATTTCAGGTTTTATGCTGTAAATGTTGCCTGTCTAAACTTTAATTGTGGGAGATGGAGAAAACAAGGATGTAATTTAAATACATTTAGATTATATCTAAAGTATTGTCAGTTTTTCCCATTTCAAAGTGCTTCTCAGCTCCCTAGCCAGGGTATTCAGGTCCCAGTGATTCCACTTCAGGGAATTTATCTGAAGAAACCCAAAGCATTAATGTGAAAGAATGCATGCACCCCTACATTCATTGCAGCATTATTTACAATAGCTAAGATTTGGAAGCAACCCAAGTGTGTGCCCATCAGTAGATGAGCAGATAAAACAGCGATGGCACACTTACATAATGGAATACTAGTCGGCCATAAAAAAGAAGAAAATTTTACTCTTATGACCACATGGACGGACCTGAAGAACATTATATTAAGTGAAAACTAAATGTTCTCATATGATCAATCGTGATTTGGGATCTATCTATTCATATAGCATTGTCTCTGGCTTTCAACCCAGGAAGGGATGGAGAGAGGAAGGGAGGGAAGGAGGAGAGAGGGAGGGAGGGAGGGAGGGAGGGAGGGAAGGAGGAGAGAGGGAGGGAGGGAAGGGAGGGTCAAAGGAAGGAAACTAAAACATCAAAAGCACATGGTTTAAATTTTAAAATCTCAATGATGAGCATATTCCCATTATCAATCTTTCCAAAATCCAACCCAAAATCCTATAGTTCTTTATTTTAGAATGTATTCATGATCAATTTACTAATACCAAACTTACCTCAGGTACATGGAAGAATGTGATCCTTATCCTACATATGAAAGAACCATCATGACCTCAACCAAAAGGGAAAGTTTAATGGCGAATGAAGAACTTCACTTTGTTCAAGAGGCTTCTGTGAAAAATGCATATTAAGTCCATCTCAGTATTTCCTTACCCTCATTTCATTAATAAAAACTTACATGGATAAATACAGTTATTATTTTCTGTGTGGGTAGGTGAGCATTAATTTTTCTCAAGTTAAATCTGGTCAGCCTAGATTAAGGGTTTTTTCCATTCAAGAGAAGTTCTAAGTTTGGGTACACATGTTTCTGGAGTGGGATTAAGATTTAAATATGGATAGGGTGATATACTAAATGCTGACTCAGAGAAAATCATGAAAATTAGCACAAATTATAAACAGAGGCTTGTAAAAGCCTCTCTGCAGATAAGCTCTAAACACAATTTCTAATGTTTCTTTCTTATTACATACTAGGGCCCAGTGCACGAATTCATGAAACTTAAAAGGAACTGTCGGTCACAGTGGGCACAGGGGCAGGTTATGGCCCATCTCCATGACCCTGCCTGGGCCTTCCTGGCATGCCCCTGACCCTCTATCTGCTGGCAGTCCTGCTCCCACACACACACGCTGATGTCACCAGCCAGCTCTCACCCACTAACAGTGCGGAGCAATTGGGGCTGGTGCCATCAGTGGGTGCAAGTGGTGGCTGCTTCCCCAATTGCCCCTCAGGCACAGGGGGAGGTAGAGAAGCCCTGAGGGGCAGTCAGGATTGGCATCCACTGCTCCAGTGCCAGCAGCAGGAGCTGGCACCAGCAGCAGGTACAAGTGCTGGGATGGTCTGTGGCCCGTGGGAGCAAACAATTTTCAGTAACCACCAGAGGCTCACTGATGACAGCATCTGATGCCCTGCCTTGGTCTGGTGCCCCCACTCACCTGCTCCACTATCCCGTAGTGGCTGATGCCCACCATGTTCCACGCTCTGCCACCTGCTGCCAACACCTGTTCCATGCGTGCCTCCTGGTGGTCAACACACATTTTAGTGACTGGTTGTTCAGTTGTTCCACCATTTGGTCTATTTACATATTAGGGTTTTATATATATAGATTGTTAAAATTTGCATACGGTAGCTTACCTAGTGAAGAAGGTATATTTAATATTTATATGCTATTGAGCCTCTATGAATGAATGTCTCCTGTATTGTAATTTTTTCTAGAAAGTTCATTTCCCAAAATATTACAACTTTTTGCCCACAATTTTACTCTATGATTTTTCACGTTGTGAATTTTAAAAACATTTTAGGTACATTGTTTTGTTACAAATTCTTTGTTATGTTTGTAAGGACTCTTTTCTGTTTTCATTTTTTTTTCTTTGCTCTCCACACCAAACTCTTACTTTCCTCCCTCCATGAACAATTGTTTTATCCTATATAATAAAACCCTAATATGCAAATCAACAGAACTACCAGTTGCTATGATGCATACTGACCACCCGGGGGCAGATGTTCAATGCAGGAGCTTCCCCCTGGTGGTCAGTGAGCTCTGATAGGGAGAGCACCACTCAGCCAGAAACCAGACTCACAGCTGGCAAGCACAGTGATAGTGGCGGGAGCCTCTCCCATCTCCACGGCAGCACTAAGTTAGAGCAGCAACTCGAACAGTAAGGAGCAGAGAGCAGGTGGGCAGAAAGGAGCAAGGGGTCTCAGACTGCAAGAGCCCTGGACTGTGAGAGGGATGTCTGACTGCTGGGTTAGACCCGATCCCCCTCTCAATGTACTAATTTTGTGCACCGGGCCTCTAGCTATATATAATGTATATATTTTTAAGTGTCCCCAAAATACACACAGCATTCTATTGTAAGGATGTATTTGTAATTCATGTAAACTATACATACACATATATGTACACATATTTTTCCCTCTCAGCAGTAAGTTTTCAACTAAAAATGCAATTATACTTTTATATCTACCTATCTAGTAACTTTATTTCCTCATATGGAGCTGACCTCATATCTCATGCTCTTCCTTTTAGCCTGAAGAACACAAAGGGAGGACCTCTGGAAGCTGGCGTTGGGCCAGGAGCCAAGTCTAGCTTCAGGCCACCCTTCTGGCAGGTCTGATAGAAACAAATTTTATATATCTGGAAATGCCTAATTTCTCCTTTATTTCTAACTTCAAAAATTATTTTTATACTTTTTCACCACTTTAAAGCTATCATCCCATTGTCTTTAGACCTCAATGCTTTATGATAAATCAGCTATTAATCTTGCTGAGGATCCCTTGAACATAACTTGCTTTTCTATTCCTACTTTAGATATTTTTCTCTATAGGTAGCTTTTCCTATTTTAACTTCACTGTATATGGATCCTTTTAAGTTTATTTAACTTGGAATTTGCTTAGCTTCTTGGATTAATATTTTTTAATCAAATTTGGAAAAAAAAAAAGGTCTATTTTCATCTCAAGTACTCTTAATGCCCCTTTCCTGTCCTTGTCACTTTCTCATTATGACTCTGTTGTTATTCTGGATAGTATCCCACAGATCACTGAGATTCTGTTCATTTTTCTTCATTATTTTTGTTTATTTTCACCAAAATGGATAATCTTAATTAGCCTAACTTCGAGTTTTTGAATTCGTTCTTCTGACAGTTCAAATCAGCTATTGAGCCCCTTTGGTGAGTTTTTTTTAAATTTTAGTTATTATACTTTAGAGTTTCTACTTAGTCTTTTTTTAAAAAATAATTTAAGTCTCTAATATTTTCTCTTTAGTGAGATATTGTTTTCATGTTTTTTCTTTGATTCTTTATGATTTTCTTTAGCATTTTCAATATATCTATTATAATTTATTTAAAGTGTACTAGGCTTATCATCTGAGTTTCCTCTGGAACGTTTTCCATTAGTGTCCCTTTCCCCCTGTGTATATTATCCTGTTTCTCTGTATGTCTTAACATCTTTCTATTAAAACTGGACATTCTAAATAATATAATGAGGCAACTTTAGAAATCAGTTTTTATTAGAATTCCAGCATTTGTTTTTGCTGCTTGCTCAGTGATTTCCCTGGACTACACAAAAAATTCATATTCTTTGTCATGTGTAGTCACTTTAACTTAGTGTTAAGCTAATAATTGGAGTGAGTTGTACATAAGTGGCTTGAGACTATAAGTTTCTCACCCCTTGCTGACGGAATATATAGATATGTCAGTGCCTTTAACATCTGAAAAGTTTAAAACTCTGCCTTAGCCTTTTCTTCTGGCTCACTAGGAGCCTCAAGGGCAGCCAGAGATTAATGTCTCCTTAGGTCTTTCCTTGGCCATGTGCATATGTGTGAGATCACTAGATATCGAGGAATATGTCAGAGCTTTACAGTTACAGAGCCCTAATGGATATATCATTCCCTAGATTTTCACTTTAAGATTTTTGTCCAGCCTCTTTTCTTCTGGCATTGCTTACTGGTATTACTTCCGTAGGTAGCTGGCAGCTACAATTTTTAAAACCCACCTATCAGACTCCACAAACACCCTGTAATTGGGCTTTTCTCAGTGAGTGAGCTCTGAGTCGGGTCAAATAAAAATAAGTTCTGTGAATAAGGCTTTTCCAAAGAGCTGACATACTAGTCAAACGGTGACAATTCTCTGAGAGGAAGGCTTTTGGGAGAGTTCTAAGTCTGTTCTGACCCCCCCAGTGGCTGCTATGCTACTGATTTTCAGTCACCATCATTCTGAGGCTATGGTTTCAAAGACTACCAGGATGATGGGGTCAGGGTGGGGTGGAAATAGGCAAGTTATAATACCACAAAGGTTGTTGCCAAAAGTCAGCCATTTTTCTTGTATAAACACTTCTCATGCAAGTTTTTGATTAAGGTCTGGAATTCTAAAAAGTTGACTGACAATTTTTCCCAATGTCCTCATTGCTTTTAATGGAGGCGCAGATTTTTGGTGGTCTTTATTTTACCATTCCAGAATGGTTTTGCCTTTTGTCTCCTTTACACAAAATATTTTTGGAGAATCAAATAATCGGGGGAGGAGGGAGGTTATTCTTTTTAGAAGAATACCAGACAATAAATTAAGAAGAAATAATAGTATTAAGAAAACCACAATTGCCTTAGCTGCTTTGGCTCAATGGATAGAGAGTCAGCCTGCGGACTGAAGGGTTCCAGGTTTGATTCCAGTCAAGGGCACATGCCCCAGTCACAGGCTTCCTGCTGTGGTTGGGGCATGTGGGAGACAACCAATCAATGTGTCCCTCTCACATCAGGGTTTCTCTCTGTCTCTCCCTTTCCCTTCCAATCTCTCTAAAAATCAGTGGAAATCCTCTGTTGAGGATTAATAAAATAAAATAAAATAATAATGAAAAGAAAACCACAATTGTGGAATCTCCAATGGCATGGATCTAAATAAAGATCATCAATGGATTCTAAAATTCATTAGAAGAAAAGTTCAGGAGAAAATATGTAATGGGTAGGTCAAGACAAAACCTAAATGCACTGTGCAGTTTTAATATCACTGAAATAGGCAAACCAGTCAAAAAGTGCCTCCCAATGTAATACAAAAGGAATTATAGATAGCTGACTATGGGAGCATTTTGCCAGAAAAATCTGAACCTAAATCTAATCAAGCTTCTATTATGACAACTAGTTTTCAGGAAATATGGAAAGTAGACAAGTTAAATAATACCACATAGAAGTAATTTGTGACTTTAGAATATGGGAAATTACAAGGGACAAATGACCTATACACTCTTCTCACTAAACACATGACATTTTAAAAATGAAGAAAGAAAATTGTTTTAAAAGTTTAAGACACAAAGCAACCAAATGTAGTAAGCGGATCTTTTAACAAATATATATATTTTATTGATTTTTTAATTTTATTTATTGATTTTATTGATTTTTATTGATTTACAGAGAGGAAGAGAGAGGGATAGAGAGTCAGAAACTTCGATGAGAGAGAATCATCGATCAGCTGCCTTTTGCACACCCCTACTGGGTATGTGCCCGCAACCAAGGCCCTTGACTGGAATGGAACCCGGGACCCTTCAGTCCACAGGCGGACGCTCTATCCACTGAACCGAACCAGTTTCAGCAGTAAGCAGATCTTATTTGAATAGTGACTCCAACCGACCAACTACAAAAAGACATTTCTGAGACAAGCAGGAAATTTGAATATGGGTTGGGTTATTAGATAATACTAAGAAATTATTGTTAATTTTATTACATTTAACAATGATATTGTTTTTTGTTTTTGTTGTTGTTCTTTTAAAAACCACTCTTCTCTTAGAATACCGTTAAAACTGTTAGAACACATACTACAATACTTACAGGTGAAACGATACATTGGTCCAGTAAAAAAATAACCTAGGAAAAAGATTATTGATGAAAGAAGAGTGCAAAGCATAATTAATGAGGCTAAGTGATGTCTACATGGGATCTATCATTTTTTTCTGCTGTTGGAAATTTTTCATGATAAGTTAAAAAACTTGCAATAGTATCTCATCTCTCAGGTAAAGCCAAAGTCCTAACAAGGCCTTACATGATCTGGCTTCCTCTCCTCATTCCCAGCTCCATCACACCCTCCTCCTCCAGCACCTTCAGGTATTGTGCTGCATCTCCTCTACCCAGATAGCTACAAAGTTCTCTCCTTCATCTTCTCTTTGGTGAAATGCCTTCTTTCCCTGACTGTCTTTACTTTCCTTTTCATCTATACACATACCCTATTCCCCCCCCCCCATGCTTAACGTTTCTCCTTTTGTCACTCTTAACATGCATTTTCTTGATGGTTCTTGCTTATTATTGATTTCGCCCCTCTTAATATAAGCCCCGAGGATGGCAGGGTATTTCATGTGTTTGCTTCACTGCCGAATCATCAGCCTTGAGAACAATGCCTGGCACACAATGGCACTCCAGGAGACTGTATTGAAGTAATTAACTGGCAAAATACCAAACACACAAGAACTCAACCAACTTAATTACCAACTCGTCATTAACCCTGCGATACAAATAATTTTTGACAACTCATCAGACTTTGTAGTCATGCGTTTGTTCCTACTGACGTGTTGGGACAGTTAAACACTGGTTGTGAGAAGTAGACTGTTAGTGTCAGCATGAAGGACATCCGCCCCTGATCGTAGCAGTGGAATGTGTAAGACAACGATGGTCTTCAAACTTCTGTGCCACGTGTATTATTACCTCTACAAAAGAATAAACCGAGGACCAGAGAGGCTGCAAGAAGATGGCGGGTTGAACGGGGACTTCTGAGGATGATCCTCCTTCCCAAGGGCCCAGAGAAGACGTCAGGTGAGGGAGGGATGATGGGGCTGCCCCTGGATCAGCCCAGTACTGCCAAGCACAGCCTCTTCCCCCTGAGTGTGCCCAGTTACAAGGGCAGAATAAGATGCTGGCGCCTCCAGAAAAGGCGACATCTCTGCCCACGATTACACATTCGTCCTGGGAACCTGCCTATAGGGGCTCCCACTCAGCCAGCCACAGGGGTTCCACTGCGCGGAAGCTGTCCTCGTGGGGCTGCTCGCGCCCCGCCTCCAGCATTCTTCACTGCAACTGCAGCGTGGGGCCGTGTGAGCCGGAGATTAGGGGTACCACCACCCAGGGAGCAGCGCCCACCTGAATACGCTGGCTGCGAGGCCCTGTCGCGGCCCTGAATCAAGGGTGCCAACTATGACTTCACGCACCTCTGGACCTACACGTGAGTGTAGGAAACCCTGGCCAGGTTGTCACTGGTGTTAGGACCAGGGCGTGGGGGGGTGGGAGAGGGAAGGGTCACCTTCTAGTCCCAGTGGTTACAGTTGAGAAGAACTCCAATGAATACATCGTACTTTTTACTTCTTTCAATACCCCTTCTTCCAATGTATGTTTTCAATAACTGGCCTGTTTTACACGTGCAGCGTCCTCTCCGTTAAAGGAATGTTGGACATTTACAGAAGAACATACGAGTATAGTGACTTGGGAGCCCCAGGGTCATGGAGCAAGTACTGGCTGTACGGATTCTTGCCTTCCACCTTTGACCATATATCTATAGATATATTTTTTTGAAGTTTAAAAGATGTGTGTTATATTTTGCAATAGAGAATATATGAACAGAAATGCATATTCTTTTTTTCTCTTTAATTTTTTAAAAACTTAAGTATAGCTGGTATACAACCTTATTTTTGTTATATTAGTTTCAAGTGTACAGTATAGTGATTCAGCATTTTTATACCTTACAATGTGATCACCCCACTAGTTCTAGTCATCATCTGTCACCATGCAAACTTAATACAATAGTATGGACTATTTTCCTCTCCCATGAAAACTCATCTTCTTAATGGTTGATTTTCAAGAGCTATGAGTTAAGAGTTCCTCTGGTTGTGTATTCCCTTTCCTAGGTGGGTTTGAAAGCATCGCTTGAGAGTCTTTAATGGTGATTAAGTAAATTTTGCTGCTGCCTTTATGGAACAGTCCAGTGAGAGTCCCTCACGCAAGAGTGGCTCTTCTGGGAATTACTTCCTATAATGCCGGTGGCCTGCCCATAGACATACAGTTTGACCCTCAACCTCAAAACCAGTTTTTTTTCTCTACCTAAGACCTCTTAGTACATACCATATGTCCCGTTCAACCGGTTCTCTCCTCTCTCTTTTCCCTCCTCCTCCCCCCACTTGAATTCACTTGCTCTGCAGAAGGACTGTATTTGTTTTTGTGGTAACCTCAGGGCTGCCCAAAATTAGTTCAATAAATGCTTTAAGTCTGACCTTCCAAGCATATGTTATAGGACTCGCATAAACAAATCCATACACTTCAACATAATGCTGTAACAGACCAAAAGAGAGAAATTAATTTGCCAGATTGATTGAGCATGGAGCTATCAACTCCCAACCATTTACAACTATGTTCTTAGAGCCCGACAGTGCAACACTGTGTGAGGTTTTACAGCAGCAAAGATGTATATGAGAAGGTGTTTGGAAACATGAGTGTAATATCACATGGTAGTGGAAACGTCAGTGGTCAAGAATGTATGGGATGCTAAGGGGAGATCGAATCATAACAGCACTAATAAGCCACACAAAGAAATGTGCACTGGGGCCTGAAGGAACCAGGAACTATCAAAAGGTTTTAAGCAAGTGATTTCCACATTTGATTCCCAGTTCAGAAATGTCACTGTGGTCATAGATTAGCTTCTGAATTTCTCAATGACTTTAAGTGCCTTATCTGAGAAAAATCATTGTTTATTTTTCTATATTTTCTTTTAGAAATAGAATCCATTCACTCTCTCTGATATCTATGCTATATTTTGGATAAGATGTCAACATCCCGCATTGTGTTGAAAACAGAAACCAGAATGTTGGGGGTAAGGACTAAGTGCTACTTGAGTGGACAAATGATCTTTGATGTTGCAAGTTTAAAATATTTTTTTTAATGACACATTGACTCCTTTACCTCAACTATCCAGTGAAAGACAATCGGTAGAATTAATTCTAGCAATCCTACTGTTGTGTTTGACTTCTTTCTATGTATGTCTATAAAGTAAATCTGAGACTGTATAAAGGAAATAATGAGGTCAGGGGGTTATAGTCAAGAGATATTCTAAATCACAAGGCTTTGTGGACATTGATCATCTCACAGCATTGTGTTCCTAACATACATTCATCTTGGGAAAGGTGATGTTCTGGACCACTATTCCTATTCCTTCACCTAACCTAATTAAGCATGCTACATCTTTCCCCATCATACACCCTCACAAATGGAACGTTGAGTCATATTTAAACCCAAGACTGTAAGGTAAATCATGGTTCAGGAAAGTTCCTAAGACCACCGGGGCCATGATTTAGCAGATAAGGTTGGTTATGAGGGGGTCCTCCCACCACATGGTGCAAAGGCAAAATTACTATTAGAAAACAACAACGACATTGTCCCACTAGCTTTTTGAGGAGGATGGAGATGGTAGAACAGTATCACAGAAAATAAGTGGAACTGAGCGTAGTGTATGTAAGACCAAATAAACAGGAGGAGGCAGCGGCAGCGAGGCCTGTAGCGACCGAAGCTCTTCTCCCAGAGCCAGAGGCCTCCAGGTGTGTGTCCTTCTGCCCTAGTCCTTTAAACAAGCCCTGACCCTCGTTTACCTGAAAGCAATCACACCACTACAAGTTGCTAAAAACGCACACATCACTTCATGAATAATCCTTGCATGAGCTACACGTAGCAATTCTAAGTGCTTTTGTGGCTGTTAACTTCCTCCATCACCTTGACTTTCCCCCAGTTTTTTATAATTTTTAGGGCTGACCAGAGTAGTAGAGATACCCATGACCCAGGAACAATGGATGCTATACTCCCTCCATGCCCTTTCTAGCTCCCATTTTGTAATTCTCTTGAAATTTGATACGTCTGGGTAATTGATTATGACATTCCTGTCTTACAGGCTGCCCAAGTAATGATTGGTCTGATCCACTGTGCTCTGGGGTATATCTGGATGCAGTTATATATCAGGCAAATTGAACTATTTGCGTTAACCTACTTGCCTATAGCCTTGCTATCAGGATACCCATTTGTCGCAACCTTGAGTGTGAGTAAATAAATTCATACATTTAATATATTTAGTGATTGCTTCTGTGGCCAGGCAATGTGGAAACCATCTGTGAAAATGTAAAATTACTGCTGTCAAAGAATTCTTAGGTCTATTGAGGACATTTCAAAGTGACAAATATATTTATAAAATTCTTCCAAACAATGATTCTATCTAGTTGAATGGACATTAGAACCAAGGAATGGTTTTCCAAAGGGAATTTTAGATACATAGCAAGTGGTTGATGACTGTTCAGCTTACCTGATTACCCATATTTACTAATAATATGAGCAAAGCTGAGAGCCAGCGTTTCATTGCTGGGGCAATAGAAGAGATTTTTAAAATAGTTCAGCAAAAGAAAGAGAGCAGGCTGCTTTTGAGTCAAGAGGAATGTGAAAGGATTCCATAGGGACTTCTCTGGAGTTTTGTGTTGTCTTATAGCAAAGGGTAAAATATTCTATCTCCTTCCATTTTCCCCAGACTTCTCAATAATAAGTGTCTATCTCACAAAAATATTTTTCATCCATTCGTTTGGCAAATATTTATTGAATAGCTAATATGGGTTAGGCTCTATCCTAAGTGCTTCAGTCACAGCAGTGAACAAAACAGACCAAGATATCTATCCTTGTAGAAATTACCTTTTAGCCCTAGCTGGTTTTGCTCAGTGGCTAGCGTGTTGGCCTGCGGACCGAAGGGTCCTGGGTTCAAGTCTTATCATCAAGCATGTGCAGGAGGAAACCAATTGATGTTTTTCTCTCTGTCTCTCCCTGATCCTTTCAACTCTCTCTGAAAAACAATGGGAAAATATCCTTGGGTGAGGGTTAGAAAAAACTAAATTAATTAACCTTTAGTGAAAGATAATATATTAAAAGATGGAAAGGACTGTGTGTGGGTAGGGAGATAACATGCAGAGGAGGGCAAGGAGGAATGAGGTAAGAGCATCCTGCAGTTTTTCATAGGATATTCAAGCTCCCTTGAGAAAAGACATTTGAGCAAAGACTTGAAGGGTTTGAAATGATAAGTCACAGGGCTATCAAGAGAAGAATGTGCAAGAACGCTCAGCTGAGAGCAAGCCTGGAGGTTTACTGAACAACAGAAAAGCCCGTTAAGATAGAGAAAATTGAGCTCAGAAAAGCTTGGTAGGAAAAGAAGTCAGTTAGATGACAGGTGGTGTATTAATCTAAGTACTTGTATCATTGCATGTACTATACCTGAATAAACAGAGAGGCATTGCAAGGTAGTTGCACAGAGAAATTACACAGTTTGACTTACATTTTAAAGAACCATTAAAAATCATAAATGAGCAAAGGGTAAAAGCAAGAATCCTCCTTAAAATCTGATTACAATTATCCAGGTGAGAAGTGATAGTCAAACCAGAAGGTAATAAAATGCAAAGTAGTTTACTTTGGACATATTTTTATAATAGAGCCTGAAGGATTTCTTGATAGGTTTATATCAAGATGTGAGAAGGGGGTAAAATAAAGGAGACTCCAAAATATTAGCTGAAGCAATTGGAAGAGTGAGTTTGCCATTGACTGAAATGGGGAAGGCTATAACTTTGAATGGAATGGAATTTCAGATGCTCTTAGGGTACATTGAGTTTGAAATATGTTTTAAAGATATCAAGTAGAGATATAAAGGATTCTGTGCATATATAAGTCTGAGGTTTAAAAAAATGTAAATGTGCAGTCTGTTATTGGTATATTGATGATATTAATGCTTTGAGATAAGAGGAAATTATCAAGAAATGACATGTAGAATTTATGTCAATCTTCTCTATTGGAATAGCAAAGAGCAGCAGGGCCTGAGATCTGGGGCAACTCCAACACTAGCAATTCAGTTGTGAGAGAGGGAAGAGCAAAGAAAATTGGGGAGAAAAACAAGAGAGTGAGCTAGCCTGAAAGCCAACCAAAGAAAGTAGAGTCAGGAAGGAAGGAGCTGTTAGATGAAATAAGATCTAAAATTGCCACTGGATTCTGCAACATTGAAGTTATAAGTGATCTTGACAAGAAGAGACTCATTGCCAAGGTGGTGCTGAAAATCTGACTGGAGTGGAGTTAAGAAATAATTGGAGGACAGAGCAAATTTAGATAGCTCTTTCTTCTACAACAAGGAGCAAAATACTGTGATAGTAACTGACAGAACAAAAGCAGTATGTGTTTTCATCCTGACACAATGATTAACTGAATCTGGCCTCAAAATTATGGTGGGAATCCAAAAGGAGGTTTGGTAAGCCACTTGTGGATTACATATATTTGCATGCCATATTATTATTATTATCTTCCTGCACAGTAAAAACAAACAAAACAAAAAAAACCTACCAGTAGCTTCAGAATCAAAGGTGAAGATCACTTCCATTCAATCCCATCAATTATTCAGAGACCCACAATACAGTTTCACTGGATTAAGATTATCTCTGGCCTCAGCTACTTATTTACCTTTATTACCCCTGGTATCTTTCCCTATCAATTACTTCTGTTTGTTAATTTTTAAACCTAATGTATATACTTCTGCAAGTCACCTACCTTCCATTTTGAACTAACAGGGTATAAAGAAATAAAGAGACAAAAATAAATGTGTGTATAATTATCAAACCTGAGATGGATAGTAGAAACCGCATATTTTGCAAAAAAATTGGTCAGAAATACAGGTTGAATGGAAACCTCCAAACTTGTAGGTGGTGTCTGATGTAAGGGCAATATTTTGGGGAACTATGTCCTTAACCTGTGAAATCTGAGCTAACTTTTAATTAGCATCAGTATCCCATTACACTCTAAAAGAGACCACGCCAGGGCATTGCCAGGGAAGTGAGTTAGTTTAACAGGCATTTTGGAAATTGAGGAATTTCTTCTCACAGCATTTCAAACATATTAAAATGCTCTGATATCTTCATATTAAATGTCACTTGTTTTGAAAAATCAAAGTTTTTTTAATAATATTTTAAGAAAATTTAAATAACTCATTTAATTTATTATTAGGTATACTTTCTCAGCAATCATTGTGAATACTTGGGAAATCTTGAGAAGAGAAAAAATATCTAATTTATTAATAATTTTCCAAATGTAATAATAGTTGTTATGGCTCTAAATTTAGCAATTAGTGAAGCTGGCATGATGTTACATTTTATAGACCTTTTATTAAACTCACTATTAATTTTTAAAAAATGAATGCTACTAAAGCTGTGAGAAGAATTTCTTAGATGATAATGAAAAGATTCTTATGTGCACCTCTTTTTGTTCTCAGTTTGTCACCTCAGGAATTTTTGCAATAGAAGCAGAGAAAAAGTGTTCCCCAAAGTTGGTAAGTCAGAATAATTGAAGCAATTTCAAAGATAAAAAATTTAAATTATAAAAAGCAAGAATATTAGTAAGGAAGAGATTTCATTACCTCTGAAAGAGTAAAAATCTATCCAAAATACTTAAATGTAAAATATTTCTTTATAATATTTTATTTTAAAATTTTATTTTATATTGAGAAAATTAAAAGAAATGCTTCCTTGGGTCTTGATAAATTTAGAGATTGGGGAACCCATAGAGTAGCTAACTGATTCTGAGAAGTTCAGAAATTATAACAATACTTGCCATTAATACAAATTAATAAGTTTATTCCAACATGTTTGGACTAGTAAACATACAACTAGTTGATATTTTGTGTCTATCCCAGTTGGAGTATACCATAAAGGTGAACACCCACAGTCTTCGTATTGCAATGATTGGTCTATTTATAACTTTAACTGAAATTATACTCTTTTTACTGAAACAAGGAAAGCTTCAATGGGCACATGTAAGTACAAAGTTGTGTTTGTTTGTTTGTTTGTTTACAATTAAAGACTTACACTTTAAATTTGTTTGCAAATGAACTGAGAGTATTTTGGTGTTAAACAAATGTAGAGGTGATAGGATCACTTCCACTTGGCATGACTACAAATATTATCCAAACCACTGAATAGGTTTCTAAACCTGACCCACCAAAAATTCAAGAAGTCAAAGGCTATTACATAAAATAACTAATATCTAGGTTATTGAGATTCAAATGAAGGATACTGGTGAAGACTAAAAAATATTAAGTAAATATAGGTATTTTTTCAAAATAAGGACAGATCTGAGGTTGGCAGGTTCATTGACTCAATGTCCTAAACATATTTACTTATCAGTGTCTCCCCAAACTAATATAAAGCCTGGAAATGAACACACATATTAATTGTATGAATGAGTGTTCTTTATTAAACCCTTTGATGGTATTCCATGATTAGCATATAAAATACTTTTGAGAATTGGTAATCAGAAGTTCTGTGGACACAATAGGCAGATAAATCCCAAGTCCCCTGAATATGCCATGAATTCACTTCTTGACATGGCACTAACCATTTGGCTTTAAACTAAATATACTGGATATGAACGTTGACATGGAAAACAAACAAACAAACATATTGGTCATTGGTTAAATTTTCATGGAGTCCCCAGTTTCTTAAAGTTATGGAAATATTTATACCAGTACATCAGCCCTTCAAGTTTTCAAAAACCTGGTGCAACTTGAGATAAAGAAAGGAACTGTAATTCTTTTTCAGCAGATTGTCAAGATGACAGGACAGTCAGGGCAAATATTTGCAGTCCCGGATTTTTACTATCATTAACATTATTGGCATTTTTTGTCACAGTGGGACTGCACTTATATTTTAATGTACCATGTATACTGTATGCTTTATGGAGCAGAAGCGTTCATATTTCTTTTTCAGTGTCTTGCGTATGCTTTACTGGTGTGACAGTTCAGTAAATATGTAGAGGTCTATTTCTACAGGTAATAGGAATAAATAAGAACACTTAAAAACACAGGAAACATCCCCCTCTTTTTCATGGTTGTGATGTCTGTGGTTTCATTTGCCCACCATTAATCATAGTCCAAAAATAATAAATGAAAAATTCCAGAAATAAACACTGCATAAGTTTTAAATTGTGTGCCAGTCTGAGAAGTGTGATGAATCACATGTTGTCCTGTCCTGTCCCCAGGATGTGAATCATCCTTTTGTCCAGTCTCTCCATGTTGAACACTCTTCTTGCCTGTTAGTCACTTAGTAGCCACCTGGTCATCGATTCTGCCATTGTGGTACCACGATACTTGTGATCATGGAATCCTTATTTTACTTAGTAATGACCCCAAAGCACCACAGTAGTGATGCTGGCAACTAGAATATTCCAAAGAGAAGCTGTAAGTGCTTTAAGGCAAAAAGTTAAAGTTCTTAATTTAATGGGGGGAAAAAAGGAAAATAATTGTATGCTGAAGTTGCTAAGATCTATGGTAAGAATGAATATCCTATCTCCTACTGTGCTTAATTTATAAATTAAATTTTATCATAAGTATGTATGTGTAGGAAAACAGCATAGTACATAAAGGGCTTGGTGCTGTCATCCACTAGGGCTTTTGGAGCATATCCTGCATGAATAAGAAGGGGCTTCGGTACTCGGTTGAACAAATGGTTGATAGGTCTTAGAAGATATCACTTACTAGTATATAAAAACAAACATAAAAGGTATATATAGAGCAAAGGGCTAAGGAATCACAGTATATTCAAAGATCTGCCAGCCATACATCTTAGAAGTTCTTTTGAACCCTATCAAGAAAACTTAAGCCAAAACTGGTTTGGCTCAGTGGATAGAGTGTCAGCCTGGGGACTGAAGGGTCCCAGGTTCGATTCCGGTCAGGGGCATGTGCCTTGGTTGTGGGCACATCCCCAGTAGGGGGTGTGCAAGAGGCAGCTGATCAGTGATTCTCTCTCATCGATGTTTCTAACTCTATCCCTCTCTCTTCCTCTCTGTAAAAAAAATAAATAAAATATATTTTTTTTTAAAAGAAAATTTAAGTACGAGAATGTTTTGAAATGTGATGGCTTTTCACACCTAAAGCTATTACAGAGATCAAGAACTCCAGGGGCAAACAGAATATGGCGTCCCAGTCTAGGATTCTAGTGCCAGGAAGAGCAGTCCCTATAACTTCTAGTTGTGAACACTAGCAGGAATTGAAGCTAAGTCAGATGGAAAGCTGCTGGGATCCCAGAAATTCCTCTTAAAGGACATGTTCACACACTTATTTAATTATGGACTCACTTGCTCTGGCTCCAGTGTTGGGGACCACAACTTGAAAAGGGCTAGGGGCAGCCAAATTGACGAGACAAAGAAACATGTCAGTGTAGAAAGGAACTGAATTGTCTGGTGTCAGGGCAAGGATTGAAGGGGCAGCTATCTTTAGACAGAAGTGCTTGAAGGCACCTCTGATCCTTTATTCAGACCTTACCTCACACAGCTTGCAGGGCAGGCATGTGCCAAGTCTGAGATCCCAACCCACCCAACACACATGGCCACCAAACCCAAGCCCATCAGCTCTTCCACACAAATGGCCTATCTCAGCTCACACTGCGGACTTCTCTAAAATCTCTCAAATGTTCACATACGGTAAACTTGCACTCATGGCAGCTAGCCTTGGTTCACAGCTTAGCCATTCTCAGATGGCTAAAACCCCAACACAGGTGGTAACCATCTGCAGATCCCTTTATAGATATTCCCTGGTGGCTCCAGGCCAGAGACAGACAGCAGCTGAACAGGGCCTCTTCCAATAGGCCTCAGACTAACACTACCCAGTGGTCAAATTCAGACCACACCAGAGCACCACCCAATTAGCTCCCTAATAACATACACAAAGGATAGATTCAGCAGGCACCATAGTTCTGCTAAATTGAATTTGTTTCATGGGGTTAGTCCAGGGGTGGGCAAACTTTTTGACTCAGGGGCCACAATGGGTTCTTAAACTGGTCCAGAGGGCTGGAACAAAAGCAACCTGACCATGCTGGGACTCTCATCTTGGGCTGCTGGTGAAGGAGTGGAGGGGAGAGCAAGAGAACCCTCAGCTCTTTCGGCTCCATGGGCCAGGTAGAACAGCCAAACGGGCCGTAGTTTGCTGGGTTAGTCCCTATACAACAGCCACTCAGCCTCATGGTCAATTCATCTCATTGATGTGCCAACAGAAATAAAGGTTCATCTATAAAAGAAGACACACACAAGCACACACAATGGACACACCTGGAACACCCAGCTCAGGTGACCATAGAGACTGAACCACTGGGCCCCATAGGACATCTACTACATAAGACCCCTGTGCCAAGTATGTGAGACACAGAAGTTCTACCTAATACATAAAAATAAACACAGGGAGTCAGATAAAATGATGAGACAAAGAAACATGTCACAAATGAAAGAACAGGACAAAACTCCAGAAAAAGAACTAAACAAAAGGGAAACAAGCAATTTACCAGCTGCAAAGTTCAAAACACTGCTTATAATGATATTAGGCACCTGTGTATGCAAATTAATCCATAATCTTTGTTGGATTAATTTGCATACTCACTCCTGATTGGCTGATGGGTGTTGAGGAGGTACGGTCAGTTTGTATCTCACTCTTTTATTAGTGTAGATCTATGTGTATATATCCTCTGTAATAAAAGAGAAACATGCAAATTGATTGTACCCTCACTACACCACAAGCCACGCCCACCAGACAATCAGAGCGAGTGTGCAAATTAACCCAACCAAGATGGTGGTTAATTTGCATATCCAGGCCAGAGCGAAAGACTGAAGACAGCATAGAAAGAAGCCAAACACTGCAAAAGGGAGGGAAGCTGCGGAGAAGCAAGCAAGCAGGGCAGCAGAGAAGGCAGGGAAGCAGGTGGGGTGAGGAGAAGGGAGAGAAGCAGGTGGGGCATCAGAGACCGCAGCAGGAAACCAAATTGCAGGGATCTTCCTGCAAGGGGCATCTAGTCCTATCGAATAAGAGTAAGATGCAAATTGACTGTCACTCCAACACACAAGATGGCTGCCCCCATGTGGTCAAAGATGGCTGCCACAAGATAGCCAGCAGGGGAGAGCAGTTGGGGGGAACCAGGCCTGCAGGGGAGGGCAGTTTGGGGGGACCCAGGCCTGCAGGGGAGGGCAGTTGGAGGGGACCAGGCCTGCAGGGGAGGGCAGTTAGGGGCAATTGAGTTGGCAGGGGAGCATATAGGCATCAATCAGGCTGGCAGGGGGGTGGTTAGGGGTGATCAGGCTAGCAAACAAACGCAGTTAGGGGCAATCAGGAAGGCAGGCAGGCGAATAGTTGGGAGCCAGCAGTCCTGGATTGTGAGACGGATGTTCAACTGCCTATTTAGGCCTGATCCTACTGGGATTGGATCTAAACAGGCAGTCAGACATCCTTCGAGGGGTCCCAGATTGGAGAGGGTACAGGCTGGGCAGAGGGACACACACACACCACCCCCTCCCCATGCACAAATTTTGTGAACCGGGCCTCTAATAACATTATAATAACTCTGTGGGTGTCAGATTATAAACAGACTTAATGAGGTGATCACTTTATAAGTTACGTAAATATCTAATCACTATGTTGTACATCTGAAGCTAATATATTCTATGTCAACTGTAACAATGTTTTAATATTAAAAAACATTTAACACAAATGCCTAGTCACATAGTGTCAATAAATATCTATTATTATAATTATTATCATGTAAGTAGGTAAAAATAATCACTATTGTATTAAGCTGGTGGGAAGTTATAGGTAAATATTATATTTTCCAAAATTTTTGCAATTTTATATTATACTTATGATGCTCAAATTATTATATATTTAAAGATCTATAAAATTATAGATTTTCTTTTTGTATCCAGAAAAGTGGAATTATTCTTTCTGTGTATTTGTGGATATTTGCCATCTTGGAATTTTACATTTCAAATATAGTGGCCTTATGGGGAATCCAAGCATCTCAGCATGGCGGCTATTCCCTATAATGTGAGTATTTCATTTCTCTGGTGAATAAGTAAGTATTAACTTCTATTATGAACCTACACTAAGGGGATTAAGGTTTCAATAGGAATTGTTTTACTCAGTGTTACCTCTAAATACTGAATATGAGCTGAAATAGTCTGGACTATATATGTCTGTATGCATATAAAGATAATTCTCTCTAGATAAATCACACATTTTGAGAAAAGAAAATATTATTGTAGGTGTAAATGAAGACATAGCCTCAGAACATAAAGGAAAAGAGGGAATAGCTGAGCCGCTACCTGAGCAAGCAAATGTTGACAATTGATAATTTTATTTCCCTACCTACATTTACCAAATGTATCAGGATTATTAAAAATGGAAATAATTTAATTTTTAAAATCTTCATAATGAGAAGAAAAATCTAAATAAGGTAGAGAGTTTGAGGAGTCTGAGAAATAGTTTGAGGGAGTAAATGAGAGGAAATTAATCTCTATAGCTGCTTGCCATGCTATAAACGATGCTTGCCTACACCAGAATTGTGCCGGATGGAGAAAAGGATGACAGAATTAACATAAGTTTAGGAGATTGCATCAAAAGGATTATCTGATTGCTTCAATTTGGACGTAGCACCCAACTCCCTGGCCAGAACAATCAAGTGGGCAATGTTTTGTTTTTTAATTGAAATATATTTGACATGTAACATTGTACAAATTCAAGGTGGACAGCATGTCGGTTTGATATATTTATATATTATAAATGATTGCCTTTAGAGCAATAGTTAGCACCATTATCACATCACATAATTTCTTTTGTGTTTGGGATAATTAAGATTCTTATTAGCTGCTTTGATGATTAACATGCACTAGAGCTCTAGAGCTTATCTGCTACTCGTTGCAAGTGTTTTTCATTGTCTAAAGTTTTACATACATCTTCTTTTATCCCAATTGATCCTCCTGCCCCCCCCCACCTCAGACCATTCCCCCCCAGGCAAGCAAGCCCCCACTGCCTCATACCAGTATTGGTATGCATACAAGTCCTTTGATTGCTCTCTAACCCTCCTCCCTCCCCTACCATTTGTCTCCACTTTCTCTTAAAAAAAAAAAAAAAAAAAAAAAAAAAAAAAGTCAATGGGAAAAAAAAACCCTCAGGTGAGGATTAACAAAGCAAAAATAAAAACTAACAAAAATGAAATTTGTGCACAGGGGTGTGTGTCCCTCAGCCCAACCTATACCCTCTCCAATCTGGGACCCCTCAGGGGATGTCCGACTGCCAGGCCTAAACAGGCAGTCAGACATCCTCTCACAATCCTGGACTGCTGGCTCCCAACTGCTTGCCTGCCTGCCTGATTGCCCCTAACAGCTCTACCTGCCAGCATGATCATCCCCTAACCACTCCCCTGCTAGCCTGATCATCCCCAATTGCCCTCCCCTGCATATTTCTCCTTTATTAAATAGGGTTTTTTTTCTTTAACATATTGGACAGCCCTAACTGGTTTGGGTAAGTGGATGGAGCAACAGCCTTCAGACTCAAGGGTCCCAGGTTCGATTCCAGTCAAGGCCATGTACCTTGGTTGGGGCCAAATATCCAGTGGGGACTGTGCAGAAGGCAGCTGATGTTTCTTTCTCATAGATGTTTCTAGCTCTCTATCCCTTTCCCTTCCTCTCTGTAAAACATCAATTATATATATATATAAAGAAACATTTAAGATTGCTCCATATCTGCCTGGCTGGTGTGACTCAGTGGCTGAGTACCCAGGCTGAGCTGGGAGGCAATCTCTGCATGGGTCTGCATGCCACTACCAACCTGAGACCCCAGGCTGGGGATATGGACCCAAACAGCAGCAACTATGGTGACGCGAGCATGTTCCTGTCCCGCCCGCAGCCGCTTGGCGCCTGCACTCATAGACTCCGAGTGGCCAGGAGGCGTTCTGGGACCCTTGCTGCTCAGGGCCTAAACACAGGCCTCCAGGCTAGGAGCGGCCTGGGTCCGGAGGATGTTTCCTGGACCCAGGCCACTCAGCGCCTGCGTATGCAAATCAACCACCATCTTTGTTGGGTTAATTTGCATATTTTCTCTGATTGGCTATGCCCATAGCGAAGGTACAGTCAATTATAATTTTTCTCTTTTATTAGTGTAGTAAATACGGGGGATGTTGAGTATGAAGTTTTATCAGTTTAGATCTGGTTGTCTTGAGTTACAGGATCATTTTACTAATGAAAACCCCAGAGGTCACCACCATCACCATCACCCACAGAGCACCCTGCACCTTCTTTCCTCATAAGAGGTCCCGAAGGGAAAAGCAGATCTATCTGGATAAGATGCCTTTAGAAAACACCACCAGATTCTGTCCAAAGAAAGAAAGAGAAGCTAAACAAACATCTTTTCAGCAATCAGGCAAGACCAAAAAAATGGGCTCTATGGTTCATTCATTCATACTGTGTGCCAGAAAAGGTGGAATACAAGGAATAGCTGACTGTCAGGCGTTAGTGGGTATTAGAGATGAATGGGGGGGGGGGGGTTGGGAAGGCAGGCAGGCACATAGGTAAAGAAGTCAGACAAAGTTTCTGCTCTCGTGAAAATCACCATCTACAAGGATTCTAAATATTTGACTCATGGCTTTTATTTAATTAAAATAATAATTATAGTGGTAGGTTATATAATGGCTCTGGTCTTCAAAGTTCTATAGCATGAGCCTGCCAGGTACCTGAGCAGGTATTATCTGCACTCTGCTGAGTAACTGAGGACCACAGAAACTAATTATTCTTCCCAGCTGTGCCCACCACAGCATGTAGATGAATGATTCTTGGTGGTAGACAACTTCCGCGATGACACCTCTTCAAAGAGGGGTCTCTGCAGAATCATCAGCCAGAAGGAAGAGTCAAGCACAGCCTCTTTCCCCCTGGGGACTGCTCAGGTCCAAGGACAGAGTAAGATGCTGCCACAGCCCAGGGAAGGTTGGTAACAACTCTGTCCGCCCCCTACCTAACCCTTATCCTGTGAGCGCTCGCGGGCTCAGTGGAGCTGCGGAGGTTCCACCTCGCGCATGCGTCAACGTTGAGATCTCCACGTGCAATGCCCCACACAGCTGCGCTCTAGAGTCTCTAAGACCACAACCGCTGCGTTGTTATCGCACGAGGCAGGATGAGGAGCACAACCGAGGAAGTAGATCCCACCAGGCTCCTCTGGCCCGGCGGCCCTGAACTGACCGTGCCACCTGCAGAACCACGCCCCTCCGGCCCTGTGCTCAGGACATGACTTGAGGGTAGGGAGCCTAGGACGGGTTGCCACTAGGACTTGAGGTCAAAGGTTGCCAGGCCCTGGCACCATGGGACTTCATCATCCTGGGTTCCCCTGTCTCTCAGAATGTTTTACTGATAACAGTAGATGTCTTGAGAAGATCCATGCTCATCTTACGCATTTCAGCACCATTCGGGAGGCTAGGTGGCTAATAAGCATTGCCTGAGAGACTCTTCTATTTAGGAAAGGTGCTGGAGAGCTGGCCTGCGAGTAACATCACAAACCAAGACCTGCAGTTTTCAGTACACATCCACTTTGGGTTCTTGTTTGAGACCACTGGTTGTTTTCTCTTTTCATCCTAATGCTTCAGATCTCCATATGAGATCTTCTTGAGTCTGGGTTTCAGGTATTTCATATGATCACTGTTTATCACACTGAGGTGTGTCTCCAGGGTCCCTAAAGAGAATTTTAGAAATTCATCATAGCTTAGATTAAGTCAGTCGATTCCAGATATACCATCCAAATTTAATGGAAAGTTACCTGGAGTTTCAACTTGCTCTTTAGGACAGTACTGATAATAATACAACCAGGGCTACCGGTATTGCTCACGACGACATACCAAACATTTTTCTAATTTTTTTCTTTCTTTAATATTAATTTAATGAATATCATGAACCCATGTATTCAAACCTATCACCTAAAATACCATGAAATGCTATACACAGTGTTTAAAGTCTACAATAAAAAATATAATACAAACATACAAAAACAAACAAACAAACAAACAAACAAACACCCCAACAACATATGACCCGTTGGTGGAACTGAAACTAATCAGAAATGGCTGCAGCTGTTGGCAAACTATGGCCTGCGGGCCAGATCCAGCCCATTCAGCTGTTCTATCCGGCCCGAGGAGCCGAAAGAGCAGAAGGTTCTCTTGCTCTCCCCTCTGCTCCTTCACCAGCAGCCCAAGATGAGAGTGCCAGCATGGTCAGGTTGCTTTTGTTCTGGCCCTCCGGTCCAGTTTAAGAACCCACTGTGGCCCTTGAGTCAAAAAGTTTGCCCACCCCTGGGCTAGAGTATGGTTTGAGAAATTGGGCTGCAAAGGAAACCAAGGGGCATATCATGAAAGGCTATTGGATGTTTAGAGACTATTTGAAGACAGTGGAGAATCCCCTAAGTCATCATCAGATTTGAAAGATTTCTGTGACTGAAGTACAGGGATAAATGGACAAGAAAAGGAATAATGAAATATTGGAGGAAAGAAGATTAAACTACAGACTTTTGCAATAATCCAAGCAAAAGAATGAATCCCATGTCAACTCAGCTACTGATCTCTTAGCTTTTTTGCTCATTTCTAGCTCTGCACCTCTTCACTTACTCCTGAATATAGTCACAGATTTCATTTTTGGCTTCTGTACATTTTGGTTGGTTGGTTGGTTGGGTGGGTGGGTGGTTGAGTGGTCAAGCTAGGTTTGCTTTAAGGAAAGAAGGGTAAAGGGCAGTTATGGCAGATATGACATTTCTTTCTTTATTTTTCTTTTTATCCTCACCTGAGGATATGTTTCCATTGATATTTTCCCCTTCCCTCCAATCCCAAGCTCCACCCCTTCCCAAGCCTAAAGCCTTCACCCCAGGATTTAGGCTGGGGAAGGGGATCCCTGCCTCTCTGATCGCAGGCTCGGGCCCTTCCCAAGCTTAAAGCCTCTGTCCGATGGCCAGCTGAGAGTGAGCTGGGTGCTGAGGAGGTTCCCTGGGCCCAGGTATGTATGCAAATTAACAGCCATATTTGTTGGGTTAATTTGCATACTCACTCTGATTGACTGTGGACATAGCGAAAGTAAGGTCAATTTACACCTTTCTCTATTATTATGTAAGATACACACACACACACACACACACACACACACACACACACACCAGCACAATAGAGAAGTTGTCCTTCCATGGAATGGAAAGGGGACTCTGCAAGTAACAAGGCAACATGTGAAGGTATATAATTTCTAACAGGCAAAGGGGGAAGAATAATTAGGGACAGTAATTCAATTGACCATATCTACTTGCCTATCAATAAGCCCTTGGAGAAGGTCACTAGCCACAACCTCTGGAAATTTTACGAACTTAAGATGCAAAACACTGCCTTTTGTCCCAGGCTTTTTAAAACTCAGTCATTATTCTGGAACACTATGAAAACTCTCACTTTATGTACTTCCTCTTCCACGAGTTCTAACAAAATAAAGGGGAATTTATTTTAAAGATGCAGTGTGTCGCATAGACAGGCCTAAAAAAGCAACTAGAATCAGGGAAATGGGAACCATCAGAATTTTTAGGGATTATTCTCCCTCCTCCTCTTTACTCTGGGTGTTCCTCTGCTCTTCTTTCCGAAAGCTGGAATGTAGCAATGCTAGTACTTCTTGTTCAAGAGACAAGCCCAGATTGGGACTGTATTGTCTTAGAGCTAAATACAAGGGGAGATATGATTGGTTCAGCTAGTCAGATACCCATGCCTTCTCTAATCAACTATTATTAGATTGAGAGACATTCTTGTGAACATTACACAAGGCAACCAGGAACTCAAACATGAATGTCCCTAAGGATCTAGGGAAGTAGGTTAATTCCTAGAAAAGGAGAAAACAATAGGAGTGAGGCACCTACATCAAAAGTTATCTACTTGGTTTCATTTAATGACCATGATGGAAACATAAAATCTGAGAAGTAGCTCTTGGGTTTTGACAAGAAGTTAATAGCTATGTAGCAGAGGCTGTAATATTAAGTGCCTTATCTCAAAAATAATTAGTATTGTTTTTCTCTATATTTTTCTACAGAAAAGGAGTCCGTTCATTCTCCATATTTCATATATAACTTCCTAATTAAAATGCCAAGAATATACTACTTAAGAGAGGATGGCAGAGCAATGGGGGTAAGGACTAAGTACTACCTGGGTTCATAAATGCTGACTGTTGCATCTTCCCAATATGAAAGAGAAGAGACCACATCTACAATGAACTCACAGGAAGGGAAGTTCATGAAAGTGTTCTGAGGTGATGCCAGTCAGGCTAGAGCAAATTGGACACAAATTATAAATCCACAAACCATAACTAAATAGTTCAGCATCATCACAACCTACCTAAGATTCTAGCAAATACACTCTGAGATTGCTTGTGCATGGGAGGTCCATTTTCTGCCTTTGCTTGTAAACCATTTGAAACAAGTTTATAGATCATACATTTGTCAGGCAACGGGCCCAAGACCAGGAGTGGTTGTAGACTCAGGAGCTCTGTGGCCAGTGGCCATTTGTAACATTGTGCTCTCAACAAGCTCTCCCATTATTTAGCTCAAGGAGATAATATTCAGCATCAGTGTTCTTCCTTTCACTTTTCCCTCAACCTTAGAATGCTATCCCCTTTTGCATTAGCCACAACTAGGGGTGGAACCTTGGCTCATATTTTTATCTAAGCCAGAAAGATTAAAACTGGTACTGGAAAAATTCCCCACATTTCAAGTTTGTGATTATCACCACTGCCAGAATGGAGGGCATACCTTAATATAGCAGGGGCAGGGGTCTAGTGGTTTCTATTATCATGGTGTTTTATGTCTGAATTACTTGCTTTTTATTTTCTTATCTGGTCTGGAGAGTGGTGATGTCAATGTGTATGAAAAGGTATAGGCTTGTCCCTGGCTACCCACTGATCTATCCAGTAAGATCTACTACCTAAGAGAGGAGGAATGGTTTAAGGATCTTCTGTTAGTATCTCCTACTAAACCTCTCTAGGTCCTTTACTGAATTCAGAGTAAGTATATTTATGGCCCAAAAAGAATCTGAAATTGAAGAGCATGGCAGTAGCAGGCAAGTCCATTCAATCCCATTTCAAATTGCCATCTCCCATGTGACAGATTGAGACAGAAGTCACCAATAAATACATGGTTTTATGCTGCTTCAAGATCAGGGTAATCTTCAAGGGAGAGGCGTTTCATTACTCAAAAGGCACTTCTTGACTTTCTGTGGTGGTTAATTTTATATCAACTTACCTAGGTCACAAGGTAAATTTGGTGACATTCTTTCAGGTGTTTTGGGGAAGGAGATTTTAGATGAGATTAACATTTAAATCACTGAACTATGATGAAGGCAGATTGCCCTCCATAATGTGAAGGCCTGGCTAGAACAAAAGATGGACCTTCTATGCCAGCTTCAGTGGTTGCTGGCACCCTTATCACTGGTGTGTTTATATGGCTCCTCTCTACCTGGAGTATGAGGCCCAGCTCCATGCCTAGCCCCTGGGAAAACACTTCACATGAGAGTTATAGAAAGCCAGAGGTTATTAGAGAGTCTTCCTTGATGTTTCTTTTGAACAAAACTTAGAACTGTGGTCCAGACTGTGGATACAAAAGTCAGCACAGGGTGTGGGAATGAGCATAGCAACAAAGAACCAAAATCCAAGTGTCAGACAAGAGAGGGAGAGAAAACGAAGGCAAGGTGAAAAAGCACCTAGTTTGCTTTGGTGGAGGAGATAAGAACTGAGTCACCAATGGGAGTTGGCCTCATAGAAACAACTGCAGGAAAGGGGGTGGAGGGTAGGGGGCGGGGGAGTCTGGATCCCCACATCCAGCAGCTCATTTTTTAGTCATGTGTCCCCCTGAGACAAACACTCAAATAGGCTTCTGCTCTTTCCTTAACTAGAACTAACTAGAAAATTAAATATTAATTATCTCTGAAGGTTATTACAAAACAAGAACAAATACTCCCTGTTTAAATACATGTGGGGACCCTTTGCAGCCACTTGGTTCCTCCCTGGCATGCAATTCTTACATTACTGCTTCAGAAATACCATGGTAAACTGGACATCCCCGTGACCTTTCCATGGCCTGTTATAGACTTGACTTGCGTGATAATGATGGTTCTCCCTTCTCACACACAGGCTGCACAAATAATTATTGCCCTGTTTCACTGTGCCCTGGGGGTTCTCTGTTTTCGTCTGTTTATGGAAGAGGAGCATATACCAAGAACCGGTTATGTCCCTGTACCTGTTACCCTCACTTACGCATTTTGGACAGTACCATTTGTGAGTAAACCATGGTATTCTTGATTTCAATTCTTTTCTTTTTTTCCTCCTAATGTATTAAGTACATTACTCAAGAGATCAAGCAAAGGCTGAAGACCCAATCCCTAACTCTAAGGAGCTCATTTTGCTGTGGAATCAACCTTTACAAAAGGAGGGGGTGAGAGTGTGTAAGAGATAGCTATTTATTATTCATTCCCCATTTTAAAAATGAGGAAACCAAGACTTAGAAAATGTTAGTAACATATATATTATTGATTTTTTTACAGAGAGGAAGAGAGAGGGATAGAGAGTTAGAAACATCAATGAGAGAGAATCATAGATCAGCTGCCTCTTGCACACCCTCTACTGGGCATGGGCCCGCAACCAAGGTACATGCCCTTGACCGGAATTGAGCCTGGGACCTTTTAGTCCACAGGCCTAAGCTCTATCCACTGAGCCAAACCGGTTTCAGCAGAAAATGTTAGTAACTTTTATAGAGTGACTCAGCAATGAAGCGTCAGAATTTCTTTAAAAATCAAACTAAGTTACTTCTGCTTCCACAACAGGATCTTATTTTCCTGGACCAAAAGATACTCAGTGTCCTTCAGATGAGTCATTTTTTCCTTAGCGCTGTAGGCAGATTGAGGATATAAGATCTGGGGAAAACATTTATATTATTGACATACCAAAAACAACAATCCTTTCAACTGGTGATAGCATTTAGAATATGATGTTTGTGCAAGTCAGCCTGTCACTGCAGATCACATGCTTTCTGAAACTGTTTCCTATTGATGAATTTCTTTTTCTACAAAAGTATGGGGGGAAAGTAAGAGCCACCCTACTAGCCTCTAGGGATTACTTTCTAATAATGTAGGGCCTAATTTTAGGCCATGAGCTTAACAAATAATAATCAAAACATGTGAAGTACCTATAGCATGTTTCTCACAAAATCACTGTAAAATCCCTAAGTCCTACCACCAAAGCTTTCATTAAGGACTGGAGACTTTAACCTTTTCATCTCCATAACAAAGGAATGGTGACCCCATTTCTTAGAGAACCTACCAGTGGTCACCAGAGAACTGAAATAATTAAAATCATTTTTCTTCAGAGAATTCACTGATCCTTCAAATCTCAAAAATTCCACTGGCTCTAGGAAGAGTATTTGTTTGGGGGACTATCAACAGGAATGGATGTTTACAAATGCCTGTTTCTATCCACAGTTCATCAACTCGGGATCTATCAGTTTGCAAGCACAGAGGCACCCTACACGATGTTTGGTATGGTGGACTGTTTGGAGCAATGCCAAAGATAAAAAGATTACTACACACAAACTGAGCAGAAGAAATTATTGCTTCTAAGCTCATTTTTTTGGGGGGGGGGGCACGGGATTTTCTAAATGCTATGGTTGGTAAAAAAGAAAATCATTTAATTTTTATACAGATGCACTCCAATGTATTCTTTGTGAATGGGTATTGAGGCCACAGGGTGAGAAATAGATTTTATTTCTATTTCTCAGAGGTGAGGGTTTTGATGGAATAAAACATTTTAAGCTTTCTAAAGGGGTATATATAACCACAAAAAAATCTGACCTGGAGTCAAAGTAATGGAAAGGGAATTTGGTAGGGTAATCCTAGAATATCAGTGTTTAGTTGGGAAGGGGATAAGACAAAATAATATTTGAAAAGAGAATTGCCTTCAGCACCTAGAGAATATCATTAAAATACAAGTCACATATCATTAAAATACATCCCACAAAGGACAGTCACTTTCTCTTTTAGAACTTCTCCCCTTGTGGTTAGGATCACAGCTTTGGAGGTAGATTGCCTGGATTCAAACTCTGGCTCCCCTACCTCTGGCTGTGTGAACATGGGCAAATTACTTTACTCTGTGCTTCACTCTTCTCATCTGAAGAAAAAAAAAGTGATTAATAATAATACCTGCCTACAGGGTTGTCGGAATGATTAAATGAGTCAACAAGCACAAAGAATCCTCCCTGGTTCACACTGAGTTCTACTTAGCAAAACCTATTGAGAGAAACAAGGTGCTTTCAGGAACTGGTAAAAGGAGAAATTTTGTTTCATACTTCAGCAACAGGTCCGCCGTGTTTTTATTTTTTTCAAAAGGATGTGATCAAAGAGACACAAAAAGCTATTTCACTCAGCAGCAGCTTGCTGGCTGTAAGTACGGGAATTCAGTGCAAATATGCCTTTTTTTTTCCACTTCTACTATCACCTAGGCAGCCACTGTTGATGTCATTTTCTATTCTAGGCCTTTTCCTAAACTTGTTTCTCCAACATATTTACAAACATGGGGTATATGTAACCCAGCTGCTACCTGGTGCTGCTTTCCCCCCCGAGATATAAATACAGTTGACCTTTAAGGTCATGAAGCCCCATTGTGATTTTGCCAATTTCTGGAATCAACATTCTCATATTTTGGTTTTTGTACCTGCACATACTGTCCCAATTTTGCTTCACAACTTTCAAGAAAACAGGTGTGAGTAAGCTTGGCTCCTCAACAAAAAGTGCTCGGTCTTATACTTGAGGAATGGTAGGAGAAGATAATTTCCAAGTTCTGGCCATGATCTTGCTCCACTTGTAATTCTGTCCACAACCTCCAACACCACTCTATTTCCTGCTCCCCTTTTTCCCTCTTCTCATACCACCTCAAGAAGGAAAAATAAACTCCTTATTTCGTACAGAGCAATTCTATTTTCTTCCCTAGAAACACTTGACATCCTTCCTCACAGAAACACAGAGACTCATCTGTACCAAGGATGCTTGTCCAGAAATTTTTCAAACCAATGTGGCTCAAGTCCACAAAGTGAAAGCAATTATAATTATTTAGCAAGTCATGAAAAATGATTTAGAAAAAATAATTCTAGTAGCAGCATAATACTCCGTTATTCTTAGGTACCCTAGTATATCTACTGTACCCTAATGTAGCTAAATTCCAATAATTTCATTTAAAAATATGTATTGTGTCTGAGGCATGTTTTGGGTATAAAAGATATATCAGTTAGCAGACAAAGAGGTTTCGCCACTGTGGAGCATGTATTCTGATAGGGGTGTTAAGACAAGTAAAGATGACAATAAGGAAGTGTGTCAGAAGGTGATTGCTTCCAAGGGGAAAAAAGAAAAGAAAGGGGGGCTGCCATCAGTGGGTTATGTGTTGAACTAAAATTACCCAAACCCATCTCTTTTTTTTAATTCTTTATTGTTGAAAGTATTACATATGTCTCCTTTTTCCCCATTCTACTCCCCGCCCACTCCAACCCCTAGCACAAGCCCTCACCCCACTTCTGTCTGTGTCCAATGGTTATGTTTACATGCATACATACAAGTCATTTGGTTGATTTCTTTTTTTAAAAAAAGTATTGATTTTATACAGAGAGGAAGGGAAAGGGGTAGAGAGTTAGAAACACTGATCATGTACCTCGCAACCCAGGTACATGCCCTTAACCAGAATTGAACCTGGAACCCTTCAGTCCGCAGGCCGACTCTCTATCCACTGAGCCAAACCGGTTTCGGGCGCTTTGGTTGATCTCAACCCCTCCTCCCACCTTCCCTTGCCCTCCCTAAGGTTTAAAGGTCTGTCTAAAGGAACAAAGCTTGAGGGAGAAAGATAGCCCTGCAGATATCAGAGGGAAAAGCAGTCCACGTAAAGGAATCAACCTTTTAAAATGCCCTAAGGTGAGAACATGTCTGGCATGTTCTGGCAAGGAGGTCAGTGTGGCCGTAGCAGAATAGCTCAGAGAACAATAGTAGGACGTGACGTCCATGTGCTATGGGGACCGGATCACGTATGGGCTTTTAGGCCAGCTTTTGCCCTAAGGAAAGTAAGAGAATATTTTGAGGAGTGACATGATGAAGTGTGTGTTTCAATAGGACCGTTCTGACAGAAATTCTCTGATAGTAGTGAGGAGGGCAAGGTTAAAAGCAGGCAGGCCAGTTACAGGGCCACGATAGCCAGGTAGGTAAAAGATGATGGTTTGGACCAGGGTAAATGCAGTGGAGGGAGTGATAAATGCTTAGTTTATGTATATATTTGAAAGTAATGCCAGCAAGGGCTTCCTAGTGGGTGCAGGTTGTGAAAAAAAAAAAGAGAGTCAGAGATTAAAATAAAGTTCTTGATTTGAGCAAATTGGAAGGACTGAATTAGTAATCTTAGACATGAAGGTGGTATTTAAAGCAATGAAACTTGTCAAGATCTTCAATGGAGGGGGAATAGAAAAGAAGAAAAGAAGCAGAAACTAAACTAGGACATTCTAACATTCAGAATAGGAAGAAGAGAAGATGATTTTAGTTGAAAAGTTTTTTGATTTATGTTCAGAAAAGTTTTTTGGTTTAGCTATACACAGTGTCACTTATATTTTATGAATGTGTCTGTTTTCAAATTGAAGCAGAAAATAAATGTAAAGTATGGTTTTTTTGCACTAAATTAAAAATTTTTTAAATTATAATAAACATTAGGTGGCCCCTTATCTGGGTAAAAATTTGAGTTCACCAAGTTTTTTTCCTAAAAACATACCTATTTATTTTCATATTATCCTGGGGAGATCTTTTACCACCTAGGTAAACATTTCTGAACTTTGAATTCTTTTCCATTGATCTATATATCTATCCTTGTACCAGTACCACAAAGTCTTGATTACTGTTGTTTTCTAGTAAGTGTTAAAAATCAGGAAATATGAATCCTTCAATTTTGCTCCTCTTTTTCAAGATTCCCCCTCTCCCCCCACTACTCTAAGTCTCTTTCAATGCCATATAAATTTTAGGATCAGCTTGTCAATTTCTGTTAAGGGCAAACAGCTGGGACTTTGATAGGGATTACATTGAATCAGTAGAACAATTTGGGGAGTATTTCCTTCCATATTGGCTTGTCGGGCTCTTCCCAGCTGTTTCTTTCCTCATCTCTCTGGCAAACTAGCTGACCTACAGTTAAGCCTATATTTTTTTAAAAAATTTGTCTCTATTTTTTAAAATATATTTTATTGATTTTTTACAGAGAGGAAGAGAGAGGTATAGAGAATTGGAAACATCCATGAGAGAGAATCATTGACCAGCTGCCTCTTGCACACCCCCTACTGGGGATGTGCCCGCAGCCAAGGTACATGCCCTTGACTGGAATCGAACCTGGGACTTTTCAGTCTGCAGGCTGACGCTCTATTCACTGAGCCAAACCGGTTTCGGCAAGCCTATATCCTAAATGAGTCTATCAATTCTTCCTTATTTCTTGGCACCACAATTTCTACTGTTTTTGAGAGTACTCTTAGTTCTAAACTTCTCCACACTCTGTTGCAAATGAAGTCACTTCCTTTGGGGAGATTGGAGCTCTTCTGTTCTACAGCCTTCGCCCCGGGACATAATCTCTAGGCCAAGGCTCTGGTGCTAGCATGAGGGGACGAGGGGACAGGGACAATGGAGTGTTTCACTCTGAGTGGCACCCCCACTTTAAGAGCTGAGGGCTTGGTGAAGGGGAGCAATAGTCCCAGGTCTTTTCCATTTGCCTCACATTATGTGGAACCCTTACCATATGAGCCAGGGCAGGGGTGAGGGGTGATCAGGACTAGTACTTTCACTGGCACCACACACCAGGTAAAGTCCCAATCCCATGAGTGAGGGCTGAGCAGAAGGAGAGAGCCCCCTTTCTTAACTGCGCTCACTGGGATTTAGCCTCAGCAATAGGTAGCTGGGAGCAAGATTAAAAATGCTAATTAGACAACCTACTTCTCCAGGGAAGATAGAACTCTTAACTGGGGTGAGAGGGGAAAGGGAGCCTTGTGTTCTTGGCTGCACCAACCTGACTGGTCTTGCTGAATTGACGTGGGGGCCAGAGAGTATATACATCTTGTTTCTGGTACCTCAGACTCCCAACAGATTTTACTGAGTTTTGGTACATTACTTGAATAAATGTTTCTTCTCCTTCTTGTTCTTTTAGTAATTTATACAAGTTTGGCTGGGGAGTTGGTCTATGGAGGGCTCACACTCTCATACTGGAAGGAGAAATTTTCAAAAGCAATGATGTTGTATACAGGGTGTCCCAGGAAAAAAAAAGTATACATTTTTGAATGAGTATAAAGTCAGTGTTTATTAACATACAGTTCATTTTCAAAATTTAAAAGAGTTTACAGAAATGAATAATTTTATTTTTTGTCAATGCCTGTTTTCTAACTGATGACTGCTCTGGCCCAGGCACTGCTGATAATTCAAAGCAATGGAATCACAAACATCAAGAATAATTTTGTTTGATATTAGTGTGCCCTCAGTTCATCAACTGTTGCTGGTTGCGTACCATAAACTTTATCTTTTATGTATCCCCATTAAAAAAGTGTAATGGCACATTTAGGTAAATGTTCTTGGCTTAAAGCTTAGTCTGACTTCACCCATTATTTTAAATTAGTTAAACTTGAAAAGAAGTGAAAATTACATAAGTTATCAGCTGTTAAAGTGTGTATAGATTTTTTAGGACACCCTATATTAATTCTGGTTAGGATTTGGGGAAATGTAAATATCTTTCTATAGGTGATAGTGGTTCTTACCTCATAAATGGACCTAGGGTAAGTGTGCAGAAGCATTTTATCAGTGTGCATGTCTGTAGCCTGCCACAACCTAGATTTGTATTGAGGAAGAATCTTTCTAGCTGATGCTCCCAACAGCATAGATCTTCATATTCACAAAAATAAAACTGAAATCCTTAGCACAGCATTCTAGATTCTTTATCATCTATTGCCTACCCTCTTCTCTAGCCAAATTTAATCCAACTCTCCTTCAGTGCTTCACATTGCAGTCCCACCAAATGCCAGATATTTTTCTGAAGACGTGCTTCTGAGATTTTGAATACATTGTTCTCTCTGGAATAGTACACTTTGTTCATTTTTTCCATCATTATGAACTGAATCTGGATATATCGAGAATCTATTGGGAAGATGCCAGGCTCATAATATCTACAGAAGGCGAAGGCCCAAGTTTAGAGAGTAAATAGGACTTGAGGAAATACCAGAGAGCCAGAAATGGAAAACAAAGAAGTACAATAGCTATAAAGAGAATATGGCCATATCGTTACCATCACTAAACATCATAGCTTCCCTCTACCACCCAAGGCTCCCACTGCCCCATCGCATAGCATCACAGCTGTCTCTTCCAGGACTAAATTTCACCTTATTTAAAGTATTTGCTCAAGATTCACAATCCGTAGAAGGAGAATTGACCTCTTTTACTGACCATGGCCTTGCCCTGGCTCTTGGTGATTCAAGAGAAGGGAGGACTTCCTCCCTTTGAATTTATAGTTGAAGCTTGATAAACTTCTGTTATAAAAACAAAACCAGTGAGGAGAACTCCCAAAACATAAAGGGTAGCCACCTGCTGGATAAGCAAAAATGAGCATGTTCACATAAGTCCTTTCCTTTGGTTGACCACTATCAAATCACATCCTTCTTCCCATTACAAAAAAAAAAAAAGTTTAAAATGTAACTATCCCCCACACATACATACAAAATACATGCTTCCCCTTCTCAAAGAGGCACAGCCTCCCTGTGGAACATATGCAAGGCCCTCAATACTCGGTACCATTCAGGGCTTTGGAGGCTGTCTTCTGGAAAAGTATTAAAGTAGTAAAGTGACATTGCTGGAGAAAGAATAACACAAATCCTAGACTTGAAGCTTATCCATATGATATTTATTAAATGCTATTAAGTTAAATTTGCCATTTTTTCTCTCCCATATTAGAATGCAGGATTTTGAGTGGGTTTCTGGGCTTAATTCCTTGTACAATGCTTAACATGTTGTAGGCACTATACAATTATTTGTTAAATAAATACTTTATGCTTTAAAGTATATGTCATGTATTTTGATTTGAGAGGAAAGGAGAGGGAGATAGAAGCACCAATGATGAGAAAAAAATCATTGATTGACTGCCTCCTGCATGCCCCACAATGGGGATGGAGCTTGCTACCCGGGATGTACCTTGATCAACAATGGAGCTATGACTTTCTGGTTCGTATTTTGAGCTCAGTCAGTAAACCATGCTAGCCCGACAAATAAATAAACACATACTTTATGTAAAAAAAATGTTTTTATCTTATTGGGTGCTAGAGTTTCAGGCAGCATCCTGATATCAACCACAGTAAGATTCTAGAAAATCAAATAAAAAATTTCAACTTGAATGTGCTATTCACCACAACAGACTGATTGATTCACCAAAATCTGTTTATACTGCCTTGGCTGGTGTTTCTCAGTGGTTAGAGTGTCAGCCTGAACACCAAATGATCACAGGTTCCAATCCCTATCAAGGGCATGTGCCTGGGTTGCAGGTTCCATCCCCCAGCCTCAGTTGGGGTGCAGGTACGTGCAAGTAGGCAACTAATCGATGTGTCTCTCTCACAGATGTGTCTCTCTCACTTTGATTTTTCTCTTCCTCCCTCCCTTCTTCTCTTCTACTCTATCTAAAAATCAATGAAAAAATATCCTCAGGTGAGGATTTTAAAAAGAAAAAATAATGTTTATATTGCTCATGATCCATTTCTTTCTTTTTATGTCAATTACAGTTTGTTGCTGCCATTATTATGAACGTCATAAGTTTCAGCTTTGCTATAATTGGCACAACTATATTAACTATTGCATGTTTAAGTTACGGGTCAGAAGAATATGACCATGTTTGGTCACAGGTAAGTACCAAGTTTAATAATAACTGGATCAAAAAATTTTAGATATAAATGAAAAAACTATGATGAATGATGTATGTTGTAGTAAACAAGATATGGAAAAAGCAACCAAGCTTATAAACCATCTTTGGCATAGAAATATAAGAAGAAACTGTATTTCCTACAGATATTTGCCATAGGGATATTTAAAACCAGTTTGATGTCCTAGCCCACAGTGCCTCAAAAGGTGTCATCATTTGGAAATGGGATCTTTGCAGATGTAATTAGTTAAAATTAGGTCATACTGGGTAGGGTGGGCCATTAATCCTACATAACTGGTGTGTTTATAAGAAGAGGGACATTTAGACACAGACACAGAAGGAAGATTGCCATATAAACATGGAGGCAGAGATTGGAGTTCCTGCTTCTACATGCCATAACTACCAGGAGCTGAAAGAGGCAAGGAAGAACTCTCCTCTAAAGGTTTTTTACTGTTACCCTCCGGAACTCTTACACAGGAAATTTCGGTTGGGTTAAGTCACCCATTGTGACATTTTATTACAGCAGCCTTAGAAAACTAGTATAGGAGGCCCATAAATAGCCATCCACTCTTCTCTCATGTTCAGAACCAACTGAGATAAAACACAAAAATCAAGCAGATGTAGATAAAACTATCTGCATTACTGTTGATTATTGTCATTGGAGAATAAGTCTTAAATCTTCGGCTAAATGAGTTTGCTGGTACCTCCCCTCATGAATTAATCCCATCCACCTGGTTACTGATCCAACGTCGGTCTCCCTATGCCAGGACCAGACAGTTATCAGATGTTAAGAGAACTTGGGGTCATAAATACAAACCATTCTGGAAAAAGGAGAATCCAGAGGAGCTGGGTTCCTTCTCTTAGGAATCACCAATTAGATAACCCCTGCTTCTCTGGGGATCTGTCAGTGAAGAGCATTGGGAAGCACCAATGCCATTCTTTTCTAAGAGAGCAGAAACTCCTACGTTGGGCCATGGTAGAAATGTGGAAAGAGAGAGAGAATGGTTCCATCCATTATGTATAATAATGTTTATAATGCAGAAGTTAAAAGAAAATAGACCCTGCAATCACCCTGATCAGCAAAAGAGAGAGCAGAAAAAAAACACAAAAATCAGTAACAGGTCCTGAAGACTTCCAATAGCCCGTGGTATAATAGGTTATTTCTGTACTTCTCAGTCTTGTCATGTGTAACAGGAATAAAAGTATCAAATTTGTAAGGCGTTGCTTAACACAATAGGTGGTACATATGTAAATATTCAGTAAATGTGGTTCTTGTATAATTTTTAAATGGTTAATTAATATGAAGAATATTTCTTTCCTTTTTTATTCAGATGGCTGGTAGTATGCTTTTACAATTTTTACTGTTCTGCACCATCTCAGAAATGATCATTACAGGCATACTTACCAAGTGGATTGTGAAAGCGTTGCAACATACATAATGTGATGAAGAGAGTGAGTAATTTTGCTTCTGGCTTTCAGTTTCTGTTAAGAACCCTCTCTGAGGGGCTAGCGTTTAGCTAGAATTGGGGAACAGACGTATTACTTCTAAACTAAGTTATTACTTGAAAATGTATAGAAATTCTTCTTGCTTGTTACTGTGTAAAGCTGAAGTCAAACAACCTAGGCCAGTGGTCAGCAAACTGCAGCTCTCTAGACACATGAGGCTCTTTGGCCCCTAGAGTATGGCTCTTCCACAAAATACCATGGCCTGGGCAAGTATATTTTGAAGAAGTGACATTAGAAGAAGTTTAAGTTAAAAAAATTTGGCTCTCAAAAGAAATTTCAATCTTTGTACTGTTGATATTTGGCTCTGTTAGCTAATGAGTTTGCCGACCACTGACCTAGGCAAAACTGTGAGAGAGAATTATGTCTTTTAGATTTACATCTCCCAGGAGATTAATAGAGAAATGTATAGACTGAGGAGATTCACAGGTCATACCAGTAATGTGGAGACAATGAATGCTAATTGAAATTTAGTTATGAATTGTTGGTTTCCAAAGTTTGAGATCTTCAAATGCCATCAGAAAATAAAAGTTTTGGAGGACCATTAGGAGAGTACTTCTGGAATAGAAGAATAGAATCTCTAACAATCCATTCCCTTATAAAGTAAATAAGGACACTGGCAAAAGTCAAAATCAACTTGTTCAGGACTATGGAAATTAATCAAAGACTTGCAACAACCCAAGGAGCACTTGAGAAGAAAGAATGGCTGATTCTTAGTAAGAACAGTGAGCTTTTTTGTGTTGTAATTTTCCCCACTTCCATTCCCCTTGCCCCTTTAAATGAATCAACAGTACCTGTGAAAAATACTAACCTAACAATCCCAAGAGGGTTGGGAAGGGGCTGAAAGTGGAGTTGTGCCCCTGCTAGAACAAAACAACACAACTTATTCCAAGAGAATCGGTATTGATTTGTTTGGTAGCACCCTGGAAATTCCTACTGGCAAGGCTCTTAGGAAAGCCACTACGCAGTATGACAAAAACAACAACAACAAAAAACAATCCCTGGGAGGATCTGATTTTCAACATTTCCACATTATATAATTTTTAAATATGTATTTTTTAACAAAAGAAGTTATGAAATATGCAAAGAAACAGAAAATGATGGCCTAAATAAAGGGGAAAAGCAATCAATACAATTTGTATCTGAGGAAGTCTAGATACTGGACTATACTAAGAAAAAATGACTTTAAATCAGCTATTAGAAGTGTGCTAAAAGAACTAAAGAAACCGTATTTTCCAACATGGTTTTGTCCATCACAAACTAGGAGACATTACTGAGAGAAATTTTTAAAGGAGATTTAAACAAATAGAAAGATATCCCATGTTTATGGACCCATAAATGAACCACCAAGAATGAATCCTAAGACTTTAGAGGATTGTGATTATAATGGCTGATAATCTTATCTCTTTATCTATGCAGTTTGTTTAAAGTCTTTTAAAATTATTAATCCCCCCCCCCAAAAAAAAAGTACATATTGATAAGTCAACCTGAAACTCTGCCTGGAGCCAGAAGAATATTATGTTTGGTGGAATTCCTTTAGAATAATATGTGGAGGAAGGTTAGAGAAAATGAAGCTGGAGAAGTAAATTGTGGCCAAATCCTACTAGGGCTCAATCACCTTACTAAAGAATTTGTAATTTAGTCTGAAAGTGCCAGGAATGCTGTTCAAATGTTTTTACAGCAATGTTTCTTAATCAGACTTTATGGTTATGCAGTTGTTTCCATTAGAATATTTTCTACAGCAAATTACCTAATCAGAAAAATGTGTCATCTCTTATAACAGCAAGTCTATAAGCAAGGGGTACTTCTGGCTCAACTGATTCAGATGGTCACTGATATTATTCTTTCTATCTTCCTCCGCTATTTTCAGCTTCATCATAAGGCTGTCTTACCTGGAGATCATAAGATGGCTAGGACAACATCCATCCTGGTTCAAATCCATCAGGAGAAACTAGCTTCTCTTTCTCAGAAGCCAAAAGAAAGCCTTTCTTTACCTCCCATTGGCCCAGTTGCCTCACACTAGCTCATCCCTCAACTGAATAATGGCAAAGGGGATGGGGCTGCCATGAGGATTCAGATAAATGTGGAGTAGTTTTGAAAGAGTCAATCATAGTGTCCCCGTGATTCAGCAGAATAGAGATAGAATTGGAGAAAAATAAGGCTGGAGACAGGGATAATTATATGTTTGCTCCAATAGGCCACATGACAGCCAAGTGCTGAGTACCTAAAATTTGAACAGCAGAGAATAAAGAGAAGATAAATTTCAAAGATATTTAGGAAGTTTGTTGTTGTTTTATATATCAGATTCACACTCAATATTGCTAGATAATTAAGATCTTAGTTTCATTAAAATTAGTTTCATAAACTGCATATCCTTTATTTCTAATCCCTATATTGCTCAATAATTATTGAGCTTAGGTTTAAATACTGATATGTATTTCACTTAATTATAAAATTCTTCAAAATGTCTATGCACATTCAGGTTTTTTGTTGTTGTGTGTGTCTATGCTAACGCTCAACTATGAACTTCAAAACAAAACACAAAAAGAAAAAACATAAGAGAGAAGAAAATGTTACTGTTTCCATTAAAATGCCTTCTACAATGATGCCTCAATATCTTATATTGTGAGCCAGGTAGCTCTCTAATCCAGTGGTTGTTCAGATATTGCTCCTTCTGACCTAGAACATGAAATTAGAAAAGCCAAGAGGAATCTTGGACTCACCAGAGTCCAGCTAAAGGTAAAGTCATTTTATGTAGAGTAATATTTTAGTTTAATATGGTTATTGTAATCTATCAAAACCTCTGGTTTCTGATGGGCCATAGATCTGATGGGCCTTTGACTCCCCCAGGACAGACAGAGTAAGTAGGTGCTATCTTTTCAGTATGATTTTAACTGGTCACCTTCTAAGTTTACATGGTTGTTTATTTGTTTGTTTGTTGTTCTTCCTTTATCTTGTTTTGACTCAGAAGCTCAGGTCAAGGCTCTTATTTTTGAGTTTAGTAATGATCAATTTTCTATCACTTAACCTCCCTTCAGGTTTCTCACTGTCGGAATGCCAAACCCCCATCACTTCATAATTTATAAAGAACTGGTGTGACTCCATTCAAGAACAAAAGATTAATTGTGAATTAGTGAAGAATTGTAATTTTTTGCAAGCAACCTCATAAGCAATTCTAATGAAGTCCTTTCTGGTACACCTTTTTCTTCAATAAAGAGTGCAATTTGAACACACGTTGACTCTTTTATTTAAAAGCTATTCTGGCTGAAACCGGTTTGGCTCAGTGGTAGAGCGTTGGTCTGCGGACTGAAAGGCCCCGGGTTTGATTCCGGTCAAGGGCATGTACATTGGTTGCGGGCACATTCCCTGATAGGGGGTGTGCAAGAGGCAGCTGGTTGATGTTTCTCTCTCATCAACGTTTCTAACTCTCTATCTCTCTCCCTTCCTCTCTGTAAAATATCAATAAAATATATTTTTTTAAAAAATAAATAAAAGCTATTCTGAGTTGGCATGGATAAATACAGTCAGTTGTAAGAATGCTGGACGGTCAAGTTGACTGCCCACTTTATTTCAAGAGGAGATTGTCCTGAGTGAAGGGGGTCCATCTGAAAGAAGGAAACACTCTGATTTTGAAAGCAGGCATAATACCAATGTAGCAATAGCAAGATTATTAATCTCTCTGTGCTTTTATTTCACCTACAAAACAGAAGTAATAGTCCTGAGCCCACAGAGTAGACGCAAGGATTAAATGACAATATTTCATTTAAAGGACTTAGAACAGCACTTAGCTAATGATAATCCCTCAATAAGTTATTATTATTTATCCCCTATTAACTCTTGTCATCATATCTTTAGCATAATGCTATAGAAGACTAGATGTATTGTTTTCTATTTTCTAAGAATTGGTGACCAGAGTCCACCTTTGAAAACAGAAGATATGCTCAACATTCTAAGTCCAAAAAAATCACTTGAGAGCTTTCTAAGGAGTGCTGTTATGGGTAGAATTGGGTCACATAAAAATGATATATTAGAGTCCTATTTCCAGTACCTCAGAATATGACCTTATTTGGACATGGAGTCTTTGTAGAGGTAAAATTAGATCAACAGGGTGGGCCTTATTCTAATGTGACTGCTGTCCTAATAAAGGGGAAATTTAGATACATAAGGGGACATATACAGTGGAAAGATGGAGTAGAGACATGTAAGAAAAACGTCACATGAAGATGGAGGACTGGAGTGATATAACTACCATACTAGCCAAGAAATTCCAAAAATTGCAGGCAAATCTTCAGAAGCTAGGAAGATAAAAGGAAATAGAACAACCTCTTTGATAAGAAATCCCAATTGGTTGATGATGGGTTCTGGAAACCAAGGCCTAGTTGAATAATGGTATACTTTTCAGTACTTTTGTGCACTGATTAGCACATTTGAATATCACAATTTTACTTGAGATTTGAATCTCAAGCCCCCCAAAATGAGTACATAAAATAAGAAGAGGACAAAGGGAACATTCCATATTGGGGAGCAAAGCTTGAGCACAAGAAGAGAAAGAAGAGCCATTGTAGAAGAATTAGAAGGACATGTGGAGACACTGGAGCAGAATTAGGAGACTTTTATTTTTTATTTATTTTTTAATTAGGAGACTGTTTTAAATCAAAAGTGGATTGTTGGGCCAAATCCTGCAGAGGTCAAAAAATATAAGAAATTAAATAGAACCATTGAGTTTGGCATCATGGGGCAGGCGAGGGGGTATTGATGACATTGTCCTTGGAATGGGGAATTAAGGTGTTGGAGAAAGTAAGGTTGAGAGTAGTGTTTGCTAAGGTGAAAAAACAAAACAAAACAGCTATCTTCTGACCTTAATCACATTTCTTTTCCCACCACATGTCTCTGCTTCTTCAAGGAGCCCTGGACTGGCCTTATGGTCTTGCCTACGCTCCTAGCTGGCTTGAGCTGGGGATATTTCTGCCCTCTCTACCTCGGTGTTTGTATTTATCCATAGAACTCCAAGGTCTCTTCCAGCTTTTATGTGTCATTGTTTTAAAGAGAAGGGAGATGTGCAGAGAAATGACTTGTGGGGTGATGCAGAACAAACATACAATTTTATTGTCTACTAGATGGAGGCAGTGAGCTATCACCCCAAGTTGATGAAGGGGCTCTTAGGGAAGAGGGCCTAGAACACTGAACTAATAGAGTAGGTAGTATGATAATAAAATGACCCTTTTCTAACTAACCCCATGGTGATTTCAGCAACACAGGTGGGAGGTATCCCTTTCTGGAGAACCACCAGGTGTGTTAGAAGATGCTTTCTCTGAGAAGATGCACATGTAGGAGGTAAGACACATATGGAGTGTTTATGTTAACTCAGAGGTCAAATAAGTCAGGAAGGAGGTTCTGAGAAAAGAGTATAAGACCAACATGGAGGATTGGAGATCAGTGGAAGAAGATGTCAAATTGGATGGGGCAGTGAGAGGCAACATTAGAAAGAGAGAGAGCCAGACTTTGACAATCCAGCCTTCTAAGAATGGTCCAAATAAGCCAGCCTCTTATGGGGAGTGCAGTGTACTAACATTGGGCTCAGCTTACAAAACAGATAGGTAGAGAGCTGGTCTAAACCAGCTTATTACTTGCTCAGTCTGTCATTTTTGCTGACTGTCATTTCCTAAGGCTGCTAAGTTCTAGAAAACACACTGGAGGCCTTAGAATCTCATCCATTCCTGACTAGATAATGAGCAGCCAAAGGATCTCTAGTCAGAAAAGAGGTAGGTGCAGAAAAAGACAGAGCTATGAACAGCAAGCTATTGAGAGGAAACTTATTAGGTAAAGTCAGAGACTAAAAATACTTTCTAGTAAAATCATATTCCATATTTAGTAATAAAAAGTCATTGTCAGGATGTGTAGCAAAGGAAAATTTGATGGTACCTAGAATTGAAAGTTTATTTCTATAATTTGCTGGCATATAACATTTAGGGAGCCAATTGGCCATCATGGATAACAATATGTAAATGAAAGTGTATAAATTTAGAAGACATAACCATTTCTCTTTAAACGAGTCACTATCTTTTATTTAATAAAGATACAATAGCCCCATAACTTTGGAAGATATTTTAAGACAATGTTTATTCTTGAGTTATATTGCATTGGTGGAAACAGCATATTAAAAAAAACCTAATAATTTTAGTGGATGACTCTCTCCAAAGGTCTTCTCAAAATTGTGGTTTGCTATTGCACTAAAAAAACAACCATATAAAAACCACACTGCCTCCTTTAATGTTCCAACAAATGCTGCTTCCTTAACCAAACTTGTCCTCTGCTTCCCCCATCACTGTCAGAATAAATCATTTCCCTCTCTGACCTCTCTGCACTATCCCCATATTCTGCCTTATTTTAAAGATAATTGCTTGCATGTTCTTCTCTTGTGAGGCAGAAGTTGCTTGAAGTCAAGGAATTGCATGTTTACCCTCTTCCAGTCATAAGTAGTTTTGAACATATAAAATACTCAGTACATTTTTATTCAGTGAATGAATGATTGGGAGAATGAAGCTTGGATTGCCTAGACGTTTGTTTCACTAGCTCATAAGCTCATACAGGTAAGCACATGAATATGTGCACTGGATGTCCACAGGTGGATGTTCTAGGGAGGACCTCTTTACTCAAATCTGCTTTAAATTCCTGTCTCCTTTTAAATGGAGAAACAGCATGATTAAACTGAAGTGAATGAAGTATATAGGGTGCCGACAGTTGGACAGACATATTCCTTAGTTTGTCAGAGAAAGAAGAAGCCGAGTTTCAGAAACCCAGAAAGGGAATTCTATTTTGGTTCCAGGGAATGATGCTTCTAGAACCTTTGGCTTATTTGGAGTCCTGGACATCACTGGAATAAGGTGGTGGATAGTTCATTGGTTCTGGATTGGCCACTGGGTTTGTGACATAGAAGGTTTGGAAGACCACAGTGCCCTGAAAAAGACAGGCACAGGAAGTGCGTTAGTGCAAACTATGTATGCACAAAGGCCTTTAGACATTCTGAGATTCCCTGTGCACCTGCGTGGGAAGGGAAAGCCAGACAACATCATTAGTCCTCATACTCTTTGGGGCGTCTTTCCACCCATTGAGGATCCTACAAACTCACGTTGTTGTATGAATCGCGGACCACTCTGCAGCCAAAGTGGGCAGCCGTGCAGGCAATGCAGAACTCCAGGAGGCTAAAGACGAACATCACGGCAGAAATAGCTAATCCAGAGACCTGGAACCAGAAGGATCACGGAGGTCATGAGTGGTGTTCTGTGAGTGTGAGGTCTGGCTCAAAGCATGGCTCTGCGGTGGACCTTGGCTAGGGTTTTGAAGAAGTGCTCTAACCTGGTCTCAGCCTCATGGAGAAAATATTTCACCCGGTTTTGTGAGGGTCAAGTGTGTTTGTAAGAGAATTATTTTTAACATTTATTACCTGTGTTCTTCTAGGGAAAAGAATAGTCATTGTTTAGGGAAACACCATGATGACTTGTTTCGGGTACAGGGCACGAAACCTAAGGATGGGGTTTTGGAGTGAGAAAGTGAGTGAGTGAAACTGTTCTGTGCAGGAAGCAAAGAGACATCTGGGAGAATGGACAGTCCTCAGAAAGAGCAAAGGAAGATGAACAGAGGAGAAAGACAGGGCTGAGAAACATGAAGTGAAGGTGGAGTCTGCAAAGAAAGGCACCTTATGAGAAAATAAGACATTACAAAGCAGGGATGTCTAACCTCCAGCGGTTACCTCCACCACCTCTCCGAACCTTTAGAGAAAGTCATCTACTGAAACAACCTCCCTGGCTTGTGATGATGGCATTTTGTGGAGAGAAACAATTGGTACTGTCTTTAACTTAAGAAAAATGGTGAGTAAAAGGATCCCTAAATGGAAATAATTCAGCAGTAGCAGATTTCATGTGAGCACCAGGAGACATCTAAGCCCTTCCCTTTCTGTTCTCCAAAAATGCTCAGGAAAATGGGATCTCCTACTGTATCTGGGGAGAAAGTTTAGGCAGAATCCACCTGAACCATGAAAGGACAAGAGATGAATGACCTCAAACCCATTTGGATTCCAATTACAGGAGAGAATAAATATGAAAGTGAAAGTGCGTGGGCATAAGGAAGGTATCAAACAAATGTTGATCAATTATGATTTTTTTAAATGGCTTTGGTGATAGCTAGCTGCTCAGAGAATCCTCTCTCACGAAGAGACCCCTCCTTAGCACTTTCCTTCTCTTCCCTCTCAATATAATAAGCACTTATAAACATCCGTTTGCTACGAAAGGCTAAGAAAGCATCCCAAGAGGCACAGTCTAGTGAGGGAGGCAGATATAGATGGAGATAGTCATAATTTAAATAAGACTTGGTAAGAGCTATAAAAGAGCCAAAAGTACACACTTGGTTGAGTACTTGTAACAGAGACCAAATGGCCTGCAAAACCTAAATCTTCACTCTCCGTCTTCTTCTGAACACCTTTGCAGACCTCTTTGTCTATGAAGATGGGCAGGAAGGTGAGCATGTGAGCAAATGTACAGGTTGGTGGGTACCAGTGCACTATCTGTATAACTTTATTTAATTTTCTGAACAATATCAAAAGGTAGGTAATGTTTTATAAGCATGCAAAGTGATGCTAAGGAAAGTCACATGCTTAGAGTAACAGCAATAGAGCTATAGGTAAGGGACCTGAAACTCTGTTCTGATCCTGAGAACACCTCTGTTTTCTTTGGTGTTTGGTGAAGAAGCTTGGTAGGGTCTGTCCTTTTCCAATGATTTCCTGAGATAGCTCAGGTGAAGCTCAGAGGAGCATTGGTCAAGAGGGATACTTACAATACCACTGGAGCTATTGTGGATAAATAGGGAGTTGACAACTATATCTGTGATGAGGAGCAGGATTCCAACCACAGAGCAGACTGCACTGGTGATACTCAGGCCCATGCTACCTTTCAGCTGAAGAAGACACAGAGGGACAGACAGTATGAGAGAGGAAAACAAGTGCTTCATAACATGAACTCATGAGACCCTAGATTTGAGGCAAGTAAGGAGATATCCTGTGCAAGACAATTAAATTAACTTTGAAAACATCTGCGTTGAACAAAGTTAAATGGGTTTTCTGTGCAGGACTTTTCAGTTTTTAACAAGGATTATGGATCCCCCTTGAGAGGAGCCTACTAAATAGAAATCACTCCCAAGTTTATATAACTGTCTTCATGAAGTATCTCATAGGATCGTAGGATAAGTATCCTGTGAATAATGTTTAGGAAACACCTGACTCATTTATCTCATAGGAAATGGCCCAAAGATTCAGCCTGAGTGTTCTGGTATGTGACAGGTTCTGATGCTCCATGATTCTGGTCTTTGTGCAGAGAGCCATGCCAAGAATCGGTCTTGGTACAGAGAGCCATACCCTGTAGAGATTTTAAAATAGATCTTATCTGGTGTGGGACTGGTTCAGTTTGGGGCCCCTGGCCCCAGATAACCTGCTTGTGAGAGAAACCAAGGTACTTTCTTGGTCCTGTGCTTGGGGACCACAAAGCCGTGCCTGTGTTAATTCATAGAACTTGTTTGGAAAGATTCCTTTGCCTGAGCCTCCCCTGGCTTCCCTGTAGAAATGTCGGGCACTGGGCTCTGTGTGCTGCAGGCAGTCAGTGCCTGCTCTGCTGGAGGGAAGCCCTGCACCTTAGGTAGCTTTTTGCCTCCTCTTGTAAGATCCTCTTAGTAAAATTATTATCTGTCTCTCCACACCCTGAAGCTGCCCTTCCTTCCACCAAATCTTCTGGACTCTTTTCCATTTGTGACTCCGTCCAGGTTCATGTGGTCTTGTTAAGTGAGTGTGAGTGAACATGCATTCAGTGCCCTGTGTCTGGTTATAAGTAGGTGCAAGGATGAAGGAGGCATTGTGTGTAAGCCTCTTTTCCCTGTTGTGTGTCTCTCCTAAGAGTCCACAATTCAGAGAGCCTGTCTCAAGATGGGACTTACCAGGCAAGAAGATCTTGGTAGCTGTTCTGATGCCACTGACAGGGATCCTGAAATGATGAACTGTCACAGAAGAGAGGGAGTTTATAAAGAGGTCAGAGGTCAGGGCCCCACCTTCAGGCGTCCATGCTTCTGGTCACATACATATTCTCTCACATATGCTAAGATCCTCTGCTGGGATCTCGTACTCAACTTATGAAAAATAAATAAATTAATTAATAAAGGAAGGAAGGAAGGAAGGAAGGAAGGAAGGAAGGAAGGAAGGAAGGAAGGAAGGGAGAAAGGAAGGGACAAAAGGCTATTTTGTACCACATGACAGGGCAGTAAATTGGGATAAATATATATTTTAGAATCCAGTATGCCAGTTTTTAAACTCTAACTTGAAACTCATGTGATCTTGGTTAAGTTATTAATTTCTCTAAGTGTATATTTCCTCTTCAAAAAATGGGAAAAACTATGCATCTTGTTAAGTGATATTATCATGAGATAATTTGTCATTTGTATCTAACATTTAGATCCTGTACATAATAGATCCTGTACATCAAGCATGTCAAACTCACAGCCCATCGGCCGCATGAGGCCCACAGTGAATATTTTTGCTGCTCAGACAATATAATGGTATGTAAAAACATTTTAATAAAATTTTTGTAACTTAATTTTTACAATATCCTGTTATACATAATTATTAATAACAAACTAGAATGTTTGCTAATGACTGATTACCATCATTGTATTGCATTCATTTCCCTTATGCACCTTATGCGCCGGCATACCGTTTCTCTCCACTAATACTAGCAGCAAATATTTTAGCAGCTGATTGCCACGTCATTAGTCTTGGACTAACTTGTTTCGTGTGCACAACAGGAAATATTTTGCTTTTGGAGGAAAAGAAAAATAGGTTTATTTGCATCAAATTTATTAAATTGTATAGTTATTCAGTTTCTGGTAAGTTAATGTTCAAGAAAAAAATACTAATATTTTTTAAAGTTCTATTATTTTATGTTAATGATTACTCATTAATTTCAGCTCTTTGTATTCAGCATGTCTCTATCAAAAACAAAACACAAAAAAACAAAAACCCTGCATTTCTATGAAAATTGAAGCTTTCCTTTTTGCGGCACACATAAATTTAAAACTTGTTTATCTTTCTCTGTCTGACTTATTTCACTTAGCATATGCTCTCCAGTTCCATCCAAGCTGTTGCAAATCGTAAGAACTACTTTTTTACTGAAGTGTAGTATTCCATTGTGTAGAGGTACCACAGTTTTTTTTTAACCACTCATCTGTTGATGGGCACTTAGGATGTTTCCAAATCTTAGCTATGGTGAATTGTGCTGCTATGAACATAGGGGTGCATATATTCTTTCTAAGTAGTGTTTCTGGTTTCTTGGGATATATTCCTAGAAGTGGGATCACTGGGTCAAATGGGAGTTCCACTTTTAGTTTTTTGAAGAAACTCTATACTGTTCTTCACAATGGCTGCACCAGTCTGCATTCCCACCAGCAGTGCACAAATGTTCCTTTTTCTCTGCATCCTTTCCAACACTTGTCGTTTGTTGATTTGTTGATAATAGCCATTCTGACAGGTGTGAGATGGTTTATTTGGCCCATGTTGGCCTTTGAGTTTGACATGTTGCTGTACATAGTAGACACTCAATACAATTACTTCTTTTATTACCTTTTATTTACTCATATGTATACCTTGTTGGTCTCCCAAAAGAAAAATGGCATTCCTCTTAGAAGGTACAGGTAGCTAGAGTAAGTTTTTATTGTGAATACCAATATTCAGACATGGGGGCTCTGAAAGGAAGAAGGAAGGGGTTCCTGCATTTTCACTGCTTTGAGATATAAGCCCAAGCTCAAACCTTGCCCATCTACAGTTTGGTGAGTACCTTTTAGTTACTCAGAAGAATGTCGCATCTCTATGGTGTGGAACAACTATGAGAGCGATAGATCGATTGGGTGCATTTATTTCAACATCGGTGTTCTGCAAGCATAGTGGCTGATGTGATTCCCTGCTGTTAGTGAGGGTCAGAGAGGGCATCAGGTATGGTTTAATAAGTGCTTTACTCAGCCCTATGTGAACTCCTGTTAAGTTTGCCTATTTAACTACATTATGGTCCATCAAGCCCCATTATTATTACCAGTTTAAGGAGGGGTGGACTAAGATTTGGAAGTTTTAAATGGTACATCCAAGAGCACGCAGCAAAGAGAAGATCTGGGAAACAAATCCAGGTAGTTGACTACAGACCTTTAAACCTCATCCTACACTCCCTCCCACTCAGGGTAGATGTGTGTGCCTTGGAATAGAAATGGCATGCACAATGAAAAATTATTCTAGCCACCTGTGCCTTCTAAGAGGAATGTCATTTTTCTTTTAAGTGGGAAATTTTACTCCCAATCTTCTGTCCTTCTATTTCTACAGATTTTATGAGTAAGGAAGGAAACAGAAGGCTGGACTTCTAGTGTCCCTGCTGGTCCCTTTGAGGTGCCTAAGGAGAGGGCCTTTGGTTTGCCTAAGGACTTTAATGATCCTTAGGAAAAAGATAGTCTTGGAGTCAAAGGCAACAAAGAGCCAAAGTGCTCTGCAGGAAAAAGGGAGAGTGACGTCATGAGGGCTGATGGGACCTGAGCAGCCTGGTGGAAGGGGAGATGGCCAGCAAGACCACTGAGATGTCTTAAGAGAATCTAACGCCCATAGAAACTGTTTTGTGACTGTGTTTTCTCCATTTCCTCAAACTTCACAGAAGTCTGTTACACCCACAGGTGTCTGTGGTTGACTGAGTTTCAAGTCTGGGTCTGTGCAGAACAGAGAGAGGACTTAGGCCTCGGAGGATGAGATACAAATGGGAACAAGAGAGAGCAGGTGCTCAGACAAAAATGCTCCCCAGAATCTAAGCCCTGCCATTTTGCAAGTGCTGTGTATATGAGGTTGGGGAACAAAATCTGGGCTATTTATTTAAGTCACATGGTATATGGTGACTTGGTTGATGTCCAGGTTACTCTGAAGTTTTTCTATTTGTGAGAAAAGTTGCCTTGGGTTATAGACATGTGAGTTGAGAGAAAAACTGTTATAGCAGGGAGAAAAGGAGATGGTTGGTGAGAAAGGGATTGGAGTGTGTGTGTGTGTGTGTGTGTGTGTGTGTGTGTGTGTGTGTGTAGGGAGGAAGACACTAAGGAAAATGGAAAAGGATCATAAAGGCAATTCATTTGAGAAGAGAATGGATCTGTTGTTCTTAACTTTTTATAGGGTTCTAGGTCACCCTGAGAATGTGATAAAAATGGTGGGCTTTTCCAGAAAAAAACAAACACACACACAAAAAAAATCATCTAATATACCAAATATTTTGCAAAATGGTGGAATCTGGGCCCATCAGTGAACTCCAGATTGACTGAGTCCATACTGCTTCATGATTGTTCTGTGCCTGGGCAGCCACTCTTAACCCCTGATGGAAATGTTTTTCTCCTGGAGCTCCGGCTGTGGGACTGATTTGAACAACATGTGTGCACTGGGCTAAAGAACTACAAAAAAGTTTCTTTACCTCTGAGGTAGGCTAATTAAAAGCTGCCCACTCTGGGCCAGTGGCACCTTGCAGGCTGTCACTTGTTATTACCTGGATTTTATCTCCTCATAATTCATCTTTTGAAGCCCAAACCCCCAGGACCTCCAAATGTGACTGTATAGTTTTATTCCAGACTCACTATAGTTGGACTCCTGGTTGTTGTTTTTTTTTTTTTTTTTACTTTACAATTGTGTGAAAGCCATATGAATTCAGTAGAAACTGTACTTTGGTTATTGAATTTTTATCTTTCCCAGGCGAGCGACATTTTTAAGATACTCTCTGGTAATACTGGACAGAAGGAGCCAGCCTGTCAGCCATGCATGCAATCATAAGGATAAACCACCCATTCTCTGTAGTGAAGTTTTAATGCACTTTTCTTAAAATATACTTTTACTGATTATAGAAAGGAAGGGAGAGGGAGAGAGAGATAGAAACATCAGTGACGAGAGAGAATCATTGATTGGCTGCCTCCTGCGTACCCCACCTTGGGGATCGAGCCCTCCACCCAGGCACATGTCCTTGACCAGAATTGAATCAGACCTTTAAGTCAGCAGGCCGACACTCTATCCACTGAACCAAACCAGCTGGGGCAGACTCAGGATATTTTCAATTTATGATGGGTTATTGAAATATAATTCCATCATAAGCTGAAGAGCATCAATATTTGAAGATAGAGCCTTTAAAAAAGTGATTAAATCTAATAGTTTTTTTATGGAGTCTTTTGGGTTTTTTATGTACATTATCATGTCATCTGCAAATAAGGATAACTTTACTTCTTCTTTTCCGATTTGGATGCCTTTTATTTCCTCTTCTTGTCTAATTGCAATGGCGAGTACTTCCAGTACTATGTCAAAGAGGAGTGGTGAGAGTGGGCATCCCTGTCTTGTTCCTGTTCTTAGAGGAAATGGTTTTAGTTTCTGCCCATTGAGTATGATGTTGGCTGTGGGTTTATCATATATAGCTTTTATTATGTTGAGGTATGATCCTTGTACTCCCACCTTGTTGAGAGTTTTTATCAGGAAAGGGTGTTGGATTTTATCAAATGCTTTTTCTGCATCAATTGATATGACTATATGATTTTTATCTCTCAATTTGTTTATGTGATATATCACTTTTATTGATTTGCGGATATTATACCATCCTTGCATTCCCGGAATAAATCCTACTTGGTCATGGTGTATGATCTTTATGATGTTCTGCTGGAGCCGATTTTAAAGTTAAATGAGGTCATAAGGGCGTGCCCTAATCCAATATGACCGATGTTCTTATAAGAAGAGATATGAGGCCAAAACCAGTTTGGCTCAGTGGATAGAGCGTCGGCCTGCGGACTGAGGGGTCCTGGATTCAATTCCGGTCAAGGGCATGTACCTTTGTTGCGGACATATCCGCAGTGGAGGGTATGTGGGAGGCAGCTGATCGATGATTCTCACTCATCGAGGTTTCTAACTCTCTATCCCTCTCTCTTCCTCTCTGTAAAAAATCAATAAAATATATTTTTAAAATAGGAAGAGATATGAGGATACAGGTAAACCAGGTGAAGACACAAGGAGGAAGACAGTCATCTACCCACCCAGGAGAAAGGCCTTGGGAGAAAAAAAAACCCTGCCCACACCTTGATATTGGACTTCCAGCATCCAGAACTATGCATTAATAAAGGTCTGTTGTTTTGCCACCCTGTTTGTGGCTTCCCAAGAGGGCTAATATTTTTGTGAATGAGGACTGACCTGGTTTCACAGCCCACATGCTCTATTGAGGTGGGCTAATTAGAAAGATGCCCATGTACTCTGTTGGCTGGAAATTTTCTGCAGAAAAATACACCACTTGCCAAGGTGGAACTGAGTATGTTGGCACTTTCTGAAACTCACTTGCAGGGCGACTGACATACTTACCAAGATGCCTCCCCAGAAGGGATAGCCTCCATAGAATGAGAACGATACGAAGGTCCCAGGCAGGAACGTCCCCACGATGATGCCCAGGCCAATGTGTATCAGGCCCATCAGGATCTGGATGGCCTGTCAGGGAAGCCAGAGCTGAGACCTTTGTTTCTCAGGCCAGATCTCAAAGAAAATAACCACTTATATTTTTATGTATAGCCTTCGATTGTTCTTTTAAATATAAACACTGATAATACAAAATGACTGCATATTTAACTTAATATTTCATTATTAATACCTCCCCATAGTATTAAGTATTCTCTGACTATATGGTTTTTTTAAGGATTGCCCAGATATATTGGGCAGGTATAATATGTTTCTGTATTATAAACAACACTGCAATGAACATCATTTTGGAGATAACTCTTTGTGCTCATCTTTTATTTCTTTGGAATATTGTTTTGGATTTGATTGGGTCTTCTCTCCTTCATCAAATTAATATATGGTTAAGCATCTGACTGTCCAACTAGTAGCTATGACCTGCACTGACCCCCAAAGAGGGAAGACCCTTGCCTAAAAAATTGGTTTGGCTGAGTGGAAAGAGCATCAGCCTGCGGATTAAAAGGTCCCAGGTTCGATTTCGGTCAAAGGCATGTACCTTGGTTGCGGGCACATCCCAAGTAGGGGGTGTGCAAGAGGCAGCTGATTGATGATTCTCTCTCATCGATGTTTCTAACTCTCTATCCCTCTCTCTTCCTCTCTGTAAAAAAAAAAATCAATAAAACATATTTAAAAAAACAAAACAACAAAACAAAACAAAGGGGGAAGACCCTTAACACTTGGTGACTTGGCAGCTACGGTTCTCCCGTGGCACACCCTGGAACCATGTCTAACCAGGGCTCAAATTAATATTTTGAAGTTCAACCTCCAGTGCTTCAGAATGGGATCTCATTTCGAAATATGGTTGCTCTTAATATGCTGTAAATGTAGTTAGGTATACTGGAATAGGGTGGCTTCTATATGACTGCTATCTTTTCAAAGGAATGCCATGTGAAGAGAAACATATGCACCCAGGAGAATGCCAAGAAGGGAGTTTTGCTGCCACAAGCCAAGGACCTACCAGAAGCTAGGAGACTGGCCTGGAACAGATCCACCCCTAGAGCCTTTAGAGGGAGCATGGCCCCGTGGATACCTTAATTACAAACTTATGAACTGAGACAGTAAATTCCTTGTGTTCTAAGCCACCCCACTAGTAGTACTTTACAACAGCTTTATGGAACATATATATTCTAGCCCAAATGATACACAGACATACACATGTATATATATGGACATAGAACAAACATATTATTTCATTAAATTTTCACAAATATATTATTTCATTAAATTTTCACAAATGGTAGCAAATTATATGAAATGTCTGCCCCCAATAATTTTTCTCAATAATGATATAACATATAATTGCACAAGAAGCCAAGGAGTTTTATTTTTATCTAAAAAAATATATTTTGGTTCTTACAACAAGATGGCGGCAGAGGTAAAAGCCTAACTGCAGCCGCCCTCAACAATTTAAAAAAATACAACTAAAATATAGAGTGGACACTATCCAGAACTACAGGAAAGTTGACTGACTGGAAATTCTACAACTAGAAGGAAAGAGAAAACCAGAAGGAAAACCAGAGGAGCTGTAAAAGCCTAAGGTACGGAGACACGGTGCGCGAGGAGAGAGGACGGAGCCGGAGAGGAGGGGCGGCGGAGTGCCTGGCTGGCGCTCCCTAGCCGGAAGGAGATAAAAGCCCCGGACTGCGCTGAACCCCAACTCTGACTGCACTGAACCCCAGTTCTGGGCGAGACCCCTGGGGTCCCAGGCTCATACAGAGGGAATCTGGGCTGTAAGGCGGAAGCTCAGCTGAGCGGCGAGAAAGGCAGAGCCTCGGAGTCGCGCACATTGCGCGCAGAGGAGGAACTGTTCGCTGAGCTGCTGAATTGCCCCAGCGGGAAGGACTCAAAAGCTCAGGACTGTGCTGAGCCCCAGTTCTGACTGGACTGAACCCCAGTCCTGGGCAAGACCCTCGGGCCCCAGCCTCATACAGAGGGAATCTGGGCTGTAAGGCAGAAGCTCAGGGGAGTGAAAAGCAGATCCCCTGAGTCGCGCACATTGCGCGCACAGAGGACAGACTGTTGTTTGGGCCAAGAGATCGCCCTAGCGGGAAGGAGACATAAGCTTCGGACTGTTCTTAACCCCACTTCCAACTGCTCTGAACCCCAGTTGCGGGCTTGTTGGGGGAGAGACTACACTGTCTGGAAGCGGGCGAAGCTCCAGGGCGCCTTTCTCTCAGAGGTGCTTGCAGCGAGTACCAAAGGACACTGAGGTGCACTGAGACTCAGGAACCTCCGAGGGCGGGGCTAACCGGAAGCCAAGGCTGTAGGCTCCACCCTGAAACTCTGCCCCATCCAAGCTGAACTCAGAGAGGCTTTTGCAGGTTTCCAAGTCTAGTGGAATAAGATTATCTCCTGGCATAGACACAGCTGATCCTCCCAACCTACCAACTCAGGGAAGCAGCGAAAATGTCGAAAAGAGGAAACAGATCACAAACGAAAGAAATGGAGGACAAAAAGCGACGGGATATAGAGTTCAAAACCACGCTTATAAGGTTGTTCAACAATCTCCTAGAAAAGGCCGATAAAATAAATGAGACCTATGAGGATATGAAAAAAGATCAACAAGAAATAATAAAGGATCAACAAGAAATAATAAAGGGTCAACAAGAAATAATAAAAGGTCAACTAGAAATAAAGAATACAATCTCTGAAATAAATAATATTATACAGAGTCCTAAAAACAGAATGGAAGATTGTAAGAATCAAGTCCAAGATTTGCAACACAAAGAGCCAGAGGACACTCCTCCACAGAAGCAAGAAGACAAGAGAATCCAGAAAGTTGAAGATAATGTAAGAAACCTCTGGGACAACTTCAAGCGAACCAACATCAGAATTATGGGCATCCCAGAAGATGACAGAGAGCAAGATACCGAAAACATATTGAAAGAAATAGTGACAGAAAACTTCCCCCACCTGGGGAAAGAAATAGATTTACATGTCCAGGAAGCACACAGAACCCCAAACAAAAGGAATCCAAAAAGAACCACACCAAGACACATCATAATTAAAATTCCAAGAGCTAAAGACAAAGAGAGAATATTAAAAGCAGCAAGACAAAAGCAGGTAGTTACCTATAAAGGGGCACCCATACGACTGTCAGCTGATTTCTCAACAGAAACCATGCAGGCCAGACGGGAATGGCAAGAAATATTCAAGGTGATGAATAACAAGAACCTACAGCCAAAAAATACTCTACCCAGCAAAGCTATCATTCAGAATCGAAGGCCAGATAAAGAGCTTCACAAATAAATTTAAACTAAAGGAATTCATCACTGCCAAGCCAGAATTATATGAATTGTTAAAAGGGGTTCTTTAGGAAGAGGAAGAAAATAAAGATAAAAATTATGAACAAACACGTAACTATCAACATCCCTTGAGTCTAAAAACCAAGGGAAGTAAAAATCATGATGAACAATATTAACTGGTGAATATAATAGAATCAGAGGTATGGAAGGGGAGTGGACTGATGATTCTTGGGGAAATGGGGAGTGGAGCGGGGCGGGAAGAGACTGAACATAAACTGCACCTATGGATGAGGACAATGGGGGATGGGGAAAGGGCAGAGAATTGAATGGAAACTTGGTGTAGAGGTGCAATGGGGGGGGGGAATGAGGAACATTTGTAATAATATGAACAATAAAGATTTATTTAAAAAATAAATAAATAAATAAATGACACAGTAAAAAAATAAAAATAAATAAAAATAAAAAATATATTTTGTATTTAAAAATATGTTATTATTGATTTTATTTATTTTTTTAAACATATATTTTATTGATTTTTTACAGAGAGGAAGAGAGAGGGATAGAGTTAGAAACATCGATGAGAGAGAGTCATCGACCAGCTGCCTCTTGCACACCCCCTACTGGGGATGTGCCCGCAACCAAAGTACATGCCCTTGACCGGAATCGAACCCGGGACCCTTCAATCTGCAGGCCGACGCTCTATCCACTGAGCCAAACCGGTTTCAGCTGTTATTATTGATTTTAGAGAGAGAGGAAGGAAGGAGAGAGAGAGAGAGAGAAAGAGAGAGAGAGAGAGAGAGAGAGAGAGAGAGAGAAACATTGATGAGAAAGAAACATTGAATTTTTGCCTCCTGTACAATTCCTACTGGAGATGACATCTGCCACTGGGCATGTGCCCTGACTGGGAATAGAGCTGGCAACTTCTGAATACATGGCATGATGATCAAACAACTGAGCCACACCAGCCAGGACAAAGAGCATTCTTTGTATATCTCCATTATATTTCATTCTTTAGACATATAATATATAGATTTCACTGGTATTATATTGATGAATACTTTGGTTGTTTCCATTCTTTTCCTATTGTAATAGGATATAAGGTATAAAAAAAAAACCTCACATCTAATTGATTAATGGAGGATTAAAAGTAAGAATATACTAATAAAACTTACAGTCTAAAATATTAATAATTTCATATTTAAGCATGTTACAGGCAGAAGCAGTTCCAGTTCCCCTTTTCACTGGCTTCTACCATAAATCTGTAGTAGATGGCGATGGTTCACCGGGCCTGTAACATCCTGATGCCAAAAATAAAACCCACAGAGAGAGCAAAAAAACCCACAAAACACCAGTTGCTGACAGACATGAAAAAAATCATCGAATGCACAAGATAGCTGAAATGTGAAACTAAAGTCATCAAAATGCCTTAATACCCTTCTTTCCACAATCCCTCTAGAAAAGCTTTTTGTCTATCCTGAGACATTTAGATGGTGGTTAAGGCATGAGCCTGTCATCTTCTCAGGTAGTCACCACCTGAATAAATCACTTTCCTTCCATCAACAGCGGTGTCCTGTGTTTGGCTTCAAGCAGCAAGCAAAAGAAACTGAGAGTCGTTTGGACCATTTTCACCATCACAAACCATGCTGTAATAAATAACCTCACACATGTCATATTTCTTATGTGAACAGGCATGTCTGCAGGACAAGTCTTAGAAATAGAATTATGTATTTTTAAATTTGGCAGATACAGAAAGCCCTCCATTCAGGTTGTATCCACTGGCATTACTATGAGAAGTATATGGAGGTGAAACTAGGATTTGAAGCCAGGCAGCCTGAATCAGAATTAATGCTAGTATGGTCAGTGGATAGAGCATTGGCCTGAAGACCAAAGGGTCCCGGGTTCAATTCTGGTCAAGGGCACATATCTCAGTTGCAGGCTCCTCATAAATCTGTGGAGCCCAGGCCCAGGCCCAGGTCCTGATCTGGGTGCATTCAGGAGGCAGCCAATCAATATGTTTCTCTCACATCAATGTTTCTCTCGGTCATTTTCTCTCTCTAAAAGATCAATTAAGAAATAGCCTCAGGTGAGGATTAACAACAACAACAACAACAACAACAACAACAACAAAGAATCCAAGCACGTCTTCATTCACCCAAGCAATGAAATAAGCTTTCCCCTGTCCCACCTTCTGGTTCACTGGACCCACCTTCTTCCAGAGGCCACATGGGTCAACACGGATTCTGGCAACAGAACCAACAATCCAATTTACTGCTTCTTTGTTGCTTTTCTTTCTCTTTCCTAAAATGCCCAAAATAGATAATACAAGGTCGCACCCATAGGTCCTGGTGATGCTGAGTTAATAGAGCTGAGTTTGGCAAGGCTGGGTCAGCTCCAGCCCCACCTGCTGGATTTGGAGATTCTGTGTTTCCAAGCCTCCTCCCACCCCTGACTCCAGCCATGTGGCCAGTGCACTCGGTGTGAAATCTCACTTACCCCTAAAACTTTAGCTTCTTCAAAGGATCTCTGGGCAGGTTGCATAGACACAAGCGGATCCAAACCATGTGGGTTCCCAGGAATTTGGTGGACTTGGGACAGGGGCACCTGAGACATCCTTCCGGGGATCCCAGGATGCCCGTTCTGGGGTGCCATCACAAACACAGAATTGGCCGTGGGGCCTGCTGAAGCCATCAGATCCGTGCTGTTAAGGTATAAATGCAGTAGAGTAGTCCCTCATGTGTGCACTAATGTTACACTGGAAAAGGACTTCTGTTTTCATTAACTCATTTGAGCATCTAAACCCCCTATGAGGTTATTGATAGCAGTTAAAAGATACATATGCAGTCAGTGCTTTACAAACGCATCTTGATTTCTCTCACCTGGACAGTTTTCTAGGTGAGAAAACCGAGGTCCAAAGTGGCTAAGAACTTCAGAAGGCAGGGCTGTGATATTTTCACTTTAGTATCTCTCACTGGGCTTAGCAGGTGCTTTGCACATAGTGGTACTTCAACATTGCAGAGCTAGAGAGTCTCCAGGAGAACAGTGTGTCTAATTAGCCCAATTTCTAAAAAAGAAAACTGAGGCCAGGAGCAGGGAAATGAATTCCCAGTCATATAAATATGCATTAAATAAAGATCTTTATACTTCAAAAAAAGCCCATTGCCAGAAATGATTATATTCACTGGGGGGTTCATACTGCTCAATATTCTAGGTCAGTGGTCCGCAAACTCATTAGTCAACAGAGCCAAATATCAACAGTACAACGATTGAAATTTCTTTTGAGAGCCAAATTTTTTAAACTTAAACTTCTAATGCCTCTTCTTCAAAATAGACTTGTCCAGGCCGTGGTATTTTATGGAAGAACCACACCCAACGGGCCAAAGAGTCACATGTGGCTCGTGAGCCCGTTTGCTGACCACGGTTCTAGGTCATTTGTGAATACTGGTTTCATTTTTTTAAAACATTTTTTATTGTTTTTTACAGAGTGGAAGGGAGAACAATAGAGAGTTAGAAACATTGATCAGCTGCCTCCTTCACAGCCCCCACTGGGAATGTGCCGGCAACCAAGATACATGTCCTTGACCGGAATAGAACCTGGGACCTTTCAGTCCACAGGCCAACGCTCTATCCACTGAGCCAAACCGGTTTTTGGCTCTGGTTTCATTTTTAAAATCTTTCTTTCTTTCTTTCTTTCTTTCTTTCTTTCTTTCTTTCTTTCTTTCTTTCTCTCTCTCTCTCTCTCTCTCTCTCTCTCTCTCTCTCTTTCTTTCTTTCATTCTTTCTCTCTCTCTTTCTTTCTTTCTCTCTCTCTTTCTTTCTTTCTTTCTTTCTTTCTTTCTTTCTTTCTTCCTGCCTTTCTAAGAGACACAAAGTAAGTTAAATTTATTTTGCTTATTCCACTATGTATTCATTTAAATCAGAATGCTCATGCTTTATGCAGAAAATTTAGAGAAAAAGTTAAAGTGAATTGTAATAACATATCAGGAAGCATGTTTTTTACCTTAGGTAAAGGTGATGACTCACAGAATTCCATAAAGGTAGCATAACAGATACATTTGATGACAGAAATACTCAAGAATTCAGTACCTCTGCTTGTTGGCCATGGTGGTAGGGCTCTCAGCTCTAGAACATTCTAAAATGACTTACCATGCAGACCTAAATCTCTCACCTGAGAGGGAGTACATTCATTTTATCAGGTGAGATTTATAATCTATTTTCCTATTCTTCAAACACTACTTGCATTTTCTCCTCAATGCCATAAACTGATATACATATATTTACCTAAATACCACCATGCATCTCCCTTCTATAAGGTTCTAAGTTCTTAAACAACAGTGATAATATTTACTAGTTATAACAGCTACCCCGGTGTATCTGGTAACTTGGTATCGTGTCACTTTCACTGTAGTTTATTTCTAAGCTGCTCTCACGTATCTTTATACACCTGGTCTCTAATTTTCATAATAACTCTGCAGAGGAGACAATATAGTACTACTCTTGTTTTTATAGAGATGGTAACTAAAGATAAAGAAGTTTCATTATTTCCAACTTAGGGCCCAATGATACAGATTTTGAACAATCTCTCTGGCTGCAAAGTCCTCATGATTTTTCTTAAAGGAGAGCACTTTGTATTGGGAATTATAAATTTTTCAGCTTCAAACAGAATTCATTTATTAGCTCCTGTCTATTAAGATCAGAAGTCTGGCATGGCTGGGGTCTCTGATCAGGGTATGATAAGGCTGAAAGCAGAGTGCCTAGCCAGACTGAATTCTTTTTCTTCCTCTTTTTTTTTTGGAGGATACCCTCAAAAGCTAGTACAATAAACTCTGCTATGGGCTCATCCTTTTGGCAGGAAACCTTATCATCATGACAGAGCTACCCATAGAAACCCTTAGATTAAGTATACTCACTTTGTTCGGTCAGAGGCTAAGTCTCCTTGCTCCACTTCCCCAGGGCTTGCTGTCGGCAACTTGTTTTCCCAGAAAGAACCAACGCCCCAGGTTCAGTTACAAAATCTACTTAGAAAGATTCAAAACAAAGTCCTCCTAGGGGCAGGGCAGGTTTCCAGTTGCCTGGAGCTCAGCTTCCCCACAAGTATATACTTCCTATAATTGACGAGGAACCAATCAAATGCTGTCCAATTGGAAAAGCGTATAATGGTATCTGTGTGGAGAAGAAAGGGTTGTGCTTCTGCTGGGCACTCAGGGTTACTGCATATAGCTTCATGTAGGACAAATATCAAATCCCTCAGGGGAGAAACAGGAACCCTTCATCATGCAGTTTTGACAGTGGGGAAGGCGTGTAATAAGAATAGAGCCACAGTTGTCTAATAATTATTCACCTTACTAAATAAGAAGTTTTCTTACAGACTCTGGGAAAATGGAGTGTGAAACAAGGCTGTAAAAAGATAAGATATCTTGATGGGTCCATTACTCAGAAAAGAAATGAATTTTGAAAACAGACCAAAGAACACGCTTTGATTTGGTTGCTGTGCGCGAACCCTGACCTGCTGAGGGAGTTCTTTTTTTCTGAATGCTGACCATTCTCTGGTCCCAGGAATGGGCTGAGCTGTTTGTAACATCATAAATTAGTTACCTGGTCCTGAAGGCCAGACTGCAGACCCTCCCCTCCCCTTTCCATGTTATACTTGCAGCTCCCAGCCTCCTGTAGCTATCTTCTCACTCCTGTGTATATATAATCAACCAATTGACGAGGCGAGTCAGAGTTAAATACCCAGGGTAACCCACTACTCTCCCCATACTGCAAGCACTCCTGAAATAAATGCTCATTTTATGACTCAACCCTATCTATGCTTAATTTGACTCAAGTACTAACATAAAGCCTCGGACCCATTTGTTAAATTTCAGTTTCATTGCTGCACCTGCAATTTCATTGCTGGCTTCCGGGAATGGAAACAGGACATTTCTGCTGATCACATGCCCAAATTCTTAGTCTTAACCATGCAATATGCTTATATGGACACTGCCTATATGTGAGTTCCTTTAGCAGGTTTTTAGTACATTTTATTCTAATTCCATTTCATGGTTAGTCATGTCTGACATTTCCTAAGGCCCTCTCAGTTCTAGAAAACCCACTGGAGGCCTTGGAAACTCAGCCATTCCTGACTGGCTGATGGGCAGCCAAGGGCTCCCTGGTCAGAGAAGATACGGGTGCAGGAAAGGACAGAACTCTGAACATCAAGCCATTGAGAGGAAACTTCTTAGGTAAAGTCAGAGCCTAAAAATATTTACATGAGTAAAAACATGTCTGTACTTAATAATATAAAAAGAGAAAGTCATTGCCAGGCTATGCAACAAAGGAAAATTTGATGGCACCTGAAATTTAGAGATTATTTCTATAATCTGTTGGCACATAACCTTTAGGGAGCCAATTGGCCATCATGGATGACAATATTTAAATTGAATGTGTACAATTCTAGAATTATAGATAGAGCTATTTCTCTTGAATGAGTTCCTACCCTTTGGTAAATAAAAGATATAATAGCCTCATAACTTTGGAAACTATCTTAAGACAATGTTTGTTCTTGAGTACTATTGCATCAATAACAACAGCATATCAAAAGCCTAATAATTTTAGAGAATGAACCCTTTGAGAGGTCTCAAAATTGTAGTTTATTGCACTAAAAACAACTTAGACACCACACTTGCAGAATTGTGGTGCTATGGGAACTCTGTTCAGAGTATGCTGGATGTTCAAGGCCAATCTGAGCATGGGAACCCTAATCAGGATGCTCAAAGCCAATCGGTGTAAGGACACAGCAATCTTACAGTGTACACTTTGCAGGTATGCCTGTCCATAGCCAAGTACTAAGGTCACTATTTGGCAGGAAGCCACTTTTGTCTAAGTCAGTATTAAAGTATGTTACTGACCAGCCAGTGAGAGGCTGCCTGGTCAGACTTGTGTGATAGCACAAGATAGATAACACTCCCATGTTACTAAGGCTACTTTTATGTATAGGGAATGCTTGTCTACAAGGGCTGCCTTGTGCAACTACTTGGTCAGGCTACTTTGTTAGTAATGGCTCCTGTGTTTACTACTCTATTAGCAAGGGCTGCTTTCTGTTTACTATTGTTTTAGCAACGACTACTTTGTGGACTGTCTTGCTAGCAAAGGCTATGTAGTCTACAATAAAGTTTCCTTCTCAGTAGAAGATTCAGTGATGTGGGTTTGGACATCTGTCCAGGCAAGGGGAACAGTAGTATTATGATGTCTTAGACATGGAATCACAGAAGCTTAGGGAGAAGTAGCCTTTACAAATGATGCTAGTCTTTCTCAAATGTTTTTTTTAACAACAACATTCTTTTATAAATAAATATTTCTAATGGGAGGAGGGTTGGGAGGATGGGTGGAAAATGTGAAGGGTATTACAAACTATAAATAGGGAGTTGTAAAAACAGTCACAGGAAGGTAAATTAAAGTACAGTATAGGGAAAGTAGTTCCCTCATAAGTTATATGTGTCTAATCATTACACCATATACCTGAAACTAATATGGCATTGTTTGTCAACTGTAACTGAAAAATAAAAACAGCCTTCCATGAGGGAGAAGCTTTTCTCAAGCAGTTTAGATACTCATTATTTGGTGAGTATTAATTCATGCTTGTTGAGACCTTGAAGCACCCCATCCCTTGGCTCATCTTTTGGTAAGCTCTGTTGAAGTCCAGCCCTCCTTCTTCTGGACTGCAGCCAGAGGTGTGTGGGTGCACGGGATGGAAGAGATCTCCTTCCAAGATCGGATATTGGCAGAACTGAGATTAGAAATCAGGTGGTGGTGGCTCCAGCCAGTGTGGTGACTGAGAAACTGGTGAAAATGGCTGGATTCTGAATGCATTTTAAAGGTGAATTCAGCAGGATTCCCTGAGGCATTGGCTTAGAGGTTGCCAGAGGTGAAGTGAGTGAATGATTTCACCACGGTTCGTCATGAGTGACTGGAAGTATGCAGTTGCCATCAACCTGGAAATGGCAACCTGTGAGAAGGTTTGGCAAATAAAATGTGTAGATGATATTTGGAGATGTTAATATCCAAATATAAGATGGAGAGTGGACAACTGGATACTAGACAGGAGTTTGTGAGAGATGTTTTGCTGGAACGTAGGCATTTGGAGTCATTGTCATAAGGTCAGTGTTTTAAGTCACCAGATTGTATGAGATTGCTAACACAGAGTACAGAGAGAAACAGAAGAAGATTGAGGACTGAGTGTGAGAAGTTGAGGGAAAGACAAGAACCAACAAAAGGGACAGAGAAGAGAGCAACCAGTGTGGGTGCAGAAATAAAGCTGCAGGGCCTGGAAGTCCACCAAAGAGAAGGAATGATTGGGTGCTTGAGTAGAGGAGTTTTTTGGAGAACTGAGGCTAAAGGTATGGCTAGCATGGGTTAAATAGAGATTATGAGAGGAGAGAATTGAAGACAGTGAGGCAGTCAATTCATTTAAGGAATTTTCTGCAGAGAGGCAGAGAAATGGAGTGGTAGCTGAAATAACCAAGAGAAGGTTAGTGTGCTATCAAAGATGAGAGACAGAAGTGTGTTCAGATGTTGATGGAAAAGCTGTAGCAAATGGCAGGTAGTGATGTAGAAGAGAGGCGGGGCCAGGAAGAGGGGAGAAGCACATGGAGTGATAACTTGAGTGAGCAGAGAGGGCAGGGCTGATGTGTAGAGGGAGACATTGAGTTGACATGGGAGTCATCTGTAGCTGAATTTTCAGATGTTAGCCAAGTGTCCCCTGAGGACTTGAGATGTGTTGTAAATGCAAATTACACACAGGATTTCTAAGATGTGGCACCTAAAATGCAAAATTTTGAATTAATAATTTTTTTATACTGGGTATACTTTCAAATGATGTTTTGTATTTATGGGGTTAAATAAATGTATTGTGGAAATTAATTTCAGTTTTTTTCACTCTTTAATACAGAGACTAGAAAATGTAAAATCATACATGTGGCTTACATTAGATTTCTATTTGACAGAATTGGTCTATAGCATGGGATGGCTCATTCGCCCGTTCATGTCTATGGCTGCTTTCACACTGGATTGAGTACTTGCAACAGAGACCAGATGGCCTTCAAAACCTTAAATGTTCACTCTCTGTCCTCTTCTGAACACCTTTGGTGACCGCTTTATCTATTAAAATGGGCAAGAAGGTGAACATGTGGGTAGATGTACAGGTTGGTGGGTACCGGTGCATTTTCTCTGAAACTGCATTTAATTCTCCCAACAATGTCAAAAGGTAGGTACTGCTTTATAAAGATAGAAACTAAGACTAAGAAAAGTCTCATGCTTGGAATAACAGCAATAAACCTACAGATCAGGGACTTGAAACTGTTCTGAGAGCATCTCTGTTTCCTTTGGTGCTTGATGAAGAAGCTTGGTGGGGCCAGGCCCTTTCCAATAATTTCCTAAAGATAGCTACGTTGGAAACCAGACGAGCATTGGTCAAGAGAGATACTTACCATACCACTGCAGGGATATGAGTTGAAGACACTATCCAGGTTGTTAATAGCCATCTCTGTGATGAGGAGCATGATTCCGACCAAAGAGCAGATTGCACTGGCAATACTCAAGCCCATGCTACCTTTCAGCTGGAGAAGAGACAGAGACAGGGTCACCATGAGAGAGGAAAACAGTTGTAGCTGAGATGAGCAGAGAGTCAACAAGTGCTTCATAATGCGAATTCCTGGAACCCTACATGTGAGGCAAGAGATGTCTTGTGCAAAATATAGTAGGTTTGGTAGTAAATTAACTTTGAAAACACCCGTCTAATGCAGGACTACTCAGAGCCTTTAACAAGGAATATGGATCCCCTGGAGAGGAGACTACTAAATAAAGATCCCTCCCAAATTATCTAAATAAAATATCTAAATAAAGTCTCATCTTCATAAAGTATCTCGTGGGACAAGTATCCCCAAAATTAATGTTTAGGAATCACTGGACTCATTTATCCCACAGGAGATGGGCAGGAGACTCAGCCCACGTGTTCTGGGATATGACAGGCTCTGATGTGCCATGATTCTGGTCCATATGGAGTTTTTAAATAGATCTCATCTGGTGCGGGACCGGGCCATCCTGGGGAAACAACAGTACTTTCTTGGTCCAATATTAGGGCTACCAATCCTTGCCTGTGTTAATTCACAGAGCTTGTTTGAAAGGATTCCTTTGGGGGAGCTGCTGCTTGAGCCTCCCCTGGCCTCCCTGTAGAAATGTCAGGCACTGGGCTCTGTGTGCTGCAGGCAGTCAGTGCCTGCTCTGCTGGGGGGAAGCCTGGCACTCCTGGTAATTTTTTGCCTCCTTTTGTAAGATCCTCTTAGGAAACTTATTGTCTCCGTCTCTCCACACCCTGATCTACCCTTCCTGCCACTGAATCTTCTGGACTTTTTCCCATTTGTGACTCTGGCCAGTTTATGTGGTCTTGTGAGATGAGTGAGCATGCGTGTCAGTGCCCTGTGTCTGGTTATAAGTAGGTGCAAAGATGAGGGAGGCATTGTGTGTGAGCTTCTTTCCCTTGTTGTGTGTGTCTTCTAGGGGTTCATAGTTGGGAGAGCCTGTCTCAGAATGTGACTTACCAGGCAAGAAGATCTTGGTAGCTGTTCTGATACCACTGATAGGGATCCTGAAATGATGAACTGGCACAGAAGAGAGGGAGTTTAGAAAGAGGCCAGAGATCCCTAGTTGGTTTGGCTCAGAGGATAAAGTATTGGCCTGTGGACTAAAGGGTTCCGGGTTTTATTCCAGTCAAGGGCACAGGCCTGAGTAACGGGGCTTGATCCACAGTGGGAGGCATGCAGGAGGTGGCCAATCAATGATTCTCTCTCATCATTGATGTTTCTATCTTTCTCTCTCCCTCTCCTCTCCTCTCTGAAATCAATAAAAATATATTGTAAAAAAAGAAAGAGGCCAGCAGAGCTCTACTTTCAGACTTCCATGCTTCTGATCACACACATGTTATCTCATGCATGCTACCCTGTTTCCCCGAAAATAAGACAAGTTGCACAAATTTTGAGGAGATAATAAATGTCTGTGGTTTATTCACCCAGTCTGTGGTATTTGTTCTGGCTGCCCAAGAGGGCTAATATTCCTGGTGAACAAGGCCTGAACTGGTTTCACAGCCAACATGCTCTCTTGGCTAAAAAAATTTCTGCAGCAAAGTACACAACTTGCCAAGTCTGAGCATGAGTATGTTGGCACTTTCTGGAACTCACTTGCAGGGCAATTTATGTTACTTACCAAGATGTCTCCCCAGAAGGGATAACCTCCGCAGAATGAGATAGCGGTGTAGTAGTACCAGGAAACGATCATGCCTATGACACTGCCGAGGGCGATGTGTATCAGGCCGATCAGGATCTGGATGGCCTGTCAGGGGAGCCAAAGACTGAGACCTTTGTCTCTAAGGCAGGATCTTACCCCTGCACCCTTGGGCCTCCTTTTTATTTTAATAAATATTTTTTTCTCTTGGTCAATAAATGTACTCATGAAATAATACTTCTCATAATTTTCCCCCCCACTCAAAGAAAACAACCACTTATATTTTGGTGTGTAACCTTCCATTATTTTTTAAAATATATACACTGATTATACAAAAGAGCTCTGCATATTTAACCTCATATTTCATTATGAAAACATCCCCATGGTATTAAGTGTTCTTTAAATATATGCTTTATAAGGTTGCCCACATCCCATTATGTGGATGGTTTGTGGAAGAATTCAAATAGCGATATTGGGCAGGTATAATATGTTTTCATATTATAAGCAACATTGCAATGAACATCATTTTGTAGATAAGTCTTTGTGCTCATCTTTTATTTCTTTAGAATATTGTCTTGGAATGAACTGTGTCTTCTCTCCCTCATCAAATTTATATATCTCTATTTTTTTAATCTTCACCTGAGGGCTTTTTAAAAATTGATCTTGAGAGAGAATGGAACAAAGATATGATAGGAGCGGGGGAAGGGGGGTTAGGGCTATGTGGCACTCACACATGACATTGCCACAAGAAGGCTGCCACAAAGATGGCCACCACAAGATGGCCGTGCACACAGCTGAGGCAGGGCCCGGCAGCCACTCTGCATGGTGAGGCCTGGGAGTCCAGTGGTTTTGCGCAGCATGAAGGAGGTTGGTCCTGGCATCTCTGCCGCCTCATACAGAGGAGGCAGGTCCCAGAGGAGGAGGCAGGTCATGGCAGGGGAGGGCAGTTGGGGGTGATCGGGCCATCAAGGGAGCAGTTAGAGGGCGATCAGGCTGGCAGACAGAAGCATTTAGGGGCAATCAGGCAGGCAGACAGATGAGTGTTTATGAGCCAGCAGTCCTGGACCGTGAGAGGGATGTCCAACTGCCGGTTTTGGCCTCATCAGGATCACACCTAAACTGGCAGTTGGACATTCCCTGAGGGGTCCCAGATTGGAGAGGGTGTAAGCTGGGCTGAGGGACACCCACCCCTTGTATGAATTTCGTGCACCAGGCCACTAGTAATTACATAAGGAGCTAAGGAGTTTTATTTTTATTTAGAAAACATTTTGTATTAAAAAAAAATAATTTATCATTGATTTGAGAGAGAGAGAGGAAGGGAGAAGGAAGAGAGAACTATGGATGAGAAAGAAACGTTGATCAGTTGCATCCTACTAGAGATGGGAGTCTGCCATGAGGCATGTGCCCTGACTGGGAAAAGAATTGATTGGCTACCACTAAGTACATGTCATGATGGTCAACCAACTGAGGCACATTGGACAGGACAAGGAGTGTCCTTTTCATAGCTCCGACACATTTCATTCTTTAGAAATATAATATATTGATATAACCGGTATTATATTGATGAATATTTTGGTTGTTCCCATTCTTTAACTATTGTAACAGCGTGTAGGGTTATAAAAAAAAACTTCACATCTAATTGACTAACTAAAGACTAAAAGTAAGAATATACTAATAAAACTTATAGTTTAAAATATTAATAATTTCATATTTAAGCATGTTACAGGTGGAAGCAGTTCCAGTTCCCCTTTTCACTGGCCTCTACCATAAATCTGTAGTAGATGCAGATGGCTGGACAGGACTGTAACATCCTGATGCCAGAAATAAAACCCACAGAGAGAAAAACATATCAGATATGTCTGCTGAGAGACATGAAAGAGAGCATCAAACCCACGTGAGAGCTTAAATGTAAAACTAATGTCATCAGCATACCTTAATACCCTTCTTTCTATGATCCCTCTATAAAAGCCTTTTGCCTTCCCTGAGACATTATGATGGTTGCTAAGGCATGAGCCTGCCATCTTCTCAGGTAGTCAGTACCTAAATAAATCACTTTCCTTCCATCAACAACAGTATTGTGTATTTGGCTTCACAGCAGCAGGTAAAAGAACCTGAGGGTTGCCGAAACCGGTTTAGCTCAGTGGATAGAGTGTCAGCCTGAGGACTGAGAGGTCCTGGGTTCGATTCCGGTCAAAGAGCATGTACCTTGGTTGCGGGCACATCCCCAGTAGGGGGCGTGCAGGAGGCAGCTGATTAATGTTTCTCTCTCATTGATATTTCTAACTATCCCTCTTCTTTCCTCTCTGTAAAAAAAAAAATCAATAAAATATATATACATTTTAAAAAATATATTTTATTGATTTTTTACAGAGAGGAAGAGAGAGGGATAGAGAGTTAGAAACATCAATGAGAGAGAATCATCGATCAGCTGCCTCTTGCACACCCCCTAATGGGGATGTGTCTGCAACCAAGGTACATACCCTTGACCAGAATTGAACCCAGGACCTTTCAGTCCGCAGGCCGATGTTCAATCCACTGAGCCAAACCAGTTTCGGCAATATATATATATATATATATATATATATATATATATATATATATTTGTTTATTTTATCTTTTTTTACAGAAACTGAGGGTCATTTGGGCCAGTTTCACTATCATAAAACATGCTGCAATAAATAGCCTCATACATGTCATATTTCTTATGTGTATAGGCATGTCTATAGGACAAGTGTCAGAAATGGAATTACTATGTATTTTAAAATTTGGCAGATATAGAAAGCCCTCCATACAGGTTTTATCCATTGACATTACTATAAGCAGTATGGGGGGTGGGGGGAGTTAGGATTTGAACCCAAACAGCCTAAATCAGAATTCTTGCATGTCTTGCCCTAGCTGGTTTGGTTTAGTGGATAGAGCATGGGCCTGCGGACTTAAGGGTCTTGGGTTCGTTTCTGGTCAAGAGCCCATACCTCAGTTGCAGGCTCCTCCCTGGCCCAGACCCAGGCCCAGATGTGGATGCATACAGGAGGCAACCAATCAATGTGTTTCTCATACACCCATGTTTCTCTCTGTCTTTTCTCTCCCTGTCTCTAAAAGATCAACGGAAAAATATCCTCAGGTAAGGAATGACAACTACAATAACAAAAATAATCCATGAGTGTCTTCTGTCACCCAAACAATGAGATGGGCTTTCCCTGGTCCCACCCAGGACAGCCTTTTTTTGCGGGGGGTCGGGGGGGTATCACAAATCCATATCTTATTCACATTGGAGAGAGATTCCATTCAAGCACATTGGGTTTAGAAGCCACCTTCTGTCTTGCTGGACCTACTTCTTCCAGAGGCCACATTGGTCAACGTGGATTCTGGCAACAGAACCAACATTCCAGTTTACTGATTCTTTGTTGCTTTTCTTTCTCTTTCCTAAAATGCCCAAAATAGATAATACAAGGTCACACCCATAGGCCCTGGTGATGCTGAGTTAATAGAGCTGAGCTTGGCAAGGCTGGGTCAGCTCCAGCCCCACCTGCTAGATTTGGAGATTCTGTATTTCCAAGCCTCCTCCCACCCCTGACTCCAGCCATGTGGCCAGTGCTCACAGTGTGAAACTTCACTTACCCCCAAAACTTTGCCCTCTTTTATGGATCTCCTGGCAGGTTGCATAGACACAAGCAGCTCCAAACCATGTGGGTTCCCAGGAATTTGGTGGACTTGGGACAGGGCCACCTGAGACATGCTTCCGGGGATCACAGGATGGCCGTTGTGGGGTGCCATCACAAACACAGAATTGGCCGTGGGGCCTGCTGAAGTCATCAGATCCATGCCGTTAAGGTATAAATGCAGTAGAGTCATCCCACACGTGGGCACTAATGTTTACGTTGGAAAATAACTTCTGCTTTCATGAACTCATTTGAGCATCTAAATCCCCTATGAGTTTATTGTTTGAGATAGTGGGCAGCAGTTAGAGAGCACAAATGCAGTCAGTGCGTTACAAATACGTCTCTTTGGTTCCTCACACCTTGCCAGTTTCCCAGGTGAGAAAACCCAAGCCTAACGTGGCTGAGAAGTGCGGAGGGCAGGGCTGTGTCGTTCCACTTTTGCATCTCTCATTGTGCTCGGCAGCGCGTTTTGCACAAAGTGGTACTTCAACATGGCGGAGCTGGAGAGTCTCCAGGGGAACAGTGACTCTGATTCTCTCAATTTCTAAAAAAAAAAAAAGGAAACTGAGGCTGGGAGTGTGGCCAAGAATTCCCCTAGTTCCCAGTCATATAAATATTTGTTAAATGGAGATCCTTATCCTCCAAGGAAGCCCATTGCCAGTGTGTGTGTGTGTGTGGGGGGGGGGGGGGGGGTCGCTAATGATACTCAGTGTTATAGGTCACTTTTGAATTCTGGTTTCATTTTTTTAGATTTATCTCTTTCTTTTAAGAGATAGAAAGTAAGTTAAATTTATTTTGCTTCTTCTACTCTGCATTTCATTTGAATACAGAACTCTTATGTTTCACGCAGGAAATTTAGAGAAAAGGTTAAAGTGAATTGTAAAAACATATCAGGGAGCAACTTTTGCAATGGCTCCCAGAATTCCATAAAGGTAGCATAACAAATACATTTGAAAATAAAATGGTACAGTACATCTTCAGAAATACTCACCTCTGATGATTGGCCATGTTACAAGGGCTTTCATCTCTAGAACATTCTAAAATAACTTACCATGCAGACCTGAATCTCCCATCTGAAAGAGTGAATTCTTTGGGGGCATTTTATCAGGTGGATTTTTAATCTATTTTCCTATTCTTCAGACATTACTTGCATTTTCCCCTCAGTGCCATAAACTGATATACATACATTTACTTAAATACTTTACTACCATGGATATCCCTTCTATAAGGTTCTAAGTTCCTAAACAACAGTGACAATATTGGCTAGTTATAATTTTAACAGCTACCTCTGAGTATAAATAACTTAGTATCATGTCCCTTTCACTATGGCTTGTTTCTAAGCTGCTCTCACAGATCTATATACACATGATCTCTAATTTTTATAACTGTGTGTTTGGGGGGGGGGTAATATATTACTAGTCTTGTTTTATACAGATGGTAACTAAAGAGAAAAAAGTTTCATTATTTCCAATTTAGGATCCAATGACACAGGTTTTGAACAATCTCTCTGGCTGATTTTTCTTAAAGGAGAGCACTTTGTATTAGGAATTATGAATTTTGCAGCTCCAAACAGAATTCATTTATTAGCTCCTGTCTGTGAAGGTCAGAAGTCGGGCATGGCTGGGGTCCCTGATCAGGGAATGATAAGGCTGAAAGCAGAGTCCTCACCTGACTGAATTCTTTTCCTTCTTTTTTTTGGAGGATAGTCTCAAAAAGCTAGTGCAATAAACCCTGCCACGGTCTCATCCTCACACCCACAGTTATCATTTTGCAGGAAAATCTTATCAGCATGCCTGAGCTACCCACAGAAACCCTTAGAGTAAGTATACTCACTTTGTTCTGCCAGTGGCTAAGTCTCCTCGCTTCTCTTCCCCAGGGCTTGTATGCAACTTGTTTTTCCAGAAAGAACCAACGCACCAGGTTCAGTTACAAAATCTACTTAGAAAGATTCAAAGCAAAGTCCTTCTCCTAGGGGCAGGGCAGGTTTCCAGCTGCCTGGAGCTCAGCTTTCCCACTCACAGATACTTCCTATAATTGACAAGGAACCAATGAAATGCAGTTCAATTGTAACAGCTACCCCAGTGTTTACCGGTATCTGTGCAGAAAAGAAAGGGTTGCTTGAGCTGGGTGGTCAAGGTACTGCATAAACTGCCTGTAGGACAGAAAAACAAATGCCTCAGGAGAAACAGGAACCCTTCATCATGCAGTTTCATTGCTTCACCTGAATTTCACCGTTGGCTTCCCAGAAAAGCAGCATTTCTGCTGGACATTTGCCAACAGTCTTACAGTCAGCGAGGGAGGAACTACAATTAGCTTACTAGTATAAGGACACTGTATGTGAATTTCTTTATCACTTTTAGTAAATTTTATTCTAATTCTGTTTAATAGAATAATATATATATATATATATATATATATATATATATATTTTAATTTTCTGTTACAATATTGGGATTTTTGTACATCCTGCCCACATTTCTTTTTTAGAGACACAAAGTAAGTTTACGTTGCTTATTCCACTGTGCATTTCATTTGAATTCAGAACTCTTATTTTGGATTCAGAACCCACATTTTGGAGGGAAATCCTGAATTAAATGTCCCTCGGATGATCCTATTTTGCAGTCTTACTGATACCATTATTATTATTAACCCAGTTATTAAGTATCTACTTATTTATTAACAGAAAAGTGGCAAAAAGAAGGCCAGATAATATAGACATGCCATTTGTACAGCTCTGCCAGGAATCTGCCACTTAAGACTCTCCAGGTCTGTTGCTCGCACACCACTGGGGGGAAGAGACTAGAAAATAAATGTATGTCCAGTAAGGTCTAAATGATGTAAAGGAAGGTAGTTATCTGTCAGACACCTGGGTTCAGGGCATGGGGCAGAATAGACATGGCCACCACCAGGGTGGAATTTGAGGTAGATGAGCTCTTGATCAAAGGACTTTTCTCTCTTGGCCCTCTGTGCTCCTGGCTCCCCTGCTACAGCGGGGGGGGGGGGGGGGGGGGGGGGCATGCTCCCCCTGCAGGCACCCAATGTGCCTCAAAGCCCTGTGGACTCCATACAATGGACTGATGCACTGTGACTACACTGATGCTGTGCCCAACTCAACTCCTTCATGGAATGGAAACTTTGGACACTGGCTTTGCTTCTAGCGCTGCTGAAGCCCCAGCTGCACATTTTTTTTTCAGGACTGCTTTAAGAGAAATGGGACTTTGTAACCTTGAATAAACCTTTCTGCCGTGTCTCATTCTCCCATGTGAGTCTTAGGTAATTCTTCTCCTTAAGATATCGTAAGAATCCCACTAGCAATGGAAAAATTCCACCTGAGCGATTCTCTGATAACATAACCAGTTACCTAACTGCTCTAACAGCAGAAAATGGATGTGGATGGGCAAGCGGGGACTTGTTTCCCTCCTTGGTCTTCCCCAACAACAGGTCTGAGCCCTTCTGCCGGGGACTGGACCTTCTCAGATGCCGGGTATTTGACGGAGAAGCCCTGAGAAGTTGTGGGTATATATGAGAGTCTTTAATGTAGCCCAAGCCAAGTAGCCATTGCTGAGACATGAGCTATTAGACAAAGAAGGTCTTCAAAGTACAATCCCCAGTCGCTGTACACCAGCTAGGTAACAATACATCTTTCCTACAAAGTAGCAGTAGCCTCAACATAGGAGCTACACAGGAGCCATCCTTAGAGCTATAGCCTCACTAAGTAGCCACCTCTGAGCCTACTACCTGATGGTCAGTAACATACTTTAATACTTACCGGTACTTAGACAAAAGAGGCTTCTTTCCAAATAGTGATCTCACTATTTTTGGGTTACAGAAGGGCACCCTTTTGCATTATACATACAGTAAGATAGTGTGTCCTTGCTTCTTGCACCTGCTTATAACAACATAACCTTGAGCACCCTTATTAGGAGTCCCATGCTCAGAGTGGCCTTGAACATCCAACACACTCTAGATAGGATCCCCTCACCCACCCTGCCCCAAATGGAGGCCAACATGACATCTATGGCTATTTTTATTTAAAGGAAGAACTTGGGATCCTAATCATGCAAGTTAATGCAGGGGTCCCAATAAGTGATTTCAGGTTTTCTCACTGAGCAGTATATAGTGAAACACCGATAAGGTTAAGTAGTTTGCCCTTTGTTCTCCCTGTGTGATCTACAATAATAATATGCTTCATGTTAATATTTACTGCTATGTTGCTGACAATTGCCTGAAAGAGAAGTCAGGGTGCTTTACTGGGCTGGGAAAAATTTAACTAAATCAGAAAGCAAACCTAATTAAGTAAGTTTATTCTACATATATATAAAAGGTTAAGTTGACTCACGCATGTGCAACACATATAAAGCTCTCCCTGGTGCCAATTGCATGCGTGTGTTTCAATCTGTCATTGTTGAGTGTGAATTCAGTTGACACTTATAATATAGAGAAAGGGCAAAGAGAGAAATATTTCTTCTAATTAATTTTCTTTCTATGTGCATGAATCTGTGCACCGAAACACTATCAACTAACAAATAACAAAACTGAGTTATAAAGGAGTAGACTTATTAGTCTAATATAGGAGAAAGAAGAATAAAATATTAATCTGTGTAGTTACATCAAGGCAAAGTACAGAATGTGGAAGTAGAGAAAATGAGTATTTTCATAATTAACCAAGGCAAATATAATATCAATCCCCTTTGTTATGACATAGGAAGAGAAAGTGAAAAATATTCCAGAAAATGTATGCACCGAGAGAGATCCCACCATAGGTTGAGACATATGTTCACATGATGTTTTTAATATAATCTTGGGTACCATCACCTTCAAAAAGCAATGAGGTATCAGAATGTACTGCAAAATGAAATGGTCATAAAAATGGCTTGATAATACTGGGAAATGTCTGCCCTTCATCGATGGAAACTGCATTTCCATTGATCCACAGATCTCCAAGGTCTCTTCCAGTTTTATTTGTCATTGATGTGAAGAAAATGGGAGTGAATGGAGGTGTGCAGACAGATGGCTTGTGGGACAGTGCAGGACAAGTATGTGATTTTATTACCTGCTGGGGCAGTGAGCTATCACTCTAGGTTGGAGAAGGAACCCTCTTGGATGAAGGGCCTAGCACACAGAACTAATAAAGTAGGTAGTAGGATAAAAAAAGAGACTCTTTTCAAACTAGCCCCACGGTGATTTCAGCAGGGAAGGTGGAAGGTATCCATCTCTGGAGAAGCACCAGGTATGTTAGAAGATGCTCTCTCTGAGATGATGCACATGTAGGAGGTAAAAAACATCTGGAGTGTTTATGTTAACTCAGAGGTCAAATAAGTGAGTGTAGGATCAATTTGGAGGACTGGAGATCTGTGAAGTGAGATGTCAAATCCAATGGGACAGTAAGAGGCAACAACAAAGAAGAAGAAAGAGAGTGGGGCAGACTCACTCTGACCATCCAGCCTTCCAAAACTGGTCCAAACAAGTCATCCCATGGTGGGGAGCTCAGTGTACTAACATTGGACTCAGCTTACAAAACAGATAGGTGGAGGGCTGGTCTAAATCAGAATAGTACATGCTCCGACTGACATTTTTTGTTGTCTGTCATTTCTAAAGACCCACTAAGTTCTAGAAAATACACTGTATGCCTTGAAATCTCAGTTGTTCTTGACTGGCTGATGGTCATCCAAAGGCTCCTTGGTCAGAGGAAGCACATGTGCAAAAAGGACAGAACTTAGAACATCGAGCCATTGAGAGGAAACTTCTTAGGTAAAGTCGGAGCCTAAAAATATTTACAAGAGTTAAAACATGTCTGTACTTAATAATAATAATAATAATAAAATAATAAAAGAGTCATTGCCAGACTGTGTAGCAAAGGAAAATTTGATGGCACCTGGAATTTACAGATTATTCCTATAATCTGTGGGCATGTAACATTTAGGGAGCCAATTGTCCATCATGGGTAACAATATTTAAATTGAAAGAACAGATATCTAGAAGTTATATACATAACTTCTATGAATGAGTTCTGATCCTTTGTTAAATAAAGATATAATTGCCTTATAACTTTGGAAGATATCTTAAGATAATGCTTGTTCTTGAGTTCTATTGCATCAGTGGCAACAGCATATAAAAAGCTTAATAATTTCAGTGGATGATTCTCTCTGAAGGTCTTCTCAAAATAATGGTATATTATTGTAGGGAGCGGTTATAGGGTTAAGCCTCAAACTGACCTGCTGGCAAAGCCACAAACAAGTCCTAGCTTAGAGGGCACAGCCCTCTTAGCATAATTAAGCTTGATCTTGTGAGTGCTCCCTAGATCTTTCCTAATGGGCTGCAGGAGGTGCAACAAGTGCTGCCAAAACAAATGAAACTTTCAAGAACATTGTAAATTACCTTGTTTACCTCTGACTATAAAATAAAGCATCAGTTACAGTCTGGATCTGTTCTGTGGTCTCAGTCACACAGAGAAGATTCACCTAGACCCAGCTTATTCTCTTTGTCTGTCTTTTCTTCATCCTTTGCCGGCCCTCCCTCAGGCTTGCTGAACCCTTGGTTGTGCTGGCACAGCACATATTATTGCACTAAAAAACAACATAGAAACCACACATTCTCTTTTAATGCCCCAACAAATGCTGCTTCCTCAACCAGGCTTGTTCTCTGCTTCACCCGTCACTGTCAGAATAAATCATTTCCCTCTCTGATCATTCTGTACAATCCCTTCATTCTGCCTTATGTTAAAGAAAACAGCTTGCATATTCTTCTTCTCTTGTGAAGCAGAAGTTCCTTGAAGTCAAGGACTTTACAAATTCACCATATTCACCCTCATCCTGCCATTAATTGAGTTTTGAACGTATCAAATGCTCAGTGTAGCCCTAAACGGTTTGGCTCAGTGGATAGAGCGTTGGCCTGTGGACTCAAGGGTCCCAGGTTCCATTCCGGTCAAGGGCATGTACCTCGGTTGTGGGCACATCCCCAGTGCGGGGGAGTGGGGGTGTCGGGGGGAAGAGCAGCTGGTCGATGTTTCTCTCTCATTGATGTTTCCAACTCTCTATATCTTTCCCTTCCTCTTTGTAAAAAAAACAAACACAATAAAATATACTAAAAACAAACAACATTAAATGCTCAGTGTACTTTTATTCAGAGAGGGAAGGATTGGGAGAATGAAGCTTGGGTCGTCTACACATTCGTTTTACTAGCTCATAAGCTCACACAGGGAAACACATGAATATCCCACAGGTGGGATGTCTTAGGGAGGACTTCTTTGCTCAAATGTACTTTAAAGTATCCTTTTAAATGGATAAACAGCATGATTAACTAAACTGAAGTGAATGAAATACAGGGTGCCAAGAATTAGAAAGAAATTTTCCTTAGAGAAAGGAGAAGCTGAGTTTCAAAAGAGCAGAAAGGGGAGTTCTTCTTTTAGTTCCAGTGGAAGATGCTTCTAGAACCATTGGCTTGTTTGGAGTCTTAGTCCTCACTGGAATAAGATGGTAGAGAGTGCAATGGTTCAGGATCGGCTGCTGGTTCAGGATCGGACACTGGGTGAGTCACATAGACGGTTTGAAAGACCACAGTGCCCTAAAAAAGACAGGTACATGGAGATGCGTTAGTCAAAACCACAATTGCACAAGGGCCTTTAGACATTCTGGGATTACCCGTGTGCCTGGGAAAGAAGGGGAAGCTTGAAAACCGCCCTAGTCCTCACACTCTTTAGAGCATCTTTCCACCCACTGAGGATTCTAATACACTCACGTTGTTACGTGAATAACAGACGAGTTTGCAGCCAAAGTGGGCAGCTGTGCAGGCAATGCAGAATTCCAGGAGGCTAAAGATGAACATCACGGCAGAAGTAGCAACTCCAAAGGCCTAGAACCAGGAGGAACACAGAGGTGATGAGTGCTGCCCGGAGAATGTGAGGTCTGGCTCAAAGCGTGGCTCTGCAATGGACCATGGCTAGGGCTTTGAGGAAGACCTTTCACCTCCTCTCAGCCTCATGAAGAAAAGATATCACCAGGTTTGTGAGGGCCAAGTGTGTTTGTAAAATAATTATTTTAAGACTTACGACCGGTGTTCTTCTAAGGAAAGGAATAGTCATCCTTTAAGGAAACACCTTGATGACTTATTTTGGGTACAGGGTACAAAAACCTAAGAATGGTGTCTGGAGTGAGACAGTGAGACTGTTCTGTGTAGGAAGTGAAGAGACATTTGGGAGTATGGAAAAGTCCTCAGAGATAGCAAAGGGAGGTGGATAGAGGAGAAAGATGGGACTGAGAAACATGAAGGGAAGGTAGAGTCTGCAAAGAAAGTCATCTTGTGAGAAATTAAGATATTATGAAGCAGGGATATCTAAACTCCAGGCATCAGTAGTTAACCTTCACTACCTCTATGAACCTTTAGAGAAAGCTACTAAAACAAGCTTCCTGAATTGTGACTGTGGCATATTGTGGAGAGAAATAATTGGGACTGTCTTTAACTTAAGAAAAATAGTCAGTAAAAGGATTCTCAGATGGAACTAATGCAGCAGTAGTCGATTTCATGTGAGCATCAGGAGACATCTAAGCCTTTCCCTAGCTGTTCTCCAACAATGCTCAGTAAAATGGGATCTCCTACTGTATCTGGGGAGAGAGTGTGGGTAGAATCACTTAATTCATAAAAGGACTAAGAGATGAATGACCCTAATAACCATTAGTATTCCAATTACAGGAGAGAATAAATATGAAAAATATAGTATCCAACAAATGTTGGTCGATCATAACTTTTAAAATGGCTTTGGTGATAGCTGCTGCTCAGAGAATCCTGTCTCACGGAGAGACCCCCCTCCTTAGCACTTTCCTTCTCTTCCCTCTCTATCTAGCAAGCACTTATTAAACATCTGTTTGCCACGAAAGGCAAAGAAAGCGTCCTGACAGGCACAATCTAGTGAGGGAGATAGATACAGATGTAGATAATTATAATTTAAGTCAGACATGGTAAGAGCTATAAAAGAGTTGGGGGGATGACAAGAACCAGCAAAAGGGACAGAGAAGAGAGCAACCAGTGTGGGTGCAAAAACAACAGCTGCAGAGCCTGGAAGCCAATGGGAAGTCCACCAAAGAGAAGGAATGATTGGGTGCGTGAGTAGAGGAGTTTTTTTGAGAACTGAGGCTAAAGGTACGGCTAGCATGGGTTAAAAAGAGATTATGAGAGGAGAGAATTGGAGACAGTGAGGCAGACAATTCATTTAAGGAATTTTCTGCAGAGAGAGCCAGAGAAATGGAGTGGTAGCTGAAATAACCAAGAGAAGGTTTGTGTGCTATTGAAGATGAGAGACAGAAGTGTGTTCAGATGTTGATGGAAAAGCTGTAGCAAATGGCAGGTAGTGATGTAGAAGAGTGGTGGGGAAGCACATGGAGTGATAACTTGAGTGAGCAGAGAGGGCAGGGCTGATGTGTAGAGGGAGACATTGAGTTGACATGGGAATCATCAATAGCTGAATTTTCAGATGTTAGCCAAGTGTCCCCTGAGGACTTGAGATGTGTTGTAAATGCAAATTACACACAGGATTTCTAAGATGTGGCACCTAAAATGCAAAATTTTGAATTAATAACTTTTTTATACTGGGTATACTTTCAAATGATGTTTTGTATTTATGGGGTTAAATAAATGTATTGTGGAAATTAATTTCAGTTTTTTTTCACTCTTTACTATAGAGACTAGAAAAGCTAAAATCACACATGTGGCTTACATTAGATTTCTATTTGACAGAATGGGTCTATAGCATGGGATGGCTCATTTCCCTATTCATTTCTATGGCTGCTTTCACACTGGATTGAGTACTTGCAACAGAGACCAGATGGTCTGAAAAACCTTAAATGTTCACACTATATCCTTTTTTAAAAGCACCTTTGCTGACCCTTTTCTCCAAAATCATGGGCAGGAACATGAGCAGATTGGTGGGTATTGATGTATGTTCTGTATAATTGTATTTAATTCTCCAAACAATGTCAAAAGGTAGGTACTATTTTATAAATATGGAAACAGGATTAAGAAAAGTCACTTGCTTAGAGTAATAGCCATAAAGCTACAGGTAAAGGACTTGAAACTCTGTTCTGATTTAGAGAGCTTTGTTTTCTTTGGTGCTTAGTAAAGAAGCCTGGTGGAGTCAGGCCTTTTCCAATGATTTCCTAAAGATAGCTACATTGGAACCCACAAGAGAATTGGTCAAGAGGGATACTTACCACACCAATGTAATAGGGTTCCTTGTACTTATAGAGGGAGTTGATAACCATATCTGTGATGAGGAGCAGAATTCCAATCATAGAGCAGATTGCACTGGCGATATTCAGGCCCAAGCTACCTTTCAGCTGGAGAAGAGACAGAGACAGAGTCAGTATGAGAGAGGAAAACAGTTGTAGCTGAGATGAGCACAGATTCAACAAATGCTTCATAATTTGAATTTCTGGAACCCTAGATGCCAGGCAAGTAAAGAGATGTCTTGTGCAAAATACAGTAGGCTTGGTAGTAAATTAACTTTGAAAACACCTGGGTTACACAAAGTTAGGTCTTTTGTGCAGGACTTCTCAGAGCCTTTAGCAAGGAATATGGATCCCCTGGAGAGGAGACTACTAAACAGAGATCCCTCCCACATCATTTAACCATCTCCATAAAGTATCTCATGGGACAAGTATCCCCAAGAGTGTTTAGGAATCAATGGACTCATTTATCCCACAGGACATGGCTAGAAGACTCAACCAAAGTGTTTTGGGATGTGACCAACTCTGATGCTCCATGATTTTGGTCCATGTGCAGAAAGGCATGCCCAGAATTGATCTTCCCTGTGGAGTTTTTAATTAGACCTCATCTGGTGTTGAACTGGGCCATCCTGAGAAAACAATGGTACTCTCTTGGTCCAATACTTGGGGCCAGCAAGCTTTTCCCATGTTAATTCACAGAATTTGTTTGAAAGGATTCCTTTGGGAAGCTGCTGCTTGAGCCTCCCCTTGCCTCCCTGTAGAAATTTCTGGCACTGGGCTCTGTGTGCTGCAAGCAATCAGTGCCTGCTCTGATGGAGGGGAGCCCTGCGCCCCTGGTAATTTTTTGCCTTCTCTTGTAAGATCCTCTTAGGAATGTTATTCTCTCTGTCTCTCCACACCCTGAAGCTACCCTTCCTTCCACTGAATCTTCTGGACTCTTTTCCCATTTGTGACTCTGTCCAGCTTCACCTGGTCTTGTCAGTGAGTATGAGTGAACATGCATGCTGGTGCCCTGTGTGTGGTTATAAGCAGGTATAGGTACAAGGATGAAGGAGGCATTGTGTGTAAGCTTCTTTCCCCTGTTGTGTGTCTCTCCTAAGGGTTCACAGTTCAGAGAGCCTGTCTCAGAATGTGACTTACCAGGCGAGGAAGTCTTGGGAGTTTTTCTGATGCCACAGACAGGGATCCTGAGATGATGAACTGGCACAGAAGAGAGGGAGTTTAGAAAAAGGTCAGCTTCAGGCTCCAAGCTTCTGGTCACACACATATTCTCTTAAACATGCTAGGATCCTCTGCTCTGATCACATACTCAATTTAGGGGAAATAAATAAATTAAGGAAGGAAGGAAGGAAGGAAGGAAGGAAGGAAGGAAGGAAGGAAGGAAAGAAAGAAAGAAGGAAGGAAGGGTTATTTTGTACCACATGACAGGGCAGTGACTAGGGATAAATATATATTTTAGAATCCAGTATACCAGTTTTTAAACTCTAACTTGAAACTCATGTGATCTTGTGTAAGTTACTAATTTTTCTTAGTGTATATTTCCTCTTCAAAAAATGAGGGAAACTGTGTTATTATCATGAGGTAATTTGTCCCTTGCTTTCAGCATTTGGTATATCTTGCCCATGGTAGATCCAAGAATCTAACACTCAATAGGAACTGTTTTGTGACTGTGGTGTTAGTCTTCTCCATTTCCCCAAACTCCACAGAAGTCCTTTATACACACTGGGGTCTAGGGTTGGCTGAGTTCCAAGTCTCGGTCTGTGCAGAACTGAGACACCACCTCAGCCTCAGAAGATGAGACACGAACAAGATGAGATAGGAACAAGAGAGAGCAGGTACTCAGACAAAAAAAAATGCCCCCAAGAATCTAAGCCCTGCCATTTGCAGATGCTGTGTGCGTTTATGAGGGCGGTGGATGACTCTAGGCTATTTTTATTTAAAGCTCAGTGTATGGTGACTTGGCTGATGTCCAGGTTACTCTGGAGTTTTGCTGTTTATGAGAAAAGTTGCCTTGGGTCACAGATAAGTGATTAGAGAGAAAAACTGTGTTGTGGCATTTAGAGAAGGACATGGTTGGTGGGAGAGGGATTGGAGTGTGTGTGTGTGCGCACACACACACACACACACACACACACACACACTCACACAGGGAAACACTAAGAAGAATAGAAAACAATCAATCATAAAGGCAATACATTGAAAAGAGAAAGGACATTTGGTTCTTAACCTTTTAAGAGGTACCAGGTCACCTTGAAAATATGATAAAAAAAAAAAAAACTGTGGGCTTTTCCAGAAAAAAAAAAAACACCCAAAAACATCTATGTACCAAATATTTTGCAACAAGATGGACTCTGAGCCCATCAGAGGACTCTGGGTTCCCACTGCTTAATGTCGTTCTGTGGCTGGGCAACCAATCTTAACTCCTGGTGGAAGCGTTTTTCTCCTGGAGCACCAGCTCTGAGCCTGAGTCCAACAACACTTGAGCGCTGGGCTGATGAACTAGGAAAAGGTTTCCTAACCTCTGAGGTGGGCTAATTAGGAATCTGCCTGCTTTGAGGCAATGGCACTTTACAGGGCTGTCACTTGGTATATGAACTGAATTTTGTCTCCTCATAATCCATCTTTTGACGTCTAAACCCCTAGGACCTCCAAAAAAACTGTATAAACATTTCCAGACTCACTTGGCTAAAAAACTTATGCAGTAAAGTACACAACTTGCCAGTGTGTTAGGGTACTCACTTACAGAGTGACTTATATTACTTACCACGATGCCTCCCCAGAAGGGATAGCCTCCGTAGAATGAGATAGCGGCGTAGGGCCCACGCATGATGGTCTTCATGATGATGCCCAGGCTAATGTGTATCAGGCCGATCAGGATCTGGATGGCCTGTCAGGGGAGCCAAAAACTGAGACCTTTGTTTCTGAGGCTGGATAATACATTGCTTTAACCAGTGTTATGTTGATAAAGATTTTGGTTATCCCCATTCTTTTCCTATTATAACAGGGTATATGATATAGGATGTTTTTAAAAAAAAAACCTTATACATCTAATTGACCAACTAATCAAAGATTGAAAGTAAGATATACTAATAAAACTTGCAGTCTAAAATATTAATAATTTTATATGTAAGCATGTCATAGGCAGAAGCAGTTCCAATTCCCCTGTTCACTGGCTTCTACCATAGATGCTGATGGCTGGCCAGGCTTGCAATATCTTATCCCCAGAAATAAAACCCAGAGAGAAAAAAATAGCAGATGGTGACAGACATGAGAGATAGCATCAAACCCACATGAGAGCTTAAATGTAAAACTAATGTCATCA